>JAODJU010000018.1:16349456-16379127 GCA_026776725.1 Gnathonemus echidnorhynchus | reverse complement strand
GGTGTGGGCGTCTTGGCTGATGCAGGCAGGAAAGGACTAAAGTTGTTCAGGGAGGGGGTGCCGGACAGCGGAGCACAGAGTGGGGCTGTGTTCCTGGATGATTTAGATGCAGGGGCTCAGCCGCTGTTAACGGTTGCTCGCCGGAGATCCGGGGGGGCATGCGTGCAGCTCCTTTGGTGCATTGGGGCGGTGGTCTGAGAGGAAGGAACTCTAGGGGGACAGAGAGGAACCTTTCAAAGGCTCCCCCACCTCCTGATCTAGCAGTGGGTGTGTGAGTCCCCATGCCCATCCGCTCTTAATTAACTACCCTTAATGGACCTATTGACTGAATTGATAGTCAGATTAATTTTTTTAAATTAATGTTAAACCAATTGTATTGCTGATTCATTTGAATTTATGTGCTAACACATAAATTCCATAAGCGTCGGCCTATATACAGTACATTCTACACTGTGGTTAATGGCGTGCCTGTGTTATTAAATGCTAATTTAGTGCTAATGCTTCTTGGTTTGTTTAGCTGTCAGTAAGAATTAGATTGTGGAAAATATTTTATTAGGACAAATACAGCTGAGGCAGTTTCTCATTTATTATTGTCATTTCTGCGTAAGTTTTGAATCAACACAAACTTGCCTGTGTAATACCCATAAACAGTGATTCCTTGTCTTCGGTAATATGTTTAGTTTAGCCAAAATTGGGTAAATCCACTCACCGCGGAGCTAATCGGTGTTAATTAATCATAAAAGCAGCAAAAGCAAAGGCGTGCCTGCCCTGTCCCCGAGGTGCCAGCCCACGGCTGCTCGCTCCATTCCTGACTCCCTCGTTCCCTGTCTGATTTCTTTTTCTGGTGGTTTTCGTCGTATAGGATTCTCTTGGACGAACTGTTTCATTCAGTGGCCATTAGTTTCACAGTTTTAGAGCGACGTCAACAACGTCGACACGTATTTGAACGATGAATTCTGGTGCATTCCTACCTGTCTAGGGGGGAAAGACCATCTGTTCACTGACACTTTCAAGCTTTGGCTTACTGCAGGGAAAAATGTTTTTTAAAACCAAAATTCAAGTGTTTTTGATGTAATTCATCACCTGGACTGTTTTTGGACCAAGGACAATAATATAATTATGCAGTAATGACATAATTACTAATTTTCCGAAATGGCTGAGCTGCTGTCAGTCGGCGTATCAGACATTGGCCACGACACAAGCCATACAAATCAAATTACTCTGCTTGAAGAGCCCTTTCTTTGTTCCAATTCTTTGTGCATCGTTGTTTGTTCAGATCTCAGTTGCATAAAGACCACGGTCTATCCCTGGTTCCTTTCCAGAACCTTTGAACATGACACCAAAAGTCAGGTCATTAAAAATTCTACGGCCAACCTCCAGTCATTCTGTTGGGACTCCATCTGTGCTGGAGGTGAGGAAACTGCACACAGTGTCCTCAGTGCAAATAAGCCAAGCCCCCCCCCCCCACACACACACACACACCCATATCCATCCCTAATGTCACAATCTGCTAAGAAATGGCATCAGTTCCTTCTGGGTTTTATGGGGCGTGGTCAGCTGTTGCTCAATAGTGGGAACAAAAACCACTGAGGATCCTTGGAAGGATCTGGAAGCCCAGTAGCATGGATGCGTTACTCATCAACACTGCGAACCATTTGGGTTTTTGGACCCCTTTTGCATTAAAAGGGAGCTGCCAGTTATTTCACTAAACAAGAAATAAATTTTTATGGAAACACAAGTATGACAGCATGTCTGTGGAAAATCCTTCTGTTGTGCGGAAACCTCATGGGATCATGGCTTCCCTATTGTGATGTTGCGGCCAGGCACGCTGGAGGCAGTGCATATCAGAGTAGCTCCCCAGCTTCAGAACGACGTTCGTACCGAGGCGTGCGGTTGGTAATATAATGATGCCCCCACGGGCTGGGGACAGCGCTCTCTAGGGCCAGCACAAGGGGCCTGTGTGTTACTGAACAAAAATGTGGAAATACACCCCCCCCCCAAAAAAAAAGCTCTCTCTGCAGTCAGAATTAATAAACATAACATTTACAAGATGGATAGACTAATGCTACCAGTTCTGTTACATTAACTATTGTTTTATCTAAATAAATACAGTCAGTGTCTTGTCAAACATGTAATAAATGACAGTAATAACAGTATTTTAGCCATCGTTAGTGTGTCAGTGAAAGATGTGCTCTTGATGAGCTGGAGGTAGATCCATGCCTGTATCACACGTTGGGCGTGGCCTTTTCATCCGGGGCGGACCTGGTATGGGATATAAGTCGGTATGTGAAGGATGACAGACAGAAGGTGCCGGTTCAGTTGGACTACTGTGGGATTTACAATAAATCTGGCATTTCTAAAAGCAAGCCAGCACTAGAACAGCTATCTCACTGCTTCTGGAGTCCAACGCAGAGGACTTAATTCAGCCATTTTCTGGTGCCCTCTGCTGGAACAAATCTGAATTGTGACCCAATACGTTCCAGAAGCAGCAAAGGAATAATAGAAATAAGAATGTAAATAGAATGTTAATATAAATGTAAAGTCATAAGAGTCATATAAACTCCCTCGTATTTATGATCCATTCTCTTGGAGAAGGGCCCCAGGGGCACGGGAGACGCTGAATTTCAGTTCAGACAGCGATTTGTCATCTGGTCCATGGAACAGGGTGTTGGATCTGCAGTGGCTACACAGCATGCTAACAGTGAGCACTGTCACCATCATCCTGCTCTCATCAGATGCCCAAGGGTACAGCGGGGACACAGTGCCCTCTAATGGGTGGGGCAGGTTGTCACGATGATGGCCGAGGCGACTTCATTTATTCTGAGAGCAGAAGCCACAAAATATTATCAGTGCATTGATTCGCCACTGTGATGTTGTCAAAGATCAAGAAGAGCGAAGAGGCAGTCGTGCTCCAGTTCCATGAGTCCATTCTTCTCCGAGCCCACATTCCATCTCGCTTTTTATCAGCTTGGTAGACTGGCAGCTGGCACTTCTCAAATTAACCATAACAGTCCCGCACATTCATTCGGGATGAGAGCACTTGGAGATATTTTGAGGCACGAGGAACTTCAGCTGGAGAACAGCAACAGGCTGCACGTCAGATAAAACTCAGCTACTCCAAACACCACATCTGCAAACATTAGACGCTTTCTCTTGTGGTTTAATTCCAGAGGCTTTTGAATCCGTGACTACAGTGAGAGTATTGGCAGCTACAGCAGCTCTGTCGGTTTATATAAGTATTCCTGATTTTTTTGTGGGGTCAGGAGGGAGGGGTCTGTTTGCAGGAGAAATTAGGCCACAAGAGCTAAGCTGCACTAAAATACAAACCAACAAAATTACAGAGAGATTATCAAGATCATCATCCTATGTGTCATACAGGAAGCATAAATATCTAAAAGGTTAGTATTATTAATGGCTTGCATAGTCCCTGCAGAAATAATTATTAATTAAATAATCCCTTCTTATAAATATGCATGTCTGATGTCAAAGAACAGGAAACAAAAATTGATTCATTGCAGTTTATAGCTGCTGAATCTCAGCTGATTTATAAAAAGTGTCAAGGTACGTTTGGGATCTCTGACTCACATCTGCCATGTGGTTTTGCTAAAATCCTAAACTGTTAACGAAAGACCCTTCCACAGGGCCTCTTAATATAGACAAACCTGGTACCCCGTTCACAGAAGGGGAATCCTGCAAGTCAGCTTGATTATTATCATAGTAAATCTTATTTAAGGAAGGATTCGCCTGGCATCCATTTTTAGGCACTACTGAGTAGATGCTGGAGTGGCTCTAGCTACAGGCGGAATAGGTTGTTGCCTGGGCCCCCAAATTACCTGCATTGATAGGAAGTGAAATGACCATCAGTTCTTTTGGTAAGGGGGCCTCCCATGTACTGCTTTGCCTAGGGCCCCCAAGAGGGTAAAGCCGGTCCTGTGCTCGAGCACTTTACTGACTCAAACCCAAAATAAACATTGCATTTACAGTCAGGTACTCATTTTTTAAATTAGTATTGGCGCGACTGCTTCCCTCGACAGTGTGTAAGTGTGAACTCAAAAGCGTCTGAGAGATCAATGTGAAAATCAGCCCCTTGGTGCTATTCCTTACACCTGAATGATTTAATATCTGATGCTTCTCTACTTGGAAAACGCAACAATGGCTTCCTCTACCAAGAACCGAAGGTTATGATTCAGCTGGATGTATCCGTTTAAAAGAATTAATGGTCACAGATAAACATGGAAAGGTAAACACTGGCTGGATATGGTGAAGGCTTGCATGGGGTCACTAGGCCTTGAGCTGGTGAGAGGTGTGAGATATGGTTGAGCGTTTCTCCCACTTAAGTCAGAGACCTCACACGAGTTCCCCCACTCTGCTGTCTAAAAGTAGCACAGTAACTCGCTGGGAATAAGGCACAGGGATGGCCCGTGTGTTCGTGTGCCTCACATGAGCATGAGACTGCCATATCCGCTATAACACCTCTGAGACTCCGCTTTTACATATATTCCCATATAAGCAACCCTGTGAGTAACTCTCTGCCACATATCCGGTGCTGCTTTTGAAGACAAGCAAGGAACGAAATGCTCAACATGAACGAGAGAGACGTCTACAAGAGGTGATAGCACAGATTCTTCAAAGGCAAGCAGAGTGTGGGAAAGTCAGCCAGAGACATGTGACACGGGAAGTTTGGGAAAACGGACCCCAACTTTATAACGGACCTTTCCCTTTGGGGGTCGGGAGAAGGAGGTGAACTGCACAATAGTCCAAACAAATGAAAGAGAGCCCATGGGAAATTATAAGGCTGAATAAAAAGTACTCACTGTACAGGCTTCCACTGGGGCCTTAGGCTGATTGCGGACAGTCATCAAGCAGGCGAGAATCGCGTGGGCTGAAAATTTTACAAGCCCGGTCACCTGATTGATCTCCCAGGACAGACTGTAGCCCTACCTCCCACACCAAGATTTTTGAAACATTAGAGATTATATTAGAAATTGTTTTTTTTTTCTTAGACCTACTATAACCAGATCAGTTACAAAGGAGCACAAGGCTGGACCCTCTCTTCAGAGAGCGCTTGCTGTTAGTTAAACCCAAGATGAAAACAAAGGAGAAAAGGCTTATCAGGGTCCGATCACAAGTTGCTTCCGGGTGCGAGAAACGTAACCTTGCCCCCCCCTTCTTTGAAGGACCGTCATTGGTACTTGGGGACTGAGGAGAAGTGGGAAAGTTTAGGAGAACTTGGACCAGCGTCACTCACTGCATTGTGACGTCAACTGGACGTCAAGGGTGGCTCCTCGTCCCCCTGAGTCCACAAACTAGCCTGAACGGTCCCAGAGAGTTTATGAGAATGCTGTCCAAAACAGAGGCCCTGAGCATCGAGAAGGATCCAGACTTTGGTAGCTGATGGTCCTGAATAGATACCAGGGGAATATGAAGCCCTGCCATGAGAAGAAGAATGGAGGGGGCTTCCTGTCTGAAACATGGTGGGTGGGATTGTTAGCACAAATTGCTCTGTCAGCGGTTAAAATCATTGCGTCACCCGTGAATCACACTGGCTTTAAATAACTCCTCTTCCCAACTCTGTCTCCTGAAAGGTCAGGGCAGACTATCCCCTCGGACACAGAACATTTAATAAGTTGCTAGCCTCAGTTCTTGCAGTGGAATTTAAGTCAGCTTTTCCCTGTGACCAGTGCATGATATAATATCAGGCTAATTCTAAATTAGCATTTATTGCAATCCAAAAATGGTCAGGCCCACTGTGTAAAAGTAACTGCTGGGTGTATGTCGTTCATGCCTATCCATGGTGAGGAAATCTAGGGAATCGGCGGAGGGGAGCGAAAAAGTTATTTTGGGAAGAGGCAGTCTGGGCTTCCAAAGACCCTGCAGCAAGGAAAATGAGCTGAATTCATACGTCCTTCCACAGCGAAAGACTGGCTAGTTGTTGCTGTCTGCTGCTGAAATGATAACAATTATCTCTAGAACAGTCATACTTTAAGCAGCTAAATTGCTATGAAACAATAAGTATATTAAAGAAAGAGTAAAACAGGGAGTATAGAACTATGAACAAAGTTACGGGATTATGGGAGTTTATCTATGTCGTAAAATATAGACAGATGAAGAATGAAGAGAAAGCCAACACCTCATGTTCAACATGAGGGCAGGAATCTAGCTGAACATCATGCAGAGAGGAGTTTGAGGGCTCTGTGAACTTCCTGCCCACAGCCAATAGGAAAGAGCCAAGTTGGACTCCGCTGCTTACTCGTACAAGCTAACGCCTTCCAATAGATGGGCTATGGAACACTACAGATAACTTCTGGAGAAGATCCTGGGGTCCTTTGCCAGCCATTCAGATCACATCTTAAAATATTGCTGACGTGTTTTGTCACGGGGGCACTTATCTGAGTCTGAGTCCGGATCTATTTAATCCATCCCTCAGCACCACCGTAATCCCAGTTGTGGCCTCCTATCTAAGGTCTGGGGGAGGGGAACGTGTAAATCCCAGAGTAGAACCCATACATTAGCTGTTTAATCCTTCTAGAGAGATGTGGTCAGGACCTTGCCGGTCATCATAACAGGAAGCAGGCCTATCAGTCGGCTCTCGGCCAGGCCTGTGATCACATCTCTGTTTGCATTTGCCCCACAGCGTGGAAGCTTTCAAGCACATGCAAGGGCAGTCGCCTTGCTGGGTTACGTTCTGGTCTGATCTCACTCTGCTCCTGCTCTGAGAATTGTTTGAATCTCCCAATAGAGCAAAATGCTTTGTGTGTCTGCTCTTGTACCTAAATTTCACGAATTTCATCTACAATACCAAATACAATTTTAAAAACCCAATATTTCATGGAATTAATTCCAAGCAACAGAACCTTAACGTCAAAATATTACTTTGAAATTTCACCCAAGTCTGTCTTTGTAGTCATATTCAGGTACCTGCATTTTAAAAACATGACCCAATTCTTTATGTTAGACTCAGATTTAGTCAAATTACAATGTTCTTGTAGAAAAAAAACATTCTGTGTGTGTGGCTTGGGAGTCTAGGTGAAAGGGGGGTGAGGTCTCCAGGTTTACCGCTGCAGGGAGGCCTTCAGCAGATGATATTTTCCCGCCACAGCTGTCCAGGAAGTTGACAGCTGCTGGGTCAAGGTCCCTGTTCACGGCTTGCCAGCCTGGAATGCATGATGCAAGATCGGGGCTTTTTGTTTCTCCTGCATCCTGCTGTATACAAATACGCACGATATCGACAGACACAAGGTGGTAGGAGACTTTGGGTCATGCAGCTTCCATGCCTGAGAAGTGGAAAAAGATCAAAGCATGAGCATCACTCCAGATCATAACATTCTGGGTCGCCGACTGCCGGGCATCTGGCGTGAGACTCATGCTTTCCGACTCTCAAGCAAGAAATCTTACGGCAAATCTATATAATTCCATTATAAACCTAAATTAGCTACATCAAAAGCGCTGGGGTAGTTTGCAAACCCTACAGACTATTATTTAAGGTAATTAAACTGTTATGTACATGCGTGTGCAGAATTGTCTCAAACTGAAATCTCACTCCAATCAGCTGACTAAAGTTGGCAACTCTGAACATTTCCGTATCGATATCTGGCCCGTGCGGTAATCGCAGCGGGGGAGGGGGCTGCTTTTTGGTACATGCGACTGTACACGGAGCGCTCCGCTACCGGGCAGGTCCAGCGCCAAGGGGCCGCCCCTGTGGCCGGCAGACTCAGATGACTAAGCGGGTAAAAATAAACAGAAATTCACTGTCAGCAAGCGAGGCCCAGAGCCCTGGAGACCAAGCCAACGCCCTTGTCACGGGGCCAGACACGGGCCTTGAGAAATGAGGCTGCCTGGCTGGCTTCTGGAAGGATCCCTCTGCCGCAAAGTGTGATTTCATTTATAAAACCGCCTCTCTTTTTCCTTTCGCCTTCTCCTCTTTTAGCCGTTGACGATTTCTTTCCAGCTGTACTGATGCCGGATTCGTGGGGCCTGGCGTCGGTGGGGCAACGGAAACTTGTGTTTTTCTTTTGCCTTTTTTTTTTTTAAATCCATACAAAGACTCATTCTCCAGCCATTCCCCCAAAAATGGCTTTGTTGATGTGTGCCTCTTACGCCCCCCCGCCCCAAGCAGGACCACCTTCCTGCGCCAGAGCCACCTGCACCCCTGTATCCCACCAGTCCGTGAAGAGAGGAGTCATGGCCACAGGGGTCTAGGCAGAATGGTGGTCGCGGGCCACATGCCCCCTCTGGGGGGAGCTTCAGCAATCACTGACGAAGAGAAGCAGGAGAGAACGGATACTGACCCCCACCACACACATTTACAAGCATTCCATCCCACTCAGAAACATGAGCAATAGCATTAAAGTTCATGGTGTCCTCCTAACAAGCTACTTGTAGATGAGGTGTGAGGGAACAACAGTGTCCTCAGGCAGTCGGGACGAGGGGGGGGAGACGCCCACAAATCAAGGCATGGATGGCACCCGGCTGCTGTCCCGGGGGGGGGGAGGAAAGCTGGGTGTGGTCCAGTTGTGTTGGGATGGCTTGCATGGTCATCCAGGGTAGCTCTGTCCCGGTAGCCAGACTCAGCATCTGTCTGTCATTAGCCAAGATTTATATGTTTCAGAGTCACCACGGTGTCACTGAGGTTTCCACGCACCCTGCTCCATGCCACGTACGTGTAATTAAACCATGTCTCAACGCTCAGCCCAAGGCTGTCAACCAGCAGTTCTACACGGGTGATTTTATGTTCCCAGCAAGAACAGAGTGCAAAATAAATGAGCAGCACAGTGGTCAGGACGACTGAGTCACTGTCTTAGCTGGTGCTAACGCTAGAGTAAATTCATACTAAATCACTTACACTTTCTTTACAAGACAGCTCATTACCGCTAACAATAGCCTCTCTATTACAATATATTGCTGATTAAAAACCGTTAGTTTTCATTGGTCCCATCAGGATTCATTTCTCTCAGCCCAGATTCATATTGCATGAGTCTTATTTGACTGTAGTCCAGTATGTGAAAAAAATGCATTCCTACCGTTTCATCAGGCTGTTTATGCTCAACTGCGGCCTGTTATGGAATTAAAGGTGTTCATTGGAGTTAGCAATACACGACAAAAACAGTCACTGAAGGCACACCTCACTGTTCACCTTCACCAGTTCAGGTTCCTGGATCCTTGAAGTACTTAACTGTGTGAGTGCTCAGGTTCTGCAAAGCCTTTACTTTGTGTTAAGGCTGTCATTAGCCAAGTCATTAGTGTTAAGTCGATACGGGAAGCCACAGATGTATGACTATTCGTTTTTTTTTTTTCTTTTGTGTCCTTACACACCATAAATTTACGCAGACATTCACGTTGCAGCAGCATTTCTGAGGAACACAGACCAATCTCAGCAGGTCAAAAGGAGAGCAGAACTGAAAGACAGAATGCTGTTGTTACAAATGCACACAGCCCCACCTCTTTTCTGAATGAAACATCAACGTTATCTATGAACATAGATAACAACTCAAACCGTTGTTTTTCCTGTCTATTGGTCAACTGATGCACACCACTCTCACTCTACTTCCAGGAACTGAAACCACCAGCTTTGCAAAGATAGGTGAAAGGTGCAGACCATATGGTTGTTTACAACTAATCCTGTATCACAACTGGGGTGGCCTCAAAAACAAATGAAGTCATAATTTTGGTGGAACATTCCAAGATTTGTCTGGTTTTGGTAGCTGGAATAGGAGGTTTACACTGGTCCATTAATATGTAAAATGCCTGCCATCTAGTGGTACCAATCAGCAGCTCAATGTAAGCAAGGTACTTGTCATGTTGACGTTTAAACTCCAGGGTTGGTCACCTCAGGAATGACATCACATTAGGAGTAACGATGCCCAGTATAGTAAACAGTAGGGTCAAGACTCATCTACAGTTCAGGAATCTCCTGCCACTGTGAATATATTGTTCTTTGTTAATTCTCTTACTTTGAAATGCAAACCCCACCTGTTTTTTTTTTTTTGTAAATTTATGCTTTAGACGCTATTAAAGATGGCGCCAGAATTGACTCCTGTTGGTTCCACTGAAGTTGCACTTGAATAAGAGGCTTTACCTCTGCCGAACCTCTTCTCTGCCAGTTCTGCCACAAGCCATTTATCAGCTTGTCTGCCTGTAACCTTCCTGCATGGACGCCCCAGTTTGAAGCAGAGAGCTGGGCTCTGTCAGCCTCTCCGGCATCTCTGTGGTCGAATTCCAATGCATGTGTGAAAATGTGGAAGAACGGAGCAGACTGGGTGGAGCCGTCAGCGAAGGACGCCATCCTAATAAAGCAAACAGCGACGGCAGGAATGTTTGGCTATCGCATGGACGTGCTGCCGGTTGCTTTTAAGGGCAAAAGGGAAACCTGCTGGAGCCGGTTTACATTCTGCCTGGCTGCCATCACCCTCCTTCGCTGTTCTTAGGCTCTGGCGGCTTGTTCCTGGCGGTTCTTGACGACTCCCTAACACGCTCCGCTAAGGAACGCAGATTCTTCTAGGGCTGATCCACCCAGCACCACCTGCTGGCCAATGAAGGGTAAAAGAGACGAGCACTGATCCTCTCCTAACTATAGCTGTAATGACACAGAAACACTTATCTGACACTTTTAAAGAGCTTTATTAGCTTGATAGCTATTCGTTTGACTAGCAAGCCAGCTGGCCTTGGACCCTGAGGTTTTTTCTCCTGTAGCTACACGGGGAGTGTTGCATTTCCTTTCTCCTGTCTGCTGGCTGTCCTTCCATACTGTCTTTCGGGGAAAAAACGTGTAGCTTTTACTGCTGTTGAGTCCATCTGCTGTGCAGTTTCAGCTGCCTGATCTTTCTGGAGAGGCTCGGGGAGAGTTACTGTATCAGTACTTAAAAATAAACAAATGAATAATATTATCCTAATGAGAACAAGCAGCCTGAAGGTGGATGGATGGATGGATGGATGGATGCCAAAGCTGAGGATTTCCACTATTCTGATTTTTGCCTTTTGCTGTGGGGTTGAGATGTGAGTGTCTTCCCTCCAGCATGTGCACCGTCACTTGAGTCTGACATTACAAAAGGACACCTTAACACGGCTGAGGTGGGCTGTGGAGCATGCTGGGAAAAGCCGCAAATCATTTTTTTCCTCCTCGATGCAAATTATTACATTTATGGCCTTTTTTAAAAAAGGATGTCTTTGTTAACATTGTCACGAGTAGGATTTTATTCTATTAGCCTAAGGTTGTTTTTTTTTTCCAAAGCTGAACAATGTGTCAATACTTTGGCTATCAAATACTATACATAGTACATTCAGATGTGCCTTTTTAAAAAACACAGTACATTCCATGACTGTTTAACATAACATGTAATAAAGGGAAGGAATCGCTTCTGTAATGATCCATGAATCAATTCTGTGACATTTATTGATCAGAGGTGATCCATGGATTTCAGAAAGCTACTCTGATGAATCAGTCTTAGAATTATTTCTATTCCTCATACTTAATGTTCTCCATAAAGGCAGTAAATGTTTCAGTCAAACTCCATACCCGTGATTCTGATTCACAGTACTGATTCATCCCGGATCACGTCTCCAGGAGTCATTCTGCCGTGACTCAGACAGACCCACTACCTGGATCAGTCTGCCTGAGCACGTGAAGGTTAACATCCCTGTTCTCCCTTCTGTTAGATGCAGACAAGCACTCAGTCTTAAAGTGTGCTTGATCTTTTGAGTCCACATTTAGGACAGGGGGTCTTACATGTAACTTTGAATGATCGTAAACCCAATAGGTTACTTGAGTTGCACAAACGCAGCTGTCCATCCATCTTCCAACTGCTTATCCTGGTTATGATTATTTGACTTTCTGGGATTGGGGTATGAGGTTTCAAGTAACTTGATTTCACGAAGAACAAGGAACTTCATCCCGCTGTTAGTAAAATGCAAGGAACACACACTATGGGCAATTTAAAGATGCCAGTTGGCCTAAGCACGTTTTAGATTGCTGGAGGAAGGATACAACATACAAGAACAGCGCACACACCAGCCCTGGGTGTGTAAGGCCAACCTGCCATCCACTAAGGCTCCATAGCAACCGTGAATATAGGAATTGCGTAACATTTCAGTTACGAACCAAAGTCATGAGGAGGTTGCGGCTTCAAGTTTCTGCCTCTGTGCCCTTAGGTGAGGCATTTTATACCCAAGTCTCTGCCTCTGTGGTCTTGGTTGAGGCATTTTATACCTAAGTCTCTGCCTCTGTGCCTTTGGGCGAGGTATTTTATACCCAAGTCCCTGCTGTTGTTGATGAACTCTGCATATTTAACTGTGCATGTAATAAACAGCAGCGTTGTGTAATAAATACCATAACTCACGATCCTAAATCCTGTCAAAAATGTTTGCACCATTCCTTCGGGTGGTGACTTTAATTTACTGCTTCTGAAAATTCAATTTAAAATGAGACAGTATGTCTAAGGGTGCATATTCCCAGAGAAATCCAGCAGTATCCAACCAGCTACAAACAGTAATTGTAACTCGGACAGAGCCTAGCCACCCATCCATTTTATATAACTATAGGGTCACTGTCAGTCAGTCAGTCAGGGCAGGCCTGGGTGGAATGAGACCTGGCCTCGAGCTGTGAGAACTGGAGGTGTTTTTCTTCGATTTCATTCCCTATTCCCCTCAGCATCCGTACGTTTGCAATCCTCGCCCTGGATGTCCACATTACGGTCCCACTCTCACAGAACATGCATTCGTCACAGGATAACAGCAATGTCAATACCGTTCAGGCAAACTGCGTGGAAAACCCACACCACTCCCTAGCAGGCTGAAGGAATGTGCTCATGAATCTCAAGGGGCACTGCCAGAACATCTGAGCTGTGTGTGAAGCCGCAGAGACAGATGTGTGCTGCGCTGCTCTCCTGCACGTGCTGGATCCATCTGTGGGCTGTGTGTTTATTCTCTCTGCCATGCCGTTTCTCAAAACCAGCTCATGTCTTTCAACAACCTTATAAAAATGAAAGATTTTTTTTCCAATAAAACCAGGTACTAAGTTTAGAAGTCCTGTAGAATATCATTCCAAGCCGATTCTCCCCTAGCTCAGTCCACCACAAGGAACTGGCTGGTATTCTTTGGGTTACTGACCAATTGGGTAATGAAGTGTTAATACAGTCATGTGAGATCATAGCTAATATTCTGGGATCTGCCATTTATCATCTGCAGGATTTTCCCAGCTCTGAGATTGATCCTGAGTTTGAATGAATGAATGAATGACTGAATGAATGAGTGTTACACATCAACTTGCATGTCTGGTTACCTTTGCATCACTGAATGAGATCTGAGGTTTCTTGGTGACAACAGGTCACTTAGACAAGGAGCTTAATTCAGGAATGAAGTTAGTATAGCTTGACCTTGGAGTATTTAAGGAAATATGACAGCAATCGCCTAACTAAATTAATAGACCTGTTTGTAATGGCTGGATGGTCAAACTGTGTTAAGATCTGATGGAGGATTAACATTAGGAATAGGAACATAGTTGTAGGCTATAAGGAGGAATGTGGGCATTATCGAGGTCACAAAGTATCCAGCAGCCATTAGAAACAGGCTTGTCTCTGGGGGATACTTTAGGGAAGAACATACTAAATGCATCAGTGTAGCTGCATAAGAACATTCAGGCCTGCTCTCAGTAGTCGGGACAATACATCACCATCCCAAGAAGTGACATGAACGTGAATGTTTTATCAGAGTCTCATCTGAGTTGCAGATTCCACATTTTCTGCTTACTCCAAGTTCATTTTTGGTTCATTTGTTTTACTTATGAAACACAGATGAGACAGGGTGGAGCTACCAACAGTAGCCCAACTACTGGAGCTTGCTCAATTTTGGTCATCCCGGCCAAGTAGCTGGAAAATGCAATAGAGTCCAGCTGCAGAGCAGCACAGCTCCGCGATTCACAGCCAACCAATCAGGTTGTGTATTTATGTCACATGATTTGAAAGATGGAAATTGTATCCAATTCCGGAGCTGCGCTGAAAAGCCAATTGATTTATGCGTTTATGTAACATGAATTTATCTAACATGGTTTGAGAGTGGCTTGAAGTTTAAAATAAGAGTGCTTTGACGAATAATGAGCAGTATTAAAAAGCGAGAGGAAAAATTAAGCAGGTTCAAAGTTAGTGTCTTTTCAATACCATGTAAATATTATGGTATTATACCACAAAAATTTTCACTTAATGCAAATGCAATCTAACGTCATCGTAAGGTTAGTTTAGGGTTAGGGTTAGGATTTGACAAGACAAAGACTTGTTTTCAGTCTAGTATTTTTTGTTGCTTCTTATGTATGGTTCTGTATTCTTGATTGTAACGATATTTTTAAAAATATCGTCTTCATACATTATTTTTCTGATGGAACAAAAATCGTATGCTTTATAACGGAATACTTCTCGCAGCTTTTATTTAGACAGTATTATCCATTTGTGAATGAATTTTCCATCAATGACATCATTTGGTGTGCGCGATGGAAGTTGAAACCTGAGTGGCTCATCAACACAGAGGACCACGCAATATTGTGAAATTTGATTGGTTCCTCCACTAGAGCTGCGAATTGTGGAGCCATGGAGCTCTGCAACCGGAACCCTCACAGAAAACGACTTGCGGGTCCCTGGGGTGGGGAGTACAGTGAAGAGAAGTCCCCCCAAGGCGGGGCCTCAGACTGGGCCCACCGTTGTGAGAGAGCCTCTTTATGAGCAACGTCCCCAAGTCTCGCAGCCAGAGGCTCGAAGCATGAAACATCACCAGCGATACGATCTGAGCTCCCTCTCGCATGCCACCTCATGCTAGCGCGTGCCACCACAATGATCAGTGTTCAGCCCGCTTCGTAAACTGCACGGCCATTTACCGTCATAAAGGGCCTGCTGTCTTCTCTCAAGGCACCAGAGATGGCCATAAAATGCTGACCGAATTATGCTGTTTAACAAAAAAAACTGGTAACACTTTGCATTAACTGCATCTTCATAATGCCTTTATAATGCATTCATAGGATATTCAGTGAAGTTTCATAATGCATTCATAGAACATTCATACTAGGGCGTCACTGTGTTTTCAATATTGGGGGGGCAGGGACAAATCCATTAACTGACTACGTCCACCCTGCTACGACAATGAAAGATGAAAAATGGCATACAGAGAAACATCCCTGGTCACGCTACACAGCAGTAAACCGTATTCCAACATGGCGGCCATTGAAGAGCTGCTTTCAGTGGTGCTTCCCCTGTTGCTGACCTTACTCACGGGCAGACACCACGTGGTGAAGGTGAGATCCCACACCTCAGCCCCCATCTCCTTCCATATTGGCCCCTCCCAAGGCTGTGCTCTGTCGCTGTACTCTTTGTACACACACAATCGTGTGGCCAAACATAACTCAAACAAAATAATTAAATTTGACGGTGACACTGTGGTGATTAGCCCGATCTCCAAAAACTACGAGAAGACCTCCCTGGACGAGTTGGACGGTTTGAAACAATGGCTAATGTCAGGCTAATTAACCAGTAAGATGGCGGGGGACTTTAAGCGTAAACAGTCTGGTGCATACTGCCCTCTCAACATCAAAGGGGTCCCAATTGAACAGGAGAACCATTTTAGATATCTCCGAGTCTGTATTTCTGATGATCTGACCTGGTCCAATCATGTACGGACTCAGATATCTAAAGCCAGGCATTGGCTGTACTTGTATCTTAGGCAGCTGAGGAGGTTCATGGTGTCACCATGTCTCTGGGGCATTTGAGAGCACACCCTCACCCCGGCCTGGTTTGGTAACTGCTCTGCACGTTCAGCTGAACTCAAGGCTGATCTGTCAAGATATTCAACTCAGAGGATGCAGGAACTGAGCTGCCAAATTCAACAGGGACACGACCCGCCCAAACAACCACCTCCTCGCCAGGCTGAGGTCTGGAAAGTGCTTCTGCTGAACAGAGAGGCTCAGAATGAGCTTCTGACATCAGGCCACCATGTTATGCAACACTTAATCAACACTTATAACTCAACTCTCACTCCTTACCCATGCACCAAACACATTTTGCAAATTTCTGGTCTTTTTTCAGTATAACTTTCTGTTCTTTATTTATTACTCTACAAATTATTATATTGTTACTTTTTATGTCTTTTTTGCTCACTATTTTTATTGGGGTAGAGTTGACTTCTCTTCATTTCACTGTAGATTATATTCTGACTGTATACCTTACGTGTGACAAATCAAACCTCAAACCTTTGAATCGCTGAATCCTTGAACGTTTCAGCCAACACTGTAAAAAAGTGCTGCTTTTCCCATTTGAGCACCATCATTACATTTATTAATCACCACACACAGCACTCAGCATCTTCGAAGCCGTTCACTTTAGGGTGATATAACCATGATTAATTTTTCTCTGGTGTAATTCCCAAGTTTCCTCTTAAATCGTCAATGCCACAGGCATCCAGAAGGGGGCGATGGGTGGGGCACGGAGTCCTGTGCTGAGTACTGAGCTTATGCCCTCTGCGGTATTTTACAGCTGGATCCTGGGGGAGACTCTTTAATCGAGGAGGTGTGGGTACCTTGGTGCACCACAGCATAAACGTTCACGGTCGTGCTTTTCATTGGAAAGCGGTGGAGGGCAGGGTGACGGCCTGATGCTACAGAGCTTGAGGTTTAACCATCTGAGTGCCTCACGCAGACACCTTTGTGCTACCATCCTGCCAAATATCCCAGACCTCTTAGGTCACATGACCCTCCCACAGCGTTGGCTCTCATATCGCTCGTGCTGCCCGTCTGACGACACTCCCTAAGTGCGTTTTCGCTCCGACGATTAATATCAGGCTGAAAGACTTGAACCACTCAGTTCAGCCCCCCTCTCGCATTCTGCAGAATAACATCAAAGTCATTTAGTCTTTCATGAAGCCCCCCCCCCACACACACACACACAACCCATTCCCTTGCTGCGCAGATATACGCAAGGAGCACCAGGGTTAATGCTGGGTTCACATGCACACATGACTCTCCAAGCACTTCCAAGCAACAGATTTAACACGAGATTTATTTCCCTTTAAAGGAAAATAATAGAAACTGTTGGCCATATGATACTTACTCAGAAAGCACTGTAGGTGGGCCCACAGTGATTTAGAAAAACTTAAGTGTGACATATTTATGGGCTATTTACAGCTGTGAAAATAACCCACTTGCTCAAATGCCGATCCCCATATTTCCCACCCAGGAGACAACCTAAGGTTTTAATCAAATGATAAAATGTGATGATATGTGAGAGCTCCCCCTGGAGGCCATCACAAGAAGCCACCGCAAGCTGGCAAGGTTGAAGTTGTGGTGAAGAATCAGAAATACAATGCAGGCTTTCTGAGTGGGTCTTTCTACCCAGGGTGATGGATTGGGGTTCAGTTACTCTTTGCCTTAAACAGCATCCGAACGACGGAGGACAGCATTGTGTAGAAGTAGCCACTAGGCTACAACCTCTCATTTCTTGAAGGAGTGTCTGTTGTAGCTCAACACAGGGCCGAACACGCGGAGGACAGTGATTGGTTCCCTTCGGAAAATGGAGAGCACTCATTCCCCTTAGAAGCCAAGATCTCTCCAGTTTAACTTTGCAAGGTCCCATTGGGCCACAGTGGATTCCTTCACAGAGGCCACGTTATGGAAACGTCATACGAAGGCCAGATATTTAATATTTTTCCTCCATTTGAAAAATCTCTCAGGAAGTCGAAAGGGCAGCTTTTATTACAGATGAGTGACAAGATATTTCTGTTCTTCAGCAAACCTGGACCCAGTCTTCAGAATCGGTCCAAGATGTTTGTAAAGGTATCTCTCCAGTGGGAATTCTTCCAAAGTGCTGTCGCTCAGCTTGGTCATATAAGCACTGCTCTGCATGTGTGTGTGTTTGTGTGCTGGAACGTTTAACAGACATGGGAAAATGCCTTTTTTAAGACTCAGGGTTAAAGGCAAACCTCACAGTTTTGCAGTTGTAGAAATGAGGTGATTTTTCTGTAAAAAGAGTCCTTTTCAATCCATTGCCTATGCTTATGTGTATGTGTGTGTGTGTGTGTGTGTGTGTGTATGAGCGAGCGGGTATACCTTACCTTATGGGCACATAATGTCCCCACAACGTGATGAAAACCCATTTTTTTCCCTTATGGGGACCAGAAAACTCAATTTAATAAAAATGTGTAACTGCAATGAAAAGACTGTGAATGCAATAACTCTTGTATTTTGCTTGGTTTTGGTTATGGTTATGGTTATGGCTGGGTGGGGCTTAAGGTTGTCATAGTTAGCGTTAGCATTTTTCCCATCGAAATGAATGAGCGGTCCCCTTAAAGATATGTTTACCCGACATGTGTGTGTGTGTGTGTGTGTGTGCGTGTGTGTGTGTGGGCCAGGTATACATTACATTGTGGGAACCAAATGTCCCTACAATGTAATAAAAACCTGTTATTTTGATCTTGTGGGGACCATATTTTCGGTTCCCACAAGGGGAATTTCAATTTCATAAAAATCTGTGACTGCAATAAATAGTTGGGATTAGGGTTATAGCCACAGAAATGAAAGGAGAGTCCTCACAAACAATACACAGACTCTGTGTGTGTGCGTGCGGGTGCCTGTGATGTCTGCTTCCATGTGTACACACCTGTGCACAGTCTGCACTTTTCTGTGTTTGTGAATGAGCAGCCTGAGGTGACTGTCCTCAGTCCAGCCCCAAGTGCAGTTTCTCAAACGTCCTCGGGGACCCACAGATGGTCCACATTTATGCTCCCTCAAAAGTCCCTACTGGATGATGAGGGAGCAAAAACATGTACTATCTGCATGTCCCTGGATTCCCAGATTGGGAAACATTGCCTTAGAGGGCCTCTATCTCGTGCCTGACCGACCCCCCCTAGCAGGCCAGACCGCTATATTTGTGCACCCCATATTCCCTTCATGCCAGCCCTGCTCTGTCCCCAGGTCCACGACGGTGTGACGTCAATGTTCCCCTCGCAGTTGTCATAACAAGCTTGGGTTTAGTTAACATTAACCACAGCAGGCCAGACATTCTGTGTGGAAAGCACATCACACATCTATTGCTTAAAATGGTCTCTTGATGACTCTCCTACTAACAAGACATTCAATTGCTCTGAATCACAGGAACACATCACCCATGTTTCCCCAAATAGCTCGTTTTTTGTAAGCAGTCCGTCGTGCGCCTGTATGGCCCCAAACGTGCAGAAGTCCCCCATGTCCAGGAAGCTTTATTCCTACTTCTCTGGATTAAAAAAAGAACAGACGGCCTTCCCAGGGTTAACGACCGCAGGCTGTGCCGCTTTTTACAGCAGTGACCCCCGTAGGCGGCTTGTTTTGCAAACCTGTGGTCGGCAGCTTCTGTTGCCATGGCAGCAGAGTCACCAGAACCCGCCTGGAAATGTGGTCCCCTCCTGAGTCTGAGATTAAAGGCTGAAATGGAGACGCAGCTCGTAAGACACTGGTCAGCGATCAGTCTAATTGAACAGCAACATGGAAGCAGCACCTATAGTCCTTAGCTTCTGTACTTTAAGACATAAGTAACAGAAAAAGAAAGCCATGAACACTGATCTGGGGCTGGTCCCTCGGATACGAAGTATGATCAGCTAGCAACACACATTAATCCCAAGGCCACCCAGGGAAGCAGAATCCATGGTTAGCCACGTGAAAAGGGGGCACAGAAGCCCTGAGAATGGAACGGAAAATATCTGCAGCCTGGGGATGGGTGCATGGGGCGGGGGGGGCAGGATCTATAAAACAAGGGGAAGTTCATTCTTGCACCAGAGACAGCATGTTAGTTCTGTGTTCTATAAATATCTCCATGACCCACCATCTGTACTGGGCCGGACCCAGAACACACTGGTCCCACAATAAGTCAGTGTTTCTTGGGTGGGGCGTGCAGCAAGCAGGACAGGACAGTCTGGGCCAGAGAAGACAGAGAGTTGGTACATTCCCAGGTCATGGAACCTGACCCGAAATGCACAGACAGGCATGTTAATGTGCCCAAGGGCATGGTGGAGTATTATTATGGCAATAAAAATGTTTTTAGTCCACAGAAATGTTTGATTAGGTCACAAATACGGCTATTTTAAATCACGCAGCTCCAGCTCTGGCCCAGAGGCTGTGATTCAGATGCATTTGATGTTCTGTAATTTTTTTTTTACCAACCCAGGGCGTGGACCTGTGGACTAGTTTAAATTACTGTAAGACATTTCTCGGGGGGGGGTTAACGTAACAACTGGCATATGTAGCATATTAGCGTAGCATATCAGCAAGTTTTCTAAACTCATTCCACGCTCTTTAGATCTTTAGAGTCTGCACAAAACAGAAAGACAGAGCTGCCATGTCCTGGCTGCTGTGCCGTCTCCGCATTTCTTTGTGCGTTTTAACCAGATAAGGCTCCTGGTTCCTTCACATCTCCAGGGTTGGAGGTTCGAATCTGTGGTCTGTGTGGAGTCTATGTGTTATGAGTGTCTTTTGGCTATTCTGATTCCACACGTTCACATGTAGTCAGGCTAACGGGTGTCACTAAACTGCCCGAGGTTCAAGCCCTTTGATGGGCTGCTGTCTGGGGGGCTCCTGCCTGGTACCTTATACTGGACGACGGATGGGTGCATTTAGTGCACTTTACAGCTTGCCAGTATACATGAGCCCCCCCTACACTGGCCTTATCTCTACAGCCGTGACCCATGTACATGGACTGTTTTGCAAAGAACCACCTGAACAGCCTACATCTGATTGGGTAACCTCACACTGGGTGTGGTCACATGGGCCTCAAGTTGTACAGGGGAGGGGTCTGGTTTACATGGGCACCACACCTACATTTCAACCATTACAGGGCAGACTCTGATCTACCCAAGCTTTGCTCTCACCTCTCACAGGAGAGCAAGATGGGATATGCGAAAACCAACAAATCCCTAGGTATTTGTACTTAGACATATTTATACAAATGGCCAAAAAAGCATCTGTCTTTATTCACTACGCTTATATGCAGTATTTCCCTCACAGTAGATATTTTCGCTCAGTAATGTGAGCTAACTGATCTGCCTCACTCTGGGCCATTCTGCTTAGAGCAAGTGTATTTTTACTATTTCTGAACCCTTTATAACTCACCACACTGGAAGTTGCTCTCGTTCATTCCGCACAAAGCATTGTGTTTTTGTAGTCAAAGCAGCCGTCAAACCTTCATTCCAGTGCCGTATTTGGTTAAAGAATAAGGCGGTAAGCATTTTTCCCTGTGATCTGGAGATGAACTTGCATTCTTTGTTCGCTGACAGGCAACGCTGCCCTGGGGCTAATCAAAGCTGACGGCAATCTTCTGGCCAGCCGTGAAGCTTTCGTTCACACGCCGCTTTCCTCGGCGGCGCTCATGCAGGAATGGGGTGGGGTCAGTCAAGAGGAGGCGATTAACGTTAGACCCTGGCGAGAAGAAACCAAACTGGTGTGTGACTGTAGCCCCTGCAAGCGTATGTTACACAAGCGTGACGTGTTAGGCTAACTTTAGATTCTTTATTTAGCTTTCAGGTGCAAATTTTTTCTCCTCTTTCGGCTAATGGAGCAAAGAACTAATATTTTCTTACTACTTAGAAGTTCCATTCTGGCAGTGATGTGCGGAATTGGTGCCATCCAGCCATGAGAATAGTGCAGCCCCTGTATAAAGCCTCCCAAACTTACAAGGGACACTAAATTTGCTTCAAACGTTACTCATAACCTCACGCTTGCTGTAATTGATACTGATGGGTTTGTTTAAACTTCTGCCACCTGGACAGAACGTTCAGGATGATCACATCCATTCAGTATGCGTTCAGTATGCGTTCAGTATGCTTCTTAAGGCAGTAACACTCTGGCAATAAACCAACACAGCTAGCTGTTCTTTTCTTGTTTTTCATGGTCTGCACGGTAGCTTGACCCCCCCCCCCAGTCACCTCTGTGATACCCTGGAGAAATTTCTGGCAGCTGGGTCTCCATCAGCTTTTTCTCTAAAGTGTGCCACGGTCATTCTATGATAGCATCTAACCCTTGTTTTGAGGTATCTGCGGTTAAGAAAAGCCCCTATATCTCAGCGAAAGGGAACGTTTGCTTTTGAACTAAGGATCATGGTGAGAACTAGTTTTCATGCTGCTGAAGATCCAACCATGTGGAGTCCTTGTGGAGAGAAAATCATGAATGGAGTTCCTACGGTAGACCTGGTCCATGTCATTACCCAAGTTCCAATCGATGACAACTATCTGGATTTCTATGTGATTGGACTTTAACTGCTTCTAAGTAACCCACTAAGACCTGGGGATATGTTATCTGTTAAATGTGATAGGAGTCCCTCACATAACTAGCATTATTAGACTATGTGGTGATGGTTTATACATGTTGGCATCTCAAGAGCAGCTACAGATTTGCTGAGTTTGTCACCTGGAGCAAACAAACAATCCAATCAGCCCATTAGATGGCATCAGCCTAGCCTGCCTTCGCAGAATACAAGCAGATGTTGTTTGTAGACCATAACAAATGTTTAACAGATAAGTTGGATACAAGTATGGAAAAGGCTAGCTATTGTTATCTCATTATTACATGATCAATATCTCAGTGCTAATGAGGGAAAATGTATAACAATGGAGATTAATTATTGTAGATAAATATTCTGTGGAAGAAAATCACGGAACCTGTGAGCTGCATACGATAGTATTGCTGGATATCTTTCATTGTATTCAGCTGTTCCACCAAGATGTTTAATGTGTCAGTGCTCAGTTATTTCTGCTACATTTCTGTAGCTCACCGATCCATGACTATTCTTAGTTTTGCCAAAATATAAAGTGGATTAATTTGCCCCTTCGGTGATAGAATTTTAGAATGTCTAAATTACTGCGTCAAATTACAACTTAGAAAGCACTCCTGCTTGGTATGTAACACATAAGGATGTGATTGATGCAGATATCTCTTTACAGTAAAACAACATAGTGATCGAATTTACTCTAGTCATTTTGGCTGAAGATGACTTTATGACCAAAACATCACTCAGTAGGAATCTTGCTGTTTTCACTTTGGGTCACAGCTACTTAACAAGAGCAGTGATGTGAGTCACATGGACGAAAGTGGCTTCCAGCATGAGATTTATAGTAGCTGCTGCTCACAGCCATTACATCTGGTGCTGCTTTTTGTGTTTACAGTGTCGTACTATGGGAACAGTTTCTGCCGCATCCACGCCGTTCAAGATGTCTCCTCGTTCCAGCTGTCCCTGCAGTTTAAGACCAGCCAACGCAGTGGGCTGCTCCTTCTGGCTGGAGGGAACAGGGACTACCTGGCCGTAGAGCTCAAAGACGGCCGACTGCGGGTGAGAACAAATCTGGCAGACCCGTCACGGTGAAAGGAAGGAAAATGTTATTCTTTTTGAGATCATGCCATTTGTCCAGGGTCACTTTCATTTATGTTGTTGGAGTTAAATCTTTTGTGTGGCTGAATTCATTGACTGAATCAGCAGGGCATTTCCTGAGATCTCAAATTGGTTTCTCTGATTTGTAATTCCAGTTTCCTCTTCATTAAAAATTGCTGCCTTCCTAGAATTGCTAGGTATTAACTGTCGAAAAATACGAGTACATCAGGTCGAATATATACTGATGGATATTGTTCAACTGTATGCTTCACATAGGCCTCCAAATGCCATATATCCTCCAAAGGCCTTTTAATTGACTTGATGGCCTGAGTGCTATGATGATGTTACTGCCTATTTTGTCACTAAGAATTACCATGCACTTGCACTGCATTACCTGATCTAGCAGCTGGCCAATTTTCGGCTATTCAAGAATTTCAGGCAGACCCCTTCAAACGAATCCAACCGGAGACAAATTACTGACCTTGAGTGCAGGATTGAAATTTCCTTTTGTGCTGCAGCATACGAGAGCTGCCAAAAAACTTTTCAGGTGGGGCCAAAACATCAGGGGGTGAATCGTGATTTGTTGCATTGTAATGCAATTTTCTTATTCATGAAGCCAGAGAAATGTTCATTAAATACAAAGCAATGGCAGCATCAATGATGCAGCGCTCAGAAAACAATGTAAATTGCTCCTCTGTCATATTACAATGAAGTTCCCGCCATTATAATTCCATAATAAAACATTTTACAGATTATGCACGAAACTGGATTAGCATCAAATGTGCTGTCATTAAACCCTCCATAAATTGTGCATGGTAAACAAAAAACTCATCATTCTGATAGTGTCGGATGGAATGCTTCATGTGGCATGGAGCCAAAAAGATGACAAGTGAACTGAAAGGGGTGCATAAATGAGACTGTGAACTGAAAGGGGTGCATAAATGAGACTGTGAATTGAAAGGGGTGCATAAATGAGACTGAAGTGAAAGGGGTGCATAAATGAGACTGTGAACTGAAAGGGGTGCATAAATGAGACTGTGAACTGAAAGGGGTGCATAAATGAGACTGTGGATAATAATCAGATCCCTCTCATCCTGCAGGTGCGAATGGACATAGGCTTTGGCGTCATGGCGCTGTTTTCACCGGTTGGGCTACGACTGAACAACTTGGTAGAACACACAGTGAAGGTCACCCTGCAGAAATCCAGCCTGGATATGGCAATCAACAACTTATACAATGACTCTCTAAGCCTCCCCTTAATAGCTCAGGAAAGCCTTAACATTGACTACGGAGTCTTTTTGGGGGGTGCAGGTAGCATGCGGGCAGTTTACTTGGATGAAACCATCCCACCTCTACGAGGCTGCATAAGCAATGTGGTCTTCAAGTCCCACAACTTTGACATCTTGAAGTCAGAGCCAACAGAGTGTGAGGAGACCAAGGAAATGTGTTCAAGTGAGTTCGATGCCGAGAGTGGAGAGGCAATCAGTTTCATAAGCCCTGATTCGTTCATATCATTTCCAACATGGACGCTGGCTGACTCCCGGATACTAGAGTTCCTCATGAAGACCACCATCGAGGATGCACTTTTAATTTTCCACTCTGGCCATCAAGATGACTTTATCGCACTTGGTTTGGTGACTGGCCATCTCAAAGGTCTTGTCGACCGTGGTAGTGGGATGATTGTGCTGAATAACACCAGAGTGCGATTAGATGATGATCAGTGGCATCGTATACAGGTTGAGATTAACCAGAACAGGTTTATTATGACTGTGGACAGCCATTCTACTACAGTTTCACTAAGTGGTCCTGAAATTCTGGACCTGACTGAAAACCTGTACGTGGGGGGTGTACCAGCGAAGATGAAGGAAGTGTTTAGAAACAGTGGATTGTTCCCTCGCATGGAAGAAGAGATCACTTCAGAGTCCTTCATCGGATGTTTGGGGGAAATAAAAACAAACCATAGAGAAAGAACCTTACAAGACGCCTTAGTGACCAAAGACATTCATGTTAAATGCGAAGGAGATTACGATTACTCAAGTTCTTATGAAGAGACAGTTACAACAGCTTCTCCCATTAGAATCGCACACACTGATTTTGTCCCCAATGAAAGGCACTGTTACCCAGATGAAAACACGCCAGAGATTTTTCGTAATATCACAAAGCTCCTTGACGTTACTCCTCTGCTAGTCCCTCAAAGTGGAGAGGCTTTTCTTGACATTCGCAATCTCCAGCCTACTTTTGATTTGAATAAAGCTGGTGTCAGACAGTCTCAGATTATCTTCACTCTTCAAAGTGATCCTTGGTACGGAATAGTGGATATGAACATCAACAGTAAAAGAGCCAAAAAGTTTACTCTTCTCGATGTGGTCAATAAGAAAATAAAGTATATGCATGACAGCGATGAAACATTTGGAGATTACATACAGTTGGAAGTTTTTATATACTCTTCTGCTAATCTACCAGAGTGCTTAAAAACTTCCAGAAAGTATGTCCTTCCAGTTAAATTCAAACCTATCAGTGACATACCCCAGCTAAGTGATGAAGTAATCGCCGTTGCAAAGTATGGGCGTACCCGTTTGAGTCCTAACCTAATAAAAATTATGGATTCTGATATTCAATGTGAAGAGTTATTTGTCACCATTACATCCAAGACACCCATGGAAGAGGGTTATTTGGAAAATGCAGAAGATCCTGGGAAGAGCATCAGTCAGTTCACATGCAGACATCTCAAAGATGGGGAAATTTACTACGTTCACAAAGGCGGAAATGTACATCAGATAGATATGCAGATATCAAATGGACATTCTACTGGTCCAGTTACTACCTTGAACTTGGAAGTCACACAACCCAGTCTGACCTTAGTCACAAATACTGGCCTCTTACTGTCTCAGGGGGCTTCTTCTCCCATTGGCATTCAGCAACTATCAGTGTCAGCCATACCGAGATATGGAGATATTCTGTATAATGTAACCCATCCCTTGAAGCTGGGGAAACTGGAAGTGTTAACAAGCCATAATGCAATGAAGCAGGTGACATCATTCCGGCAGGCTGATTTGGAGCAAGGTGTATTAAGATACATGAGCACTAAGACAGAAGATCAAGGGGAGATATCTGTGGAACGCATTCAATTTGATGCCCACCTTGGGAAATTTATTCTGCCAAACAACACATTTTTAGTTAAGATTACGCCGTCACAAATAAGGATGGCAAAAATTGTTCCACTAGAGATAAAACAGGGGCATACAAGGGTAATAAAACACACAGAACTCGAAGCTGTAATCAAAGGGAAAAACGCAAAGGCAGAGTCTCTGAGATATTTAATTGTAAAGGCCCCGACCATGGGAACTCTACAAATTCACAACATAGACCTGACTCAGGGGAGCATTTTCACACAGCAAGATCTCAGAAATGGTTATTTGAATTTCAAAGTAAGGGTCCACAGAGCTGTGGATGTGGAAGATCAGTTTCAATTCCAAGTTTTTGCAGAAGAACAACATTCTCCAGTGTACACCTACCCAATAAAGATTCTGGCTGACCCAGATGTTCCAGTCTTAACTAACAAAGAGCTTAGAGTGATGGAGGGTGGCGAGGGAATTCTTAATGATGCCGTTCTATGGGTTCAGGCTCAAAACTCAACTGATTTTGTGTACAGGATCACAGAAGATCCCAAACATGGCCGTATCATCAGAGAGTCTCCTCTTGGGCAAACTAGGTTTGACGGCGCTATTAGGGTGTTTAGCAATGAGGACCTGCATTTTAATAGACTGACATACAAGCATGATGGATCTGAGAGCAGTGAGGATCAATTTTCTTTTGCTGTTTTCAAACAAGCAAAGAGAGGCGCAACTACTGAACCCCAGGAGAAAGACGTCTTGAAGGGCGTTGTCAAAATAATGATATTCTCTGTAAATGGCCATGTGCCCTACCGGGTGGTCAACAAGACCTTCAACGTGATGCGAAATGGACAGCGTTTGCTGACTACGGACGACATCCAGTTCCAAGATGATGACCCAGACTTCAAAGAATCCCACCTTCTGTATATGCGTGCAGGAATCCTCTCTGGGGACATTGTATCAGCTGAGGACAGCTCCCAGTCCCTCTTCCGCTTCACTCAGGCTGACCTTAGGGACAAGAAGGTCCTTTTTGTGCACCGTGGTGCAGACCGTGAACAGTTCCAGCTGCAAGTGTCTGATGGTCGCCACACGATCGCCGCCCTGCTTCAGCTTCAGGCCGGCGAACCTTATCTCCATGTGGTGAATAACTCTATGGCTGTTATCAACCATGGTAGCACCAAGACCATCAATACAAGTCTGCTGAGTGCTGAGTCCAACATGGATATCAGAGACCCCAGCGAGATTGTATATAAGATAACATCACCCCCAAGTGATGGAAGCATTATCGTCAGTGGAATAGAAGCTTCTGTCTTCACTCAGGAAGACCTGAGAAAAGGTGTTGTGTCATACCAGCATGATGAACAGAGCTTGAGGTCCAAGGACTCTTTTGCTTTTCGTGTCAAGTTTAAAGGCTTGTCTGAGGATGGTACATTCAGGATAAAAATATTTAAGCAGGGTTACTTGTCAGAGCCTAAGGTTATAACTAACGAGATAATATTATGTTACTTGGGGGAGCACACTAAAATAAGCCAAGATCATCTAAAGGTATGTATACACTCATAATCCTTTTCATTCTTTTTCTGGGTGAAATTTAGATGGAAATGTGTTCTGTTCCTTAGCTATTCTTGAACTGCATTCAGAATATACTTTAGAGATTTTAGGCAATATAGCAAACTTATAATTACTAAGATAACCTTCGGATAGACCACAAGCTCACTACGACCCTACAATGGATAATTGGTTATGAAAAATGGATTATTAGCTTTCAAAGATTAAATATAATGATAACTGGTGAGCCCATTACCCTCTACTGGAAAAGTGATTATGGAAGATGGATGAAATGAGAAGTGATATTTGCAATTGTAATGAATATTGTTTTTTAAAAAAATGGAATATTATGAACAATATATATTGCCATAATATAGGAGCTCACATTTAAGAGCTTGCACCAACAAATATGTATAGTACTAGCCCTTATCAGAACAGCCTTACATAAAATCCACACTTCAGTTGTTTGCAATTCCTTACAGGTGGAGCAGGCAGACATCTTACCCTCAGAGATGGTGTTCACCATCAAGGAGCCTCCTCAGCTTGGTCACGTGGTCATGCCGATGCAAAACCCAGAGAGCACAGTGTCACCCAACATGGACTACATTCACACCTTCTCTCAGGAAGACCTGAACCAAAACAGGGTCTACTACATCTCCTCGCTGGAGCTGGGCCGAGACAGTTTCAGTGTGGATGTCAGCAATGGCTTCACCACCTTGGACTCCCTGAGGGTTTACGTGGATATCGTCCCACACGAAATTCCAGTGCAGGTGGTAGACCTCGTAGTCAAGGAAGGAGGCAGCACCTCTCTAAATGACGCTTTAAACATCTCGCACCCCTTGTATAGCTCCTACCACATTGACTTCATTGTAGAACAGACCCCACGACACGGAAACATCCAGTTGTCTGACAACTTTGATGATTTGAGTGCCTTCACATGGGATGAGGTGAGTCATTATAAAAGTTATTATAAAATGAAATTTGTTTGGGGGTATTAAATTGTATTGACGACTTGTTTAGTCATAATTAATAGGGGAATTGAACATGGCACAGTCAATGGTACCTAAAACTTTGTAGGGACACTCCTACCCTTCAGTATTTTGGCAGTTGGAGGTGGTGAATTATACAAATATTTGTCTAAAGTGCTCTTCTTCAGCACTGGATATCCAGTAAATCACATAGAAAAAGATCAGGATATATACGTTCACCATATCCTTTGTGAACAGAGCAGCGTTCCCCAGTTCTGGTACTGGAGGGCCAGTCTGCATCAAAGATTTCTCAGCTCAGACACACCTATTAAACCAGGTCATTAGCTGACTGAGATGTGCTTGAGCAGGGAAATCTGCCATCTGTGTTACAGATTGGTACTCCAGGATCGAAATGGGGAGCCCTGGAACAGAGTGACATTTAAATTAGTAACCTTTGGGCAACAGCAAATAGCTGCCTTGGGGAGAGGATAAGGCCATATTAAACAACTGTAAAGAAATGTTTTGTACTTAGTGTATTTAAAAAGTACAAAAGCTGACACACCATTAGCATCTTCATTGCTTCTTTCAAAACTTAACAACCGTTCTGACACTCCTAGGGTGCTTTCACACCTGCCTCATTTAGTTCGGTTGAATCGCACTAGAGTTCGTTTTCCTACTTGGTGCGGTTCGT
>JAODJU010000018.1:16306122-16349356 GCA_026776725.1 Gnathonemus echidnorhynchus | reverse complement strand
TTGACAACTAACATTGACAGAGTTTGGCATCAAACTGACCCTCGGTTCAGTGTTAGGAAGGTAGACCCGTATGAATTAGGGGGGGGCACTAATGGCTACATATTTACATGTGGACTGAAGCACATGGGTCCCAGTTAGAGGATCATGGCCAGATTAGGCTGAACCCCCCTTCAGGCAATATTACCATGTTTCTGTATGACAGAGATCGACTCCCCCCACTGTAGTCAGGTGTAGCTATTAATCTTACCGGCAAAAAAACCTGACATTAAATGGAAACTGTGAAAGCTGGAAAAATGCCTAGAGCAGGAAAAATGATCCTGTTCATCCATTTTGAAACAGAACCAGGTGACTTATTTATTGCTTAATTAAGCGCATTTAAACTTGCGGCGATGCATGCAAAACGTGAAATACGGGGAAGATTCATACACCTCCTGTAGAGAGAAGCTTCAGGATGGAGCCAGCTGATGTGATTGGCAGATTTCTATCATGTGTCTGTTACTTATTTTAAAAAGAAAAAACTTCAAGTCATTAAGAACAATATCTTGTTTACAATGGTGGCCAGGCAAAAGACACCCAATCCCTGATCCACTTCCTTGTTTTACCTTTATGACTGATTAGTTAGGCAAGTTATTATTGGTTGCCTTGAAAGTTCCTTTGCATGACAGGTTTGGTTGGCTGACAGGTTTTTCTGCATGGGGGTCATAGCTATGTGACCCTGTGCTCTTAAAGGGCCAGATGGAGAGAGCATTTAGCCAAAGCCTTGGTGGTGGGGTGGGGTGGGGGGGGGGGATGGGGGGAGTCATCTCACATCAGAATGAGGGAGGTAGCAGCTGGCCTCTCCTGACATCCTTTAAGACAGCACTCATGCCAAAATAAACAGTTAACACATTTATGACACAAGATTAAGTATTAAGTATTAATTACTTGATAAATCCCTCCTATCAATGGATTGTTTACACTGTTTAATGCCCCGACATGATGTTTGCAAAGGAATCCATGCATTCCTCTTGTGAACAAAAGAGTTACTTCCATTCTTCCAGGTTGGATACTAAGCTGGAAGTCAGTGCTGTACTGGAACAGGAACTGGAAATGATGTCGTTTCTGCTCGTCACTGTCAACAGCCTGCGAGTACTGGGCCCAGCTGCAGTAGCTGCGTGTTAATTAGTCTTAAATTCGGTGTTGACGAACGCGCGGCTGTGCTGGGCGGCGCGGGATTCATCTCTCCCCACTCGAAGGAGAGCACTTCTATTTTCCGAACCATTAAAGCCGTCGAAACAGGTGATTTGACTTCCTACCTAAACATAGTTTTTGAGTGAATAATTAAGGTGCCAAGAAGGAGACAAGAAAAAACCAGCTGGGCTGGATGGGCTCTTTCAGCGAAGGCATGGAGTGGGATAAGTGCCGCTCGTCGTGGCCATTTCGCGACTGGAAGAGTCCGAAACGCGGGAGCGTGCTTGTCTCCGCCTCCGAGGACGAGCCGTCGGGTCAGAGTAATTAAATGTGCCGCAGACACCTGCTTTAACCAGGTTCACCTCAGCCCCAGACGCGGGAGTTTAATTTCCGGCCGCGATGAGTCATTTGAGAGCGCAGCTTGACTCACCGACATGGAAACAGCTGCCTAACTAACGTGTGCGTGTCACAGCTTCCCGCTGGCTGGCTACCCGTCACGGCGCCGGCTCTCTGCGATCCACACCGCCCATTTTTCCAGCCCGCTGGCTGCTGTGTCCAACGGGACCTTTTCTCTGTACAAGAGAGGACCCACGATCCCTTAGAGCGCCGTATCTGACCTTGTTGCATTCAGTGAAGGTGTGATGCCAGTTGTCCTGATATGAACAATCACGGTGTGTGACCCACTGATGGCTTTTTCCCAATATGCAAGGCGGTAAGTGAGCTGACAGATAAAAGCTTATTTCACAGTTTTTAATAAAATGATGAGCCTTCCACTTGGAATCCAGAGCAATGCCACCCACAAACAAACAAGGGTTTATAAGCTCTGAAAGGCTGCATGCAAAAGTGTGGCAGCCCCCCACCCCAGGAATCAGGTGGGGGTTACTAGTGGCTCAGGCGTTGAAGCAGAGTCCCTTTGACCATGTGTGACACCAGCGTCTTTGTCAATCCAGCTTTACAGACCAGACCCACAGGGGCAAGACCAACATATGGACCAGGACAGTGGTCACCAAGTGTCGAACTCTGGTCCACTTCCAGCCCCAGATACAATTGAATCCAGGCCACATGATTGATTCCTCCACTCCCCTGGCTGGCATATCAAATTTTATTATTGGGGGCCCCTGACCCCCCCCTCAATTGGCATTTGTTGGATGTATTGGACCTTGCCTTTTGTGTTGCCAGTGGAATTTCTAAAAATAGCTGGCGGCCCCTATTCTAGAAGGTTCCCCCGTCAGCTGATGAACGGAACAATGTTTTTCTGTGCAGTGTAAAACAGGCTCGCATATAAGCATTATTTAGTGCGTTCAGCGAATATATGTTTGGCATGTATGTTTATCATATTACAAAAATGGACAATACAAAGAAATGAATGACTGCAGTATTCCATATAAGACCCGGACCGCGGCGACAGCCACACTGGAGCCCGACTCGCGGACCGGCACCCCACCCCGCTCCCGGTTGCCGGGGATCCGTCAGACATGGTGTGTTTGCCCTGCCGTCCGGCAATGTAATTAACGTTCCGGGTGGAAGAGTCTCTAATTATAGTGATTTACTCCAGTGCGGTGTCACAAATGATATGAGCCGAGCGTTTCGCTAAGCAGGAGCGAGTTACGGGACTGTGAGTGATGCATGCTGGGACAGAAGGCTGGGGGGGAGGGGTCGTCCCCACGTTGGTGCTAAGACAGAGAGCGTATGCGGTCACAGATACTGCGGATCTGTCTGCCTGGGTTGCTGACGACGGTCCTTTCTGCATGACTCTCTCGTATCAGTGCCATTCCTTAGATGGAGGTTTGTCGATGGCGTCCAAGTCCCTCAGCCGGCAGAAGCTCCTGGGTGAACATCTGACCCTTTGCTTCAGCCTCACCCAGTTCTTATCAGGCCTGGGGGGGTTTTAACCTGATGGGTGAGTATGGGTGGGCCTGTGTCTCCTCAAGGCTGCCTCTTTCCACCTCATATGGGGGCTTTGGGGGGGGGGATGTCACAGCGCGGATAACTGCAGAAAATGACATCATCCAGTGGATTTTGTTTTGCATATTTCGGTATAAATATGCAAAGCAGAATTAACCAGAAGCATGGGTGCGTTGATAATTGTCTGATAGTTTAGATAAGTGCAGTCGAGCTTCTCTGCAGTACCCAGAATGCAGTTCTCAGTTCTCCGTCGCCATTGCTACCGTAAACCACATCAGCACATGCTGGCCTCACCGGCTCATGTGAGTGTCCTCCACCTGGCTCCGACACTGCAGCGATGCTTTCTAGAAGATTCCAACACCTTTTTTTTTATATGCTTCTGGAGAGCGCTGGTAAGAAGCGTGAAAGTGAATCTTAACGCACAGCATTAATGCTGCCAGAGGAGGGCGCCGAAGCGGCGGGGTGGAGCCACAGTGCTAAGCGGGTTTCACCCGGGTTTGTAGGCGTGGCAAGGAAGGTTGCCTGCGCGGGTGGGTATGGGTACAGGCAGCTTACACCAGACACACCAGACCAGGCGCCAGTGGAAAATGAAAGGGGGGGCATCTGAAATGCAGAGAGGGGGCTGTGACTTCACCCAAAAAAAAAAAAATGATGCACACAGCCTTACGGTTGCTTAACAAGTGCATCATTACACCACACACGCTAACAGATCAACAAATCCCAGGAAACACGTACCATCCACACCATCGCATGAGAGGGACTCTCTGAGCTCGATTTCAGCAGAGCCAACAACGTTTACTAACATAAAGCAGACAGCTACTTTCTGAAATACTGAAGGAAAGTTGCCAACCCTGATTCCATCACACGCAACGTAACCCAGCACTGCTCACATCCACTCAGCCAGTGGTGGCCTAATGGTTCGGGAAGTGCACTTATGATTGACAGGTTGTTGGTTCACATCCCTGGCCACTGAGGTGCTCTGAACAAGGTACCACCCCCAAGCACTGCTCTCTGGGTGCTGAATTAGCTGCCCCCTGCAATGCTGCAATGTCACATGCTGGTTAAATGCAGAGGACGCATTTCGTTGTGGCGTGTCGACAATGACAATTAATGACTTTCACTTCACAAACATTCAAGTGGATTTGTGAGGATTCGAGAATGTAGGATAGATCGTGACTTTGATTTTAGCAAATTATGCTGGGCTAAATGATGTATTTGTATTTTAAAATGAAAGTTTTTTAAATAGTAGGCATTCATTTGCATTGAGGAGGTGAGGTAGCCCATCTGAGGGAGCGACGGCCCCTTAAATGTCCCCCTCCCCCCCATAGTGCCAGGCCTTCTCCACAACGGCTGCTTCTCCTGCATCCATTTTGCAAGCTCGGAAGCCCCACGTGACCGGCTTTGTCGACGCAAGCTCTTCTCGACGTCCCCTGGTCCCAGTGGCGTGCTGCAGGAGCATCAAGCGAAAGGCTGGATCCAGCAGCTTGACTGGGAGGGCCCAGTGCGGGGTTGCTGAGTGAGAGATAAGGAGTGGGCAGCCGTTTGCTCTGAAAGCCACACGGACGGACTTCCGAATGGCTTGTAGAGAGCGCTACACTGCAGCCGCTATCTCTGGCTTCCTGTCTGTACTGACTGCCGGCGAAACCACTTGGGAGTCAGATTCCATAAAAAGTTCTCTTTCAGATACCTGCTCGACTGTTTCTCCCCCGCGTGATGTTTGTGTGGGTTTTTCCTCTCCGCTTCTATCTCATGACCCTCGTTGACACACCTGAGTCTGCAAGCTGCCTCCGACATGCCTTCTCTTGGCATTTGACGTCAAGCAGATGGAATATAAATACTACAGGGCTCCCGGTTAGACAGTGAACCCCGTTAAAAGCTCTAACGCAGCCCTCCCCTCACTGCCACCCCCACCCCCAGGAGCCTGGCAATCTCCCCCCCGCTGCCTGGTCGACTGTGTTGTTTGAATTTAAATAGTGCACAGAAAATGTACTGGGGAGCCTTTAGGAAGTGCCACTCTAATGGCTGTATTTATTCTTAGCATTAGAGACGCTGAGGGCAGAGTTTGGTGGCATTGGGAAGGACCATTGCACTGTCCAGAAGCTGGTGTGTTAGCTGATAAGGCGAAGGTGAGATCTAAGCTGCTCACCTTTTCTGTTTACTTATCTGATGGTAGGATGCGGGACAGCAAGCCTAGGCTACAGCACCTGATCCCCCCCCCCATACGCTAACCACCCGTCATCCACATCAGTGAAATGCGGGGGGAGCTGAAAATAAAATGGCAACCCTTTGGCTTTCAGCCAGTTACAGCGTCTCCCCGGCTTAGCTCAAGCACACTGCTTCTTGCAGGCGGGGTGTCGCGGGCCCACTGCACGGCGAACGCGGCCCAGCAGACGCGTCAGATACGCCTTCCGACTTCCTTCGGATCCGGCTCTGGGGATCGGGAAGAGGGTGAGCCAGAGAAATGAGTTTTCCCATCTGAATGGTTATAACTAGCCTCCTGTTACAAACTTGAATCATTATTTAATCTCTTTGCTTCACACTTCAGAACTGTTTGTTTGCAGTCGATTATTTTATTATTTCCTTTTTTTTCAGGAATCCTAAAAAGTGCATGAAGGAACTGCACAGTTTCCTCTCCTATATGATCCACCCTCTCTCTCTCTCTGGGGATGTGTGGGGAATCGCAGTGCTGAAACATAGGTAAGGTGAAACAGGATGTGACCCATTTGTGGTGAATGACCGTGGACTAATAGTTTTACCAGGGTGAATGGCTGCCCTCCACCTCCTCCTTCCCCCTGCTCACAGTCATGCTGGGAGTGCCAGCTCCTCTTTGGTGACGAGGCAGCAAATCCACAGTCCCTGCTGTCTGAAGGGTCCGTCCTTGACTACACGCTGCTGTGTGTGTTTGACCTGACGCTGAGGGTTACATACATCATCCTCAGGGAAGCCTGAATACCAAACCCCAGCAGAGAGGCCTAGTCCTGCCCCCCTCCCCCAAGTTGGGGAGGACTTTACGCCAATGTTTCCCAATCCTGTCCTTGGGGACTTCCCTCCCAGCTCCCTACAAGACAGTCCACATGGTTGCTCCCTCCTAGCTCCCTGTCAAATGGTCCACATTTCTGTTCCCTCCCAGACAGTCCACATTTTTGCTCCCTCCCAGCTCCCTCCCAGCCAGTCCACATGATTGCTCCCTCCTAGCTCCCTGTCAAATGGTCCACATTTCTGCCCCCAACGGGGAGCTCCCAGCAACGAGCTGGGAGGGAGCGAAAACGTGGACTATCTGGGGATACCCAAGGATGGGGCTTGGAAACACTGCTGTGCGCTAAAGCCCATGTGGAGAGGCCCTCAGCAGGCAGAGAAGAGCAACAGGCAGACAGCCTCCCAGCTGTGCAGCCATAACTAATAACAGGTGATTAGCGACTGCATGAGCTCAGCCTGTAGGGTGGGTTGGGCTTCATGGGTGCGACCCGTCCCCCGCAGTAGCACCGTGACTCAAAGCACGCATGGTAAACAGGACAGGGATCTCCCCGGCGTGTGAGCTGCGTTTCTCCAAAAGTCCTCTTTAATGGCATCCCATGTGTTGTTCCAGTCTTGCTGCATGCATTTCACAACAAAACCAGAATAAGATTCTTGTGATCGGCCTTGAATCGCGAGCAGCTCAGTTTCTGAACTTACCAGCTCGAAAGCGCCGTAATTAAAAGGCCAAGAGATTTTGTTCAGCTCCTCTCTGAATCCTGAATCAAGCAGCCGTGAGTGAATTGCGTTTTGATGCGGCGATATGGGAACCTTGATACCTAGAGGACGGAGTTATTCGCTTTAAATTTGTTAGGGACCCAGGGACCTCTATTGCTGTGGCTGGGTAAACTTGACCACAAGTGTGGAATCCATTTGCAATGGATACCTTATGTAATGCTTTATTTTCAGTTCGTTTTCTGACTTTTTGGACAGAACAACTGCATTCTCAGTGTTACTCAGCAACAATATTAAAATTGAAAACAAATGTTCCTGAGTTACGGTCAGAAGCTCCCATCGTCAGCTCTGACTGGCGAAGGATTCCCACAGCACGCTTTGGTGCTCCCCGTTCACCCGGTAACGCTCTCGTGAGCAATCGACAGCTGGAACCTTCCGGACATAAATGTGCAAACTGGCAGGCCAGTCTTACTGCTCTGCTCCGTTACCAAAACCCTGCAAGTCATTCGTCCTTGTTTTTATTAAAAAGGTTTAGCGTATAAATGCTTTTCATTTTGAAACCATATCTGTTTAAATGACACAAGGTAGGAATTTTAAGGAGCTTTAAAGTATCATATATTGAAGAATTTGCCGGAGCACTCTAGTGACAACTTTAATGAGTGAGTCTGGTTGAAAGTAGCCTTGCTCAGGATCCAGGTTATGCCTGAAGCTGGAGCAGAGGTTCAGGGGTGGTTCGTTGTGGTCTAGCACTTGTGGGCAGTCCTCTGTATTCACCTACCATAATTTTCCGAAGTTATTTTTGATGTCCTGCTCCTGGAGGATGGTGTATCCACAGACCGATGGAAGCATCGCAGCTGGAATTTGACTGCTTATAGCCACTGGTACCTGAGGGGCCTGCAGACCTTAACTGGTGTGTTTACTGACAAAATGTTGGAGGGAGACTATAAATGAACCTTGACTTATTTACACTTTTCCCAGAGGCATATAAAGGGGGCGGAGCCACAGGGGTACTAGCCCCAGCTGAAATCCGATTGGCTCTCGAAGTGCCCTGTCAGTCACCAATTCAAAATATATCATTGGGCAAAATTAAGGTCAAACACTTTGTATTAATTATTGCCTCTTTTATGCCCGCCACCTAAATGAAAATCCTAGAATTGCCCTCGGTTGTTACCCTTTGTAAATAGTCAGCTGTCTTAGGGTGCTTTCACACCTGCCTCATTTAGTTCGGTTGAATCGCACTAGAGTTCGTTTTCCTACTTGGTGCGGTTCGTTTGGGCAGGTGTGAATGTAACAATCGCACCCGAGTGCGCACCAAAAGCGGACCAAAAAAGCGTACCGAGACCTCCTTGAAGAGGTGGTCTCGGTACGCTTTCAAACGAACACTGGAGCGGTTCGTTTGTGGTGAGAACATGATCCGAACTCGAACAGACCCAACTTGGAACAGACAAGCAAGCAGAAGCATAGGCAGGGTTACCACACCACATCGAATTCAATGACTTTTCCAAGCCCAGTTCTCTCAAATTCGAGGACCCAGCACAGCATAGTGAGAATGTTTATAATGAAAACGTGTAGGCTTTACTGCAGAAGCTCACAGAAAACAATTTTAAACAGAGAGAGAGGGCATAACATTAACTTACCTGATGGATCGTTGGTAATATTTCCGGAAGATGACCATGTCACAGTTTCGCAAAATGAATTCACGCCTCCTCCTGAAGTGACTTGCGATGCGCCTTCGCCGTTTCCAGTGCATTAAAACATTGTTTTTCAGCCGCATCCGCGCTTCTTTCTCGAAATATATAGTTTGTCTAAAGTGATGTATACAAACTATATAGTATACGATGACCAGCGATACAATCAGCCAGCGCAGTCGTCCCTCCATACTAAATAGCGGCATGTTGTCTACCGGCTTGTTGTCTCCTCGCTTTGTTTACTTCCGGGAGTTCCATTGGAATTTTCCCGCACGTTAATTCTGACCAATTAAAAAGCAGTTTACGAAATACGTTTAATGGCACATCTGGCCAACGAGTGATGTAGATGTTGTCACATGACTGCATTTTGGTTCGTTTCAACTGGTTCGGACCAGAGCAATCAGTGTGGTGTGAAAAGGACCCAAAACGGCAGAAAAATGCTACAATGTATCATTTGTTGCCCTTGGTCCGGACCAAATGAACCGAACCACAGATGTGAAAGCACCCCTAGACATGCAAATAAGTATCTTAATAACAGATTTTTAAGGTAATGATCAAAAAATATCCAATTATTTTGATTTGAATTTCATCTGATCCATTATGAATAGTTTGACAAGTTATGGGAGTTTCCTCTTGTCTTCCTAGACATCGGTCTTATTTGCAGTAGGAAACAATTACGATCACTCAGGCGACGTAGCAATTAGCGCATGGAGTCCCCTGGAAAAATATTGTTCGTGGCAGCACACTCTGTCACCAAGAAGCTTTACGCATTTACGCATGGAAAGAGAAAGAAATAAAATAAGGGGTTGTTGTTGGAAAATCTCCCTTCGTCCAGGACGTGCCATTCGGCATAGTGGGGTCGGTTAGTCATTCCACTGAAGGCCGGCATAAGTACCCCTCTACATTCACCCTGTTAGTCTGCATTTGGAAAAGGGGTGGAAAAACTGACTCTGAACCCAGAGAGCCAGAGCCAAAATAAATGGGCCCATTACGTTGCCATGACGGTGTGGGTGTGCAAAGCCCTCAAACGCTTCCACAACACCTGTCACATAGACTCCATTGTTGAGTCTCAAATTTGTCAAATATTCATAAAATAGCCTTGACTTAGCTCTGTTTATCAGTTTTTAAGAAAACCAGCAGAACTTTGTTATAATTTTGTATTCCCACCCACATGAAAAATCTCAGGTTGCTTTGTATGAATGGGTTGGCTTCTCCCATTATTATTATTATTATTATTATTATTATTATTATTATGCTAACGTGTATGTGTGTGGGTATAGGTTACGTATGCATTACATCGTGGCGACTAAATGTTATTTTGACGTTGTGGAGACCACCAACTCAATTTTATAAAGACCTGTGATTGCAATCAAAAAATGAAAGCTGTCAGAAGACTTGCATTTTGTTTGGTTAGTTATGGTTAAGGTCAGAGCTTAACCTTAAGGTTGTTATTTTTGTGGTTAGGGTTATGCACAGGGAAATGAATGGAGAATCCCTATACAGATATGTATATATAGACTCTGTGTGTGTGTGCGTGTGTGTGTGTGCGTGTATGTGTGCGTGTGCGTGTGTGGACCTTAAGGTTGTCATTATTGAGATTAGGGTTATGCCCACAGAAATGAGTGAACGGTCCCCACAAAGATGTGTGTGTGGCTGTCTGTGTCTGTGTCTGTGTGTGTAAAAGGTTCCAGTTGCTCAAAGGTCCATGCTTTGGTCTTTCTTTGCTGGTTTGGATGGCCCTGTAGCTTAAGGTGAATAACCTTGAATGAGTTGCAGGCGCCAGAGACTGAACACTCTGCCAGGGTTTGGGCAGCATTTGAATGATGTTTTTGTGTCCACATCAGGCGGCATGGAGAAAGCCTAGTTAAGACTCCAGCTGTTCCTTATTACAGAGGCTTTTATTGCGACCTCCCTTCCTATGGAGCACCGCAGAACAAAATGTACAGCTAAAGGCTGTCCTTTTGAACAGGGCTATCACTGTAAAGTCACTCTTTCGACATGATGACGTTGTTGGTGGTGCCCGCGTGATTATTATTCACCCAGTCTTTTTCTGACCTTCTCCTAGGTGAGGAATGGCCAAGTCTACTACGTACACGACGGCAGCGAGACCTCCAGCGACAGATTCACCCTGCTGGCATACATATCCGAGATCAGCAGGCAGAGTCAGCCGATCGACGTAAACGTCACAATCTCTCCTGTCAACGATGAACCACCCAGATTGATTCGCAACACCGGCCTGGAGGTCAGTATGGTACTCTCCTGCACTGCCTTTTCCCACCTCAACCACAGCATGGGCCTTAGGGCTCCAAAGCTTGCTGGAGCTCGGATTCGCTGGGCTGGGGATGGGGGGTGGCGGGGAGGGTTTCCCACAATCATCTGGAAACCAAGAGTATGATTCAGTGTTTCGACTCCATCTGTGGTTACACGTATCCCCGGCAACATATATTTTTGGACACTGCATGTCCATGGCTGCAATTCCACTTCTGGGGCAGCTGGAGAACTGGCCAATCAGAAGACGCTCCTAGATCCCACAAATTGTGACATAATGATACGTCTCTCATAACCGGTGGACTGGCTCCGTTTCGCAGAGGGTCTTTCGTCCTGAGGAACACTCTGCTTTTGCACAGGAGTTTTGTGGCCACCGATTGGGCAGGACACACAGCACAAGGGTAACTCCTACTGGGCATGCCCCTCTCCCCTCCCTCAGTTCCTGCCACAGCTGGCCACAGCTGGTTTCAATTAGCCCTCCTTTTACTGAATGGGTCCTTTATTCCCTGACTTCCTATCGTCTGCACGGCCGCCTGCAACACCACCAACAGCCACACCAAAATCCCCCTCAGCTTAGGCTGCAGGGATTCCCTTTTGGGACAAAAATAGCACCCTTTGTAGTTTAGGTAACCTGCTTCTTCAGATTGAGCACATATTGTATTCATTTCAAATATGACATTAAAACACTGGCAGTGTAATTTATGACTTCGCTTTCTTAAAATGGTTTGTGTCCTTCCTATTCTGTAGCCACCCTTGAGATAATGTAACTACCCCCTTTCTTGATGTCATTGGTACAATGGTCACTGTTGCTGGAAAATTTGAATGTTCAATTGATTTCAATTGATTTTTCTTTTTCGCTATTCACAAAGTCAGCAATTAAGAGGTCACCCTGCATGCAGATTTTTTTATTTGTTTGTTTAACATAAATCTCGTCCACAGGTAATGGCAAAGTCAAATTAAGTGGGGCATTATTATATTACCATCCATAGAGAGGTGTACAGTGAATCATATGCACACAGACTTATGTATAAAAGCAAGATAATTCATTCAGCTGCTACCTGCCAAAATGGAGACATTATTATGATTGATACAGAATAGAGCCCACGAACATGGCAAAAGCATCTGGCATCAATTTTAAAAATAATTAAATAAAGAGATAGATAAATAAATAAATAATCATTATAAATTCAAAGCTCATGTCACCATCTACTGGTGTAACTCAGTAACATCTAGGGGCTGTTGTCAAAATGGCCAATAGAGGGCAGCAGAACATCAAACTCGCACAAAAATATAAAATAACAAAGCACATGGAAAACACACCAGAGTAATGACGTTACGGGCATTTATGTTTGCAACCCAAGTTTTTAAGGCCTTCAGTGTTGAACTAAGGATTAAGAAAGTTAACGTCAAATAATAATAAAGCCATCTCACTTAGTCTGAGGCTTGGTGCTAAATTTGGTGATAGCTTCCTTCTGGTTTTATTTTACTTGCAGGAGAGTCAATCAGGCAGTTTCTTCAGTAACAGATAAAATCAATACAGTCCTGTTCACAAGCCCCTCCCTGTTGAGTTTTGCTATTTCAGAATCTCTTTCAGGAGATATGCTCCATTTCTGTACATTAATGTCCCCTTCAGCACCAAGGTCATTAGAAGGCCATTAAACTAAAGCCCAGTGAGAGAAATCTTTCAGTGCAATGTGATCCATCTTTAGATAATGGGTCAAGCCTCTGTGCATTAAGGAACCCAGAACCATCTACGAGGCAGTTGTACCTGATACTGCTGAAAAGGAAAGTTGTTGAAACGCTTGCTCTCCTTGTGGTTTTCATTTAATTGCCTGGCAATTTGCAGCTGCTTCCAGGGGAAGAAGCAGAAATCACAGCCAACATGTTGTACTCTGAAGATAAGGACACGGCCCCGGAGGAGCTGATCTACTCCATTGAAGGTTCCTCCAGTGGGAGAGTGGCCCTGAAGGCCTCGTTGGAGGAGGACACCCGCAACTTCACGCAGGCCCAGATTAATAACAGTGAGGTGGTCTTTATCCACACAGGTAAGCCTGGGTTTTTAAACAGGCAAATCTGAACTCTTTGAAAACTAAGGGTGACTCCACACACTGACCTGAAGAGCCCCTCTGGTTGATCACAAACTGATTGGTTTTCTCTAATCATTTTCTTTGCATTTAGTGAACATTCTGTCATTTACGGGGATACTGAAATTAAACAGATATTAAAAATAAACCACCATCTAGTGGGGTCAAAAATATATCAGGAGCCCCCCACCCCCTATGTCATATCTATACTAATACTGTATATAGTTTTGCTAGTTCCTGTTTAATGTTGACTGTTGTGATGCACAAATGAACTTCAAGTATGTTTTATGTTTAAAGTTAAATTTAAATCAATGTATTACTTGAATGACACATTTATTTTGAGTACCTGTACAGCAGACGAGAAGTGGGTCAGTGTCAGCGAGCTGCATAAGCCGGAAGCTGGACGTGATGTCACACCTGTACTGTCATACTATTTGTTTTCTCAGGATCCCAGTCGGGATGGTTTGGTTTCACGGTGACCGACCGAGAGCACACTTCACCCCTGTACCATTTCATTGTGAAGACCAGGCAGCTCACCATCTCCATAGAAACAGAGGGGGAGCTCTTGGTCTATCCAGGTACCCCTATTTGCTCATGGCTTTGCCGTGCTCTCAGCTCTGCCGAAATTTACCAGTCACCGAACATCAACACCTCACGCAGGCATATGCACCCATATGGGTAAAATTTGACTAAACCACTGTAACAAGTCCAGCCATCCATCCATCCATCCATCCATCCATCCATGAACACCACTGATGCAAAGTCGGGATAAGCCTGGCATTCATTCCAGGAAGCACTGAGCGCAGGGTGAGAGATTTCAGGGGACTGGATGTCATTCCATTGCAGGACACATACACCCACTCAGTAAGACATTATGGATAATGTGAAGGGGCTAAATGTCATATCTTTGGACTGCTAGAGGAAAGTTAGGAAAACATCGCACAATATCTAGATCACAGATATGGAGAACAATAGTCTAGCATTAGATGCAAGTTAATCACTGCCACAGAGGAACTGACAAACTGGTTTTGGCTAGTGGTTATCCAGCACACACAATGGAAGAATACTGATCTGTATCCTCTATAGTACAAAAAAATAACAACCATTTTTATTTATTTTAAGGAACAAGACAGCCAATCACGAACGACATCCTGAAAGCCATAACCAATGAGGACGGGGACGAGATCACCTACACTGTTATGGCAGGGCCTAACCTGGGGAGCCTTATCTCCAGTAACGACAGAAACCAGTTTGAGGAGATCTCCAGTTTCACCCAGTCCGAGGTGAAGACATACGTACACAATACGTTCATTATTATACTCGAAATAGGACTCAAAGGAACCAAGGGCTGGAAAAGAAAAGCATAAAATTTAATTGTAAAAGTTTGCTGTTTCAAATTAATTTGAGTTCACAAAATACTTCATGTATAAAGTCTTCATCATGGGCGATATCAGTGGGGGGGCGATAGGGACACGACAGCCCTGCGTCATGCCAGGCCCTTGTAGAAAAAGGAGAGCAATGGAGCATTAATCAGAAGGACGTGAGGGAGCACATCTGAATTATTACCGTGCTCTAGAAAAAACCTTTGCACATAACTGCACTTCTGACATCACACTGCACAGTGACAGCCTTCACCTAGCCTAATTAGCCTAATTTCCCTGCTAATTCCCACTCTGACATGTCCTGTTTGGTGAACTCTTTCGAAATTATACTCCGGCACGAGAAAGGTGGCACCACCTGCCCTTAGCACGACATCACAAGCAGACCCTCACGCACCTTGATTAGCTGCTAATTAGGGTGACAGCCGCGTGTAATTCAAAGCCCCCGCATCTCCATTTTCTCCAGTGGAGGAGATCTGCTGGAGCTCGGGTGAGGAATCAAGTTATCCGCTGTTCATCAGCATGACATGTTATTCCCGCATCGCTCCTCTGTGCTGAGCCAGCCCCGCTCGTGTTATACTGCTTTAGCCAGCAGGAGGCGCCATTGCATTTGTCATTAACATGACAGAACGACCACTTCAATAAGGTTGCGTTCAAACGGAAACTGGTAGAGCACAGCGTAAATTTTAATAATCCATATAAAATCCCAGCATAGGCTTCATCGTAGACTTCATTATTTTTATGAACCCTTTTTAACCTTTATCATTTGAATTTTGTAGAAGTTTTCCGGGCTAGTGTCAAAAGTGGAAGGGGTTTAGCTGTCTTTGGGCAGAGAGCCTGGGTGTGATGTTACAGATTACAAATTCATATCCTGCGTTTTGTGTCAAACAATGACCTTAAGAAAATTTTAGAAACCAACAGTGCTTGCAGAAAGTCTTGGGATGCTGGCTTAATTCAGTAAAAGAATCTCATTTTTTTTGGTTTCATGAGAAAAATCATCATTACTTTATTCATTTGTAAGTATACAAAAATATGTATCACATTAGAAACAACCAGTAGTTTTAAGTAAAATATTCATTTCAAGTAGTAATAAATTGAAACCCACATTACATTTCAAAAAGAGCTGTTCTGAGTTAGAAAGTTCACTGACAAGCAGCCTGTCTTGGGTGCTTTTTAATTAGCAACACATTAGTAAACCACCAAACACTTGTGTTTAGCATCCCTTTGGGAGCTGGTGACTAAAATTTCAATTAATAGGAAAATGGCAAAAACAGAACTGAATGAGTCAGTCAAAAATAGTGTGACACTTAATAAAAAAGTGTCCATGTAGAATATATGTGCAGATGTTAAACACTGCTTGTCAATGGACTTTTGTTATTAAACCAATACATTTTCAACATTTTTACAGAACTATGCAAGTGTCCTAAGACTTAGTGTGAGTGCTGTATATCTAATCTTGTATTTCCACCCACCTGAACAGCTTTATTTTTTATTTTCCTGCTTGATATTGTGTTTGATGTTCTACTGTCCCACTCTGACCCCCCCCCCCCTCTTTGACTCGTCCCTGCTGAGACAGCTGGAGTCTGGATCTGTCTTCTATGAGCATCAGATGCCCAGCCAGCCCTTCTGGGAGGAGCGCGATGTCATTCGTCTCCTCCTTTCTTCACACCCAGCCCCAGACGTGGAACACAGCCTCTTTATCACTGTGTCCTACAACATGGAGGCACGCAGCAATGCCTCACAGCTCTGGAGGAACACAGGTATAGGGTTTCTGCTATCACTCTACCCCCAGGTTCCCGTAATTGTCTCCTGCTCTGCTGCAGACACCCCTATCTAACTTTCTCTTCCATCCTGCCCAACTTCTTCTTTCTAACTGGCTGGCTTTCCTCTTCTGCTTATCCAACTTCCTTGCTCTGTTCCAGAGTTCCCTCTAATATAAGCAATTGCATAATTTTGGAAATCCACAACTATTTACCCATTTCACTTTAACATTTAACAAATTTGGAAATAACTCATCCCTTTGGGTTGAGTTATATAGAAAATAACCTAAACTATGCTTTTAAAACCTGCGCGCTTTATGTCATCCATGTTTTTTGGTAAACACAAAATGAGCACAGGACTCTTGAAGAAAATCAACATTAATTAAGCTGTTTCAGCTGGTAAGGGCTGAACTATATTGATTGATTATGATGAGTTTCTTTTTTATGCAAAGTTCTGCTTTAAGAAATAATTGGACATCAAATAGTGTTCCTAGCCATACTGGGCCTGCATTTCCTCGTCACTGTTTCCCATTTTCTGTTTAAAATTGAGTACAACCCTGGCAGGAAGTACAGCTGCTTATAAACATTGCATTCAGGAGCCTAGTTAATATTTTGTCTATTCGCCTTCTCTGGATCTGTGTTTTAAATTAAAAGCAATTGCTTTATTTTTCCTTTTCGCACAAATAAATTCAGTATATCTGGTATGCATTATCCTTCTAAATAATGTTCCGTATCTGCAGAAGAGAAGGTGCTTTGGTAAATCATACAGGCTGGGGATATCTTTAAAAAAATTATCTTTCAGTATTAATTTGCTTTTGCTATTTGTCAGTTTTGTTATTTATAATAATATTCACAACCGGTTTTCCAGGGTTGGACAAAAGAATGAAATCAAGTGACAATATATTAATATCAATGACTCTATATGGCGTAGGACCAACCTTTGCCTTTAGAACAAATTTAGTCATGTGCTGAACTGTGAAGGACATTGGGCCATTGAGTGAGGAGGCTAAGTATGAATCCCGCTTCACCCTGGTGAACATTAAACGTCCCGTATTTGCTTTAGCAGTTTATAGGGGTCATTGTCATCTTTGAAAATGGGAACATTATGCATCATGTTTGCACAGCAGGGAGGATTTGGTCTTTTAAAATGACCTCATATTCCTCGGCCATTATACAATCAGGCGGAGCAATCATTGGGCGCAATGACATGACCACTTATACCAACAGATACTGAAGGCATCCATACATAAAGGCGTCCAGATGTTGGAAAATGGGCTCACGCCATTTTATGTCCTTATGTCTGGTTAACCTTTTTTTTATTGGCTTTCGATACAGGGGGTTTCTGATTGGCAACTCCAGCTCTGTGAAGCTGATTGTCTGTACAGGTGCCACATATGGATAGTTGGCATTCCGCCCAATCTGACTCACGTTCGTAGTTGAATTTGTGATTGGAATTTAATTCAAAGCTGAAGTTCTTTTTCATGTGTTTTTTTCCATTATTTTGTCCACCCCTTTTAGAGTGTGGCATCAATGTCAGATTGCTAACATTTTCTCGAAATCATGACAGATGTGTGTCTGTATGTCATACTGAGAGTAAACGTGTGTTCCGTGTTCTGTCCCAGGTCTCAGGATCCTACAAGGTCACAAAGATGTCATTGACACTTCCAAGTTGGATGCCTCCAATCTGCTGGCCAGTGCCCCAGAGTCTCAGAGGAGCTCTTTCGATGTTGTGTTTGAGGTGAAAGAGTTCCCTCTCCATGGGACACTCATCTTGAGTGGTCAGGACCTGACACGAGAAGCCCCATACTTTTTACAGAAAGATCTGGAAAGCAGGGAGCTGGAGTACTTTCACCAGGAGACTGAGGCCTCCTCCGACAGCTTCTCCTTCCGTGTACGGCTCAACCCTCATGGGCGAGGTTTGCAGGCCCAGACAGAGTCCTTCATAGAGGAGGCATTCAACATTTCCATCAAACAACAGAAACTTACCCCACCAAAACTGGACCTGATACTGGAGGTTGTGCAGAGGTCTTTTGCAGTCCTCACTGACAAATACCTCAGTATCACTGATGAAGATAAGTCACCCGAGGAGATCGTCTTCACTGTTACCAAAGGCCCCAGCAATGGCCACCTAATGAACGCAGACACCAGAAAAGATATCAAAGTCTTCACCCAAAAGGACATCAATGAAAGGAGGGTAATATTTGTTAGCGATGGCACTCTGGCCAATGGATTTATGGAGTTCACAGCATTCGACGGCAGGTACAAAATAGAGGGGCTCTCCCTACACATTGGCATCCTGGCACGGACCCTGAAGCTCGCCAAAGCTGAGGAGATCCAGGTAAAGCAGGGGGATGATGAAACTCCGATCACAGAATCCATTTTGAAAGCAACCACAGGTGGGCCGAATGAAGAGGATGTTATTTACAAGATCACAAACAATCCCAAATACGCCGCTGTAATGGTGGACCGGCAGCCTACCTCAGCTTTCACACAAAAGCAGATCAAAGAAGGGCGGGTGAGCGTCCGCTTTGTGAAATCCACATCCCCAAGGGACAGCGTGGCACTCCTAGTCAGGAGCAAAGCGGCTAATGTCTCCACTGTTCTAAATATAACCGCAAAACCTTTAGTGAAACTCCCTGACAACCCGGTCCTGCCACGAGGCAAAACCATCTTAGTTAACCCCAGCATTCTAGATGCCTCAGCACTGGCAAACAAAACCAAGAATATTCCAAATTTCAAGATTATCCAGCAGCCACACGGAGCCAGGTTTGTTTGGATAAATGGGGAACAAAGACAGGAAATAAACAACTTCTCCCAGAAAGATTTGGAGGAGGGACACGTGGGCCTGGAGATTCTGAATGACACTAGAGCTGGAGACCAGGTTCGCAGTAACCAGGCCCGGTTCCTCCTCACAGCACACGGTGTTCCACCTGCAGAAGGAGCAATGGCCTTCAGGACAGCTCCCTACAATGCTTCAGCGGCCTACAAAGCCATCCTTCTCAAAGATCCGCCCAACACTGCCAAAAAGGCCACTGCCGGGACTGTTCCATCGAGTCCAGAGCAGAGAGGAGAAGGGGTGTCAGCACGGAACAATATTTGGGCCATCCTCATTCCCATTCTGATTGTCCTTCTGCTTCTCGTTCTCGCAGCCATGCTGGCCTACTACCTGGTGAGGCGGAACAAGACCGGCAAGCACAATGTCCAGACGGTCTCTTCCAAGCCCAAAAACGGCGAGGCTAACCCAGAAACATTCCGAAAAACAGACCCAGCCAACAACATTCCCATGTCCAATGTGGACTCCAAAGAGCCTGACCCAGAACTATTACAGCACTGTCGGACAACAAACCCGGCTCTGAAAAAGAATCAGTATTGGGTATGAGAATTTCCAACACGCCACACAGAGAAACACTGAATCTCTGCCATTTTCATACCTTTTAAAGCATCTTGGAATCATTCCTTACAGTGTTACAGATGTCTGACTATATCAATCTATCGTGTAGCTATGCCAAGAAGATCTTCTATAATAATATTTGGTGCTTCTCCAGGCCTGTCTTGTGCACCAGTCCTCAGGTTATAAATCATTGTTGATGTATTAGTCTAAAAAAGTCATTTTTTAAAATACGAAAAAGGCGGCCACGGTTTGCAAACATGTGTTACACGATTACTAGACCTCTCCAAGACTTTCACCAATATAGACAGAAATGTAACGTTTATAAAAGAAAAAAATAATGCAGCAAAATGGAACATTCTGAAAGCTTTTTAGATTTTGTTTTTAAGGGTCAGCTATACCCAAGTTCAACAAACAAATGGAGTATTTTTGTGTGCTAAGAATTTACTGTTTTTAATGGGGAAAGGGCTAGCGTGTATATAGTAAATTACTTCGCATTTACTCCTCAAAATATGTATGCTCTGAGGAAAAAAAACTGACAAACTACACCTTAGTGTAGTTTTTGTTTATTTTTCTAGAAATGTATTTTTTATTTCCTTTTGGGGGCCTTGGTTGTGGGCCCCACCGACTATACGCTACAGGTGAGTCCTGGACACCTGAAATACATCGTAGATTCACTGGACAGGCTGACGGCACTGAAATCCTCTCAGCAGAGTGTGTCTGTGTGATTGCAGGCAGGAAATGACTCAGAGGCAACTGTGGTTGGATCATACCAAGTCACTGGCTATGAGTGATGTCATTCATAGCCATAATCCCTGTAATCAAGTTGCCACAGGGGTCTTACTAAGCTCTCGCTTTCTGTTTTTGTTTTAATATTTCGAGATGGTTGCTGTAGTAGTGTGAATTCAGGTCATGCCATCTCAGGCAAAGGACTTGGCGTTCTGTGACATGTTTTAACAATTTGCCAACGCAGAGCTCTGTCAAGGTTTCTTTGCCATCTCTATTTAGTCTTTTGTGCACTAAGAAATAAGCAATGAGAAAGAGGGGAAAATGAAGGAGCAACAGAGCTTATGTGTTTAAGAATATAATACTGAGTATTAATCTTTCATAAATTTTAGTGGATTTTCTGTCATTCTAAGGTAAGACATTTTTGCTGTAGAGTTAATGAGTGTATTGTCCTTAGTGAAGTTTTTGAGTATGAAATCATTCTGTTATTAGATTCTTTGTTAAGTGTTTTGGAGCAAAATGTGGGGAAAAGTGATGTGTAAGATTGAATTGAATTGAATTGAATTGAATTGAATTGAATTGAATTGAATTGAATTGAATTGGAAAAAAGATTTAGCTGCCAAATATTAGAGAGTCATTACTGTTGGGTAGCTCTACGCAGTGCTGAACATGCTGGCCACGGAATGGCAGTAGGAATTTCTCAGTTTTATCATGGCAGAGATCTGCTGCAAACCTGAGTTTTGAAAGAGCAGTGTCACTCCAATCTCCACATTACTGTTCAAGGTCGTAATTTGTACGAGGGCAGCAAATGATCAGGGAGACCCGACTTTCGGCTGAAGGAAATTGTCATCTTAAAATATATTAACCTGTTTCGGGTGTGTGGAATTCTGTATCATATTCTTAAGTGACTGATGGAGAAAGGAGAAGGGCTGTTGTATAAAAGCGATAAGCCTCCACTGTCCTGTCAATGGTTTTCAGTCCTTCAGGTAAACAGTGTGCTTTGGTGTAGAAAACGTTGCTGGGTTATATTGGCTGTCTTTGATAGTTATGTCATTTTGGCTATGCTCTACTGTGAGGAATCTGTTTTTGCTTTTTTTGTGGTTACTGCAATGCCAGACTATTTAAAATATTTAAAAAGAAAGTATTCCTGTATGTTTCTGTAATAAAGAATTGTATCAGTTATGGCTAGAAAGGGGCATAGTTTGTATTTGTGTAGTTTATTTTACAGATCAAGAAATACAATTAAATAGACTTTAATAATGCAAATTCTGGTTCATTCTCAGCAATGAAAAAGGAAAGCTCATAATATGGATAACATGAGGGTAGTGAAGATTTCTTTCAGTATCAGTTCATAAAACTGTATTTTGTAAAATATTTTTACGAGTAAGTCTCTCAAGTGATTCATGGTAGTTTTTCTAACAAAACAAAAAGCAGAGAAAAGTCAATATTTGAAAAAACAATTTTTTAATGATTCAACAACGCCTTAGAAGAATAGTAGTTTTCATTGTAAATAGTGTTGAATGAAAGTCCAAATGACAAATACAATTACAAGCATGTAAAATTCTCTTAATGATGGATGACAACTAATGAGGGAAACAGGTCATGACCCAGCTGGTGGAGAAAAGGACTGAGAGGACCAACAGTTGGCAGTGTCAGTGAGCTATTTTTCCTGACTAGTCCTAGTTTATGAATGATTGTCTGAGAGTCAGCTAGCCTCAAGTAGGAGGTGGATGTGTCGCTCAGCCATTTAGGATGCCATGGTCAGAACCTTGTTGGTTCGAATCCCATGGTCAGCAGAATAATTTTGACGTTGGGCCCTTGGGCAAAACCCTTAACTCTAATTGCTCCAGGGACTGTGTGACCCTGCTTTCTCGATTGTATATCGCTTTGTATAAAGGCTAAATTAATAAAAGATGAGAAAAAGGGGATTAAAACGATTCACAGATAACCAGGTTAAATTCAGAAGAGCCCAGGTGAGTCTAATGAGGCTTCAGTGATCCTGAAGATACATGCAACTCCAAAATAAGGTATAGAAAAGCTAATGGGATCTCATGGGATTGTATCATGCAATCATGCAAGCATTTATACGTTACAGTTATTACTACAGACGTGAAAATAGGGAGTTTGTGTGAATCCTGGGCATAAGTACCTAGGCTACTCTATAAATCAGGAGTTATGTGTAACAATACTCTGTTACCTTCTGTGGTCTCAGTCATTGCTATTATGTGATAGTCAGCATCTAGTGCTAAAACTTATAGAGGTATATCTTCAAAATTTACTCATGCAAGCCTGCTTTAGACTTTCAAGGCAATAAAGAGTATTTATATACTATATTTGACAGTATAGGGAGAAGAATACAGGCCTGAAACTCATACATTTTAGTACTGGTAAGATCTCTTGCAGTTGAATCCTGTACCAGTTGAAGACATTCAGGGAAGCGTTTCACATGCAGATAAGAGAGCATTGCAATAACATAGTGTCAAGGTAATTAATACATACACCATTCACTTTCAGCATCATTTTTAGAAGGTTTCTGATATTCATTTCATTCTGTAGATGAAAGAGCAACAGTCAGTGTTTCCTCTTCAGTTGTAACTCCGAGGTCTTTTGTTGAGATGTCAACATCGACCAGCCGCAGTTAGTGCTGAGAATGTATGTCTGAATAACTCAACAGGCAGTAAAAGCATTTCTGTCTTATCAGAGATCAGCACGGAGGAGTTTCTTCTGTTCTGTCCCAGTATAAATGGCAAGCAATGTGATCAATGGCACCTGGTCTAGAAGCTTGAGGACAGGAAAGTTCGTAGAAAGTGCTGAGAGGTTCCATTTCTGTGTCATGTGCCAAGCATGTTATGCTAATCATCGGACCGAGAAAAATCCTGGGGAGCACAGCTCTGCAGAACTGTCCATAAAAGAGGATGGAGTGAGAGGGGCCTGCAGTTTGCTAGATCAAATGGATCCAGCAGAATCACACAGCAGTTAGTGTGTGTCACCTCATTCACAGACCCTGGCTGAGAGCTAACTGAAGTATCCCAGTAAATGACTTCCTGTATGTCCTCAGACTCCCTGAAAGCTACCACATGTTGTAAAGTTAGGAGATTTACTCTCATTTGCCGTGGTGTTACTCTTCTGTGATGGTCAGATCAGCTGCAGCTTAGCACTGCCCCGATTACCATTACCCTGATTAGCACTGCCCCGATTACCATTACCCCGATTAGCACTGCCCTGATTAGCATTACCCTGGTTAGCATTACCCAGATTAGCAATACCCCGATTAGCACTGCCCTGATTAGCATTACCCCGATTAGCACTGCCCCGATTAGCACTGGCTCGATTAGCATTACCCCGATTAGCATTACCCCAATTAGCACTGCCCCGATTAGCATTACCTTGGGCTTGTATATGCAACATGCAGCTCTCCTCCTTTAAATTTCAAATGCCTCTGCATACCGCATTAAAAGTCTCTTTCAATTTTTAATTACCTGCTTCACCCCAGATACCAATTACTACACTCCTTTACAAAGTTCTCTGAAGGTGGAAACATTGTTCCTTCCAGTCACTGGTAACGTATCCACAATTAGTCATTTTTGTTCAGTTTTTCATTATTGTTGCTGCCTGGGGGGCAGATTAAGACATAGACTATCCTAGGCTATATCTTAGGGCCCTGGCAAACATCAGAGATCCTCCCTGCCTGGAACAGTTAGTTAAATTGGTAACACATTAGCATTCATGTGGATATCAGCCTTGGGCCCCCAGATAAGTTAATCTGACCGATATGGAAATTGTTTGTTTCTTTGTTTGTTTGTTTTTTTGGCATTTGGGTCATGTAACTTATCTGATTGCTTGGAAAAACAAAACCATGTATAGAGGCGCAGTTATACAAAGAAATAAAGAAACAAATTGACACTATGAAGAAGTCTGTGCTCGTTCTTGCGTATGTTGCAATTCTGCATTGTATGAGTCATGTTACAACTTCAGCACTTTTCGAAACGGAGCTCGTGATGGTATTTTCGTGCAGTACATTCACTTGGACGGCAGGTGGCGCCAGGTCGCAGAAGTGATTTTCATGCAGAGCGCTCCTCCTTTTCTGAGGTGTTCTTCAGCATTTAACAGCTCTCCCATCTGCAGTCATTCTTTCCTACGGTTTCTTCACTTTCGCAGCACATTTTGTCCCATTTCCTTTTTTGTCTCGCCTAGTGCTGCAACAGGTCAACCGTTCTGTTCTACCGCCCTTATTGCTGTATTAAATATATCGTTCTTCTCGTAATGGACGAAGCTTGATTTTAAAAAAAACTCCGTAATTAATTGCATTGTGTTTTGTTTTGTTTTTTTTTTTGTTTGTTTGTTTTTTTGGTAGGAAGGGCATTTGTAAATGCAGCACATTTATTTATCTTTGGAGAATTCCGCACAGTTGTGTTCTGGACATTAAGAGAGATTAACAGCCGTACATCAGTGCATCAGCCGGGAGTCCAGCAGTCCCGTCCATACATCGCGTTTTATGAGCCACTGCGGGCATTTCAGAGCCACCGCCACTGCTGTGCTGCTCTCCTTAGACCGTGGAAGGAGACCCAGAGGAAATGCCATGTGCACATAACTAAACTCCAGACAAGCTGACAAACCCGTGATCGTGGAGCCGAGGGGGCATTACTGACCCCCCCCCCTTTAAACAAATAAACCCTGCTTTATTTTCATGTGAAAGATATGAACTGAACTTAAAACCTACTGCTGCTCCCAGGTACTGCTGGAGAGGAACTGCCTTTGTTAAAATCTTCCTGTAAAAGCAAAGCCTGTGTTTTGTGTAACACCCATTCAGCAAATTAAATTTGAATAACGTTCCAAAACAGTGTATATAACCCTTACTGCAGGCCCATAGCCAGCAAAAAATGTCATGGGGGGGTTCAAACCCCTAATTTTAATACCTGGCTACGATCCTGCTTCCTGCAATATGCTAGGTAAGGTGTGAGAAGCAGTGGCTAATTACTTTAGCATGCTCTGATTTAACCCTAAAAAAGAGCCAGAAACTCAGTTGAAGCGAAGGAGATTAGAATCCACCTCCGTCTGCATGTTACAAAAGATAAAATCTAATTAAAATCCCCAAACCACTGCTCAAATTATTGCTACCATCCCAGACAGCGCAGCTATACGTGGGAATATTTGCACCTTCCTCGTGTTCAGGCTCCGAAAAATTTCAGACAGACCATCAGGGCCTGACAAAAAGAAGCTTACTCATGAAAAGATGGTACCATCAGGATCCTTTGCAGTACGGATGGTGTCCTTTGGGAGATTCACTGTGTTCAGGCATCACGTTCCTTTACTGAGTGTTGGTTTCAGACCACAAAACCTTTTTTCCACATGGCCCCCAAATTCCCAGTGTCGTTTTGCATACCTTAACCATCCGGCAGTGTGGACTTCAGGACTTCAGGGAGCCATGGCTTTCTTCTCTGCATCCTTCCACAGAAGAAGCAGATTTGCCTAGAGGTTATATTGTTATAACATGAACAGACTGGTCATTCTTTGGCTAAAAGGTCTGCAGTTTCATCAAAACGACCACTGGAAGCATATTTAAAGCCTTTGAAAATGTTGGCCACGGCCATCTCCTGATCCACACCTTTCTGACAACTTTCCAAAAACTATTCCAAATATCTTCGTCTTGGGGCTGTTGAGGCCGGATGGCTTTATTCTGGACTAATGACAGTAATTACTGTTAAACAGAAGACTGGTGCTAATTAGCTTCTTGCTACATCTGGAAGGAAATATGTCATAACTGTTACTGGGGTATTACACTTAACCAGTTTATTATTCTGCATTATTTTTTCAAACTCGTTTGACGTGAATGTTAGTATTCATTATGAATAGAAATAGCCAGATGCAATCATTTTGTCAGTCTGCAAATTCAATGAAACTTTAAAAGGCATGAAGAATTATCAATTGAATGCACTGCAATGGCTTTTAAGCCGACTGCAAAAAGGTCTCAGCAATAATTTCAGTTAAGCAACAGGGAGTGTGACAAGAAGCTAAGATAAGTCTGCTTCTGACGGCTGAAACTGGTAATACATGAGTAATGTCCCAACTCTAACAATATGTTTTACTTACAATAAATCCACAGTGACAGAATCGCCTTGTAATGAGATGTAACACACAGTGTGTAGATCTTTGTGTGGGCGTGTGTTTACATGGGAGAAAAGGAGGCAACGCATCTGACCTCAGCTCAGCATAGTAACATAAGCAGAACACACCTGTGTGCTTGAGTTGGATCACACAGAACTTTGCTTCTATACCTGACCTTTCCATGGAAAAATAAAGGGAAATATGCGTGCAGAGCTGGACATTTTGCCCTGGGTCACTTTGCCTCGCCTTTATAAAAAAATAAACCATTCAGGATTGCTTTTATGAGGGGGTTTTGGGAGGATTTTAAATTCACCCTCTGTTAACTCTTGCGGAAATGTCTGTGGACACTGTAATGCCGCTCTAGAGGAGATCATACATTTGTAGTGTAGGACCACTGGAACACTGTAGACAACCAAAGCATTTAAAAATGTCCGTCTGGTAAAATCGACCTTAAAACTGAGCCGTCTTGCGTGCCTCTCTCAGCAAGGGGAAATGTACGGTACTACAAAACAGAATAAATCACAGGCCGGGCGATTTACTGTGTGGTCAAATGACAAAACTTCTGAAGGAGGGTAAAACTAGAGTGGAGAGTGAATGCGGTCAGTCTGCAGGATGCAGGTTTTCCTGGCTGGACCTAATCAGACCTCAGGAACAGGAAGTGTTGTCACAAAGACCTGCCATAACTCTCAACTTCCCCCTGACCCCATGACACAGTCCAGCAGCCACATTTGGGTGTTGCAGAACCGAATGAGACTGTCTGGAGAGAGAGGTACCAGCATTCTGCCCCCTACAGACCGGGCCCAATACTCTGCCTTGCACAATCATCCAGTCTCCTTTCCCAAATCCCTCATCAAGGGTTAACTGTGTGACTCAGACTGGCATCCACTCAAAAACCCACAGGACTCACTGCATTTCCAGTGAAAAAGGCCGCTTGTGTAAACTGTAGTCTACGTGACATGTTGAAAATGTGTAATAAGATACTAGACATGCACATAAAACTGCACATACTTTAAAAACTATTAAAATTATCATGACTTGGAAGGGAAGGCATGACACATTTCATACCCGTTGTGATGGGTGACCCCAGTTTAAAAGGCATGGGTCACCACGCTGGTTTCTGCCGGATGTTTTTGGAGCTCATTTGAGGGAGACCAGTCTGGAAAAAAGGAACCAGTGTTCTTCGCTGCCAAGCCGGGTGCGTGCCAGAGGAATGGCGATGGCCAGGGTACAGATAACACCATTATCTCTTTGTTATCTTACAGAAAACAAATGCAGATGTAAATATTCGCCCTGTAATTGCAGTTTTGGTATGAAACATTCGGATTCCTGTGAAGGCCTGCCCGCTTGGCAATTTAATATAATTCAGTCTGGAAAGTCTCATGTTTATTTGTGAGGCTCTTAATTGTTTCGGTGAAATATATATCAGTCTTAATCAGGAATTATCTAAAGATACTGATCTTTCCTGAGGATTGCCCTCATGTCACGCTTGCAGATACATTGATCAAGAAGGTGGTTCACCCAAGGTTAGGCTCAGCCATTGCACAAATGTGGGAATCTTGACTGTATAATTTCTGGTAGTGGGGGCTGCATTCACGCTCCCCCTGATGTTTGGGGTCAGTGTGTGACTCAGTGGGTTAAGCCTCTGAGACTATAACCAGAAGGTCACCAGTTCAAGTCCAGGGTTCAGCAAAGCTGTGACGTCTGTGGGCCCTTGAGCGGGACCCTTGAGCGGGGCCCTTGACCCCCAGCTCCATGGCCGCCGCTGCAGGTGGCTGCCCCTCACTGCCAAGCTCCCTCTCACCTACATGTGTGTCTGAGTGTCACAGAGCAAGATGGGGTAGGCAAAAAGAGAATTTTAATAAAGTGTCATAATTATTATGTCAAATCTGGCTCTGCATGTTGCAGAGACAACATGTATATCTATTCCCAGAATTCCATTGTCTATGAAAACATTGGTCTCACCACAATGTTAAACTGCAAAGGAAGAATAATCCTCAAATCGAAAGGTTTTACGTGGTGATCAGGCTTTCCTTGTGTGTGTGTGTGTGTGTGTGTGTGTGTGTATTGAGGGGATCTTTATAGTATAATAAGGTGAAATACCTTTCTTTTCTTTTAAAGTTGGTTGTTATGCGATATGCAAACCATGGCTGGTTGTCAGGACATTGTCCTGGTGTGAGGAGGACGGGGTGGGACTCACAGAGCGAGGTCTGGAAGCTTCCACCCCCAGTGGGGACTAGCAGGACTCCACAGCAAGGCTGCCCACCGTGAGAGCAATGATCTAACAGACCTGGCAGAGACAGAAACCCAAATATTATGCCGCCGGTCCTGTCTCTGCTTTCCCCACATACATATTGTACCTTAATATAAAAACTGAAAATACAAGACAATACAAGGAAGTAAATGCAATCTACCGTGGTAGAGCAGGTCAGCACACATCTAGCAGGAAATTCGGTGAGGGCTGTTTTACAGCCTGGCCGTGCGCAAGTCGCTGCACGTGGGTCTGATCGTTCAGCCAGCCTTTCTTTCTCTTCCAACCTCCATAACATCTTCCTCTGTACATCCGATGGCAGGTAGATCGGCATTCACGACACCCGGGATCTACAGCCCTTTGAGTCCCAAGATCATGTATGCAAATGCTCAAATACCGTCATAGTGTGTAGAAGACAGAGGCAGATAAACCCAATTAAACCCAATTAAACTCTGAGGCCACACTCTCTGACGTACTCAGACTTCCCTAAAGCGCTTCTTTTTTAAGCACATTAAGCAGTACATGCAAGGGATGGGAATTTAACTCTGAAGCAGGTTTGTTTTCATTCCTATCCCTACAAGCAGAAAGAAGCCTTTGCAATTCCAACCCTAAAGTCTTATGCTCAGTGTGTCCAACACTCACACCCACATGATTAGAGGCTTCAAATTTTGTTTCAGGAGATGCCAGGCTTACGCCACCCAATTTACATCGTCTGCTTCAACCTTTACAATAAAATTTTATGTAACCGCAATTTATAAGCTGCTGGGAGAGCTAATTTATCATTCCGGGCCAGCAGAATTAAACCGTTTGCTTTGTCTCCGCCTTTGGAAACTAGAGTGTAAAAACCAGTTGTTCTTGTGTAGATCTAGCTGGCCTGACTTTGTGCTGTGACTAATTGAAGTGCAGAGATGTCTGTGGAATGGAGAGGAATTGCCATGACAACAGGTAAGCTGGGAAAGAGGCGCCGTGAGCAGGGCAGGCCGCTGAGGCTGTGTGCTCTTGGGGGCAGCAGAGTGTCGAATGAGGACGTCTCCTTCCTTCGGGGGTGAGGACAGACTGCCTTATGTAGGTGGCTCATTCGCCCGAAAAAGCTTCACCTCAGAGTGACAGAGAGTCCTCACAGAGACCAGCTAGGAGGGAAATCTACGACCCAATGGACCTGACGGGAAAATGCAACTGTTATTCTGCTGGTCCCAACTGTTCGCACAGCTTTGACCCGAGAACCTGAAGGATTCGGATTATTATAATAATAATACTTTATAGGATTATTATCAATATTCTTTACATTCGTATTGTGCCTTAATGTAGAAACCAAAAGCATGAGACAATACAAGGAAATAAAGGGATTTCCGTGTCTGCCCAGAGACCGAATATGATACACAGAGCAGCTAATTTTGATTTGCTTAAATGGAAACTCTGGACATTTTGACCTTTGTTGACATCCCTATGTGAATTAAAAAACAAGCCTGAGAAACCGTGACTGGACTGGCGGTGGGCTTCTCCTGGGACTGTGGATTACACTTTTGCAATAGACTTTTGTGCTGTTTTGATTCATGTAGAGATTCTCCACATACTTTCTGTCTGGAAATCTTTAAAGCTTTTTTAGTTGCTCCAATGTGGGCTTTGAATCATGGCCGAGTTTCACCAGAGACAGCTGATGTGTATCGTGATGGATTATCTGATCCTCAGGCATTAACCCTCCTGTCCGAAGTCAAAATAAAGCTTCATTCTCTGCTTCTACTCATCCACTGGTATGTGGTTCTTGTGGCTTACAGGACACTTCAGCAGGCACCATGAGGCTGGCCCTTCCAGAGTTCCTCAGAGGTTCCTTAGAAAATAACCCATCAGAGGGCGCCTGTGGATTCCCCCTGTCCATCAGGCTGTGCATGTGACTGTCCCATTGATAAACAACAATGTTAGCAATGACGGTGGTTTCCACTATTTTATTTTCACGAATTACACAGATTGTTAAACATTGTGAAGAAGCACAGATGGCAGTCTGAGTCATGGTTTTGGTGTTAGCTAATTACCAGAAACAACTATTTTGGTAGCAAAGGGAATCGTTTTAGGGGAAAATAAGACAAAGCTACCTAAGAATTTCCTATTTATGTGTACCTCCTAGAAAAGTGTTTGGAAAGCTTTCAAGCCCAATAATCATTTCTCGGAAATCAACCATCATTCCGATCATCATTCTCCAGCTCCGTACTGTGTTACGATCGCCTTTGATTAGGAAGTACTGGATGTCACCCTAAGGTACCAAATTCTCAGCACACCAGGAAGATTTAAATTCTTTAAAATCCTTAATGTTTAAAATGGTTCACGTGGACAGAACCATCGACAAAATGAAGGAAATAATTGAGAGGGGCAAGAATGTCTTGCGGTCTCATTGCTGCGCTATAAACCACTGGAAGCACATACTTCATTCAGGTTGGACATCATATCAGCCATCTAGACATCTGCTCTGTGAGTTAAGCTCCTCCACAAGAGGAAAACTGAAGACATGCAGTGCCAGTCTGGGTGAAATGCTCAGCCGTGGCAAAGTCTGATTTAAGGAACACGTCACCTGGAGCACATTCAATTTCCACTGCCACAGAGGCAAATGTAAGTAGTACAGCAGTTTTTACTGTCCTTTTGTCTGAAGGCTCATTAAACCAGAAAGAGAGAGAATAACAGATTTAAATAATGTTTTTTTTTTTTTGAGAGAGAGAGAGAGAGAGAGAGAGAGAGAGTGCAGTGTGGTTTTCCCAAGATAGAATGTTGTTTATAAGGGCCACTTGGAATGTGAGGAATGCGCTCTCTGAGTTCTGAGGAAGTGCGTGTTGTTGTGTCCAAAAGGATCTTGGCTTTGGCCCTAGGAGAAGGGGGGGCTCTGGGGAAGGGGCCAGTAAAAGCGACTGGTTTGACAGCTGCATGGGAGCCGTAGGTCATCGGTATGTGAACTGAGGGTGAAGGAGCCGTCTCAGCAACTGGGGCCAGAGTGGACTGCCGGTGTGAGAGGTCAGGGTGAGGAGCGGAGGGAGGTCACTGGGGTCATTACTGGAAGAGGTAAAGGTGTTATTGCCAGGCTTTAGGGAGACGAGCCAGTCTGGATCACGCAACTGGGATATTTCTGTAGGGAAGAAGTCAACAAAGCCTGCTAGTATCAGAGTCTCTGGAGTTCTGAAGGAGCTGCTGTTTTAACAGGTCACTTGTGTAGTTTTTGGAGTCAACAGGCTGTTGGTATGAGAGCTCAGGGGAAGATCAAAGGGAGCTATTAGTATGGGGAGGGGGGACATAGGTCATAGCCAAATAAGACGAGATTGCTGAGCTCGAGGAGGTTCACTGCAAGAACGTGGCAGAGGGGCCCGTCGATTCTTTAATGTTCTGATGAACATGACATTAACATTGGAGAAGAAGACATCCCCAGTTAAGCAGACCTCTCCCATATGTCCGTGGATTTAGAATTACATCATTAATAATTCATGTGGCCTAATTAACCCCACAAAAACTGCCATTAGTTGTTGCCATTAGTACTGACCCTGGGGGGGGTTACACGACTACCTCCGAAGGGACCAAATAAAGAGAATCAGACCCCCCCCTACCACACAGCAGACTGCGTATGGCCCTGGTTACCATGTAAGTGCAGCTGTACAGCTGTGAGATGTCAATACATTGGGATCAGATTACTGTGGCTGTGTAGCCCCCATCTGGGTTGGCTTTCACTGCTCCTAACGTTCGTATCTTTCTGGATTTAATTCAACTTAATCTTGGGTTAGCAAGCTGGCTAAAATGAATGTATCATACTCTGCAAATATATGAAGGACTGTATTAAAACTGAATACTGAAGAAATAGAGTAATATTACAAAAGAGCATTAGATTGTGAGTTTTCTACTGTAGTTATAATCTGCGCCCCATTTATTGAAAACCTAATTTAGTCATTTACAATCATTGCAACTTCCTGTTTGAATGATTAAATCAAGTGTATGTCATACTTCATGCACTAAATCAAGAAATATTTTGTACAACAACGGTTGGGATTTCCTGTTCAGGATGATGTTAAGCAGAAAGTGGTCAGAGGAGACAATCAGTAAGAGGCATTTTGGCAGCATTTGAAGTCTCAGCGAAACAGTATTGTATGACTCAACACAATAGAGCCTGTCACATGACCCTCCCTTTCAACATGGCCACACCCCCTCCACTCCTGAACACTTCAGCTCTTTGCTCGGTGCCTTTGGATCAAATTGATCAAAAATTTAAAAAAAAACAATTTACTCCAACTTTAATCATGAACTTTAAGTATGAATATTACCCCACCTTTTGGCCAACATGGTCCCACATCAGAAGCTGACATAACACACAGGGTTGAGTTTTTTCTTAAAGTTCATGATTAAAGTTGGAGTACATTGTTTTTTTTTTTCCTTTTTAAAATTTTTTTGCCTATAGGTTAAGTCTCACGCCAGTAGCCACACTCGGCAAGGGTGGAGTCAAAACCCCCCCGAGGTGCAAGACTTCCTCACACTTTAGGTGTGGCATGTGACTGCCCTCCTTTGTAGCTTATCAAGCTGGTCTGTGAGTACCGGCTAAAGACACGATGCAGGAATATTACAGCTTCTGTTCAGCCATAAAAATGAAAGCTGAACAGCGATTTACAATCAGCTTATTTAACCACTGAGTTTCAGTCGTGGCATCAAGTGTTCAGTTTTCACATGAGATCACATAGCTGGTGCTCAAGCCTCAAAATGAATGACTGTGAGTAAAAAGAATGTAAGTAATCTCACTCCTGCCGCTTGTCTCCTAAACTACACACCATGCTTTTGTGTTCTCTAAATACGCTCCACCCCCAAAGAGCTTCTAGTTACTCTCCACGCTCAAGTTTTCTGGACTTTCTGCAATCAGCACCTTCAGTGGAGTTCCCTGTGGCCGATTCTTCCCCAGACCACTGTTGTGATCCGGCAGGCACTAGAAGCAAATACTGCCAGTGAGATGGTCGTGCTCAACACCATGGGTTGGCTTTGATGTTCCACATGCAGTGCCCACACTCAGTTTGTCACCAGAAAAAAAAAAAGCAACCAATTTCTGGGGATCTGTGATGTTAACCCAATATCAGGTTTATCAGGTTCTTTCTTTGGAATGGAATAAGAACAAAAGATGATAAACACTTTGTAAAGTGATGCATTGAGAAAACCATTCAGCTTCTGCCTTTGCAGGCAGTATGACAGAGTATTTTCTTGGCGGACATCACAGCGTATGACTTCATCGCTTACACCCATACTGGATGAATATCTTGTCACGGGCCGGCACATGTTGCCTGAGCTGTTAGATAATAGGCTCACACTAGCTCCTAAACAGGATCTCCATACTGGATTTTGAGGTGGACCAAAGTCTCGCCCTACCGAGCTTCACGCAGCCTGAACGACCAGGTCAGTCAAAAAGCGGCTCCAGGATTAGTGTCAGAACAAAAGCAGAACACAGCATGTATGAAACGCCACCAGCAAGGGTCACCTGACTCACCTGAGACAGATGGCAAGTTGACCCCCCCCCCCCCATCTTACCATCCGTCCAAATCCTGAAGTTCCTGGAAAAACTAACACAACTAAAAATGATGCTGCCCACACACTTAGAAATTTCCGCAACTTTATGAAGATTGTGGGAATTATTTATGCATGATACCTAAATATCCCCCTGTCACTCATGTCAGAGTATGACATACAGAGTAATCAGCACTTACAGTTTTGGTATTTTTCAGTTACAGAACGTGTTTTTCCTGCGGCAGTTACGGTATGGTAATGCAGTAATGGTTATGTCCCACAATGCAGAGCATAAGGGAATGTAAGAATATACACAGATCTAGAGAGGGAGCAGGTTCTGTGTTCAGTCAATCCAGTCCGCATTTTTTGTTCTGTTCTATAACTGATTTTACTTTTCAGCTAATTATAAAGCCCTTGATTACATGGCTCAGGCCAAAAATGTGGACAGGTGAACCACACCTTTAGAACATTCCCATGCCTTCTGAAAAAGACCACACTACAGACTCTGCTTTCACCCTGTATGATTCACACCTGCCCTTCATTGAGTGCCAGAAAGGTGTATATATACGACCCGCCCAGACTTGCTGGAACGCAAACCTGTCACTCTTTGGAGCTTATGGGCTGAGCAAGGTTTGCTGCATAGATACAGATCCTCATACTCAAGCCCGTAATCAACACAATTCAGCCTGTGCCCATAGATGCACTGTAATTACACATTATATAACGCGAGCCATTGTGTCCACAGGGATTAGCAGGCGCCCAGACAACACAGGTGCACATCTGACGCATTTAAAGAATGATCTTGAGATTGGTCATGTTTCTAAGGAGAGTGCTCTACCAGATCCATCAATTTTCTGCATCCGCTTGTCCTATTCTGGGTTGCAGGGGTCCGAGGTCTGTCCCAGAAGCTACAGGCACAAGGCAGGGAACAATGAAGGAACAGCAACCTGTCGCAAGGCACACTCACACTCACCTACAGACAATTTGGTAACTCGAAATTCACCTTAGCATGCTTTTGGACTCTAAAGGAAATTTAAGAATTTGGAGGAAACTTCACAACAACACAGGAAGAAAAGGCAAACTCCACACAGATGGAATCTTGGAGAAGACTCAAAGCCTGGTCCCAGAGGTGTGAGGCAAGAGGGCTAACTACTGCACCCCCCTGGTATTTTCAGACGATTATGGGATAGCCTCTTGGTCTCCAGCAGGTACCTTCTTATAGTCTAAAGACATTAACCAAAAAGATGGGGAAAAAATTCATGCTTTAAACAGTCATCAACTGCTTAAATGAGGAACAATGCCTGAAGTGCTCTCAGTCTTCACGTCAAACCTTCTGAGAGCCTGGAGTCGCTGTGGCATTCTTTGCAAGCTTAGAGAGCACCTGTACGGATCAGTTATGGGGTGTGTACATGGGGCGTGTCCACTACGGTATAAACCCATGGGTGTCCACTGCTAGGAAAGAAATCACCATTATCTATTTCATTATTTTAATTTAATATGCATGCATACTATTTTCAACATCTTACAAGATTTTTATTTCACTACTGATTAATTGCTCTATGAATTATAAAATCGATAATTTTTAAATAGTTTTTTATTTTTAATTTTATTTTATCATTTTCGTATGAAGCATGTTGAATGACTTCTGTGTATAAAATTTGCTTAAAAACAAACAAAAAAAAAAAAACTTCTCTTGTAATGAAACATCCCGATACTGAGAATCACAGGCCTTTACGGGATGTTTATTGCCACACTTCCTAAGTTCCTTTGCTTTCCTTCATGGTACCAGTAAGATCATCCTTCAGATGCTATCCAGATACTGATATTCTTCATAATTATTCTGATTGGCTAATCTATTTTTCCTTTAGTTCGTAATTAGTGGTCTCAGGGCAGTTACTTTGCTGCAGGACCACAAAGAAAAGTTTTTCACAAGTACAAACAGAGGACAGTGTGCGTCACAAGTTTAAGCTTCATTTGAGGCGGTCGTGCTCAGATATGGTGAAGTCGACTTCCTTTGCCATCATTCCTGATACCAAATTCTAAGCACGCATGTTTCTGGCTGGGTTTACACAAACCGTATCCATTACGGAAAAGTGAGACATAAACAAGAGACTTTAAAACACAAACATAACGCACGGTCATTGCACAGCATCCAAAAGGGCAATCGGAGCCTCAGATAAGATGGCAGCACTGAGGAGAGCGGAGAATGAGACCGTCGTGTTTTCTGTCCGACGACCCTCATAAACACAGAGCCATCAGCACGAATTTCCATCCTGAGGCTGGGGCCACGTAAGCTAAACCGCTGGAATGTCTCCGTTCAGTTTGAGCAGAATCAGCATATCTACACCCACTCAGCCCTGGGGGCACACAGGCGGCGATGCACTGCTTTGAAGACATCTTACAGCCCGGGACACCCCGGGAGTCAGCCTGACCATCTCTCCGACCCACAAATCTGAGATACAGCATATCTATGGTCTATTGCTGTCCTACGCCCCTCAAACGGAGATGTTCATAAACCCTGATGTACACAATAACAAACCCTGTCACTCCACACTGATGAACCGCTGCATTTTAGCGGCCATTTTTTCCCCCAGTAATGAAATACGACAAAACAAGTACTGCATTTAGGTGCTTCTTTTCACTCTCAGCAACTTTAGCTTTTACTGTGGAAAATATTATAAAGTTCCCCATGTTAAAACAGATATTATCTTTCAGGCTAAGTTTTATAGCTTCTGCTAAGACGGTTCTTTTTTCCTCTCCGTCTGTGGCGAGGGCCTTGACAGGCGACGTACGACATAATTTTCCGTGAAGCATGTCAAACATCTAGAGGCATGGATGTCAGAAGTAAAGTAAGCCCCCAAATCTGTTCCCTCTATGCTGTAATAATAGCTGCGGCGTTGGGGACCCCCCCAACCACAAGTCTATGAGATTCCCCACAGTTTCAGAGAGATTTTTTTTATTTTTTTTTTTACAAGGGAGTGAGTGTTTCTTTTATGGAAATAGAGTGATCATACAGCTCAAGCCAATCAGAACTGTACAATTTCCCAATGCTGAGTAAATAATTCCCCGCTCCTGTATGGTGACATCATACAGAAGCTTACAGCCTGGAGCAGCCAGGCTTCTAACTGTTGCCCTCGCACAAATCGCTGTGCCCACATTTAGGCTGCTACTGTCAGCCTCAGCAGCACGACCGTGCCTGGGCTGAGAGGGACAGTGACAAGCTGGACAACTGAACGGAAGGAAGGATGAGAATAGACTGACCACCAAGATGCAGGCAGCACAGGGGTCTCTACAGGACGGATCTGAAGAAACCATCTGCGAGAGGAAGTCACCATCTGTTCTCCTTTTTGTTTTTTTACCGTACCCATAATAAGACCTCTCTGTCAAAATGCCACTATAGTACAACAGCTTTCCAAGAGCACAGTGAATGATCTCCCAGCATGCAACTCACTTTCGACTTGAATAGCAAGCAACATCTCCCCTGTGCAACAATCCAGACACCCAACCTTAGGGATACTGATTTCAGGGAGGCAGATGAGGGGCATCCAGGAGGGTGGGGCTGTTGGCCAAGGCTTGGCTGCTACTACTATGGTAATACCGTGTATGTATGCATATATTGCTGACTGGGGTGGGGGAGCAAAATTTGCTGACTGGGGCTAGAGAGTGGTGATAAAATTTGTGGCGAAACTGCAACGCTAAAACTTCGTGCCGGCTAATTTTACCACCGCTGAGTAGCAGAACAACAGACTTCCGGAACATTTGCAAGGGTCCGGGAGCTGCTGACGATTTACGGGAGACTCCTGGAACGCCCAAGAGAGGTGGGGTATCTGACCAGTCACGGCTACGACGACGCAAAATCCACTTGAACATTCACATTCAGCACAGATGGATGTTATATTAGTAGAATTACAGTGTCCATGGGGGGGGAAACCTGTACAGGGCAGACCTTCCTGTTAGGTCTATGAATATTTGTGTGCAGGAAAACCATCTTCTGTTATGAAGCATGGCCCAATCCTGGTTATCGACAACCAAAAATGGACGAGTTTTAGGGAATACATTTTACTGGCTACTGCATCAACACCTGTAAGATCACATGCCCTTCAGTTAACAACCTGTTAAAATTCAGTGAAAAGGCCTTTTAAAACCCAAGGTTAAACAAAAACAAGCACAGCATTTGTAGACCAAGATTTGGTCACCCTGATGTGGTTCCTATTTGGAATAGCCAATTACTCAGCCAATAAAACCACAGTCAAGTGTTAATGAAGCACGAGTGGTTCTCATTTGTCAAAGTACAAGATATAATCAGTTGGGATGAAGAAGAGAGAGCGCTCATGGGAGACAAAAATGTTCTGAGGGCAGAACAAAAAAACAATTGGTTCAGAGAGATAACCAGATTACAGAGGATGTCTTGGTCTTCCCTCCTCTAGTTGCTTGGACCCACCTCCTCTAGAATCTGATTGGTTATCTCTCCGAAAGAAACATTTTTCATTCTGCCCTCAAAACATTTTTGTGTAACATCCCACGAGCAAAGAGACGAACACAGAAAGGAGTGGAAGGAATCAGATCAGAGTGAGGAATAAATTAGGCCCAGGAACTACAGTGAAAATGATAGAATCATGGTTTAGAAATACAAGAGGCACGTAACCTTGAGGTTAAAGGTCTTGCAACACTGCAAACACATCAGTATTTTTCAGCTTTCACATCAGCATCTAACAAACAAATAAACCGGGATACCAGTATCTCACTGCAGATACCTCTGTACATCCCACCATTTGTTAACCACAGTAAGCAAAGCCTGTCAGTGTTCTTAATTATGCAAATGCACAAATCAATAAAAAATAAAAAGAAAAAAATCTTTAATAGATTTACTTTTTTCCATTTTTATTTCTTTCTGAGGAATGTAAAACTTTCTTATTTACAGTAGAAGGCCAAAAGACATTTTTCAATCCCTGGGAATAAACACAAACCTTGATAAATGGTTTGACACTTTGGTCTGGTAGAGCCACACCACTGTAGCGCGCAACAGCTGCGATGTAGCCGGAAAGAATGACATCGCTGTCACAGCTGTTTACACGTGACCATTTGTCAGGCCTGTGACATTAAACAAGGAGTGTCCGGAGACTACAAGTCACATGACCGAAGAGACATCAAGTTCACACCTGCAACTTCCTCTGTTAATGGATAAGCTGTGCTCCGCAGAACTGGGTCCAGAATTCCTGGTCACAGGCTTAATTTGACATGTGACCTACTTTTTTTGCAGAATCCCAAGGCAGTCAGTTGTCCTTAAAAAGCCTTGCAATGTCTTTTTTCAATGACCATGCAGTTCAGATGATTCTGAATAGCACAAATGATTCCAAAATTCTCTGTGGTTCTGCGGTTACCAGAGTTTATGGTAAAAACATTTAAGAAACCTTGCCCAAGAACTGATTCATACAGAAAACATTTGTTTTTTTTTTTGCTTTTTAAGATAAATTATTTCAAAATTTATAATAGCTAATTCAAAGTACAAAGCAACTAATAGATAATGCTTATTTTCCACTTGCTTAGAGTTTAGATGGTGTTAACTTTTCATAAGGCCCATTTTTAATTAATCATGTATAAAAAGCTGAGAAATGAACCCAAATGCTTTTCTGTGAAAAGATCTTGTAAAACCAGGACACCAAACTAATTTGCAGGTTAGCATGGAATTAGACTGGGTACATCGACTTTGGTGATAGAAATTATGTATGACAGAGCGTTTCTTGTTCAAAGAACAAAAATTATGTGCTACAGGGTATCCCTTCAAAAAAAATTAAAAAATACACTGAATATTAAAGCAAAAAAGAATATTATCAAGTAATGTTAAGACCAATGCAACATTTCAACATAAGGAACTAATGAACAGTACTACCCGGGCATTTAAATTCAGACATGACATAATCCAGAAGGTCCCCTGACTAGGCTCCTCTGAAATGGGAAAAGAAATAAACCATTAAAAAGTGCCAAGACATGCCTCACCTCCAACAGACAAGCAACTGCTGCTGAAAAAAAACCTACATTTTAATACCAAACATTTTGGTTCCTTCAGGCACTTGCTACAAATAGTATTTTTTGTTTTTTAACTTCCCTCTGTAACACACATGTGCCTTGTTCCTAAAGGGATGTAATTTAGGACCCTGAAACCGCCTAAACAGACCGGCTGGGCGGGCATAAAATAAATGTGATAGGCCCAGGAGTGTCCACATGCTTCCCCCCAGGTGTAGCAAGCTGGGGCTGCGTTAAACCCCTCCCCTTTCGCCCACTGTCACACACACACATACACACACACACACACACACACACACACGCACGCACGCATGTAGGCAGGCCTCTTCCCTGTGGATAAATGGAGAGACATCAAACTTGGATAGGTAACTCAGCCATTCTGAGGTGTTTAGTGCTAAATGATGCTTTGAGGCCTACAGGGATTGCAGGGAAAATAGATTCCACTCATCCCAACACAACCTCAGCTTTTAATACATTACACAAAGCAACAGATTTAAATAAACTGCGTGGATGTGTGTGCAAATTGTGTTTGGTCACGTCATATAAATTTCACAAATGAAAATAAAAACACATATCCATGTTGAGGGTTTTCCCAGGTAACCAAACGTTAAGGCCTTTCATCCAGCCATGACAGTGACAACGACACGGCTAGCCGATGCTGTTACGCCCTCATTTTCCTCCATGGAAACACTCAGATGCCACCCCGCTGGAATAAAACGCCACCTTCTGTGGACCAAGTTGGGGCACCTGGTATGAGACACCATATCTGCCCGCCGGAAGATGGCGCCCCTTTTGCCCAAGAGGTGGAACGGAAGGTTGTGTGGATCTTCTCTTGGGTCACGTGGCGAATACGTGAGGAAGATTGACAGGGAGTGAAGGGTGAAGACCATCGGAGAAGTTAAGAACATGAGATGTGGAGAGGAAAGAGGGAAGAAGGGGTAGGAAGGAGAGCGGATGTCTAGTGCAAAAAAGCAGAAGGGATGAGGGATGAGACTCAGGAGCACCTTGAGAAGGAGACAGTGGTGGGAGGTACAAGTCGGGGGTGGAGCAGACCCAGGGCAGAAGAGCGCCTCCCTAGTGGCCAGTCTAGAGGTTGTCATACATGCGCAGGGTGCGTTCCAGCTGCTGGCCCACTCGCTGGTAGAAGGCTATCTGTTGCCTGAGGTAGGCCTGCATCATCTCCTTGAAGTCCACCTCACGCCGCCGGTGAAAGTGGTTCATCTCCGCCTGCAAGGCAAAGCCCACCGTCCGGCAGCGCTTGCGGATGCCGTCCGCCTCGTCCTGGTCCATCTTGCCCTCGTCGCTCATCCGCTGACTCTCCTTGACCTTAGCGAAGGCACCTGGTAAGGGCACAGGCAAAGCAGGTCAATCACGGCATGCGGGTGGGTCTGCCTGGTGTCCAGCCGGTCATTTTCGACACCACTTTGAGAACATCTGCACTAGAGGTGGGCGATATGACCAAAATATTTCACGATGTTTTTTCAGGCAGGATCGCAATCCATGATCTTATCTTTCACGTTCATTTTTAAGACTATTTTGAAAGTTACTTACGAGTACAACCAAACTAATCCCCTTACTTTAAAAAAATTAGCCCAAAAAGGTAATAAAACCTAAAAGCCAAAACATACTAGGCAGACTCTTCAGCATGTTCTCCTCTGAGGTGTTGAAGAAGGCCATCGTGCAGCTACCTGACATGCGGGCCTTATCGTTGCGAATTTTATTAAATAACTGTTGTTCGTGCCATTCAAACGAGATCCATATCACCAATGACAAATTCCTTTTAGCTACCAGCTCCGCCATGCCATCCATGCCCGCCACAGTGCCAGACGGGGAATGTGCTGCATGATGCACGTTGGGACGACCGCGCAAGATGGAGACAGGAAGGAATCCAAGGCACTACATACCGTTTGCTATTTCCGGTCAACTGGTACGTCGAAAACGAATTCAGCTGACAAAACAGCTTCAGAACATTTATGAGCCATAGAACTGCAACTGACAGAATCCACGCTGTAGCATGAAGCTAACGATCTCTCCATAAAGGCAGACTGTGGAGACATTTAATCGTTCATGATCTAATATCATTAAATCGCCCACCCCCAGTGTGTTATGTTGGTAACCCATGGACACGCACACTGAGCACGCCCAGTTAACGTTGCCCTCAGAAGGGCAGCTTCCTGTCTTTAGCTGGGACTTTACATCCCCACCCTGTGTGCACACAGGTGAGGCTTTCCGATGACCAACGAGGTGGGACAGCATTCACCTCCAGGTATGCACACAGGAGAGGCAGACGTGTGCAAACAGAGATCGCACCTCAAACCCGGAGTCCCAGAAAACACAGCAGTCACCCACTCATACACAAACAAAACGCCTCAGCACTCGACACTGTGACGCCACTAGTATTGTTCAGTTTACGTCATACAAGATGGAGGTAAACCCACCAGTTCTTCTTCCAGCTACTTACCAATTTAAAGTATGACACTAAGCAACAGACTTACATGACTGGCATTCATGCGTTCCAACCTGAATTCATGAATGAAAATATCTGACAGATATATGTTGTGGGTTTCCCTGGTAACTAACCATCAATTCCTGAACTCTCTCCAAAGCAGCTGAAAGCACATGGCTCAACAAGGCTAATCAGCATAGCAATTTCCCACTCTGCCCGCCCCGGAAAGACGGACACACCCCCAAGAATCCAAAGCACCAATACTACTTGAAGAATTGCTTCACTTGCTGTTGTTGATGCGTTTACCCACGGCGGGAAGGACGGGTAGATGCTAGATGGCAGCGCGCCCTATTTCAGCCATCGGCAAAAAAGACAGGTTTGGTTAAAGCAGCCCCGTCTGGCACATTCCTGTTTGACAGTCTCTGCTTTCATTTACCACTAATTGACGAAGCGGGACCTGGAATCATGCTGGTTGAGACTTGAGTCACAGTCAGAAACGGACCAGCCGCCCCACTCACTGCTGGGCCAGAGGGCACTACAGGGAGCCTGCTGAGGGTAATACTGCACGGCCCAGGACCGGGTCAGAGCAGAGGCGGCCGGACAAAAAAACACACACACACAGACTCATAGATACACGTAGACAGTCAGACAGACAGACAGACACACACACACACACACACACACACACAGACTCATAGATACACGTAGACAGTCAGACAGACAGACACACACACAGAGACTCATAGATACACGTAGACAGTCAGACAGACAGACACACACACACAGACTCATAGATACACGTAGACAGTCAGACAGACAGACACACACACACACACAGACTCATAGAT
>JAODJU010000018.1:16262347-16299025 GCA_026776725.1 Gnathonemus echidnorhynchus | reverse complement strand
CCCCCCCCCCCCCCCCCCCCCACACACACACACACACACACACACACACACACACACACACACGTTTACCAAGTACAAAAAAAGATTTAAGACTAATTTCTCATTTCCTTTTCATTGTAAGGTCATCATCTCTGGAAAATCTTTTGGCTCCAATCTTCTGGAGACAAAAATCTGTATTTTTTAGCCCATGCTAATGTCCTCTAGAGATGACCGGATAAAAACGCAGTGCGTGACACCACAGTGAGCCAGGAAATTCATGCCAAGTGTTAATGCCATGTTTACTTCTGACTTCTAGACATCAGAAATCTCTCCATATCCCCTAGATTCATTGACCTTTAACCTTATTCTTAAAATGATCCTTGAAAATAATCTGTGTTCAATAATCTCATCAAAGGGACATCAGACTGCTAAAAAGGATGACAGTTGACTTAAATCCATATATAAAACAACAAATATAAATGAATGTGTTTCTTTTAAATTTACAACAGTCTTGTATGCCTCCATTTAAGTTTTCAAGAAGATAAAAGTTAAAAAGGAGGCTTTACCTTTTTGTAGGTGAATGATGTCTGGAAAGTTGGCCAGCAGACCCTGGTAGAGAGAGAGCTTGTCCAGCATATGGAAAAGATCATACTTTGGCTGCTCGGCAAACATCTCCCCGATGTTCTCGTAGGTGCGGCCAGTGTGGGAGATGGCGTTGTTTAGGGCGTCCGAGCTGTACGGCGGATCCAGTGTGAAGGCCTGGCTGATGGACTGGAAGGCGTTCCCCAGCCTCTGGAACTCCTTGCGGAACCCCCCCAGGTGCTTGCGCACCAGCTCAGAGGTCACGTGAGTGAGCTGCATCACACTGTCGTCCATCTTTTTAGCAAAGGCCTTGAAGGTGTCCACCCGCTCCTCTACATCCTGCAGGTCCTGGTGCTCGTTTGGAATCTGGAAGGTGAGCATGAAGTGGGCGCCCACCATCTCGTCCTTCTCTGCGCGCCGCTTGCCCAGTTTCCACTGCTTGTCGTCGGCGCACATGAGGAAGTGCTCGAAGCCCTCGTACTGTGACAGCACGGGGTGGCTCGTCATGTGGTTCATCCAGAGGATCAGCCTCCTCTGGCGCTTCTCGATGAAGTCCTCCTCGAAGCGTCCTGTGGCCTGCTTCTCTGGCAGGTGCGGCACGGAGATGACGGTGAACTTGTGCAGCAGTCTGTTGTAGAGCCAGTCAAAGTGCTTATAGCGGCGGTACACAGGTCGTCCTGTGTGACTTGGTGTCACCCTGTAGGAGATGTAAGTCTTTATGCCCTTGAATTTCGTCTGCTTGGTGGGGTCCTCGATGGAGCACGTGAAAGGCTGAGGGTTCTCCTTCCACTGGGGGCCCCTTGGGCCCATCTCGATGGTATACGACTCCGCTATCTTGGCCATCATGGGCACATCACCCAGTACGAAGGCCTCCACGCCCGACCGAACGAAGCTGGAGAAGCGGTTGAGGTTGCGGCCCACCATGCTACCCTTTCGGGAGCTAGAGATGCTGTCCTGTCGTTCCATGTGGGGTTTGGGCCGATAGTGGACGTTGGGGTTGGTGTAGGAGCTCTGGTGTGCATGGCCGTTGGCCCCAACACCTTGCCGAGGATCCCCATCCTCCACCACTGTTGAACTGTCATCCCAGTCATCCCAGTCATCCCAATCATCATCTTCATAGCTTGGCAGGCGTAAAGATGTGTTTGGGGTAGAGGGGAAATAGGAGGAGTCATTTCCCGGAGACCCTGCAGGGCTCAACGAGTTGTCCGTTATGTTGGAGTTGGAACGTGGGCGGATTATCTCCACGTAGGAGGCTGGGAAGATGCCCCTCTCCCCTCGACTGTTCTCACCCTGTAACCAGCCATCTACAGGCTTCTCGTCAAAAATAACCAGCTCCTCATTCTCCTGGATATTGATCTCGTCCTTGTTCTCACTTTGAAAGGTGTACAGTGCTTTGGCCCGTAGTGACATTTTGACGGAAAACTTGCTTTGTCTGTGATCTCAGAAAACAAAAACAGTTTAGACTGAAACCCTTTCCTCCTTAAAGCAGCAGATCATTGCACTGTTCCCTGGACAGAGTTAGTCTAACATATACAAAACCAAAAACCTCACATTCAGCTGCTGTAAATTCCAGGCCAGCACTTGGCTCTACACCTGTTCGAACCGCCAAGACTTAAGGTGCAACAAAATCCATGTATTTTTAATTATGGCGGCTCAAGCTAACCAGATAAAATCTAGCTCTAGGCTTTAACTCGCTATACAGGTTTGTTTCTCAAAGACAACCAAATCGGTTATCATTCATCTCAGTTCGCTGAAGACTAAAACTTAGTGCAAAGCATTCCTCTTTCCAGATGTGTGCAGTTACTAAATATAACTAACACTCACGACTAGGAATTCAACAGGACCAGATCGCTTGTAATGTAGTTTTTCTTATTGCAAGTCAGAAACTCTCGAAATACAACACTATCCAGTAGTGCTTATTTTACACACTGGTATAAAAATGGACTGACCTCATAAGCATGGAATTAAAGCGCAGCACTGAATTTTCGGCTTATTTTTAATGGGTTGCTCTTCAGCCTCATTTCATCAGGCTATTCCTTCAAATAGGTCAGACTTGAGTTTTCGAATATGGTCGCTGTATTTCACGAAAGTAGCTGTAAATACCACTAACTGGGGTTAAATGTCTGCGCTGGACGGATCAGAGCTCAGATCGATGGCCCGTTAATGCCGTAAACATCACAAACAGGAAACCCAGACAGTTTCATAATGCCCCAACTATATCTCTGCGAATATAATATATGTGCGTTTCTCGGATAGTAAACCTTACCTCTAAAGATATCTGTTCAAATATTTCCTGCATTACATCTCGTCTGAAGCGAACTTAACTTCATTTACTGTTTGGATCCTTAAGACAGAAAAAAACCCATGTATGTATATATCCCCAAAAATGTAGATTAAGAATTGATGCGGCGCCGCGGTAAATCCAAAAGTTAATCCCACCAAGTAAAGAGTAAATCGCTTCTTCTTATCCCAGCGATGCCTATTAAACTGGCGATCTGATGGCTAATCCAGAAAATCGAGCAGGGTTTTCGGGAAAACAGGGAGACGGCGTGTTGTACATCCCAAATGCGCAGAAAGAAAACACGACACCAAAACGGTGCAATCTTTCCTTCCAACCTAAAGCACAAGTGCTCAGAAAAGAAAAGAGAGATGTGATAATATCCTAGTGCATTGTGGGCTCAATCCACGTCCTTTTGAAAACTTGCTCCATTTTAAGGACACCTATGCATATAGATGGTGCTGTCTATCCCTTGTACTAGCATAATAAAATAGGCTTTTTCGTGTTATGCCGGGACCGTATCTCTCAATACCCTATATCTCCACCAAGTAACAATGTAACTCTTTCCGTGACGTGAGGGTAGGGACAATCGAGGAAAGTTTTTATTAAAGGATTTTCCCCCTTTCTGTGCAAGAAGAACAACAACTACACTGCCGCTTACAGGCGGAAAGGAATATGCTTTGACACGTACATCGGCTACTTGATAATATAATACTTTTCTTTAAATTAAAATTCAAAAAATAGATTTTAAATGTTTGGAGTCACCCATAAATCACGTTTTTAATGGAACTGGAAATTTATATTTTTTTTATTCACCTAGGTAACATTAAAATGTATCAGAAATTATAGGCAATACATTGACAAAGTCAAAATTCTTTTTATTGCATATAACTGTTTTATTTTTAAAGTTTGACTTTTTAAGAATCTTCCGATTGCAGCAATTACAGCTCTCCGGACCTTTCATTGTATTCTACAATTCCCGTTTCTTCAGCAAATCGGTTTTGCATGAATATTTCAAATCAGATTAAAAATGCATATTGATTAAAACTCGAAATATTTATTTTAACATGCTTTAACTATATAATGTGCTATAATTACGCCTTGAACCGCGTGATACCTTTTTAAACTAAACTGAAAACACTGTCATCTCATTCGCATACAGCACTGGCCGAAAAACTCAGGAAATGCTTTTTGTCGTACAGCGAATGGTGCGCTCCTGAAAAACTCCGTGTTGATTTCCTACGGCCTTTCACGCCACCTGGGCCCACCGCTGTTCTTCAGCACAAATTCGTAGAAGGTAAATAGTCAGTTATGTTTATATAGGATATTAAACACTGATTACACTTTGCAGCTTGTTGGCGAGACTGGTAGCTTGATGGATGCTTTTTATTTATAATGTTAATACGATCAAAATAAATGGTCGCTCGTTTGCTTAAGTTGCTAGTCAATGCCTTTGCGTTTCGGTAACGTTTTATGCTCGACACGTGTCTTTAATATTAGGTTATGTATTCGGTTGCTCCCGATGCGCACCGTTGATGTTGTTTTCCATTAGTCGTCGGTAGTTGAGTATAATGTGTGATGCCAGCAGATTGGGACTCACCTAATGCACCGTCATCTGCTATAATCTGACAATTGATGAACTTGATTTAAAAATCGAACTAGCAGTTGCCCCATTGTCCCACCGGTATGTTGATCGGGATTCCCTAACCGATGCTTGTTCGTTCGGCCCAGGTGACCGGTCGGCGATGGATGAGCTCACTCGGAGCATCGGTGCCGGTTTCTCGGTATCCGTGGAGCCCAACAGCACATCAGCGCCCCATCCGCGGCTTTCGCAGTACAAGAGCCGTTCCAGCGCCCTGGAACAGGACGAGAGGCGGCGGCGCTTCCTAGATCTGCAGAAAAAGTAGCCGATTTCGGGCTTCTTAGTATCTGTGGGACCTCCCGTTACGCCATCATTGCAGTCTTATTTCATCTGCAGCAATGACTGCAGTACTTACAAGCAGTGCCATGTAGACACTTTTCAAGGGACAGCTGCTCAGTGGGGGGGATCACCCTTAGCAAATTTTAGGCGATCGTTGGTGATCGGTATATTTAGGGGACCTTAAAATTCCATTTTCATTTCTATTTATAGAGACAGGCCAGACATGCTGTAAGTAAATTGGTCAATTGGCAAAAATCCCACTGTCCCAGGCTGCATGTGCATTATGGACAGCCAGGATCTCCTTGACGTCACGCCTTTGATCACGAGTCACAGTCTGTTTGGGGCTGTCAGCTCCATCATTAACTGCTATGCTCTCATGAACGTTTTAATAATCTCTAAAACATAAATCTCTACAGGGACTGAATGAGTGTAGCACACTTGTCCTAAATACACTGACATCTGTACCAGAGTGATGGTTTCTATGTTAGCGGCATCTCCGGGCTTGGTTGGGATTGCCTTTGAACTCCAGTTCCTCTCACCCTAATCTCTTAACCACACGTGTCCTCTTATAGAAAAAGACTGAACTATGTAAACCATGCTCGCCGCTTGGCGGATGGGGACTGGACGGGGAATGACAGCGATGAAGAGGCGGAAGAGGAGGAAGATGAAGAGATGGAAATAGAGCAGAGGAAGAAGCTACCAAGGCATTATGCCAACCAGGTTCGTAGGAGGCAGATCTTCAGTGTTACATAGCAGAATTGGTGTAATTCTAAGACGCTTATCATTTCTACATTGAGACATATTTATCCTCCCAGTCGTTTTTTTAAATTGCCACATTGTGAAACGATTTGCGGTCATTCTATTATCCTCCCTGACCACAAGAGGGCGCATTGGTAGTGAAACAACGAATATGAATTACACCCGAACTGCAGTGTACAGTACTCAGAAAGGTGATGAAGTGCACTCAGTACATCAGTACTTGGCAGTATCAGGTTTGATTCATACTGCGGTTTCAGAGTATTTACGATGTTTTGCCAGTCACATTCTTCTAGTGAAGTTTTCTCTTAGCCTGCATAAACGCTGTTAAAGTTTAATCTCTTCTTGACCACACTCATTCGTGAAGCTCATGCTGTCGGAGTGGCTGGTGGACGTGCCTCCTGAGCTGGACACAGAGTGGCTCCTGGTGATGTGTCCTGTCGGGAAGAGGTCTCTGATCGTCGCCTCCAAGGTGAGCGACGTCACGTGGCTCCTGTGCCTTCGCCGTCCCCTCGGGGTCGCGGCCCCGCCCCTTGATCTCGCGTGCCTCTGACAGCATCCGCGCTTTCCTGATTTATCTGGAGAGACCAGGCAGATTTTGAACTTCGTAGCAAAGCAGATATAACTGAAGCAACATGACAGCCATCACAATTTTTAACAATTATAACAAATGACAGCATAACTCCAGTGTACTTAGGCAAAGCAGATTCTGCGTTGTTTCCTCATTTTATGACCGATGGATGTCCTCTCATTTATATAGAATGCTGCTTATGACACTGAAGCAAACAGGCTGTTTGCCAGTGTGTAATTTCTTCAGACACGCCTTCTTCTCCTGCTTTGGAGATGTGACGTACAGTCATTTCCAGTCCGTGGGAAACTCGTGTGGCAATTCCCGGGAAGAGCCTGTTTAGCAGATGACCTCGATTGTTTTTCGGAATGATGATTGTTTTGTCATCAGGGATCAACGGCAGCCTTCACCAAAAGCGGCTACTGTATCAACCGCTTCCCGTCCCTGCTGCCCGGGGGCAACAGGCACAATTCCGCCATGGGAAAAGGTATTTCTTCCTCATCCTCTAAGTCAGGGCCCAAAAATGGAGGTCACCAGTGGGGGGGGGGGGGGTTGTGACATGATCTCCAGAGTATGTTTATTAAAATGTAAAAAAAAAATAAAAATAATAATAATACATCGTAACTGTTATTGCAATCAGCCCCACCCCCCCGCCAGAAAAATGGAGGTTGTGAGTCTGGCGCTGTTATTTTGAGGGTCGTAGGCTGATATATGAAGTCTGCATGAGGAAGGAAAACTCCTGCATGTAGCAGAGTCTGCGAGTTTGTGGTGTCCTTTTTTTTTTTTTCTTTTCCTGATGGAAAGTGGTTTTATTTGGCACAGAAAGTGTATAATAGTTTCGCTCTGGCTCCAGTGCTGCTTACATTTGAATCTGGGCATTCATCGGAAGCTGCCCTTATTCCTAGTTTGCTGCTTGACTGCCGCTGGTTTGTAGCGTTTAGTTTACCTCATTTGTACACTTTTAACACATGCTTAGTAAAGTAAAAGTCAATTTCTTTTCCTAATAGTTAAAATGACATTTTGTCAGCTGCGAAAATGTCATGTTTTTTTCCAACACACTTCATTTCATTTAAAATAATGACCATGAGCGGAATATCGGCCATGTAGGCCTGACCCTCAGTGATGGAGCTGTTTTCTCCAGCAGGCTGTGCTCCACCTGCCGTAGGTAATGGGGCCAGGCTCTGTGAAGCAGCCCACTAGCCTGTTGTCCTGCTTTACAGCCTGGCACTCGTGGGATGCAAGTTTATCCGGCTGAGTGCTGTGAAGAGGTCTAGCATAGTATAAGACGGAACTGAATGTGTCACAGATTAGAATGAAAGTCAATGTAATCTTGTGCAAAATTAATGCTTTGCAGTTTTTTTTCATTGTGGTAAAATGGTATTATTATAGTAACATTGTGTCTGACTCTGTATAATTATGATGTATAGCACTGAAGATGGTTTTGTAGTGGAATTGGGGCCAGTTAAGGAACGTGTCCCGGCAGATTACACAATCCTGGACTGTATCTTCAGCGAAGTCGACCGGACTTACTATATTTTGGACGTGATGTGCTGGAGAGGTCATCCTGTGTACGATTGTCCGGTAAGACCGTGTGTGTGTGTGTGTGTGTGTTTGTGAGTCTGGATATGCAGGTTTATGCTCAGTTACCATTTTGCTTACAGTTCAATCCACCTTCCAACCTTTATTTTGATCAGTGTCTCGAATCAGAACTGGGTGTATTGGCCAAGCTTGCTCACACACACAAGAAACCTGTCAATGGCCCACATACACTCGTGCTTCGGATGATGGTCACAGACAGTCTGATTGATTTAATGTGGACGTGAAGATGATAAACGTTGAAAAAGTGTGGGGGGTGCATGTCAGGGCAAGGAATAGTGGGATAAGTACGAGGAGGACAGGAGACCTCTGGGTCTACTGAGCATGAAAGCGACGGCATTACGGGAAGGAATGCCTCCCTTACCTGCTTGTTTTGGAGCTCAGTAATCTACTGCGCCTGCCAAAGGGCAGAAGTTCAGAGAGGCTGCGGCCTGCTTGCCAGGGGCCTGTGATGATTTTCCCTGCCTGTTTCCACACTCAGGGGGAATGCAGCTCCTGGAGGGCATTCACTCCCCTTGACAGCAGTGATCTTTTTGGCAGACATGACTGTTCATTGAAGCCTGTTCTTGTTTTTCTTTTTCTTTTTTTTCTTTCCTTTTTTCCGGTGGCTTATCTAAACCAGACTGTGATGGACAATCTGACAACAAACTCAGGGTTCGCTGTGTCTCCGTGACCCTGGACTGCCCCCAGAAGTGGGATGTCAGTCCATCGCAGGGCACATACAGTCACGCACTAGGGGTAATTTGGAGACGCCAGTCGTGACTGCATGTTGAACCCTGTCTCCCGAAAGTGTGAAGCATCAGCTCTACTCACTGAGCTACTATGCTGCCCCTGAAATTTAATTTGAGATGAAATTGTTATGGATTTGTTTATGCCACTGTGTGACCCTGACCAGCATAAGCGGTTAGGAGATCAATGGACGGATGGATAATTTAGAAAGTGTATACCTGCTTCTCAGTCAAGGTTGTCTGTAGTACTATTTTTTTTTATTTATTTTTTTATGATGAACCATTTTCCATAGTTTATATAGTAGCAGAGTCTACTTGGGTTGTGACAGTTTAATATGACTGTAACCTGGTAGCTGGGTGTCTGGGTTGTTTTTTGAAGGACGTCTTCTGTCTGTCATGTCACTGTACATCAACAGACGGAGTTCCGATTCTACTGGCTGCAGTCCAAGGTCCAGGAGACCGAAGGCCTGTCCGAAATCGGCAAGCGTAACCCGGTATGTCCCGTGCATCGCGGGCATGCTCTCGGCCCTGACCTCTGACCTCGCCTGGCCGGTGACGTGAATTCTGCCCGTCTCTCACTGCAGTTTCGCTTCGTGAGTCTGCAGAGCATCGACTGCTCTGCCCAGTCCATCCGACAGGCGCTCTCAGTGGAGTACAGCTTCAAGGTGGGGCTCAGATTGCCTTGGGGAAAGAGGGTGGGGTTCCGGCCTGATCTCTTAAGGGGTGGTTTTAATTCTGTCCTGATGCTGCCCCCTGCAGGTGGATGGGCTTTTGTTCTACCACCGGCAAACACATTACACCCCTGGCAGTACCCCACTTGTGGGCTGGCTGCGACCCTACATGGTGCCCGACATCTTGGGCGTGGAGGTGCCCCCAAATCCCCTCGTTACCAAGCCCGACTACGCCAGCCACCAGCTCCAGCAGATCCTGGAGCATAAGAAGGTCTCCACAGAGGTGCGGCAGGCTGACCCAAACGGCCGCTACGAGCTGGAACACCTGTCGACCCCGGAGGAGCAACCACGGAGCGACGCCCCCGCCAACCCTCGAATGCAGAGCTGAGCTGGGGGGGGCTCTGCTTCCTGCCTTTTGTCTCATTTGTGGGCACGTGAACAGCCACAGCTGCTCATAGCTGGGCCACACTCAGTCAAAGAGCGCTAAGGTGACATCATCATACCATTTAAGGCTTTAACGTGGCAGTCACCTGACCTCCACATCGCTTTACAGGTCAGTCCTGTTCATACAGGGCTCCGTATCCTTCTCTGGACCTGCATGTAAGTGCGACAGGGTTGGAACTGAGCGGAACTCATGTGACCCCAGTGTGTTAACACAGCTAATGCAAACTCCACCCTTGGAATGAATGGAATTTAGAAACTATGCATGTACATAGTATATTTGATATTTCTGTCTCTTGGCATTTTAAACTGTTGGATTTTATCTTCAAATTTTGTTGTTTTAAGCTTGCATACTAATGTATTAATAAAGTTTTCTTTTGTATTTTTCACCCATCACAAAGTCTATCTAGCTGGTGCATTGAGCGCTTTTTGCAGAGACACCATCTGAGTGGTTGGACTGGAGGACCGTACTCCAGGCCTGGTGGGGGGGGGGGGGGGGGGGGGGGGGGGGGGGGGGGGGGGGGGGGGGGGGGGGGGGGGGGGGGATGGTGTCCAGCAGCCTATTAATGCCAACAACTGCAGGCTTGAGAGAGACCACTGAATTATTTACATGGAGCACCGACCTGGTTCCGGTCAGTATGTTGACCCATTGAGGTGTTCCAGGTGCTGGAAGAAGCACAGCAGAGATGGTGTGTGTGTGTGTGCCCTCAATGTCGTTGGTGTATATTAAGCCATTTGAATGTATTTGGCTATGATGAAAGGTCCTATGGGTCCGGTGGCTGTTAACAGGAAGTACCATGGCCAGCAGGAACTAGGTGCAGAGCGGGACATTTTTATGTACATTATTTAGGGTGTGGGTGTTGACAGAGTGCAGGGTGACCAAAAGTCCATAGCGAAAATGCAATTGTGAGCTCAAGTAGCATGTTGGGTACTGGTGGCATTGGCTGTCAGCGCCCAGCTTCATGTGAGCTGCTGTCGTCTCTCTGGATGGATTGAGACGGCCATTGTTGTAGAGAGGGGTTTCCGACCATTTGGCAGCAAGATGACGCCTCAGGAAGCCGTAGCTTTTCTGTGTTTGGTGGGAGGCCGGCAGCCCTGATCCCAGAAGTACAGTGGTACCTCAGTTCTCGAACTCATTAGAACTCGAGTTTCGAGTCGAACCAAGCAGTTCGAAAAAAAATTACCTAGAACTCAATCTGAATCTCAGAAGTCAAACCGTGAACGCCGACCTAAGATAACTTGTACGCGCGGGGAAATGAGTCATGCAGCACGTCTCTCAGTGGAAAAAAAGGGTAACTCTTCCGTCTCTGATAGCATCGTGCATGTTTACACTAGCTGAATACATATATTTAGACAGTAAAAATACATTTAGACAATGATAGACAGTAACAGTAATTATTATGTAATAAATACATTTAAAAATAAAGATTTCTTATTTTAATATTAATAATAAACCAATATATGAATAATATTAATAATCCTGTGTACTAATATTAATAATAAACAAATGTATAATTAAATACATTTAATTATAATATTGTCCTGCAGCGCAGGGACGGAACAGAGACAAAGGCGCAGACGTCAGGGTATCGGGGAATACAGGATTTAATTACAGGTAAGGCAGGCAAAACGCAAATGGACAATACAATGACCGGACTGGGGAAACAAACTGAAACACGGACTAAATACAGAGGGCTAATGACAACAACCAGAAACAGCTGATCACACAGGGATTCCACACGGGGTTAACGAGGGGGCATGGCGGACGATTGGGGCAGGACACATTGTTTGGATACATTTATTTTCTTACTTTACAATTACTGTTTTGATTACTTAGATGTGTTTAGTACAGTATATGCTTTTCTTGTTTTGTCCGGTTCATTTTGTGTTTAAATGCTAAAAAAAAACATATTTCGGTGTAATTTTTTGTGGGCGGGAACAAATTAATTGGTTTTCCATTATTTCTTATGGGGAAAATTTGATCAGAACTCGAACTTTTTAGGATTCGATCCGAGTTCTGAACGGATTAAGTTTGAGTTCTGAGGTACCACTGTAATCTGAGTAATCTATGAACTGGGAAAATGGAGATGATAACTGTCAACCTGAAAGCGCCCAGAAGACGTGGCCACACACAAGGGAAATCTCAGTGACCTGCTGTCAAATATACCACACGTGGTTATAACTTTCAAGGGTGTTTTTTAAAAATATTATTTAAGGTTTACGAAGGTAATGGAAGCATTTTGTGTGTATAATGTGTAGGGGAGAATGACTGGGGTTCAGGGGACAGGAGGAACTAACAGCCCATTTTTTTGGGTACCAGAGCGGGGAGGGATTTCGCAAAATGTGGGGTCAGGTCTGGCCCACCCCCATATGATGGGTAATGAGTGTTACCTTCCTCCCTTGATGCTGCCTGGGGGAGGGGGAGGGTAGCGATGCTGCCTTCACCACTGGGCTGTGGGTGAGTCTGCAGATGAGTCACCAGGCACTTTCCAGGAACGGCATCAAAAGTCATGGTTCCCGGAGGGCCCTGTTTTCAAGCTTCTTGCTTTCTTGTGTATGGGGGAGACCCAACAGGAAGGGCTTATGCCAGCACAGTCCCATTGAAAAATACAAGCTCTAACATGACCTGTGCCTACCAGCACTGTACGGAATCTGTCAGCAGCTCTGATTTTGAAGCCAAACAACATCGGAGTCTTGTAGCTGGGATATAGGATGGATATGAGCATGGTGAATTGAATTGCTTTCAGTTAATGCAGCGGAAGAAGACTCATTTTAATATCACTAATGTAATTAATGGTCTTTGGTATGCTGATGCTAATGTTTCACGTCAGTTCAAGTGTCATTAAGGGTTTATTTGCCACAGGTAAGGTTTACAGTCCGACTATAACCTGCAGAGAAATGAAAGGCAGTCAGCTCCACCATAGTAGGAATTAGTGAAAAGCAATAAGGCATAAAGTAACAGTATATAAATAAGTAATAGATCAGGAACAGTATGGTTATACTGGGAATAAAGAGAAATGAAAGGAAAACCAGATACGAGCACCAGTAAAGTGCATGAGTAGAGTAAGAAGCGAGTGTTTACAGCTGTCAGTTACGTGTTGAGTAGTCTGATGGTCTGATGGTAGTAGGTCTTTCTAAGTCACCTAGTTCGTACTGAGAGACAGAAGTAGCGCTTACCAGACCTTAGCCTGGTTAAAGAGGTAATTACCAGCTGTGGTAAGAACTGTGGACTGTCATTACATTATACATGCTGATTGTACATAGTGGTTTTTCCTTCCTAACAAGCAAAAATGCATTTTGTTATGACTGACATTATAGTGTGCGGTCATGTGACTTCCTCTGTCCACTTCCAAAATGCTGAGTGTCAGTTTTCGCTTTCTCACATCTCCCATCAGTAATGATTGCCCATAAAGCTGCTGCCCGCTTCCCTCAGGGGTTTCAGCTCTGCTCTCCAAGGGGGCTCACTGACGCATGGTCGGGGCAAGGGGACTTTCCCCGTGCCCTAACATGAAGGGGTATATCTTCTTCCAGGAAACATGTTTGTTTCTGTTTTACTTCTATATATTCAATCCCTTTACCCTGAAATTAAAGCAACATGCCCTGCAGTAATCTCGTTTCCTTGCATTTATAAAGTTCATAACGGTTGTGGGTTTGGTTTGCCTCTGATTCAGTTCAGGTTGTAACATCAAGGTTGTTGATATAGGGTGATCAGATAATCCATGTCAGGAAGGATAACTTGAGCTACTTCAGGTTTTACAAACTATTTTAAAACTGAAAGGCTCCCCTGCTTGGTTAAATAATTCAATTCTTGTGCTTTGGTTTGTTTCCTTGATGGAAAGACTCATCTAGCTGTTTCAAATTAACATTAGTGACACATACATGATTATAGGAGACTAACCAATCAGCATGCAGCAAGAACTCTGCTTAAATGAAATCTGGGTTCTTTTAATTTAAATGGTAGTTGACAAATCCCATCCTAGCTCAAAGTGTCCTCCCTAACATGGGTTATCTGGTCACCTTATTACTGTTGATATTTAGGTTCTCCTTCTTTACAAGTCAACATGAATAAATCAGGGTCCATCACGGCACACCGTCTTCACTGAGCGGAACACACGCCAATATCCACACCATCCGTTTACACTGGTTCACGAGTTACGGCCAAATGGTGCTTCATGAAGTGTTTCGTGGTGTTTACGTTTCACCATCAGCTGCCGTACAGTTCAGACAGGAATTTTCCCATCACCTTATGTTGTGCAATTTGTTTCACTCCCCGACATGAAATTCACTCTAATTGTGAGCTTTGCCTCAGGCAGCACAATAGCCTATCCCACATAACACGCTCCGGAAAATTAAAATTTTCAATTTAAAAGCTACTACAGTGTTAATTCAAGAACCCGACACAGCACCAAATACATTTACATTTACTTTTATTTAGGAGTTGCTTTTGTCCAAAGCGGCATACGACTGAGTCACATTGGCCTAGCCTATTCAATCAGGGAGGCAACCCTCCCAATGCCCCCATGCCTGGAAAAAACGTCGCTAAAGTGCCCTTTAAAGTGGCGAACACGCTGCCGTTGGTTGACCTTCACATGATTTAGCACCATCTATTGGGTTGCCAACTTTGGTCATCTGGTTAGTTTTTCAATTTGAGACTCACATGTGTGCCTGTGCTTATGCACACGGATGCACATTTACTTACTTGTAGGCCTATGTACGTTTCTTACCTCAAAAATAGTCTGTAGGGTTCGCAAACTGCACCGATGCTTTCGAAGTACCTAATTTTAGGTTTATAATGGAGTAATACAGATTTGCCGTAAGATTTCTAGTGCGAGATAAAGGGGTCAAGGTGTGTCATGCATGAGAGTTGGCAACCCAGCATCTTGGCAAATCAGCAAGGAAATGTGATGTTGAGTGCCCTTCTGGTGGAGGAAATGGGATGCATTGCTTTGTATCGTGCCCTTCCAATGTAAAAGGGTGCTGTTCTGAAGGCCTCTCTACCTCACCTACATGACTAAGTGTCCTACAGGGTGCCCTTTTCAGTAGAAAAACATGACTAAGTGTCCAAATAGGCGCCTTCCTAGTGGGGCAGTCCATGTGTGTTTCTCCATTGGAGAAAACGTGATGCAATGCCATATAAGGTGCTCTTACGGCTGGGTACATTTGAGGTTCCCCCTGGGTGCCTTTCGTGTAGAAATTCCTCATGAAATGCCCTTCCAAGTCAGCAAACATGGTGTCGTGCCCCTGTGATGGAGAGAAAAATACCTTTGATGGGGGCCCTTACCATGAAAATGGGATATGGTGTCTCACTATAAGATGCAGTTTCCAGTAAATGGGGGAAAAGCAGATGACATGATGCACCTTATACAGTAGGTATTCTTATGCGTAAGATTAAAACTGATGCAATGCACAACGCGGTCAGGGTCAGGGTCAGCCAGTCCCTGGAGCAACTGAGCTTAAGGGTCTTGCTCAAGGGCCTAATGGTGAAATCACTCTGCCGATTATAGCATTTGAACCCGCAACCTTCTGATCACGGGCAAAATCCCAACCATCAGAACCAGTCACACACCATCAGAAAACTTTAACACTGGAATATGAGTATTCATTTTATAAGAAATTACAACTTTAAAAGTAAATAACCCGTGCTATATTTACAAGGTTATCTCAAAAGCAAACACAACAGCCCGTTTATCATTTTTTTTTCTGTGAACATATTCGTATTTCTCGCGCAAACATTCAGATGAAAACTGAAATATTAAATAAAAGGCTACAAAGGAAATAGAGTTAAATGACTCTGAAACAAAGCACTAAGCTAAAACTTCATGCTCTCTTAATGTACTTATTGTTCGTGAAGGAGAGGGGTTTTTCCACTTTATCTTGTAACATGCGACATGAAATCGATCGCCCCCCCCCGAGGAAATGAGGCTGCCTTTGCCGAGAAAGTGTACAAAAACTCTGGAAGGCTTGGGGGAAGCGCAGGCACGGTGACGAGATGCGGGGTGGAGGGGGCTCATTTACTGATGAAAATGGGGGTGGAGGGTAATTAACTTCAAGCATCGCCGGCAACATTCCGCTCCTTAACTTATGGAAATGGAGCGACGCTGCGCGCGCGGGGGCCGCGAGCGCGTGACGGAGACTGTGACGCGCCTTTTTTTTTTTTTTGCGTTTTTATGAATGGAGGGGGAGCTCACGGCGCCCGGGCTGCTCGTGTAACCAGCAGGGGGACATCGGGGGCTCAGTGAGGTCCGGTTCCCAGTGCGTGTGACGCCGGGACTCGGCAGCGCCGTACTTTTTAACTAGCATACCTCTAAAATTATTAATTAGGGTCGTCGGAAGAACATGGTTCTCGCCATCTCGGTCGCCGATCTCCATCGCATATAACTAAGTTAGCCTGTTTTTTAGATGCACATGCCATTTTTTTTAATGAAGCCGAATCGTTGTAGTGATTTTCTTAATTTTGGGGAAAGTGCCCATAGCTAAAAGCCAAAATATACTAAATACTTCATAGCGCGCTGGTTGTGTGTATTTTTTTTTTATCTGACTGGTTGACTATTGTGGCTGCCATGCACGATTACGTGATCCGTAGTTAAAAGCACGCGACTGTCGATTATCTCTGGTTGTGTAAAACGGCGTCTTATTACTTAAACCTTGAAGGATCTCGACTGGCTATTTGTGAGGATAAGCTAATCGACAAGGCAGACACGGACGTGGGGAATGGCCGCCTGTTTGTCGGCAGAGGAGGAGCAGGTAATGTGTTAAATGTGTCTTCCTGAACATGTGAAAGAGCTGTCTTACTCGCGCTAATACAGGAGAATGGACAAGAAAAAGCCGATTAAATAACACGGTAAAATATATTCGTTGCAAACACGGGGAAATATTCCTTAAAAGTTGGCATGTGATTAAATCATCGCGGCATAATGTCCTCTTCATTAAGTGTTGCTTCTTGGTTTTTCAGACGTACAGGGCCGCTGATTCCTCCTATCACACGCTTATAAGCAGTGGGTGAAGGGAATATCAATAGGGAGAAAGTTTTTCTTTGCTCCAGTTGCGCTGCCCGCAACATAAAGCAAACACTGGGGAAAGACATTTTGTACCGTGGTTTCGCAACTTAATTTCCGTTAACGAGCGAGTGGGGGAATATCTGTAAATTCAAGTAACAGTAACGAAAAAAAAGTACCTCCGCCATTTAAGGAATGTTTGGTCCCTTTAATTTCTTGGCTGGAGGGGCGATCTCACTTAACGCTTTCACTGCCAGACACGTCGTTTTCCGTCTGGCTGATCGCTAGCTGGATGGTTTGCTTCAGTTTTGTTTTCGATGAGTTATCCACAGGGTCGGTATTGTACGTCAGGTATTTTCAGAGCCATTGTATTTGCAATTTCTCATTTATTGTCCACGCTTGCGCGGGGACGAGGGCCACGTGTGACCGCGGTGACACGCCGGTCACGTGGCTGCAGGTAGTTTGTTCCGGACTGGTAGGATGCGGTTAGCGGCACAGCCGTAGTGTCCAACAGGAAGTCGTGACCCTGCTGCCATATAATCGGAAGCAACTCTCATCTGTCAGATTGGACATTTGCAATTTTACTGCACCAATTCAGGTGCTTTGAGGCCAGGTGTACCGGACTGTCACGGCCGATCAGGTCTGATTTGACAAGCATAGCGTGTCCAACTGGACCGGGTAACAAAATGCATTGAGTCGCTCCGTTTCCTCCCATAACGGTGCGATCATGTGGCGCCGTTTTAGTGTCGCAGCTGCTTTCCTGTTCTTTTCCAGAAGGGATCGAAGTAGGAGGTCTGAAAACGACACACTGAACTCTTGCATAGATGCTGCTGGAAAGTAATTAATGCCATTTTGCACAAAAGCATTAAGTTTGTCCTGTGCACATTTAGACGGAGCAAGGAAACGGCTAGATTAAGGAGTAGCAGCGAGCTGTTTGGTGGACGTAATGAAGAAATGAAACGGAGGTTAATGCTGGGTCACAGACGTTAACATGTTTGGCAGGAAATGTCTTGTGTTGTGACTTCCTCTGGTTGGCACCATTAATTTGGTACTTTTTCAAATTTTAACCATGGATGCAAGGATGTTTAAAAATTTTAGTCTGTAGTTATGACCCACCCAGCTGGTGAAGTTCTTTTTTTTTATAGTGGTAACGTCTTTTTATTTTAAAATGGATTAGGACCTACCGCCCCCGCCCCCTTTCCCTCCCATCTGGATAGCAGCCCTGTGCTGGCACTTTGCTTCTGCTCCAGGCTGCCTCTGGTAATTGGATCATGGCCCATCTATGTCCGGAGGTTGAGTCCCCCCTACCTCCCACCTGGGGACTGACCAGCACAGTAGGATTCAGTGCTCAGGAGACTCTTCGAAGCATTTACTGCATGCTAAGGACCTTTGTTTTCAAATACAAGAGGCTCCCTTTTCCAAATGATTCTGCGAATGTTCCATGCGTAGCTTAAAATGAAGGGTTTGAAGATTATTATAGTGTGATGCCCAGGCTTTTGTCATTTAATATTGTCTGAAGCTAATCCTTCTATGTCTGTTAGTGTCCTGATTTCACATCCAGTGTCAGAATGATGTATGACGCACCTTGTACATCTGTGTAAACGTCGCCATAATTGAACTGGCATGCTCTGAAGCAGGGCTGGCTGGCTTTAGCGTTGTCTGAGATGTGCGTTAAGTGCAGCAGAGGCCTGTGCACTGGCTGTCCCGCATCCTTTAATTTCCCCGACTTTCTCAAGAGACGGCTCTTTACAAGAACCGCCCACAGCTTCGAGTGTTATTGTCGAGCCGTGGGGCAGCACAAGAACAATGCTCTTGAATGACGAAGAGAGAAAAGAAGAAAAGGGATTTTTTTTTCACAAGAACATTATCTGTATTAATTTCCGGCTTTATCGGTAATCTCTTCATCTGGTAAAAACATGACTAGACTTCGGGGGTTTGTGTTTTCTCTCTCCCTTTTAATTGAGAGTCTTCATTTTTAAAAATTTTGTATTTTTTTTTTCCTTCCTCTGAGATTTGACTTCCAGGAACAGCTCTGGGTAGCAGAAGTAGGTGATTGTATCAGCATGTCATCTGTGTTTCTAATCATGCTAATGAGGTGAGATTGCAGCATGAAGCCAAATGTAGACTCTGGGCCTCAGATTAACCTGTTATTGCAATTGCCCACATTTGCCTGCATTTATGTTGGTACCTGTATCTCTAGTACTACTCTAGTAATACTAGTTTTAGTATTTTAGAACTTAACTCTCTAAGCAAATTGGTCCTAATCTCACGTTTTGCAAATATTCTGTCAAGAGGATCACATGTAAAAGAAAAATATAGAAACAGTAGCAAGGAATCAAGTTAATGTCAAGTCAAATGGGCTTTGACATATCATCCATATTGAGGTATGCAGGGCAACATGCTAACAGTGGCAAAGGGAGGGTTTACAGAATAAGTAAAGTGCAAAACACAGTTTGAAATGGGGGGGCTGGACTCATGGGGGCACTGTGTAAGATTCAGCCCGCCTGTGTATGCCCACGTTAAAAAATTAACCCGATTTAACATAAGCACTCGAAAGTGTTTCGGTGAATCGGCGCCTGCCCTGGTCCTGCTGCAGAGGTCTGAGGGCACTGTCTGTTGTGGGCAGCTTTCATAGTCAGTGTTTCATCACTTGCGGGGGAAACTGTGTATCTTTGCATCGTGGGTGGAAAACCCACGCGAGGCTGAAGGGAACGGGCAGGCTTGGGTCGCGTGAAATCTGGGGCATTTACAAAACATAGCTGTCGAACAACGTATAATTTTTGTAGGTGTTCCAAATGTGGGTCATAACGTTTTAGCTGTTTTGTCATTAAAGATTTCCGTAAATGAGATTAAGCACTCTTAGGGAAAGTAATGATTGGCACGCTTCCCAGTGCAAAGGTGTTCATAATGACGTACAGCAATGGTTTATACATCTGCTTCAGATGGGTAATGATCACAAGTCACTGTTCACAAGAGAGAATCATGGGATTTGATATTCAAAAGGGATTTTTGACTTGGAAACGTAATGGCCCAGACCTTATGTCAGAAATTATGGGTGACCATCCTCTACAGTCTATCCAGTTTGGTTTTCCTGTCAGTTGAAAGATTTTTGTTTTAATTCTTAGATTGAGAACTTTAGTCTCTTCTACTACTGAACTCTCTTGACATGACTGTGGACCTTGGCATCTTCTCTTAAGGGAGGAAAACAAACATTGTGTCTTTCCTTCATGCATCAAACAATCTCCTGTTTCTGGTGGAAAAAGCTTTGATTCCCGGAGCAGGAGATGACATCAGAGATAAATGGAACCACAAAAGTGACATAATCACCTCAGTGGAGGTACCAGGGTTCACGTTGGTTTGTTGGCAAAGCTGCCTTTCTCAGAAAGAGCTTTTTTTTTTGAGGTAAAATAATGTACAAGTAACTAATAGACTGATTTCACATTTTTTAAATAATGAGTGGAGTAATGTTTTGTGTTGCTGGAACTTTTGGATCCCCTTTAAAACGATGAATAACACAAAGTTTGGCTATTTGTTCTAAATGTTCAGTAGTTCAATTTAATGTGCCTTTTTTCTTTTATGGTTGAGTTGGTAAGATGAATTTTTTGGTGGGGTAGGAAGTAACGCGGGTAAAGATTGGATCTTTTGGAAGACATAGTGACAAAGTTGTTGAAGGAGTAGAATCCCTTTGGTCAATGGCAGTCACTTCAGTGGTATTCATAAGTTTAACATGTAAACTGAACCTTTAAGGTTCCAGCTGGTACAGTTAGGAGACCAAGTAGGTTTAAGGATAGACGACCTGTACCCAGACCCTAAAATTGCATCCAAATATCCTTCCATTTCTCAGAACGTCCCCTCATTTGAAGGGTGTGACGGATGTAATGCATGCTTGCTTAATCTCTTGATTTAATGAAAGTCTAGTTTTACAACGTGTGGTTCTGCCAAGTCATGAAGCAGATATGTTTATTTTTGATAAGAGTGTAGGGGAGGTTTTTCCTGATTTAAAACTTACAACAAGCTTATCTGAAGTAGATTTTTCTTTTTAAACCACTAGATGATCCGTTGCACCTCACCTGAAATGGGATTTCCACGATCATACCCAGAAACCTGGCAATATCCCTTAGACTGCCCAGTTTATGAATCTCTCCTAATTGTGTAACCTATTTACTCATTACATCTGTTTTTGCAAACATCTTTTTTATTTTATTGTATTAACATGTTTTTAAACCTACACAATTCCTGTTCTTAAAGGTTGTTTATCACATTGCCCATTGGAGCTCATTTATTTTATAGTATGAGTGCATTTGAGGACTGGTTGCTAACAGTCTTTTAGAAGCAGTAATATTTTGAGACTTCTGTTTATGAATTAATTTGAAACTATCATATATCATTTAAACCGGGGTAACACATGTTGCTTGTTGTTGATATTACTTATAAATCGTGAAGACCCAAATTGTGATGCGATTGTGTTGATGTACACTGACATGGTCGCTACAGTCTTAAGCAGAAGTGTGTTTTTTATGCTTGCTGTTGGACCTCTTCTCTGTAATTCTTAATCGGTCTTTAAAAAGTTGTGCCAGTAATCGGCTTGTTAAAAGGAATTCGCTACGCTTTTCAGCTTGGCCAACAGAATCACCTTGGATTTCAGAAGAAGTTTCTTCTTCCCCTTCTACACTGATAGACCATCTCAGTATTTGTTCTGCAATTTAGTCTTTGTTCCTATTTCATGGCTTTCTTGAATGATTCAGTGAAGAGTATTTGCTTCCTAAAGTCTGCGAGAAGCACGTTCTCCATCTGTTTCAGTCCAGGTGGTGTTTTTTTCTGTAGTTATTTGGAGGAAACGCTCTCGTGATCCTCTTAAACTCCCCTTGAACACTGACACTTTAATTGCTGCTGATGCTGTCTCCTGAGGCACCGGGTTTCATCTTCAGCTGGCTCCTGTTCAGTGTCTCCGGTTCAGGAGCCATCATGGAAACCAGGCAATTTAGACCACCGCTTTGTTCCTAAGTTCTGGCTAACTGCAGATTTAAAGGGAGCAGGAAGTGAGGACTAACCTAAGCCTGACCCCACCACCACCCCCACACACATGCACACACACAGTTTAATAACTATCAGACAAACACCCATTTTGCAGCCGTTTTGCAGTGTAGACTCACCAATCCTTCCCCACATCCTGCTTCGATCCGACCTACCGCTTGCATACAGCAGACACTGCAGAGCCTTGATGCAGGGGAGTCGGAGGGCAAAGCGTCCTTTCCACATGTCGGCACCATCCTCGTGAACAGGGCGCTGTCTGGCTAATAATATACTCTGATAGTGGTTTAGAGACACCCGTAAAGTATTTCGGTGTGCGAGGCAGCCTGTCCAAGGCCAGCACTCCCCCCGGCCACCATGGTGATGTAACACTGCGGGGGCCAAGGACACTTTCGCTGAGAGCATCCTCTGTCAGATTCAGCTAATGGATCCCATTTCAGTCTGCTTCCTGTATGAATGATTGATCATTTTAGCTATGAATGAAATGTCATCTTCTGTACTTGGGCACTGGTAGAGAGTAATATCTGGGAAGTGCGTACCAATATCCATCGAGTCATTTTAGAGACGTAGTAGATGCCTGCTGGGCGGCTACCCGGAGAGGTTTTCCGTTCATGTCCTACAGGGAGGAGGCCCCGGGGCAGACCCAGGACGCGCTGGAGGGATTATATCTCTCGGCTGGCCTGGGAACGCCTCAGCGTCCCCCCCGAGGGGCTGGTAGAGGTGACTGGGGAGGGGGAGGTCTGGGTATCTCCCCTGAAGTTGCTACCCCCACAACCTGAACCCCGGACTAGCGGATGGTGATGGATGGATAGATGGTAGATAAGTTGTGAGGGAAAAATTTTGTGAATCCTTTGGAATTATCTGGATTTCTAGATGAATGAATGAGAATTGTGACACTTTATTGATCCCCATTAGAATATTCTCTCTTCACCAACCCCATCTTGCTCTGTGACACTCAGACACACATGTAGGTGAGAGGGAGCTTGGCAGTGAAGGGCAGCCACCTGCAGCGGCGGCCATGGAGCTGGGGGTCAAGGGCCCCGCTCAAAGGCCCACACTCACAGACATGGCTATTCTGCTGAATTGATGTGATCTGATCTTCATAATAAAGAATGTCTTATTTAATGATAACCCGCAAAATATTTTATACATCCATGTCTATTGACAAATGGTCTACACTAAGAGTTCTCAGTGTCGTATGCGGAGCGCCCCCAGGTGGTCAGTGAGACCAAGGTAATTTGTTGTGGGCGCTGAAAAAAAAAAACAAACCCAAATCACTATAAAATAACATCATGTAAAACATTTCTGAGTCATTTTCAAGGTGATTACGATTTCTCACATTCCCTGTTATGACGTGTTTGGGCAGGTTAACAGAGCCTGCTCAGTACTGCACGAGGCAAGTTTTTAGCTTTTTCCTGCACTTGGAGGTGACTGCAGTAATCCCTGGCATTGCAAAACTCTGCCATGCCAAACAGGCTCACCCCTCTCTCTGAATTAAGAGTTGTTTTTTTGTGTGTGTAAACCTAGGTTACTTTGATTTTCTTTTTTAACCTCCCTGACTTGGGAGGGCAGTAATGGTGCTGAATTCCTCCTATTTATAAATGACCTGCCTGACCTGTGGAGTGATAGAGGCTCAGGTCTTTAGAAATCCTCTTGTAACCCTTTCCAGCTACTAGAGCTTTGAGGAGTCTTCTTGGGTCTATATGACACCTGAGTATAATTGTGAAGAACAGGTGTGTGTGTGTGTGTAGTGTTTGTATGTGTTCATCTACATATGGCCGTGCAGGTCAAAGCCACGCCTGAATTGCTTTGGAACACTTGATACAAAATGTACAGTGTGTACATTAAATATATGTGGCATATTTTGAAAGCAGAAGGCCTCTTACATATAAGTAGCAATTGACTTTCCAAATTTCTAAATCTTTCTAAAATCTTCTAAAGTTTTCTGTAGGGATGGTGCACCCACAGCTTAAAAAAAAAAACAGGTTATTTTATTGGCTCAAATAGCTGAAATATCTGGGCAGAGATACACTAAACAGTTTGTTCCTGTTTAAGTGAAGGCTCCAGACCTAGAGGATGTGTGAATGTGCTGCAGTCAGGACTTCTCTACGTTTGTTTAGTTATCATTTGATGTACGCCGCGATGCATCAGAATGAGGGATGTTTAACGTAAATCCGGTTAACCTTTAGCTCAAAATGGCTTCCACTGTGTTAAACAAACCACCATGCCCCAGAACATTCTACTCTGTAATGAGAAGCGTGTCTCACCTACAAAGGGACAATCCATGTAGTGCAAGCGTGGAGAACCATGTCCCAGCTTCAGAAAGAACCATGTCCCAGCTTCAGAAAGAACCATGTCCCAGCTTCAGAAAGAACCATGTCCCAGCTTCAGAAAGAACCATGTCCCAGCTTCAGAAGGTATAGGTTTCCACAAAGCCTTTTGCATTTGTGATTATCGAAGGCTTGTGACCTGTTACACAAGATGAAGAGTGCAGACTGTGAATTTGTCTGGTCATTTTGGGATTGGGGTGGGGGGAGGTGGTATTTGCTTTTATTTCTACGAAGCTGCCGGGAGACCCTGGGGCCGGGAGCAGTGACGTGCGAGGCTTCCGGAGGAGCCTGGAAGCTGAACACGCTGTCCTTCCACACAGCGCCCTTTTAAATCTGTCATGCGGGCGAAGAGCTGGCAGGCGTTTCGGAGTTTAGCAGCTTCACAGTTAAATTCAAGGATCGAAAATCTTTACTGTCATTTGTACAAGTTCAATGAAACTTGCTTCCATACCTCCCTGCAGACTTTGCATAATAATGAGCAATAAACAGCAATGATGAGTGTTCAATTACATACAATATATACAATATACAAGCAAAGCATAGTAAAATACAAGTAAACAGCAAGGTGCCACAATTTAAAGTGGCAGTGATTTAAAAAGAAGACGAATCTATTCCTGAATTTTGAAGTCCTGATGGACCTGTACAGTAGCTGCTTCTGGGAGGAGAAGAGTGACTGCCAGATGGATGGGGTCTTTCATTTAAATATAAAGACCAGCCTTGGACAATGAGCATCTGCCTGTGTTGGTGGATGTTGCTATTTTAAGAATGAATGTTTCTGCTCTTTGTTTCATGAGGGAAAGTTGTTCTGGGATTGCCCCAAAGCTGGTGTATGCCAGTGATCCGGAAGCATTAACCATGCCGTTCATATACAGACCACCTGATCTCTCTAGATGTACTTTTTTTTTTACCACATTGTTACAATCATGATGTCTCCTTTGCATCCCATCTGTTTTTATAACTGAAAACCAGCCCAGGATATTTATTGTGGTGGTTTTTTTCCTCCCCCCTCCGCTTCCTCAGGCCACAAAGCAGTTTCTGGAGGAGATCAATAAGTGGACGACGCAGCATGGGGTCTCTCCCTTGTCCTGGAATGTGGCTGTCAAGTTCCTCATGGCTCGAAAATTTGATGTCCTCCGAGCCATCGAGCTTTTCCACAGCTACAGGGTGAGTATGTGAGTGGAAGTAGATGTTCAATTGCTGAAATAATCTCCCAGTTGCTGGAAAACCAGTGATATGTACTATTCAAAAGCTATATTCCAAAGGTTTCTTGAAGACCACCTTTTCTTCTACTTACAGGAATAGTATGTTAATTATCTCCCTTTTCAGATATTACTGCTGGTTAGTGTGTAAGTGGGAGGGCTGATGCAGCCCGCTGGCTTCTGTGAAATGCGTCACATTGCACTGGGATCGCTGCCTTATCACTCTGACCATGCGAGCGCTGGTTCCTGTTCTGCATTCTTTTCACATGCCTGGGAACCCGGCCCTATGCTCTGAGCAGCAGAGGAAGTGACCTCAGCGGAGAAACCGGAGAGCCTGGTGGCAGGCTGGCAGATCCATGCGATCGCCATGCAGCATGAGAGCTAGCAGCTTACCGGACGTTAGCTTAACATCCCTTACTGCTGGATTAGTAGTTCGCATCACAGCTGTTAGCTTAGCACATGCTACTGTAGCATTATTGTTTAACGCTCTTGGCTGTAGCCCGTTTTAACTACCAGATATCGATTTAGCAGATGCCGTAGACCCACCTGTTTGCACAGTTCCGTAAATGTTACATATTTGCTGCTCTATGCTCTGAAGTAAACACATTTTTTAATAAAATATAAATGTGCTTGCATACCAGTAAGCTAATCTTTCCCCAGACAGTGCAGTCAGCACTTATCTAATTCTCTTCTGTATTGATAGTTTTAATTTTTTCTGTCTTGATGGAAGCACAGCCCCTGCTCTCCCTTATGTGGACTCATTACGCCTTAGATTTACAAGTTCCATGACTCACAGCAGTGCTGAATCTGCATCAGCCACTGTGTAATCTGCGTTGGCAAGAATCTGGACCAATACTCCATAACCAAATTCCAGCCATAGAGCTGCTCACTTACTGGGGGCAGGAGGCTCGTACATCACCAGAACATCGACATTGCCCTCAGTCTCTGTGCATTTGCTTTAAAGGTTACTCAGGATTTGTGTGATGGCCGTTTTGAGGATGGTTTGAAGATGATTTCTATCAAGTTATGTCTTTGACTCTGTATGGTAAGGCAACGTGTCCATGCTAAGAAGGATATCGGTTCAAATCTCGTGGATGGAGGAGTGATCATGTCACTGTTGGACGTTAAACCTGAGAACTACTCTAGGGGAATTAGGGCAGTGTTTCCCGACCTGGTCCTCAGGGACCTGCATATCACATTTTTGCTCCCTCCCAACTTCCTGCCAGACAGTTCACATTTTTGCTCCCTCTAGCACTCAGTAATACGTGGATGGTCAGTGTTTCCCTAAGGACTGGATTGGGAAACACTCGGATGGAGGCCTGACCCTCTGCCCCAAGCTTTGTTCTCACCTGTGTATGTGTGAGCTGTTGGAGAACAAGACGTGAAAACGAAAGCCTTCCTATGCACCTGTGCTGGCACAATGGCGAATGAAGCATCATCATATTCATAACTCTAGTGGGTTCCCAAACTGGGGGGCGCAGAGGTATTGCAGGGGGGGGTGCACCAATGAAATAGCCTCAGGGGCAAAATAATCTCGTCACAGATTGGATGATTAAACAAATAAAGCAGCGCAGCATTACAGTAACTAACAATATATAAACCACTACCTTACGTGTACTATTACAGCATTTATGTAATTTATTTAAACTTTATTTTACCAGGTAAATTAACTGAAAACCAGTTCTCACTGTTTTACGTGATATTCGGGAGGAATAGCAGATAACACATCGGAACTTCCTGGGATACAAACGTCACGTTCTTCAGCCAATAAGGGCAATAGTGTTCCTATCTGGAAAAGGGGGTCCCTGCAGAGAAAGTTTGGGAACCACTGCAGTAGGGGAAGCCTGACCAGATGCTTAAATAGTAGGGCAATGGAGTAATTACTGATTTTAATCTGACGATCCATTGAGTAATTGTTTATAATGTATAATACATTGCGTTTGGTGTAAGGCAAGAACAAACCAACCATTGCAGGGTCCCACATACGATCAATTTAAGGCAGTCTAATTCATTTATGTTACATGTTTCTGGACAGTGGAAACTGGAGACGGCACACAGTGTGAACATGCAACCCCACATACACAAAGCGGCAGTGTGCAGTGACAGGCACCCCACACTGCGCCACTGTGCTGCCCTGCTAGGCTTGATATGAATGCATATGATCATGCACATGCAGTTGTCACGTGGCAAGGACTGTGATAATTTGCTGGTATTGCTGACATTGGAAACAAAATTTAGCAAGCTTTGCAATTTTAACAGCGGTTCCTTTTCAGAAATATCTAGCGCATGTTAAAAAAAATGTCTAAAGTTTACCGCTTTTGCATGAGCTCTGAGACTCATAATCATTCTCGTCCTTGCTGTTTGACTCACTCATACATCATCTGGCTCTTTTGTGAGAAATTAAACATAAATCTGCGAAGAGGAGAAAAGCAAACGAGAACCTGTGATGGAAAGACATTCGTCTTCTGCTGTATGGAAATATTTTGTATCTCGTAGAGAGAATATTGAGCAAAAGCAAACAATTTCTCAGCATTGCTTTGTGTCTGCTGGAACACCAGCAATATCACCTTGTGATACACTTTTCATTCAGCCCTATTCACAATATGTTCACAAAAACATTTTTATGTTTAATGTGTACTGTATTATGTAAGATAATACAGCAAAGTACAGCAAAATTTTAATCAGTGCTATCTAATAATCAAGTAATTGTGACAGCTTTATGAAATGACTGTCCTAGTGCAGAGCGATAGCGATCCAGATGTGCCTGTTTCTTAAGGTGGTTCACTTCAGCACAGAGCTGCTTAATGGCAGCCCCTTCCACGTTTCCAGATGCATCCTTAAACTTCAGCTGAAAATGGGCATGGTAGTTGGCAAAGTGATATCTCCCATCCCGCCCCGACCCCGGGCGCTGGTAACCCGTGGAGCTTAGTGTGAGCTCTCGCAGGCCTCTTCGTCCCTGTCGCGGCAAGGTGAAGTGGCTCGTGTTACGTGTCACGTTACATAATCGCTTGTCGGTGGCTTTCAGCCGAAACTCTCGGGTCAGGACGGTGGCTCCGGTGAATCCGGCCGAAGGTGATGGTGGCGACAGTGTAAGCCGAGGACCGTAGGGGAGACTCCGGCCCTCCTTTCAGGCTTTGCGCAGTGGGGCCTGTGCTTATTTTCCTGCACGTGCCCGTTCCAGGAGACTCGTCTGAAGGAGGGCATCGTCAAGCTGCAGCCCCAGGAGGAGCCTCTGAAATCTGAGCTGTTGAGTGGGAAGTTCACTGTGCTGGTGAGTATGGGATGGAGAGGGGTACACACAGGCTGGGGCAAAGAAAAAAACATGCATCACAACACGCAGTCATGCTGCTTCCCAGCGGTACATGGCTCTGGGTGTTGTCACGGCAACCAGCAGAGTCCCATCTTCATCTCCGGCATCTGCCCTGCTGTCGTCATGGGGGCTGTGGGGATGCCTGGGGATTGGTCGCAGGGATTTAGGGAGGGGCGTAAAGCTTCAAGGCAATGAGCCGAACAGCAGTGTGTGCTCCGGAGCCCGATCTCACTGACAGGCATTATCGACCCCCCCCCATGCTGACGCCGACACACAAAGCGGTCTCACACGGTTCATCAGCCAACCTCACATCCGGTCAAAAGTATTTTTAGCTGTGAGTTAAGAGGGGAAACAGCCTGACTCTTTTCCCACACAAGCAAAGTGACCCTGGTAAACATTCGAAATTCGGCTACTGAAGCTTATCGCACTCATGCTGGTTTTTGGAAGGGCGGGGGGGGGGCTCTCTCTCTCTCATTTTTTTTTTCCTGCATGTTTTGGTTACTGTTGCCTAGCAAAGTGGGATGTGAAACACCAGTATTGCTGGCTTGGTCAGCGAGCTGACCGCAGGAAACCTATTCGCCGATTCCTCTGAATCCCGATGCCCCACGACATTTTATCGTGATTGACTGCCTGTAATATCTCTCTCAGCATTTTAACAGCTGGATCTCCTGAAATGCTGTGTAATGGCGCCTATATCTCTTTTCTCTTGAAACTCATGAAACTGAGGCTTGAATCTGCCTCCCTTCTGCCTGCCGCCTCTCCCTTTTTGGTTTTGTTTGCTCTGGGCTCCCCCGTATGGACAGTGTTGGAATGGCACATTCTCCCATTTCGCATTTCAAGATACCTGGGCAAAATCCACCAAGCAAAATGTGATTAAATACACCAGCAGTACGGCGGGCTTGAAAAATTAGGGCTAGTAGTTGTAGGAGTAACACTGTACGAGTACTAGAGTAATATTTTTAGTATTTTGCTGTTAAAGGAATGAAAGAAAGGCAGGCTTTTTGCCTACTAATAGGTTTTTTGAGCCTCTGTTTAAAACAAAATTTAAGATTAACTTGTTTGTCTAATGACATGGAGTACCTCAGTTACAATATGGGGACCTCTGAGGAAACTCCATCTTCCGCCTACTTTCAGGACGCCCGTGACCCAGCCGGGGCCTCCATCGCCCTCTACACTGCCAAGCTGCACCACCCCAACAAGACGGGAAACCACGTGGTCCTACAGGCCCTCTTCTACCTGCTGGACCGGGCTGTGGAGAGGTGAGGCACTGGGGGGCGCTGTACTCATTCCCTTAGTCTCACCTGTGTAGTTACAAGCTGCTTGATTGCTGGCCCACGCACAGATGTCGGGGGTCCGGTTATGAAAGTCTGGCACGTTCATCCTCGGTCTCTTCTTGATTTTCCCAGTTATGAGACGCAGAGAAATGGCCTTGTGTTCATCTACGACATGGCTGGATCTAGCTACACCAACTTCGAGCTGGACCTCAGCAAGAAGATACTGAATCTCCTCAAGGTTCGGGGATGTATACGACATCACTCGCCTAACACTGGTTTCCTCCAAAAGCTCTGTGATGCGTTAATCTCATTTTTAATATCAACTGCTGTCACCTGTAATTTAAGAATTGAAAATAACGATTTGAAATCACTTTTGTTTTGAAGACACGAGATCGTTGTGTATATGATGTGTGCACTTTTCAGACGGGATGATCTTTGGATGTTTATGTGAGCTCAAACACGGCACGTCATCAGAGCATCATTAGGCCAGTCTATACACACCGGTGTCTCTTTCGCCTGCTTTCCTGTAGGGGGCATTCCCAGCCAGGCTGAAGAAGGTGTTCATCGTGGGAGCACCGGTGTGGTTCCGTGTGCCATACAACCTGCTGAGCCTGCTGCTGAAGGAGAAGCTGAGAGAGAGGGTGGGTGGGCTGGGAATTAGGAGGCGTGGCCTGGGTGGGGGGGGAGACAGCCCACTTAATCACACCTATGCCCATATTTGTAAAGCGTCTGAGTAGGGAAACACTCAAAAGTTCCCCAAAAGGTTTAAAGGGACGACGATTTTGGTCCTCACTTTAAGAGTAGTACTCTTTTAGTTTTTATTCTGATTGTTTTTCGTTGTGTAATTGTGTACGGTGTCCTTGTGTGCTCTGAAAGGCGCCTTTAAAATAAAATGTATTATTATATTATTATTACTCCCAGCTTGAGCAGGATTTAGGAGAACTCCAGAGCCATGCTAACCCTCTAGAAGCTGCTAGACAATGGCCTTCAGGTGGAGATCAGCACACACATTCCAGCGGACGGCAGACAACACAGAGCTTATAAAATATCGGGTTGACAGAGATGGAATATTATTTGTTGCAAATATAATACATGACATAATCGCTCCATCTACAAGGAGAAATCTTACGCAGTCTGATGAAATTAAAGTTCATCATCATTTATTATTTGTGCAACATCAGAGAACTACAAAATGCCACCATGATTTCGTAGGAGAACTACAAAATGCTGCCATTAAAGCCATTTGCTCATTTGGGGTGTTGCGAGATCATCGCGTCACTTTCTCTCTAACGTGGCTACCTCCTACCTGAGAGTGGGCAGAGGAAGCTCTTTACTTCTCACGTCCTACGCTGAGGCAGGACAAACTCTTACCCTAGTGAGACTCTTGCCACGATTCCTAGGATTGATTCTGAGATGTTTTATAAATACAGGCGCTGGTTCTTGTAAAGGTCTAATTTAGCTGCTCTATTGATGAATCCAAAAACAGGGTGAAACTGCAGTTTGACTTGCCATATCCCTACTGGGATCAGCAATTGCAATAGTGTTCTCCTCACCAATGGCATCTTTAAGCTCTGTTTACGCTGCTCCAGCCACCTAGATCTGTGTGTGTGTGTGTGTATATAGAGTCTCTGCGCTGTGTGCAAACTGCTTGGCCTTTTCAGCTTCTCTCCTGCTGTCAGGCAGATCCATTTCACTCGCTTCCAGGTTAGATTTCCATTATCGTGGCATCAAAAGGCCGCTCATGTCTGTCCACATGATGTTTGGACCCCTGGGAAGTCATTGCTTGAAAGGGATTGGTTGTTGTATTTCATTCCTCCTGATGGCAAGATCATTTAGGCTCCAGGCTAAACCTGTATCGATAGACTCAACTTTTTGCAGCCATATGTTAGCAAACTGCATTCAAAGGCATCATCCAGGATGTCCTGTTGTATATTTCCTGTACTGTTCTGTGTGCGAGTCTGGGACATCTTTGAATGAAATCTATACCTCGAATCCCCAAAAGAAGGGGGGAATACAGCTGTACCACAGGTAGGAAGTTGATTAATGGCCATGATACAATTTTGGCACATTTGATACATTGAGCTCTGTGCAGGAGACCACGCCCACAAAGACAGCAGATATGGCCCGTCCTTCATCACTCCCTGTCTGGGCTTTGACCTCGAAGGTGTTCACACACGTCATGTATAACATGCCCCTTAATTGTTCAATGAAAAGTTTAGAACGGAGACATTTTTTTCCACCCAATGTTGTGTTGTGGAATAGAGATGACGAATTGAGGAATGATGTAGCTGGTTTATTATACAGCGGGTTCACAAGGTGATTTAGATGTTTGGAGTCTCGTTGGGAGTTTGGCCAGGACATCCAGCTAATGTAGAAGATCATAGGAGTTTCCATACTGAAAAGCTTGAGGAGAAGCTTGGCTATTTCATCAGGGAGCCAGCACCCGTCAAGGTCCAGCCTTCCCTGAACTCCACTGAAATCATGGTGCTTTCCTTTATACCAGGGAAACGACATCTCCTACTGAGTATCGGCAACACCACCCACTTCTAGATCTTCCTCCTAGATTGTCCATGGTATTTGGAAGGGGGTCAGGACTGAATGCAATATGTGGTCGATATACTGTCTTCATCGAAAAAGGGTGGAGCCTAACCAATGCTCCTTGTGCATTTATGAGTTTTGCAGTGGTTTCCGTTAGCGAAGACCTGGTTAAAGTGGTTGTTGTTTTGTTAACATTCGAAGCAGCTTTGCATACATAGCTGTATATTCGAGGTAGATTTCCTTACATAAGGGAACAGCAGCAGAATCTGACCCAACAGAATTCTTGATTCTGGATACGTTTCTGTTTGCTTTATCACTGAGCCGTCTGCCTCCCCTTAACCTGAACCATTCTCATTGTCTCCCTTTGACACTCTGCAGGTCCAGATGGTAAAGATGGCCGACCTCAGGCAGCACCTACCTCAGGATTGCCTGCCCCAACACTTGGGCGGCTTGCTGGTCCTGGACGCATGCGGCTGGAACCGGCAGCTGCTGGCAGGCCAGAACGGCTGCGTGGACCCGGTGGACGAGTTGGTGGGCTTGCCCCCATGCAGTGTCTCCATCTACACCCCTGGCTCTGATGCCATGAACCTGGCCGAACTGGCGGCTCACGTGGCCCGAGTTCAGCGCGTTGGCATCTACCAGGAGTACAAGGACATCCGAAAGGAGTTGCCATCCGGAACCTTCCACTGTTCCCAGTGAGTACACGTCTTAACCGCTAAGACTTTAGATAGCATCTCTGGGTTTAAAAAATGGTCTTGTGGTGTGATCACGTGTGCAGTGATATTAGATTTAATGGCTTGAAGAGCTGAAGGTGAATGGTTACAAGCCACTGGTTTAGCAGCTGAGTTCATTCTCAGTGCAGCCAAACGCTTTTGTCCATGCAGGACTCCTGTGAACCAGGAGAGGAACCGTTATGGGGATGTCCTGTGTCTTGACCAATCCCGAGTCCACTTGAAACCAAGGAAGGGAGAGGTACGTCTCACCCAAACTAGGAAAGATTCACATTAGGAGTTAAGAATTGATTCTGGGGAATGAATCTGCATTTTATCCACCCATGACCTCTTGATGAGAGAGAAACCTACAAGGCTGTGCAGACGTGGCATGGACAGCCTTGTAAATTTAAACAGGCTGCGCTGTGTTGTCCAGCACAATCTTATCCGCATTTTCCAGTCACGTGACCCGTTTTACTGGAGAATCAGTATGACAGCCTCAACGCTCAGGCAATTTTCCCCTTGGAGTCCTGGAACAGAATGAAGTTTTGGAACGGCCCCTGGTTTTCACCTTTGCTCTTTGTTTGCTCAGCAGTCCTGCTGTTTGTTCAGTCCTCTTCCCTTATTATGTTCGTCAGCCGCAGCAAACTAGCAATCAGAAAAGCGGTCTGTGAAGCTACTGTGTTAACCAGCTGTTTTTTATTTTTTTTGTTCCCTAAGATTTCTGACTACATTAACGCCAGCTTTATGGACGGATACAAGCAGAAAAATGCCTACATCGGCACTCAAGGTACGAAGACCTGCAGTCATTAAATGCTGCACCCTTCAGGGTCCAGCCTTCAGGGTCCAACCTTCCCTAAACTCTGCTGGAGTCTTGGTGCTTTTATTTGGAACCAGGGGAATAGTGCCTCAAAACATTAAATCAAAACATTATGACCTCCCCCACAAGAAGTGAATAATGTTGACTGTCTAGTGACAGTTGTGCGTGTCAAGGTCTGGGATATATTTGATGGTAAGTTAACATTTGGTATTACATGATGAATGCAGAAGAAATGGGCAGGGATAAAGATCTAAGTGACTGACAATGACCAAGTCATTATAGCCAGATGGCTGTCAGAGCATCTCCAAAACAGCAAGGCTTGTGGGGCGCTTATGATCAGCCATGGTGAGACCCTACTTAGAGCAGTCTGAGGAGGGAACAACCATGAACCGCTGTCAGGTGTTGGTTCGCTACGACTAGACACGGAATGCAAATGAAGGCTATCCCATCTACTACAAACCAACAAAAGTGCTACTGAGGCACAAATGGCAGATAAATTTGATGATGGTTATAGGACTGATGTGTCACAGCACACAGTGCGTCAGGCCCTGCTGCGTATCAGTCCGTCTGATTGCCCATGCTGATCCCAGCACAGCGTCGAAAGCGCCAACAATGGGCTCGCGAGCATCCGAACTAGGTCTTGAGCCATCGTAAGGTCGCCTGTTCCAATGAATCCCGTTTTTTGTCGCATCAAGTGGGGAAGCGGGTACGTGTCGAGCACCTGCAGGAGGCGCTGAACTGGCAAGTGAAATCGACAGCTGCATAGCCCATGCACAGCGGAGTCTCCATGCACTGTGTGCAGTGACGCATTATTACCATGACCGTTATCAAAATTACCTGCCATTTGTGGCACCGTAGCCCTTCAGTAGGTACTCGGCATGACTTACTGTGAGCACTTCACAAGCCTTGACGTTTTGGAGATGCTCTGACCTGGACTGACCATAATCATCTGGCCCTTATCAAAGCCGCTCAGATCTTTATTCCTGGCCATTTCTCCTGCGTTCAATATGTCTACTGTAAATGTTAGCTTGCCAAGTACTATATCCCAGACCTTGACATGCACCGTTTTTACTGGAAGGCGAATAATATTGGTCATAATGCTTTGGGTCATTGGTGTAAAGCCTGTTCCTGGGGGAAATATATAGTCTATCTGTATTTTGGTTATCCTTGTAACTTAAAACAAACAGCATTTCAGGGATTCTTGAGGAAAATATTGTTGCCCATTTCTGCAGGACCTTTGGAGAAAACCTACAGCCATTTCTGGAGGATGGTCTGGGAGCAGAATGTTCTGGTCATGGTTATGACGACAAGGTACCATTCCTCTGGGCCTTACCAAATTCCAGTCGGAACATTCCTTATAGACGTCCTCTAGGTCACTGACCTTCGAAGTTGGCACTTTGACCACATCCAGATGCTCTGTGACAGGTCCACCTGAATATTAACGGCCGTCTAAGGTTTCGTGTGTAAGGTTTTTGTTTCTACATGTTAGTAAGGTCATAAATGGGTCAGTATTAATACATGACACAGTACTAGATGTTTGCTGGATGGATTAATACTTATCTTAGTTCTTAAACCCCTCCTTGTCTTGACTTGTAGATGTTTAGAAATCAGTTGCAGTAAGACTCTTAATCTCACCCCCTGGCATTGTCCTTCAAGTCACCATGTCCCAGCACTGTGTTAACCAGACTGCTTGTCCTGAGCTGCTTCAGGCTCCACATAAGACCACAGCAGACTCTTCTGGCAGTGGGTGGGAGGGCATTCTCCTTGAGGTTGCCGTCTGATTTCTCAATTTTTCTGGTCACTTGGACCCCAAATGCGTGTTCGAAATAAACACGGAAGTAACTTTTTAAAAGGTACTGAGAGCGCTTGCTAAGAGGGGGGTCGGGCTTCTGTGTTCCGGGTCCACAGAACAGACGAGGGGGGGCGCCATAAGTGCGGCCAGTATTGGCCACCAGAGGAGGGGGGCCAGGAGGTCTATGGCCACATCGCCGTAGTAAACCAGCGAGTGGACCGGCATTCCCACTACAATCAGACCACGCTGGAGCTGCACAACACCGAGGTAGGGGCTAGCCGCCAGAAGCGCTCTGCTGCCATATTGAGTGACTTCAATGCTAATGGCAACGTGTTGAGTGCCACCCAGTGGATGGGAGGTGCTGGTACATCTGACATTTATAGGATGTTTTGAGGCAACTGGTGTTTTAAATGAGTATAAGAGTGTATCAGGGTGGCATGATGAGCCACACTATAGATCAGATCTTCCAGGTCCTTCCTGGTTACGTGAATTAGCACATCTAAAACGTCCATAGTATGTGACTATATGCCTTTTGATGGACTAGCAGACTAGCATCCCATCCATGGTTTTCCCAGCCTAATCCCTGTACTGACTGGGACAGACTCACACAACCCAGTACTGCACAACAGTAGACCAGGATTGTACTAGTAGAATACTACCTTCTGCATGGTTAGCATGGAACCTGCATGGTTAGCATGCCCAAGAAAGGCAGACAGCCAGTTGACCCCAGAGGTAAAGAAAATGTTGTTTATCTGTACAGTGAGTCTGCATTTCTGCAAAAAATACCCACACAATTTAACAAATAGAATATATGCAGATGAATATTAGCACAATAAAAACTAACCATTTGTTATCCAAAAAAGTCATTGGACAACTAGAAGAACCATTTCAGTTCCCAAATCTCTCCTCAGAAGCACCTCAGCCGTTCCATGTATTTGCTACATTTCATGACCATTGCATGTGGGCTCCCAGACACCCTCATCCATAGCCTGAGAAAACAGATGGCCAGATTTTAGTCAGGACATCACCCCTACTTTTTCCAGAAGTTACCAAACAATCCTTAATGAGGCCTTACAGTAAAGAACCAGGGGTGAGTTTCCCGAAGCCTTCTTAACGCTACGTCGTTCGTTAGTTCTATCTTTTAACACAGAACTTAAGA
>JAODJU010000018.1:16227188-16251324 GCA_026776725.1 Gnathonemus echidnorhynchus | reverse complement strand
CGTTGCTTCCGGGATAGGCTCCGGACCCCCCGCGACCCAGTAGGATAAGCGGCTTGGAAAATGGATGGATGGATGTTGATCTCATGTTAATTCATCATTAATGAATCGTGAAGCATGTTTTATCTCGAGCAGTTACTATATTTGTTACTCTATCTGTTAATTCTGTAAATCTTTGTGAACTGCTAAGGAACAACTGAAGGAACAAGTAATAAACACAAGTGAAACACTGATCTCATGTTTGTTCATCATTAATGAATCTTGATGCATCTTTTGTCTCAAGTACCGACTATAGTTGTTCATGTTTTGTACTTCAGTACTTACTGAGTTATTACTAAGTATCTGTGCCCCATCAAGTACAGTGTTACTCATGCCCTTTAACTGGCATTGTCTTCAAGGTTCCCACAGTGACCCAGAGTCCAGCAGGCCATGCCCACACCCCCAGCAGTGCTGTTCACAGTGGGGTGCATCACCATGGCTCAGCAACGCAGGCAGCGCAGCCTCACGCTTACCCGGCCCCCGGCGCTGCCCCCTCCCAGGCTCAACCGGGACAGCAGCAGTTTCAGAGACTGAAGGTGAGGGAATGTCCCAGAATCCCCCCCCCCCCCAAATCACTGTCACAACCTGTACCTTCTCTTTGATAATCTTCACTCTTGTTCACTCACGGGGCAGATGGGTAACACTCTGACATCACTGGATGTTTCTCAATATGTGTGCTTGACTGTATGAGTGTTCCCGCGTACCTGTATTCCGTCACCTTCCATTGGTGAAGACCGGTTCCAGTACTTAAGGACAGAAGTACAAAGGACAGTAAGAATCCCCGGATGTTGTTCTTGCCCCACCCCAGATATCAACGATGCATCGGTTGCATCCTCGCCAAAGGAGACCAGTCCCATGATTCATTGCGCCCCAAGTTCATTCTTGGGAGGCAACTTAGCAGGACCCGTCTTGCCAAGACCTCAAGTACAGTCTTTGCATACTTGGTATTGAGAAACACCCAGTGTGTTCATTACCACAGGGCCTGTCATGATGATGGTGACACTGGACTGCCTCTGCTCTCCTAGTTAGCCGCTCGCTTGTCGTCTTCTCAGTTCCTCATTAATGCTCACATGCTGTCCTACCAAAAGTCATCGGGTGTGTAATTCAGTGGGTGACGGACCTCTGTCCTTATGTGGAAGATCATGGATTCACCATTGGGCTTTTAAGCAAGGCCCTCAAGCCCAGTTGCTCCAGGGATGCTGGCTGACCCGGCTTTCTCTCTCAGATCCTTTGGATAAAAACTTTGTCAAATAAGTAAATGTACATCGGTGTAAACTGGGGGAGCGCCGGCTGTCAGCTGCGTGACCTGCTTCTTCAGCATGGCTGCTGTTTCTGCCAGAAACCAATGTGGTATCGCACCCAGTGACTTCCTTAAAGCATCATCAGAGAGGTGACTTTATCTTTGCTGTTATTCAGCTTTCGCATTCGTCCCCAGGCTGTTGTGTCAGGTTTATACATCTGCATCTGTGCCCTGCCCAGTCCTGTGTCCTCTAGTCATCTTCGAACCAACACATTATCATATAAAATTGCCCATCCATTTTACTGAAACCAGAAATTCCTCTGACTTTTGGAAGGAGATTGATAATCTCGATTTGTGTTTGTTTGTTCTCATTAAAAATGCCCATTTAGTACAAAGAATGATGAAAACGACAGACTTTCCCCTCCTTTGTCTGCCCTTGTTGTATTAAAAGGCTTTTTTTCTGCCCTGGATTTCAGAGCGTGGAACGAATTCCTATGAGTGCCTATTGTCGTGTGGCGTCCAATTTGCATATTAATTGTTTCTGCAATTTGCTGATCTGTGAAGCAGTTGCTCTGTACGTTTCTTTTCCGAGGTCATCACCCACACGACGCAGTCACGCGTTTCCGAAGTTCAGTGTCTTCAGTTTATGTCGTTCGCTGAAACAGACACGAGAAGCATCTTTCTAAGACTGAAGGCACTCTGTCACCTGATTCCAGTTTCTTGATTAGCATCTGTGAAAATTGCTCATTTGGCAAGCAAAGTAATGACCACCATTGTCTCTGCAGGTGGAAGATGCACTATCATATCTGGATCAGGTAAAGCTGCAGTTTGGGAGTCAGCCTCAAGTCTACAATGACTTCCTGGACATCATGAAGGAATTTAAGTCACAAAGGTGAGGTCCAGTTTAGAAAACTGATTGACAGATTACAGGAGTAATTGTAGCCTCCAGGACCCTGTGATGTTGACTAGGCAAAGCAAACAGATGGGTGGATGGAAAACTAGATGTGCTTTTTGATGCTTTAAAAGTGACACTCGCATGGCATCTTGTGTCCCCAGCATCGACACTCCTGGGGTGATCAGCAGGGTATCCCAGCTTTTCAAGGGCCACCCAGATCTCATCATGGGCTTCAACACCTTCCTGCCGCCGGGCTACAAGATCGAGGTTCAAACCAACGACCTGGTCAACGTCACCACGCCAGGACAGATCCACCACATTACACCTCAAGGCATCTCGGTGCAGAACCTCCCAGTGGCCACGCCCCCACAGCTCCAATCCCAACCCCCGGCCACGCCCACAACAGTGGCCCCTCCCCCACCATCCCAGCCCACGCCAGCCAAGATCAGCAAGGTGGGAATGCTGGAAATGCATTGGGTTGTCTGCCCTTGGGGGTTTTCCTGTAATGCTCACCCTGATCCTTCTGTCCTCAGCCACTGCAGTCTCCAGCGCTGACCCCCAGCAGCCAGCCGAATCCGTCCATCCCCTCGTACGCCTCACCCCGTTCTCCGCCTGCGCAGCCCCACGTGCAGAATAACCAGCCTGTGGAGTTCAACCATGCGATCAACTATGTCAATAAGATCAAGAACCGCTTCCAGGGTCAGCCTGACATCTACAAGGCCTTCCTGGAGATCCTGCACACTTATCAGGTCAGAATGGGGCTCAAGCTCAAAGGGTATGGTTCTTGGGTTCGTAGTATTGGCTAAGGACCCAACCCTTGGACATTTAATACTTCTGGAAAAATTCCTTCTGGAAATTTAGTAGTTTATAGAAAATGGGAGTGTTTTATATATGAGTGTTACTGATTTGACTTATTGATTAATACTATTCTTTGTAATTTAACCTCATTTTAAGTTACTCTAATACATATATTCAAAAGCATGACACCACATTGAAAACCTGGGATTTTTTCAGTAAGTCCCGGAAATAAGGTTTTGGGATGTAGTAAGACTTGCCAGAATTTTGCAGTGAAAGAAATCTTATATACTGATGAATACAAGTTTTAGGTTTATGGTAGTAACAGCAAGGTTTACGCAAAGAGACAAACATAAGAGAGTGATACTGCAGTGTATCGAAACAGTGAAACATGGTGTCAGTTAAGGCTGTCACGCCCGATTACATGAATGACTGAGTAATCTACCGATTAATCTGACGATTCAGAGTGATTGTTTATATTATGCGTTGCGATTGGTGCCAAGTCAGTCACACATACAGTCAATTTAGGCACTGCGATTGAAGTTGCATGTTTTTGTAATGTGGAAGGAAACCAGAGACCCCACCAGAAAGACATACACATAGGGTGAATATGCAAACCCCACACAGAAAAGGGCAGTGGGCAGCGATGGAACTACCTACTGCACCACCCTGACAAGCTTTCCAGATGTGCAGTGTTAAAATATCGACATGGCATTTCATGTACTTTGTAAGTTGCTCTAAAACATTTTTACTCCGTAATAGGAAACCAAACTTAGCAAGCTTTGCAATTTTAATGATGGTTCCTTTTCAACACAAAAAAAAGTCTAAACTTTAATCGCCTTTGCTTTTACATGAGCTCTGCATGCACTCAAGTGTCATAATCGTTCTCGTCTCGCTGTTGGACTCACAGATCTTGCGACGCATTTCTGAGAAATTAAACAAAAATAAGTAGAGGATGCAAGCAAAGAAGAAGTGGTCATGAAAAGACATTCCTGTGTGTGTGTGTGTGTGTGTGTGTGTGTGTTATATGCCATATATACAAACGGTAGATGGAGGCGGTATTGAGCACTGGCAGGTGTTTTGTCGGCACTGCTTTGTGTCCGCTGGGGAACTCAAGGCAACATCAGCTTCTTTGGCAGACTCTTGGTAGATAAAAAGTTCTTTTTGGCTATATAGTTAATTTGCAACTCCTCAATATCAGAAAAACTCCAAATATTGCAATGTGAACATTTTCCTGTATCGTTCGGCCCTAACGCAGTATGTTCACAAAAACAAAATGAATTGGTCATATATACCTTACTATGCATAATAATGCAGCTAAGAATCAGGAGTAGCTTTTGTTTTCAGCAAATATTTTGACATACAGGAATCGGAGAAGGTAAATTTAAGCCAAGTAATTTGTCGAACTTTTGACAGGCTAGTATGCTCCGAGAGGCTGAATGGCATATAGTTTTGGTTGTCTATGGCTAACCACGCACTCTTAGGTGAGTCCGTGGATGTCTTAAGATGTTGCATTGCAGTCCTGCTATGGTAATATTTATGTTGTGCTTTGCAATAGGGTCATTCCATGTTGAATCCTCACACTTTCGGACCTCATCGTCACGGATTTAAACGAAAATTGGCATGCTGATTTGGTCACATGAGTAACTCATGAATCTGAAATTGGGCCTGTCTTGGATCAATATTGAGGGAGATTTAAGCAAACAAATTTTAACTTTTTTGGGGTGGGCTATGACTTTGACTGGCTATATTTACCTTAATGTAAGCTACACAGAAATGGTCCTCATATTGTTTTAAAGCTATTGTCCAGCTCTATAGATTGAACAAATAATATGCCATCCCCATTTGAATAATTACTATGTAATAACTGATTAAAATATTAAAAATTCAATAACAAAAAAAACATATATTTCAAAATTGATCAATTCTTTTTACTAAAACTAGCTCATGATATCATGACCATCTCCAGAAAATTTGGTCTTTGGTTTTTAAAGTGTTGCTGAGATATCTTAACATAAAGGTAATCTAATGGGCCTTTTTAATGGCAGCCAAACTGACATGAAATAGTTTAACAAGCACCGGTGTAATAACATTAATAAAGGTTACAAATATGCTACACTGAAATTTAAGGAAAGCTTCATTAATGTCATTGCAGACACATGTACTTGCAATACTACTGGCTAGTAAATATGGCTAATAAATGCCCTGCATTCATTAGAGGTGAGTGAGGTGTGCAAATCGGTCCCGTGTAAGTGCACACTGAGGGAATCACTCGACTTTGCAGGAATCAAAGGTTATGTCATGGCATATGATGATAATTGGTGGCTAGGAGACTCTGCCCAGCACTGGAGAGTTGAGGCTGAGCTGTTTACATCCTCCTGGACCATCTCCATCCTATTCATTCCCCTGCCATCCTGATAGACTTGTTATCGATCATCAGGATGTGCTTTTAGTAGTTGAACCTGTGACAGCAAGAGGGCAGACATGCACAATTACAAGCAAAGACACAATAGTTGCATCAAAGGCTCTGATAGACTTTAAATTGAGAGTATAGCAATTGTTTATGTTCTTACATTCCCACCTTCCCTTTAAACAGTACTGCTTGTATGTAACTTATGCATTATTATACCAATGTTGAAATGCTTTCCTTGCCCTAGTAGCATAAAAGCTTATTTATTCTGTTTATTTTTGTTAGTTTTTCAGGTTTTTGACAAATGAAGGGCCTTTTTAGTAGGCCAGTGTCTAGTAAAAGTGTAAACTAAAGAGGAAAATAAACTATTCTGATTGTACCATTAATTCTCTTTTTTCCCAGTTACTTTGGCAATATTGTCTTTTTATTCATTTTTAAAAGTAATTTAAAATGTTTTAATTTAAATTATATTTCCTCAGCTAGTTCTGGCAGTAGTTGTAGTTGTCATGAAAAATAATAACTCTGTACCATGTATTGATCACTAACTGCTATTCTGCTACTGCTAACAGCACTGTAAGGAACTGTGGTTTTGGTGCCAAGCAATCGATTAGGATACTTTTAATCTGGTGTTTTTTTTATTTTATTTTAAAATAATCGAGTTTTCGAGTTTTGTCGAGTAATCATGACCGCTATAGTGCCAGTATTTAAGCCTGGGGGTGCTTTGCCTACTCTGGGGTTGGACACTTTCACCAACCGCACCATAGCATCCAGTCTTCACAGTCACACTGCATATTACTGTGTTTTTTCAGATTTCAGTGTTTCTCAGAACACGCGTGACGGTAAAACTGAAGCTGAAGCAGACATACCTCAAAGCTTTGCACTAACTAAAAAGAGCTTGGTCTACTGACCATTTCCAGAGTCACCTGACCTGAACCTCATTGAACATTTGGGGGACACATGGAGATCGAGAAAGTCAAGCACTCACAAGATGCTCTTTGGAACATTCTGGGCTAACAGGGGTCATCAGGTTTTGTTCGTGGAGTCATTGCTGATTTGAGTGTCATAAAAGGGGACCTGTCAGTTACTCATAAGAGATTCTGAAATTCATATACATTAATTATAGATTCTATTAAATTGAGGGAAAAAGCACAATAGAAGCATTTTCGCTGTTGTTCTCAAGCTGTGTCTTGTTGCCTCTATTCTCCCTGATATTCTGATTGATTTTGTAGTCTGTGGTTTCATTTACTTTGGTATTTTGCGATAGGCTTTTGGATTGGTGTGTAATTTTGGTGGTCTGCTGTGATTGGCTCTCTACCGTTTGTAACACTGGCGCTTGGCCGGTCCCCCACAGAAGGAGCAGCGCAACGCAAAGGAGGCCGGTGGGAATTACACACCAGCTCTGACGGAGCAGGAGGTGTATGCTCAGGTGGCTCGACTCTTCAAGAACCAAGAGGACCTGCTATCTGAGTTTGGTCAGTTCCTGCCCGATGCCAACAGCTCCATGGTAAGTTTGGGGGAAGTACTCACATCTCTGCTAGGAGGATTCACATCTGAAATTTGATGTAATTTGTGTTGACTTGTGTTGATTTCCAGATTCTGTGTCTCCTACTGGGGAAGATACTTTTACTGGAAGATGAGCCAGCTGATGGCGTTTGGCTTTCCCATGTTTATGTGCATCCTTTGGAATTCCCTACCCACAGCTGCTGAGCAAGACAACCGCCGAGAAAGCAGAGTCTGTGCGTAATGACCACGGGGGCACAGTCAAGAGGCCTCAGCTCAACAACAAGCAGCGGCCCAATCAGAATGGCTGTCAGATCCGGCGGCACTCAGGCAATTCGGCCACACCCCCGGTCAAGGTAGGTCCCTCGCTTATGGGCATCACGGGAACTATCCCCCCCCCATGCCGACAGGAGTAACCCTACACTCTACTGGAGCAGCCATGCTGTGCTTCTTTCTCCCAGTTAAGCAGTCAGGGCTATGGGGATGGTTATTTTGATTGGCTATGGAGGGTTTGGGTGTGGCTACATTTAATGGTTGTGAGTTCGTCTGTGCAATGGATTCTGGGTAAGGGGGTAGGCATAGTAATCTCTACTGAGATTCCTCCCTTTAAACATGAGTCATAGTCTTGGTCATATATGGACTTTGCGGAGTTCCTTCTGTGAATGGCCTTCCTCTCTCTTTTCCTCCAATAGAAGAAACCCAAGCTACTGGGAGTGAAGGACCAGTCCCTCGCGGAGGCAGGCAAGCACAGCAGTAGCACAGAGTCACAGTTCTTCGAGAAGGTGAGTGGTGGTCGCAGGGTCCATCATCATTCCCTTTCCGCACCGGGTCGGAGACCCGATTCTGTCTGATCCTGCCCACCAGGACCACAGAGATTGTGGTTCTTTGACCGAAGTTGAGTTGCTCTGAAATTTGGACACATCAGCCAGGTGTTCCTGGTGTTTAGACCCAGGAGTGAGAGTCATCTACACATCCACAGGTGCGCAAAGCCCTCCGCAGCTCTGAAGCCTATGAGAGCTTCCTGCGATGCCTGATCATCTTCAACGAGGAAGTCATCTCCCGTGCCGAGCTGGTACAGCTGGTGGTGCCCTTCCTGGGGTGAGTTGGGGGGAGCGAGGCACACCGGAGACTAGCTGTCATGCCTGATCCAGGACGTGTTCAGTCTGTAGTCACTGTTGACTTTTACTGCCATGTTGGTCATTTATATGCTGATAAGCCAAAGCATAGATATAGATATAACGAAGATATAATTTTGACTATCTTGTAAAAATGGTTCGTGTCAAGGTCTGGGATATGTTAGATAGTAAGCTAATGTTCAGTACTCGTAGTTGACATGTTGAACATTGAAGAAATGGGCAGGATCTGGCTGACTTTGACAAGGCCAAGTCATTATGGCCAGACTGCTGGGTCAGAGCATCTCCAAACCAGCAAGGCTTTTGGGGCACTCGTGGTCAGCCACCGAGAGACCCTCCTGAGAGCGGTCAGGAGGGAAAAACTGCAAACCATCGACAGGGTATTATGCAGACAAGACTTGTTGATATGAAATGTGAATGTAGTACAGACCAACAGAGGGGCTACTGTGGCACAACTGGCAGATAATTTTCATGATTGGCACAGGAGTAATATTTCGCTATGCATCGGGCCCTGCTCTGTATGAGCTGTGCAGCCACAGACCAGTCAGAGTACCCATGCTGAACCCCTGTACAGTGTCGACGATGGGCATGCAAGCATCGGAATTGAATCTTGAGACTTTGGAAGGTCGTCTGGTCTGATGAATCCCGTTTTCTGTTGCATGATTTGGACGGCTGGGTAGATGTTAAGCATTATGACCTCTGAAAACATTAATAACACCAGTTGTGAGCTGAATAAATAATACACAATTAATAAAACAAAATGATTTCACTCACTATTCTACATTAATAATTCATATTTTATCGATGCAAAAATACTAGAAATGATGTATTCCGAGTTCATCCCAAATTGTATTCGGTGCACACTTTTTTTTTTAATCAGGACAGTGACATTGTGAACTTTTAAGTCAGATGGGAATCGGTACCATCCCTACTTACGACCATTTCAAGCTGGTCGTCTGAAAGAACAGTTTCATACTCGGATATCGTAAACAAAGTACAAATCAAAGCACCGTGAAACGCAAAGCTTGTCATCTGAGAGGAGAGAATCCCACCAGCTGCCCAACAGCGCCGTGTCAATCCATCTCGCAGGAAATTCCCTGAGCTCTTCACCTGGTTTAAGAACTTCCTGGGGTACCGAGAGTCGACCCACATCGAGACCTTCCCCAAGGAGCGTGCCACCGAGGGCATCGCCATGGAGATCGACTACGCCTCTTGCAAGCGCCTCGGCTCCAGCTACCGGGCCCTGCCGAAGAGCTACCAGCAGCCGAAATGCACGGGCAGGACACCCCTGTGCAAAGAGGTGAGGAGGGGGGCTGCCCCTCACCTGCCTGCTAAGCATGCGGGGCTCAAACGAGTCAGAATGCCACGTATAACTTACTGGCTGACCCCCCCCCCCCCCTTTCCTGACGGCTTCCAGGTGCTGAATGATACGTGGGTGTCTTTTCCATCCTGGTCTGAAGACTCCACCTTCGTCAGCTCAAAGAAGACGCAGTACGAGGAACACATCTACAGGTGTGAGGATGAACGCTTCGAGGTGAGGAGAACCTAGACAATTGTACTGTTTCATTGTCTATTGCCTGAGTTTGTTCTGAACATTATCGCCTGTTATTTTTCCTTTGATTTTTAAGTATGGTTTTTAAGTACGTGGATGGTTTGGCGTTTCTTCAGTAAAGCCTGAAAGCCCCCACACCCCCCCCAATTCCTTTGTCCCCCAAACCTCTTGTAGCTGGACGTGGTGCTGGAGACCAACCTGGCCACCATCCGCGCCCTGGAGTCGGTGCAGAAACGCCTGTCCCGCATGACGGCCGAGGAACAGGCCCGCTTCCGCCTCGACAACAGCATGGGTGGCTCCTCCGAGGTCATCCACCGCAAGGCCATCCAGAGAATATACGGAGACAAGGCACCCGACATCATCGATGGCCTCCGCAAGAACCCAGCCATCTCCGTCCCCATCGTGCTCAAGAGGTGAGGGGCGGCGCTAGCTGCAGAGCTGGGAGTCAGGCCCTGGCGGTGTGATCCCGGTCTTCACCCCCTGTATGGGTTGGAGGACTATTGGCTGATGGGACTCAGTAGGGCTCCAAAGGCTTATTGGCTTGAGTTAACATCAGCAGTCATTGGCACTGTCAGCCTCTCTTCATTAGTTACATTTTATTTTATCTCACGCAGGTTAAAGACCAAGGAGGAAGAGTGGAGAGAAGCCCAGAGAGGCTTCAACAAGATCTGGAGGGAGCAGAACGAGAAGTACTACCTGAAGTCACTGGACCACCAGGGCATCAACTTCAAACAGAACGACACCAAGGTTCTGCGCTCCAAGACCCTGCTGAATGAGATTGAGACCATATATGACGAGGTAGGAGGACTCTGTGATTCTCCACCAGGGCATTTATGGTTTCTGGAGCCTGTTCACTGTTTTGCGCTCGGTTGGCTGTTGTACTAGAATACACTGTCAACAAACCTGTCTCACTGTCATCGTAGAAGGTGACACTGCACTGCTCTGCAGGCTCAAGTTTGCAACAACTTCAAGTTTTCCTGTTTTTTTTTTTTTTCTTTCCAGTTGCATATTTTACAGCTAATTTTGTGGTGTTTGTGCATGTGATGACAAGCTGTCCACTAGAGATGCACCAATCCGATATTCTGATGGGTATCGGCGCCGATCCAGACCTATTTGACAGATTGGGTATTGGCCATTGCTGACCAATCCACGCCCTATACTTACTTATTTAGTTTTTGGCAATCTCTAAAAAGATAGCTCCTATTTCGTGTTAAATCTATTTGTACAATCAATCGCACGACAGCTCTTTCCCAATTTACATGTTTTTTGCGGCATTCAAATTGAACGCTATCGCTGCCCCTCAGTCTTTTTTGCCACTCAGTGGGAGTGAGTGCAGTGACTTCCACCTGCTGTGACGTCATGCGCATACCCATCGCAGTACGAGGAGCGTAAGATAAGACAGAGTACTTCACGCTTTTAACAGAAGCCAGTAGCACAGCGATTTGCAATCTTTGTAAAATAAAGTTTTGAGAGGTGGGAATAGCGTTTAACGGACAATCCCACTTAACAAAGCGCATGCAACTGCGAGACAAAAAAAGCAATGGATGATTTGGGAGTCGCTAACCTGGACTGTCCTGCGAACTCGCTGCAGCTTGTGATAGAAGAGGGGCTGCAATCGCAACAAAGTGTAACTGAGCTGATGCCAACGGGAGAAAAACTGTGTTAAAATTTTAAGCATTCGCCACTTGTGTATAACTGCTTTGAAGATATTCATATTGAACTGCAAATGCCTCAAAAACAAGATGTACAACCGAGGAGGAACAGTACGTTATGTATGTTTGTAGTAGTCAAAATATTTTTTGTCATACCTTTTTTCCATCTGAATTTTTTTTAAGCTAGTAAATAAATATATAAAGTATTACAACACATGGCCTGCAGATCTGGGCTGTTTATGTGCTTTCAGATTGGATCACTGTCTTTTTGGATCCTGACGCACTGAACTTAGCACTTGAAAGCTTTTACAGACCCGTCTTATTAGGGCATAAAAGCCGGAATGTGACTCGGACTGAGTCTTCAAACCATTATGCCTATTTTAAGCAAGCAGTACTCATGGGTTTTTAAAACGCACTGGTTATATCGTTAATTTAGTAATATTTTATTTCTTCAGCCAAAGATTTACCAAGATATCGAGATCTTAACATGGGACCTTTTACTGGAGCAGGTAGTTACATTCGTCATGCAGTGTGACTAGGCATACTGGGAACCTAGCAAGCTAGAGGTTACGGGTTACACCTCTCACCTCATTGTTCTCTGATTTTTGGTAAATTTAATAACTGTGTCCTTTTCAAAGATGAATGGTCCTCATTGTTTTTCCTTCCCCAGCGGCAAGAGCAGGCGTCTGAGGACAACACGGCGCCCCCTATTGGGCCACACCAGACCCTGCTATATGAGGACAGCCAGATCCTGGAGGACGCAGCCTCCCTCATCATTCACCATGTGAAGCGGCAGGCCGGCATCCAGAAAGAGGACAAGTACAAGATCAAGCAAGTGGTGCATCACTTCCTGCCCGACATGTTGTTCGCCCGACGCGGGGAGCTGTCCGACCTGGAAGAGGAGGAGGAGGAAGAGGAAGCCGACCTGGATGAGGCTGGCGCCAAGAAACCCAACGGACTGGCTCCCGGCGGGAGCGGCAGCAGGGGGAGTCCGGCCAAGTCCAAGCTCCTGTTCGGCGGCACGGCGGCCCAGAAGCTGCGCAACGCTGACGACGTCTATAACCTCTTCTTCGTCAACAACAACTGGTACATTCTGCTGAGGCTGCACCAGACGCTGTGTTCCCGGCTGCTGCGGATCTACAACCAGGCCGAGCGGCAGATCGAGGAGGACTGCAGGGAGCGAGACTGGGAGCGCGAGGTGCTGGGCCTCAAGCGGGAGAAGGGCGACACACCCGCCATGCAGCTACGCCTCAAGGAGCCCAGTGAGTCCAACACACTCCGTCACCAACGCGGAACAAGCCGTCGTCTTTACAGCTGTCCACTGTAGTCTGTGTGGGCCAGCCCCGTCTCACATGTGGTACAGAATGATAAGCTATTGCATACCTCTCTAATAAACACCCCCCCCCCATCCCGTTCTCAGTGGACATCGAGGTGGAGGACTATTACTCTGCTTTCCTGGAGATGGTGCGCAACCTGCTGGATGGTAACATGGACTCCACCCAGTATGAAGACTCCCTGCGTGAGATGTTCACCATCCACGCATACATCGCCTTCACCATGGACAAGCTCGTCCAGAGCATTGTCCGACAGGTGCGTCCAGTGTCCAGTCACCAGGGGAAGGGGGGCGTGTCGGTGTTTCTTCCAGCGCCCTCTGTTGGTGGTATTTTGGATTGTCCTATAAATCAAAGGTGGACCTTTAAATCTGCTGCCTTGTAGCACAGTTTACATTGATTTAGATTGTTAGTGGGGCTTTTTCATTTCAACAGTGGCTCTCACAAAGCACCAGCCTTGCTTAATTTTTCTCATCAGCTTTCATAACGGTGCCCTTTTTTTCATTGGTTTTGGACAAACCACCATCCTCTAGATAGTTGGTTCTAAATGATTGTTCCTCACCTTCTATGCCGTCGTGCTGAGGGGTATTAATGAAGCCCCCCGCCCCCGCTGTGTCCCTGCAGCTTCAGCACATCGTGAGCGACGAGATCTGCGTCCAGGTGACGGACCTGTACCTGGCGGAGTGCTCCAATGCGGCGGCGGGAGGCCCCCTGTCCACGCAGGCCTCCAGAGCCCCCCCCGAGGCGGCCTATCAGCGCAAGGCCGAGCAGCTCATGTCTGATGAGAACTGCTTCAAGGTGAGGCCTCCAGCCTGGCCCTCTGCCTGCACCGTGTGTGAAGCTCCAGTGCTCTGCTCTCTATGGAGATGGTTACTCACTGGCCAGTGCTAAGGGCTGCCCCCCCCCCACCGCAGTACCTGGAGTTCATCAATAATCTCTCTCTCTCTCACCTCCTCTCCCCCTCCTTCTCCCCCTCTTTTCCCCTCCCTATCTCTCTCCTCCTCTTTCTCCCCCTCCATTCCTTTCTCTCTCTCACCCTCTTTCTCTCCCCCTCTCCTCCTCTTCCTCTCTCGCTCTCCCCCTCCCTTCCTCCCCCCACAGCTAATGTTCATAAAGAGCAGTGGTCAGATAAACCTCACAGTGGAGCTTCTGGACACAGACGAGGATAATTCTGACGAGCCCATGGAGACGGAGGTGAGTGACGACGGCGTCGGCCAATCCGCACCGGCACAGTGACGCCCGGTCCCGCCCTCCGCAGTGTCCGTATGTCGTTACATTCTCCCTCCTCCATATTCCCTTAGTCCCCATTCCTTTTATTCTGAACCTGACGGCCATGTCCCTCTGGATGCCTCTGTATTGTCTGCCACGATGGATAATATTGAGGTAACCGGCTGCTTTTATCTCGCAGCGCTGGTCAGACTATGTGGGCCGGTACCTGAATTCTGACTCCACCTCCCCGGAGCTGCGAGAGCATCTGGCCCAGAAGCCCGTGTTTCTCCCCAGGTGAGAAAACGAGGCAGGCAGCGTCATTTGGGTGGGTTTAAGCCCCGCACCCCGGGCCAGCTGGGGTCACGGCTGCCCTCTGGGCACTGGGGCTCTCTGAGCTAAGCCTTTTCCTCTCTCTGTTTGCATGAACAGAACTCTGGCTCAAAGGACACTTTGATCTGCAGAAAACCTCAATCGGAAAAGAAGGATTTGTTTTTATTCTCTCTCTCGCTGTCTGATTCTCTTTGTAAGAGCGCCTTAAGCGAAAAGAACAAACCTTACTGTCGGTTCATATTTGGGGGAAGGTCGCAGCCCATAGCCCCGCTGGCATCTTCAAATAGCTGCTCCTTCCTGTTAACTGCCAGTCAGGGAGTTCACAGCCAGTTCACGCATGGCGGTGTGAGACCTCAGGTCTTTCTGTCACCAGGCTGTAACATCCCGCGTAAGTCTGCTCTGCGCCCTGTCAGGGGGCAGCTCTCACCGGTGACTCATGTTGCCTGAGAGGATCGCGATCCACTTCTCTGCATCCTTTGATGTGTGTACGATGGTCCGCGAGACCTGCAGACGGATTGTTTTTTTTTTTTTCCTCACGAGGGCCTTATCTGTCTCTTCCGCGTAAGGAACCTCCGTCGGATACGGAAGTGCCAGAGAGGGCGGGGGCAGCAGGAGAAGGAGGCCAAGGAGGGCGGGAAGAAGGTGGTGGAAGGTGCGGAGAACATGGAGTGTATGTTCAAGCTGAACTCCTACAAGATGGTGTACGTCTTTAAGTCTGAGGACTACATGTACCGGCGCACTGCTCTGTCGCGAGCCCACCAGGTACCTCCCCCCGTTCTGTTCTCTCTTCTGATTGGCAGGGCCCAGGCTCAGAAGGCCATTTGTGATTGGTCTCTGTCCACTGTACCTTCCCCAGTCCCATCAGAGGGTGAGTACGAGGTTGCACCAACGCTTCCAGGCCTGGGTGGATGGCTGGGTGCAGGAGAACGTGACAGCGGAGATGGCAAGCGACTGCACGCGCTGGCTGATGGGCGAGCGCCGCGAAGGGCTGCTACCCTGTACCACCAGCTGCCAGCAGGAGGTGCTGCACTTCATGGGCATCAACAAATACCGCGTGACATACGGCCCTCCGCCAAAGGCCCCCTGAGGGGTCGAAGGGCTTCGCCGAGGTTCTGGTGGGACTGGGGGCATGCAGGCGGTCGGGGGCACAGTAGGGGCAGAAGGTGATGCAGGGAGGATCCATCACTAACTTTCGCAGGATGTTGACATGCGCACTGTGCTGCGGCTCGCCAGCGGTAAAACTTTTTAACAGCATTTTAGCTGTACCTGCCTTTGCAGGGCTTTGGTGCCAAAACAAGAGAAATGCCCTGTGAGTCTGAGTCCACCTCGCCTTCTGTCTGATCTCTCCAGCTGTCAGGCTCCCAGGGTCAGGTGACCTCGGGGTTTCCAGCCTTGTGAGGAAGGGTTCCTGAGGCTGACAGGATGTGATGTCATCAAAGCCGTAGCGGCACAGGGCTTTGGTAAGAAGCCTCCAGGAAGTTCTTTTGTGTGAAAAGGATGATTAGAAGTAAGAAAGAAATAATAGAGTAAAATCACCTAATTTTTTTTGGAAATACGTTTTAATGCCAAGTGTTCTGGGGAGAAGTACACTTAATTTGGAGTTTTGCGTTGGGGGGAAATTTTAAATTTTGTCACCTTTAACTGGTGTGAAGTGCATGGACTGAAGGCGCACCAACATCCAGGCTGGTGGCTTACAGTGTTCAGAGGTCAGGCCTCCAGATCGGGCATCAGGGTGAAGACTAGTTTGGCTATTTTTAGTACCTGTTTCTGAAGAGAGGTTGCCTTAAGGACGACACACCTGACACCAACAGGATTATGGGTAGTGAGGCAGCACTTGTAGCCGCTATTGTAAAAAAATAAAATAATAATAATAGAGCAAAAAAATTTAAAAAAGAAAAAAACTTTAAAAATAGTTATAGCTGAATCAGAGCGCTTGTCAGTTCTGGTCTCAGACTGTAAAGTGTATAGCTTGTGAATGTCAGTTTCTGACGTGTACTGATGCATATTACCAAGCTAGCCCAGAAACCCCAGTACAGTGCGGCCCAGACCTAGGAGGAGTTGGGATGGACCCCCCACACCACCACCACTGCCCAGTGCATTGTAAATAACCTGTAAATAATGTCAGACCTTTTTATTATGGAGATCTGCATTGATGTGCTAGCATACTTTACAGGCTTACTGTGGACTTCAGTGAGAGGAGCTAAGAGATAGTTACGTATATTAAAAATGCAAGACCGTTTATTACAGTTTTTACCAAAGGGAATTGATAGTTTTTTTTGTGTGTGTGTGTGTTTCCTTTTTAAATTGTGCAAATGTTCATTTGAGAAGTAGAAATTTATCCAGGATTTTTCAAATGGAAGTTTTTATAGTATTTTTTCATAAAATGTGTAAAAAGTAAATAAAAAGACCAGGTTCTAATTTGGCTTTTATCTGGTGACATCAGCCGCTGCCTGTTTGGAAACGCTACAGGCTGGCAGGTGGTAAAGCGCGCGGATCCAAGCTTTTCAGTCGAACCCTGGACACGGGGCCGGTCCGCTTCATCTGCGCAGTGTTTTCATTAACCCTATTCCCCTCCTTACTTTCTCTCCCTCCACGACCTGGATAGATTTCTGCTGAAATTACACAAACACGTTTTTAAAGTCACAAAGCATGTCTTTTTCTGTGGATTATTATAGCCCCTTTATTTCAGCCTTATTTAAAGAATAATAAAAACAACGTTTGTAGTTGATGGCTTCTGCTCGCGTGTCATTGACCCACCTCGATTGTGTCCTGTCCACATGCTTCGGTGAAATGGCCAGACGTCATCTGCTTGGACAGTGGCTGCGGAATTCCCTCTGGCTGTGGGATTGAATCTTTTTGGACCTGTAAATGAGACCCTTACAGCGCTTTGTTCAGGGTGATATTCCTAAAGCCTGGGACCCACCAAGCCGATTCTTGGCCATATACAGCGTGTTCGAAGCTATTTGGTATATCAACACACCTCTGACTCTGGTGTGTTCAAGCACAAATTTTCACAATTGATGGGAGGGACAGGAGCCAACGGGAGCCAATCCTTTGTCAGCATTGGCTGGCGCTAGTTTTTCTGCTGTTTGCTTGGTATGTACACAGCATTATGGGAGACCCTCTCACCTGAAAGTAAATTATCCAGTAAGTTTTTGTAAAGTTACCCTAAGTTATGCATTATATATGATGTTGATTTATGGAAGTGCTACAGAATATGAGGTTTAAGAATGTGAATAGACCTTTAAATAAATTCCGAATAGCATCTGTCAGATGGGGTTGAGAGCTCCCCCTAGTGGTGATGGCCTGAATTGTCATCAACCTTTGATTGTTGCCTGAAGCTGTTAAATGGCCAGAGAGCAAACTGTTGCTGTTGTTTGTACCTCAGAGGCCCACAGAATGACCCACCAGGGGATCGCCGTGGCAACGCTGCCCACATTCGGTCAGCGTAGGGGGGCATTGCAGCTCAGGTCTGTCTTTAAGTAGACATTCCACCAAAGCCAAGCTGATCTCACCGGGTGTCAGATGCCGGGCGTGCAGGCAGACTGCTACAGAATACTGAATGCTCACTGATTTGTGCTGTAGTGTCTGGCAGTACAGTAAATACTGTACTGCATGGTGCCAAGCAGTCTTATATGCCACGCATAGTGCTGTATATTTCTGTCCTGTCTGTAATGCTCAAAGGTTAAAGAATTACCGTGGGAAAACTCGTAAAGCATATTTTATCCCCTGATAGTTTGTTTCCAATCTAGATCATCTGCTTGACATCTCGTTCAGGCAGGTACCTTTTTCTGTGTAGCTCATGCATGTAGCGCTGCTCTTCTGCCACCAGGGGGCTAAATCTCCCTGCACTGCAGCGGACGCGCTCTCCAGCTGGAGAGGCTGCTGCCGTGACGGGATTGATCCCGGTGGGAGAGGGTTCAGGGGAGGTGAGTCGCTGCTATCTGCGCAGTGGATGATCGGATCTGTAAGCACAAAACCACTTGCTTTTATCACTGCCGCGGCCTGGGCTTTAGACGAGTTATATGCAAACGCTTGATGTACAAAAAGAACACGTGTCTTGTGTTAAGAATTTTAAAAAATATATTTTTTTTCGGAGATTTGCAGCTACAACTAATGGGCATCTGGTCAAGTGCCCTGCTATAACTGTCATTGTGAAATTAGATCTACACAGTGTGAAAACAATCGCAGAGCAGCGGAGTTTGGCTTCTGGCGAAGATCAGATCACCGCGCTGACCTGCTGCACTCGACAGCGTGCGGCGCTGCTTCCGCCCGCCGATGAGGGGTGTCGGCTCGCATTACCCCCGGAGCCGGGGGGGGCTGATGACGAGCCGGACTGACATACAGCCGGGACCCATCTGCCACCGGCGGAGTTAATGAAGCCCGGTCCGAAGCGAGGATCGCGGTCCCGCCGTCTAGTGGTCGGGTTGCCCTTTGATGCCTTTCAACACAACATTTATTACAAGCGGTCATAAGGGGGCGTAGGATAAAAATACCAGCGATTTTCGGGGTGGTGTGAACTGAAGAGCCTTACGGGGGTGTAGGGGGAGCAGTATCATTTAATCTGACAGGTGAGCGATGGGAAACATTCATTTATTGCTTCATCTACTTTTTTTTTTTTATGACACCTAACATACTTAATAGCTGCAGCTATTTCGAAGAACACGTGCATGTTTTTGCCTGATGAAAGATTTTTGAAAAGAAGATATTAAGTGGTGCGGGACTGTTATGAAGTCCTTGGGTCCCTGGGTGTTCCTGGAGCGTATGCCAGTGAGCTGGGTGTAGCAGACGAGCTCTGAGACGCACACAAAGACGTTTTCACCTTCTTTCCAAGCCGTTTCCATGTCACATCAGGGCTGGGCTCCAAATGGCAAAAGAAGCATTGATCTGTTATTTGAACTATTCACACACAGAGCTTGTTGTTATTACAGAAATATTTTGTAACACTGTACTTAAAGCAGTCATCATAACGCATTATAATGCATTCATGAAGTATTATAAACACGGCTATAAACATTTATATAACGGCATTACAAATTATAGCCATGTTTATTATACATTATGAATTGTTTATGAAGCTCATCTATAATGCACTATATATACCTTCATAATACATTATAATGGTCAGTATAAGAATTAAGGATGCTGTGTACTGCATTATGAAGGTATCTATAGAGCTTCATAAAGCATCCATAATGCATAATACACATGGCTATAATGACTTATGCCTTTTTATAAATAGTTATAGCCATATTTATAATACTTAATGTATTATGATGCATTATACGTGACTGCTTTAAGTGTTGCCAAATATTTTTTCTCCTTTTACAAAAATATACTTAATCCAACTCATGAGCAGCACAGAAGTGACAACGGCACTGTTTGATTTTCACGAATGTGCATCAGCTTACTGCCATTCCTTTGTACGTTTTTACATATTTATACAGCTGGGCATTTTATAGGAGAGATAATCAGAATTATACTAACCTGCTACCTGGGCTCTAACCAGGACGACTATGTCAGCATGGCTGTGTGTAAACAGGCCAAACCGGTTTCAGCATCCACATGAATACATGGCGACGGTACGCTCAGTCTTCAGGATGAAGCTGTCTTTTTCTGAAAGATTGCCGAGTCCACTGCTGTTTTTTAAATAAACCACCCGCCATTCCAGGGAAGAAGAAGACAAGGTATAGAAATTCACAGGATCATTTGTGTGCCAGAAAATGTCTGACCTCATGTTTGACCCCTCCCAGTGTTGCTCGGTTCGTTTATTTTGCATCCTTGGAAAACATTCAAACTGCTAAGAGGTTGGAGTAAGCAGCAACTCGACCCTGTCGGGACGGCAAATGTCTGTCTGAGAACTTAATCATAACATGACACTAAAAGCTGAGTAAATGATAGGAAAAGAGCAGAAGGATTACCCTGCAAAGGCTTTCAAAGCATTCAAAGGTAATAAAAGCCCCTTCTCTCTCCTCCAAGCCATCTGTGTTCTGTCATCTTAACGGTTTTTGATGAGCATATCAGTTCACATTTCACAAGTGAGAAAAACATTCATGTTTTATTTTTATAATGGTGCCTACAATTACAGCATTTTTCAATACTTATAGAAATAGTTCTGAAGGTTTCTTGATGGACCATTCTTTTGGAATTAGCTGGGCAATAGGCGGGACTGGTACTGACAATAACGGCATTCCACTGCCACATTGCAAAGTAGTTCCAGACAGCTGGAAAAAACAATCTTTTGCTCATTAAGGAAAATAGCCTCTTACTTTCATGGTCCCTGTGGGGTTCAGACTGGGCGTAAGACATCCGTTGTGTTTCATTTCCCATGGGGCTGCATTTAACTATCTGAGGGAGGATCTCAGGTGGATCTTAGGTCCCTCATCCCAAAGCCACGTCACATGATTTTTGTCTGTCATTTTCTGGATACAAGCACTCTCATCCCTCATATTCCCCATCGCTCATCATTCAGCAGCTCCCAATGGAAGTTCTCTGGAGCCCTGAATGCGAGATCTTCTACAGCTGTTAAGCTACAACATGGGAGCACTGTCTTTGAAGAAGCCCTCTCTGTTTCCTGGAACTTTCCGCTGCACTGGAGATTCACATGGCTTCTGGAAGTTCAAGAGGTGTGATTATTGCTGTACTGCAGGGAAACACCTCCCAGTACTGAGAGGGAATTTGTGACCCACATCAGTTTGCACCAGTTTAAGGAACTCTCGGCCCATGGGTGGTGGTAGCTGGGGTCTTGAAGAGACGAGACCACTGCTGAATGCAAGTGTTACCAGTCTGTAATATATAGCAGCTGTGTGGCATGTAAGACTTCCCCATTCAATGATTGCTGTCAGTATCGTCATCTCATTTAAGCTGTCAGTTTGATTTTCTGAGGAATCACATTAAGGAAATGTTTTGGAAAGTTGGACACGCCGAACCCCAAAGGGCCTTGGAGGGACTGACATTGCAGGGTGAGTTATGATGCATCTGAAAGCGTGGGTAATGGGCCATTTAGTTTTTAATTTAATTTTGCTGGGATAGCACAATCGCATAACTGCGACCGATTTTGAGCAGAGGAAAAGAAGAGAAAAGATGTTGATTAACCATTTCTTACTTGACTAAGGCAAACATTGGCCTACAACTACCTTCAGGTAAAGTTAAAGATGTTAGGGTAACAGACTCTTGAAAGCGTAGTAAGGTCTGTATCTTTTGTGGACCTAGCTGTATTCTGATGTTAGGGGAGGGAATCTTTCTATATGGTATCATGGTCATACTGAGAAGACTGCCTGGAGTCTACAGAAATGTATAAAGCCAGAAACTACAGTAATGCTCTTTTAGGAAGTTGAACTAGGATGTCCATACCTGCCTTGCAGTCTGCTGTCTGCCATTGTAAAATTCATAAAATGTGAACACTGTCAATACTTGCAGAACTTAGTTAATTTGTCAGGTACACACTACAAAAGCCAGAAATGTACCAAGTTTAGATGAATTTTATAAAAAACATTTGTTCCAAAAATGTTTGAGCATCATGTGCTGCCATCCAGACAACATCTTTTTCAGAGAAGACCTTGTATATTTCAGCAAGACGATGCCAAACCGCATTCTGCAAGAATCACAACAGCATGGCTCCATAGTAGAAGAGTCTGAGTGCTACACTGGTCTGCCTGCAGTCCAGAACTGTCGCCCATTGAAAACATTTGGTGCATCATGAAGTGAAAAATATGACAAAGGAGACCTGGAACTGTTGAGCAGTTCAAAGCCTATATCAGGCAAGAATGGGACAACATTTCACCTTCAAAACTCCAGCAACTGGTCTTCTCAGTCCCCAAACATTTACATATTGTTGTTAGAAGAGGAGGTGACACAGCACCGTGGTAAACCTACCCGTCCCAGCTTTTTTTATACGTGTTGCTGGCATCAAATTCAAATTGAGCATATATTTGACATAAAACAATAACATTTCTCAGTTACAGCATTTGCCATGTTGTCTTTGTTCTATTTTAAATTAAATATGGTTTTAAACGATTTGCAAATCATTGCATTCTGTTTTTATTCACATTTTACACAGCATCCCAACTTTTTTGGGGGTTGGGTTGCAGAATCATGCCTTATATCTGCGGTATAAATGCAGGTGACTTGAGGCTGCCTGTCACACCTGTTTACAGCGACAATCCCAGAACTGCACAGCAAGCCTGAAGTCCACAGAGCTGCAGTTGTGCCTTTGGTCTGGGTTCCTGTCTCTTGGTGCGTGACGTAACGATACAGCTATTCTGCACACACATCTGCTCCCTCCCTCCTTGTTGGATGGAACCCCTGATCACTGGGTTCCATTACTGATATTTATGACCTCTCTGATAACATCTTGAATGCAACCTGCAAAAAGACATAGCAGTGAGGGGCTGTAAAACCGTAACAAACACTCAGTGCTGACTTAACACGTTAGCTTACATCTATACTTTGGTGCAAACAGATTTTTTGGAGGCTACAAATTCAATCTAAGCCAATCAGAATCCGCTGGACATCTGTGTAAGTTGAGACATGGCAGAGTGCTTTTTCATATTAACGAAATGAAGGCATCATTACGGAATCAAGGTGACTGTCACCCACAATGGCTGTATTGGTCCTCCTCTGTCACCCACAGTGGCTGTATTGGTCCTCCTCTGTCACCCACAGCTAGGTCATTGTCACACAGACACCCCTCATGGCTGGGCGAGTCAGTGAAAAGGGAGTTTGGTCACGCAAGACACTCACAGACTCTACCTTAACAACTTTTTGGTTAACAGTTTAACATCGGATTAACTTAGACACATTAGATTCTGTAAACATAATTACCCACTCGCTGTATTTTTCAGTAACATAATTAGCGCGGTATGCTGTAATCCCCAAGACATGAAACATCTGTAAGAAAAGAGTATCAGATGAAACACTTTTATGCTGATTATGTAGACATGGCAATTACATTCTTGTGCTTCTATTTGTGTATTAAATATACAAGTTAAATATACAAGTAGTTCTTCTTTATATAACCATGGCTGTGTCTAGAATAAGCAGAAGATGGGTGGATTTCTTTATACACAAAAAAATCTGTCACAAATGACATTACCGGTACTTCAAATCTTGCGTGTATACTGGGTCTGTAGTTTAACACGGGGCGAAGACGTCCATCTCGCAGGCTTTGATGTGTGTGTGAGGAGAGCAGACTCTCTCAGAAATGCGAAGGACAGGCTGCGGATAGCAGGGAAATCAGCCGTAGCGCTGAGGCCTATCATGGGGGGGGGCTGGAGAAAAGGCGACCAGACTGCATTCTCATTGGTGAGCTTCTCTCTCATTCTGAAGCTTGCTGCCTGGAGTGTTGGGAGGGCGCGGGGGGGGTCTCATCTCCTGTGTGAGCGTCTGGAATCCTCCCTCACTGCACTGAGCTGGGGGGACAGCAAAGGGGGGTGGGGGGGTGGTTGTACCCCCCCGCTCTTTTCAGACAAAGAGCCCGGCAACACAGAACCTCAGAAGCATGCTAACAACGTTAGCCTGGGAAGCTGAGCCTTGTTAGGGCTGCTCTGCGGGGTTTCCACATGGCTTTGTTTGGGTGGGGGGCGGGGCTGGCCATTATGACATATCCATCATGTGTTGTGGGACAGGCATATTATCGCCTCATCAATGTACCGTCCTTGTGATTTGTGAAGCAACAACCCCCCCAACCCCCCCGCCCCACGTCCCCCCAGCACCAGCCTTTTGGAGCCGTGGCCAGATGTCTGTATCAGCGGATGACACTGCTGATGTACGAGGAGATGGCGGTACTGAGGAGCACCACGGGACGGCTGGCCGCACGCCCCGCAGATCCCGGGCCTTGGCGATGGCCGAGTGACGACGTTGTTTCTGTGCCGTCTGCCACACTCCCTCGCGACGAGGAGGATTACGAGTGAGAGGCGAGGAAAAGAGGCATTAATAACCACACTGCAGCCGGCACCATTGGATTCCTGTTTTATTACTCTCAATACTGACAAACAACAGCAATCTAACATAGAAAAAGGACAGATTTCGTATCGGGGGGGGGGGGGGGGGGGG
>JAODJU010000018.1:16204639-16221009 GCA_026776725.1 Gnathonemus echidnorhynchus | reverse complement strand
TTAACTGCTGTTACCAGGATCATTCACACCCCCCCCCCCCCCCCCCCCCCCCCTTCATTCTTCTTTGTAGTTAGCAGAAGGGCAGGTCCCTGGTAAAAACCTGAACCCAGCTGGTATGTGGATGTCTTGTTTCCACTCCTGCGGCAAGCTGGTAATCAGCATCAGTGTATAATTACCATGAAAGAATCTTTAAGAGAGACAACCCCCCCCACCCCAAATCCTATTCTCTGAAGCCTGAAAACTGAGCAGAGATTATAACCTCTTCCCAGAGTTAACAAGGCATTGTCTTTCGGTTGCAACTTGTAATCCCCCTGCTCACAATCTCTGGGGCTGGTAGTCACTGGAAAAAAAAACAGCAGCTACAGGTACCAAGCACTGGTGATGACAGATACCACAGACACCGGTCCTGGGTATACTGGTGTCATTGGACCACAGACATTTTTCCTCACTACTCAGAGATAACCATCAGCCTTCAGTAGATGAAGGTAACCAACATAATGATCACTGATACCAGTATTATATACCAGTCCTATGTAACAACACATAGAAAATACTTTCTGATCATAGATATCTGCTGACACCAGCCAGAGGACAGAGACACCAACACTATTTTCCTTGGACTTTTTCAAATTAGGTCGAGTTTCACCCTAATTTTCACATGATCTCAGACAGAGAGAAGTGGAGCATGGATGAAACATCCTGACGTGTCATTAGAACGCAGGCAGCCGTAGGGTGATTTAAATTCCAGGCTGGACGGTCAGACGCTTTGTGAGACTCATGACGATACAGCGCTTAAGATTCCTGCACAGAATGAGCACCCAAGGGCTTCTGGGAAGAGAGGCGAGTGAGTAGAATCTCATAATTATGAAGTCCCTGAATTCAGTGCCGTAGGATTTAGGGCAGTGGTGCATCATCGTGGTTAATATGGGCTTGTAACCTGAACGGCGCTAGTTCTAGTCCCAGGAGACGGGAAGCTCTCCAGCGAAACATCCAGCCATATAAATGGGTACAAACTGAGGAGCTTTGGACAAAAGTCTCCTATAAGCAGCTGAATATGATGTCACTTCTTCCATTACAAATGTTGGTTAGCTGCTTCGTGATTAAGGAAAATTGTGGTCAGGTGGAAGGTGATGACCCTTTTCAATTTTCTACTGTTCTTCTCAGCTTTGAAAAGTTAACCGTGAGGCTTGACAATTCCAGTAAACATCTTCATTCTGAAGCTGTTTAGTGGCATCTGTATAATTATGTATGTTCCTGTTAATCCATTATTGAACTTTCCACCATAAATCTCACCAAAACATACTGGACAGAGGTAAGAATGTCCTCAGAAAACACAGCCAAAGTGCATCTTTCCCATGAATTAGCATGATTTCAGATCCATATAAAGACGGCGGCTAATATAACAGAACCAAGACCGGTATAAAAGCTTAAAAACCAGTTTGAAAATGAAGGGGCTTCATTTGCACAGCTAGAGCGATGGTGAGACCCTTACTGGAAACAGGTCTGCAAGGAAAACTTACATTAAGTGACATCAAATGATATTTTCAAATGTGTCGACTGAGTGATGATGGGTAAATCTGCAGGATTCACAGGCTAGTGACGACTCTCGCGGTCTGACAACGGTGTACTGACACAAAGAATCGGACAGGGGAATCTCTCTGCCAGACATTACACTAAAAAAGTTCAACTTTGTGTTTATAGATCGTTTATGCTGCGCGCACAGACTTTGCTTTTACTCTCAGAACATCTGACTCATACTGACTTTGCTGCTCAAAGCTGATGGGCTTTGATCTAAAACCCAGCGGACTTTGGTAGGATTTATACTAACGAGAATCCCAGGTCTCCATTTCGGCCCAGCTTCAAGAGCTCCTAGTTCATTATGCTCTGCACATCTCAGACAGTGATGGGCATCTAAAATGTATGAGCTTCCTACAAACTTCAAGGACTGTCAAAAAAAAGCAGAACATGGGTCGCTGACTCATATTTTCTATTGTTTTCTATGAAGATTTTGCTACAAAGAATAATACAATCCTCTATTTTACAACTCTGTCATTCTTGTGCAAGAGGACAATTTGATAATTATTAATTATCGTCAGCAGATGCTTCCCTAAACCATAATGAGGAGAGGCAGCTGCCCCCTCCAACTGAGGAATAACACGCCTGGGTTTGTTATGGGTCTAAGGTTCTTATGGGCGACACTCTCCTCCTGTTTCCATGCCACCTGCCATCTAGGTTGACCTAGATCTGCTCATTGTCCACCACGGTGAGTCACGTGACCATGCTGTTGTACCTCCCTGGGAGAGGTCTCCAAGTGGAATCAAAGGCAGCAAAAACAAAACTCCTCTCTAGTGAGGTTATTGTGCTTCTACAGCTCCTCTTTCTGTCTGGATGTATGTGAATCATACTCAACTATGTGTAATGGCCTGTGGCAGCGATCTCGCTCATTTGCTCACTTCCTGTTTTGCCTCGAACCTCAGATTACAGGGTGCACGTGGTGCATCATCAAACACTCTGTTGGCCGTATCATATTCCAGAATCATAATCCCCCAGTCATCCCGGAGAAGGACAACTGATTAATCACCATGTGGCCCTGTCGCCCCCCCCCCACCCCCATCTCTCTGATAGCGTCATTGTGCCCCCCTCCCCATGAGTCCCATTCTCACCTTGCATTTCCTTCCATCTACCGTCTCCTCGTCAAACTCCTCCCCGACGGTGAAGTTGATCTCCGTAGTGCGCACAGTGGTGGAGGTCTTGATGTAGAAGGTGTCGCCATTCTGCCGGATCTCCACGTGGGGTTTGGAGGCCGCTGCCCCGGCCACTTTCCTCAGCATGGCGTTCACACCTGAGGGCGCGGTGAAGCGGCCCGGTTAGCCAGCACTTTGACTGGAAATGGCTACACGAGGAGATAGACTTCATTGCGACATAGGAGCATGACCTGACAGGGAGATCACCTGTAGACGTTCCAGGCTACACCAGGCTCATCAAGTACATTTACCCAGATACCTTACAGGGGGTAATTCACCAGATGATCACTGGTTCCACTCAGCAGCTGATGCCTGGGAGTTGAGACTGATTAAGAGTGGACCGACTAACCCTCAGGGGTTCCTGAATGAATCTGTGTATGGACTTGTGTGGACTCCATGACCCGCCAACAGGGAATGAGCGGTCCTGATGGACCGATAATACCGAAACTGGTGCGAAATGAGCGGGTGATGATTGCAAGGTATGCTCCGTGTCATGTGTCGTTGAGGGGGAATGTGCTGATCTTCTGGGGCACACAGTCATCCATCTATCTGTCCAGCTCTCCAGCTTCCCGCCAAATTGCCATGGTACCTTGGGAGTCCACAGGGTTCACATTCCAGCCGGCAGCAGACTCGAGCTGACCACCATTAATCTGCCAAATGATCCGCAGACGGGTCCATTTTCTAGCTTCTGGTGGAGACCCCCCTCATCATTTTTGCCAGTACCCTTGCTTCAAGCCACCAGAGGGCATAGCTGTTAAAGGACTGGATTCAAAAGAGTAGAAGCACAACTCCCAAAAGGGAACCAGATACTTAACCAGTAAAAAAAAGAAACAGTTGTATAAATCGGTAAAGCATAAATGTAATCATTTGGGATTGGTGTCAGCCAAATAAATAATAGCGTAAATGGCTTCTTTTTAAAGGTTATCTGCATGAAATCAAACTGCCTCAGGAATTTGGAGCGTTCGAGGATGGCTGCTTCTCCTTTGTACCTTTTCTGGTTTTTTTGGTTTTTTTTTTACCGAACACCTGGATTTAATTACCGCCAGGAGTCTAAATGAGCAGTTTGCGTGACGCTAGCCCCCGCCAAGCCACTCCACAACCTGAGAGGCATGAAATCTCACTGCGGAAACAAACACAGGTCCCCCACGCGACGGCTGGGGTTCAGAAAAATCTGCCGGTACACCCCATACAGAGGAGGAAGAGAGAAGGCGATAACAAAGGACAAGAGACAATCTGTCCATCTGGCAGTCAGACCCCACTTATGCATACGCCTCAGTTTAATATTTAACAGATAAAAACAGTGCCCCCACTTTTTTTTTTTTAACAATGTCACGTCTGTTTATTTGGGATTCTTGGTCCCCTCTCTGCCACCTGCAGATGATCCTGCTGTCCCTGCTGCTGAATAAAGGGTTGGGGGGGGGGGGGGACATCTCTGGGTGTGAGAGGAGAGACCCCAGGGGTGCGTGAGGGTCCGGCCAGACTGGACACCCCCAAAACGGCGCGGAGGGAACAGACGCAGAGGACTCACCCAGCGCCTTCAGGAGCTCGTCGAAATTCTCGCTGCTCTTCATCTTCCAAGTGCCGGCGAAGTTGGGCATTTTCTCGGAGTTTGTGTGCGGAGAAGGCCTGGCCTCCTGGTGCTTGGTGCTCTCCTCTCTGCTCTCTGCTCTCTTGCGGTCTGTCTCCTTTCTCTCTCTCTCTCTCTCTCCCTCTCTTTCTCTCTCACCTCCTCTCTCCCTCTCTTGTATCTCGCTCACAGCACGCCTCTTACCCTCTCCCGCCCCCTGCCTCCCCCACTGTTCCCACCTCTTTCTGTGCCACTAGTTACAGCGAGCGTCTTCCCTCCACATCCCAAACTTCCCGTCCCCCGGGAGGCCTAAGCCCATTATCCCTCCGAGGCCGTGTTAACAGAAGCAAAGGCACTCACCCCCCGCCCCCCCCAGCATCCCTACTCCCAGTTTCCAACATTAACTCTCCCTGTCTGCCATCGTCAACAGATTTTGAAAGTATTTATTCTTGTCATTTTTCTCTCCCGCGATTAGAATGAAAGAAACACTATCCCGTGATCTGTGTCCTGCAGTTTCTCTCTGTTCCCTCATTTATAAGAAAACATTTCATTAATCTTTTTTCTCCACTACAGCAGTATTTATCTAAGGTTAATGGGCAGCCAGTTCCCCTGGGTTTACCTAAACAGCATCGTTTTTGCAGTCAGTGAAGAACCAGGGACCTCTATCCCGGAGTCCCACAGCAAGTTATGGACCGTTTGCATCCTCCAGAGCCCCATACGCTTCTGTGGCCAAGTCCTTATGTGGTCCTCTGACACCCCAGAGGCTCGACATCTCACTGGCACTCGAGGGGAACCCCTTGGAGGTCCTCTCTCTAGGGTACCCGGGTTAAATTTGGTGTCGTGTGACCGAGGCTGCACCCAGTGCCAGTATTGTGAAGCGACGCTGCCAGAAGAGTCAGTTCTGAGCGAGAGCGCCATCTGCAGAGGCCACAGGGTCGCCCGCGGTCCGCATCCCTCCAGCTGTGTTTGGGTGTTTACCTCACTGGCTCTGCCCTGCACCACACTGCACGCTAGCACTAGCGGACAAGCCCCCTGACGGTGTGGAAGGGCAGTCCGTGCAGGGCTCAGCCAAACCTGTGATGTAAGCGGCGCTTTGTAAACACCTTCCTGATGTCTCCCCTGGAACAGGGGCTACCAGGAGCCAGGGCTCTAAGGTCAGGAGTACGGAGAGGCACGAGCCCCTGTAGTGCACTTGGATGCACAGCCAGACAATCAGCCTTGGATGGACAGCACATGCAGTCCACTAAAGCAATGTTTCCTAGTCCGGTTCTCAAGGACCTACAGACAGTCCATGTTTTTGCTCCCTCCCAGCTCCCAGTACGGAGCAAAAATGTGGAATGTCTGGTAGGGAATAAAAATATTCTTGGAGGGAATAAAAATGTGGACCGACTGTGGGTCCCCGAGGAATGGATTGGGGAAACTCTGCTCTAGAGGCAATGAGGGCCTGCTGAGTCGAATCACACTAAACAACGTGAATTACTCACACGCGCACATACTCACACACAAACGTAAGCATGCTGAGAGACGCACAAGCACAGAAGAGAAACAAGGATGGGGCCTCATTATGGGCAGACGTTTTAAAGGTTAAGCACTTAACCCCCCCATTCCTCCCATACTGCCACACCCACCTTTATCACTCATCTGCATTATAATTTCCACTGAGCTGTAACAACTGATGAACACTTACATGCTGAAGTCCATTTTAACTGAACCATTTTGGAGCCTGCAGCTGTTAATCATTTCAAGATGTTCTTTTTTATATAACGTGCCCAAACAAAAACATGAAAATTGTACCCATCAAAACTGAAAAGCAGCTACATTTCATAGGTCTCATATTTATCATATTGAGTGAGACCTAAAACACTTGTCATGTTACTAAAAAATATGTCATTTTTAAGTAAAAAGAATGCATGTCTATCCTGTACCTTCTTATCTTTGGGGGGGGGGGGGGGGGGCACAAGAAGTAACAGTGCTAACCAACATGCCACCATTCAACCCAGGAAAAGAAAAATATATATAGCATTTTCATTTACGTAAATTAGTCCACCAGTTTTAAACCATAAAAGAGGTGCAAGTTATTGTAGTGGAAATGTTTTAAACATGAAATTGTCTGCCTGCGGGTACCATTAGCAGAAAATGATTAAGGTCATGCTTCTGTTGATCATTGTCATAGTGGTATTGATCAGGGCCCCGTTTGTGAAAATACCAGGCATTCCTGATTACTTTAAGATGATACATTGATTAACTGGGGAAACCGGTATTTTTGAGTGATTGTCATGGAAATGACAAAGGTCCCAGGGGGGGCCAGGGCTCGGGGCCATTCCCTCTCGTGATGTACGTGCTGCGAGTGCTGGAGTCTGGCACATTCTCCTCTGCGAAGGAGGCCTCTCTAAATAATGTCCGTCTAGATCCTGCTTTACGGTGAATCACAGCCATTTGACAGTAGCGCTTGAAATGCACGGTTCTTTCTTACCGAGCGATGAACATGACTAGAATACTGTAGCTAGAGAGACACCGATTTAAATAGCCGAGAAGATTCACAGGAGACAAAAGTGACCACGGTTCAAACACTGTAAAAAGAACCAGCCTGAAGGACCATAATGACAGGAGGTGCTTTGGTCTGAAACAACTGGGATTCAATATCTTAACTGGAAAAAGCACACTGAATGTGTTTTATATTACATTTATTTATTTAGAAGATTCTTTAATCCAAGGCGACATACAAGTGAGGATTAGAGAGCACAGCGTCAGCCAGTGTGGGGTTTGGGGCCTTGCTCAAGGAATCAGTGTTGGTATAATTATTTTGTTGGCATTGGGATTTTAACCCACAGTCCTCCAAAACAGGACAGAGGTCCCTCACCCACTGAGTTACACACTGCCCAATGACTTTTGATGGGACAGCATGTAAGTATTAGTAACAAGGAACAAGGAGAAGATGAGAACTGAGCTGTATCACCATCTTCATAACAGGCCCTGTGGTAAAGAAAACACTGATGTCAGAGTGTTACCCATCTGCCCCGTGAGTGTACAATAACGCAGATTATACTAACCGATCGTTTTGAGAGTGAAACGCTGAAGAAATCACTGGTGAGTTGGGCACATTACCCAGGCCGGGGGGGGGGGGGGGGAGCTCCGCTTTCCTCGGGTAATTCAACAATGCACGGAGCAATTTCTCATCACGGGCTACAGAGGAACGCGACAGCAGACCCTCGTGGCAGAATCGGACCTAATGAATCATTCCACCGCTACGCGAAAGGGCCGCAAACAATGGGCGTGTTTGTTCTGCATCAGCTCGCGTCTAAGGAGGTACTTTTAAGAGTTAACCGTTAAGCAGACACTGTGCGCAGCAGAAAAGTGCTCGGGGGTTTTGGTGAAAGGCTAACAGTCCACACACCTTAAGAAAAATAGACGACCCCATGGACTCTCCTGCCCCCCTATTGACGAGTGCATTCGTTCTGGCTTGGAAACAGCTGAAGGCCACTCTGAGGCTGCATTCAGCACGCCCTCAGTAAGCTACTATTCATGGCCCCCCCTTGATACCCCCATCTCCACCCTACCCCACCTTCCCTGGCTTCATGCTCTCTGCCCCTTGGGCATAATTGGGTTTTTTTTTTTATGGCTCTTTATCACTGTCTTCAGGGAGCTTCCCCCACCCTCCCCCAATAACTGCGAAGAATGCACGCACAGATGGGGCACCTCCACTCCGTCACCTCCTCCCCCGAAAAGGTTCCGGTAGGAAGGTCCCAGCTATTCCCAACGGATGCCCAAATCCCGCTGGTGGGCCCATTAATCAATGGATGCGCTTTTCATTGTTTGTTTTTTGAGAGTCGATACTGGAAGGAGAACAAGGAAGAATAACAATGTTAGGCTGAGGTGGTCAAAGATTTTCGGGGCTTTTGGAGAAGTTAATGGTCAGAGGAGAGTGTAAAGAAATGTGAGTCTTGGCATGTGTCATATCTGGAAGGAACAGTACTGCCCATGTGCCACACTCATGTGACGGGCAACGACCAATCATGTGCCAATTTTTAAAGTCTCTTCTTCTGTTTATGATGACACAGGACTGAGGCCATGGGGCAGCTAAAGTCACAGTGTTCAGTTTCTCTTGTGGCAGTGTGCACGAGTTCGTGTCACCTCAGGACACATCGATTAACTCTGCACTGATCTGGGGTAGATTGAACTATCAGGCACATTTTTGACAGCAATTTTCCCAGCTCTGTGTGCATTTTATGGGGATGCCACAGAGGGCGAACCTAAGGGGGAATGACTTTAGTCACAGTCACACAGGCTGCTTATAATTACAGCTGTGTGCGATTGGCAGACAGCAGAGTAATGTCTCCGCATAACTGATTCATCGTGTGCAGTGAGGCAAAATAAACTGAGGCGAGACTTTAATTTTACTTATGCCGAAGACCCGTAAGTGAAGTTGCTTGGCTGGAATGAGCGGGAAGGATTGAAGCCCCACTGCGGAGTGGATTTTTCAAACCAGTGTGTTGGCCTAGTTTTCAGCTTGGCAGAGAAATTGCAGGAATGTTTCTAGACTTCCCAACGTGTCTTTATTCTGACATGAACAAGTCAGACTTATGAAGAATCTGTTTGCTTACACTGTTCACAGGCTCAGACTGCGTGTCTCATTTTTTGCTTTTTTGTCATTCCATCATTTTTTGCTACCTCTACAAAACAATTTCAATTTTTACTGCCTTTACCTCCTAATACTATCCTCATTTTTTTTTTTTAAATATAGTATTAAGTATATCACATCTAACAATATAAAATTAAATTAATTATAAAAAAAAATGTTTTTGCTGGCATATCAGTCACCCACAAGAATCATATTTCAGTAATGCACAAGGCAGTGGGTTGGGACAAAAATTATTTCAATGCATTACATTCAGAAGGCATTTTAAAAGGCTTCAAAACAATCCTTTACACATTCAGATGGAACTCAAAATCTGTTATTTCTACACCTTTTTTCAAGGGGTGAAACAGTTGCTGGGAGATTTAGTTACCTTTCAATCAATGACACATTATGGAGGACATCTATCTTACATTGCGCAGCAAAAACGATATGTTTCACGCACAGAGACACACACACACACACAGAAACATCAGGATCTGCCCTATAAAAGAGAATCCACTGAGGGCATCAGATTTCATTCTTTCACCCTGAGTGACTTTGATACAATACTCTGCAGTGCCCAACTTTATCTATAAGCTGATTTGTATGCTTCAGTCAGGCAATTTAGAAACTTCAGAAACCTTTTTTTGTGTTAGTTCTGCCTGGTTCACCTGGCCTGACTGTTGCTCCTTCTTAAGAACAATGTGATTTATTTGAGTCTTGGGACTGTGTCTGTGCTGTGCACAGCTTTTAAAAGGCCCCACATCCTATTCTCTTTGCTGTCATCACATTTCAGGAGACTACAGCAGGGGTGTGTTTTAAACTGCCCTTTCCCTTCATAATCTGGTAATCATAGCCCAACAGGTGTAGAGTCGTTTTCCCTGGATGTGATACATGTGGCGCCTAACTTGGTACGCTCACATAATCATACACAACAGCCAAAGTCATTTATTTTCAGCCTCATTTCGGAAATAACAACATTGCCTCTCCTGAAACCACCACGCTGTCCTTTGTTGTTTAGACATATACTTATCCCCATGGAAAGAAGTGCTTGGGAAGACATCAAAGACACTTCTAGGTTTGACTTGAGGACACTAAGCCGTGTGTCTCTGCAATTCGCTAAGCTTCGCAGAGCGACGCAGGAAGCTCCTGCTGCAGTGGGTGATAATCTATTTTAGGTCGCCTGCTGCTGCAGGCTTTATCTTAAGAAGATTTCTATTGGCTTTTTTTTTGCCATAATGGGACTTTCATGCTTGAAATATCGAGGACTAAAAGAATTTAGTAGCTAAACCTACATGACAAAGTATAATTAGAAGACAAAGTAACAAGAAATATTCAAGTTTAATTTATTTTTATGGCTTTGTAGCCACGGTGCAAGTCATATGGACTGTGCAATCCTATTTTAATATGAATGTTAAAATGCACATGTTGAGTTAAGACTAAGCCACAGGCTTTAGCTGAAGGCTATGACAGGATTCAATCACAGCAAAAAGCACTGCTCACCAAAGAAAAACGTGTGTGTGTGTGTGTATATATATATATATATATATATATGTATACACACACACGCTTAGTAATGATTTTGCAGGGTTGCCAACTCACATGCCTGGCATCACATTTTCTGACACGCTCATGCAAGAAATCTCACAGAAAATCCATATTATTTTATCATAAACGTAAAATTAGCTACATCAAAAGCACTGGGGTAGTTTGCAAACCCTACAGACTATTGATAAGGCAATAAAACGGTTACATACATGTAAATACTTCTGCAAAACTGTCTCGAACTGAAAATCCCACGCTAACCAGCTGCGGTTGGCAACACTGAATTATGTATGAATAATATGTCTATTTAAATAGCACACGATGCATATAACCCTAATATATTACAGGTACATAATCTCTAGTAAGCACGAGACTTGTTTGCCCACCGTAACCAAATTAAAAGAATTCAGAAATTGGTTGAGGACACAGGTTCCAGCTCCCGAAAAACGCGGGAAGGACAAACAGTTCAGCACCTTTTCCGGTCAGCGTGCTTCCGCTTCCGCTCCCAGCATCCTGTGCGCGCAGCTGGCATGGCGTCTTGCTGCTAAGGAAGGCGACGGTCTTCGTGGAAGCGGTTTCGGGCAGCAGGCAGTTCGTGCGAAACTGACTAGGTATTTGGCACATGACCGGGATGATATGACGCTTGTATGAGCTCGTCTGACTTGTTAGTGCGCTAAACATTATTATTAGCTTTGTTTTTATTTATCGGTTGTTGCATAGACAGCAAGTGACGGGAAAACCCATTGTCGGTGATCCACTGATGTGTGTAAACATGTACGTTTAACAGCAATGCTTACCTCCAAGTTGACTAACTCCAGTGTCATTTTAAGTTCGTGTTAGTGTGCTTGAATAGATCTCTGTCGGTTGGTCATCTATAGGCGAATTTTTGTTTCAGAGGATACTGCATTTCTGAAATTGAAGTTGGAGGATTAAGACAAATATGAGCACTCAAGTAAGCCAGCCATATAATGGTGTAAACGTCCGTAACTTCAATACAGTTTATTTACAGTTTATTTAGCTATTTACAGTTTACTTCAGTTCTGTTTTTTCCTGCTAGCTCTGGATGTGCAGATAAACTTTGATGCGTTTGAGCTGTAACAACTTAAGCGACACTTAACAGTATCTTGATTTTTTTCTTTCTTTACAGTATAGTATACTTTTCAAGCAAGAACATGGTAAGTGGCTTTTTAATCGATGTCTGTATTCCTCATATAACAGCTTCTTTCTCCCCTTTATACATGCTGGTGCTGATGTTGTGGGGTGGGCATTTAATGTATACACATGATAGTAGTTAATCGTGATTTATGGCTTTTTGATTTGCTGCCTCATGTCTGTGCCCTGGTTTCCTGCTCCTCTCCAATGCAGCTCATGATGATGCCATCTGGTCGACAGCCTGGATGAAAAGCAAGATGGACAACTCTGAGACAATTGTCACTGGTTCCCTGGATGACATGGTCAAAGTCTGGAAATGGTATCCCACTTTCAATTCGTTCCTCCCTGGGAAATTATCACATGGTGTGAGCAAGAAACTGAATTTCTGAATAGATAGTTGCTGGATTAAATACAATTGAGCAATGTTTTTTTCTGAATTGCTTGGACACATTGTCATTGTAATTCCAAGCTGTTGCTCTACATTTGAAGTTCTGGTTCTCTTGCTAACAGCAAAGCTACATTAGTTGCAATGTAGGTAACTAGTTCAATCTGGTGCTCAGATGACATTGAACACTTGCTGTTCTTGCCCTTTCCAGGTCCGATGAGAAGCTGGAGCTCCAGTGGACACTGGAGGGCCACCAACTAGGGGTGGTGTCTGTGGACATCAGCCAGAACGGAGCCATCGCAGCTTCCAGCTCCCTGGATGCACACATACGGTTATGGGAGCTGGATACAGGAAAACAGATCAAATCCATGGATGCTGGTCCAGGTTAGATGCATGGATTACCTGGGATACAAAATGCACTTATGTTTTGGAGGTTCAGCCAATCGCACAATAGGATGACAACATATCGCCTCTATTCTTTGTTATTCAGCAGCGACTGTTGCTTGCCAAGCAAAATACTTTAGTCTGGAGCTTAAAAAGGACGTTCTCATCTACAGATGGAATGTCTCTTAATTATTTGAGTATGACTGACCTGGAGTAAATATTAGCCATTTTTCTGTTGTGTAAATTTCTTCATTTTTAGTTATTGCTGTTTCTTCTGTGGAATGTTCCTCATTTAAGTTCTGTTCCCAAGATCACCTTCCGGTTTTCTATACTGACCAGTCTCGAGAGCTGTACTGTAACCTTATTGAGCAATGCAAGGTCCTTAATTTCCCATAATATCAGTGTAGCTGTGTGATTTTCATTTGTTTTGTTCAACCCACCCTCGGGCTTATTCACGATTACAGAATGTGCTTGCCGAGGGTAAAAGACGGCAGAAATATATGAAAAGCTATATGTGTTAATATGCCAGTAATATCATTTCACAGATGATTGAGTTAGTGCCAGCTATTCTTGTACTTCGCACTATGTTTGCCCGTTGTGGTTTTCTTAGTAACACAGTCACCCAGGAGTCTGACGCCAGCTTTTTTTTCTGAAATCTAAATCTACAACAGTGTAGTGTTTCCCAGTTGTCCTCTGATGACATGAAATGTGTCTCCTCCAGTCGATGCGTGGACTGTAGCTTTCTCCCCTGACTCCAAATACATCGCGACGGGAAGTCACCTGGGGAAGGTCAACATCTTCGGAGTTGACAGTGGGAAGAAGGAGTACTCGCTGGATACCAGAGGGAAATTCATCCTGAGCATAGCCTATGTAAGCATCATCCTCCTGTGTCTTATTTCATTTTTATTCAGTCCAAATCAAAAAGTCATATAATGAAATGAAACTTTATTTGCAGTTTGCACAAGTAGGAGTACAGCTACACTGGAATGCTTCTTTCAGCATATCTCATCTTGCTCAAAGATATATTCAGTTGAGAGTAAAGCTTGGGGTCTCCTTGTGATCAGGTAACTTATCCAGGTGCCCTGGAACATTTTAGGGGGTTACGGGCCATGCTGCTGATGTGGTTGTTCTGCGGGTAACCTTCTGGTCTCCAGCAGCCACCATTCATGTCTCAAGTTCACCTGAAAAGTCAGATATGATAGAGAAGAGAAGACAATGTTCCAAAGCAGAATGCCTGCTTAAAACAAGGGATGCTGGGTATCCGCCATCACAGGGACATTCCAGCCCACTGGCCATATTCAAGTAAAGTTGTTGTTCTGTTACTTAGCTGAACTGGAATGTCCCTTAAAGTTGTGGTTCTCTGTGTTTTCCACTGCTGTCTGTCGTAAAGAACCTTCCCTGCATCGGGATCCTTCAGGGTCAGAGACCACCACCTGTGGCCTGATTTTATGTCCCTTCCTTTTTTTTCTGGAAACACTGTCGTCAAACAGTCTGACGGTGACAGAATACTCAGAAAATTCCCCTTTTGTGGTTTTAGTAAATACTTTAAGCTAAAGTCAAGTACACAAGAGAAATAATTTATCTCTTTTTTTGGCAGAGATTAGTCCTCTGGGAGATTTCTGGGGTTGGAATGAAGATGTATTTTTTTCTGCCTAGAGGACTTAATATTCCGATCATCTAAAGCTGAATGTAGAATTGTGAAATGAAAATCCAAAGGTTTCTGGCTGTGGTGAGCCCATTGCTGTCTTTAGGTGACGATTTGGCTTTTATGCTGTGAGGTTTTGCCTTCTGTAGCTCGTCATTTTAAGTAGTACTGTGACAGGCTTTTTGACCTTAAGTGTGCTAGTCTGGCTTCCTGTTAGAAATGCCACCCAATCTTGTCATGCTCAGTCTGAAAGTGGGCATGAAGAACGGACCTCCTGGTCCTTGGCCTGGTCATCTTCACCTCCAGCTGGGTTCAGAGACTCATTGGTCAAATTGGGCTAAATTGACAGCGGGTGGTTTGAGATCTTCAGCAGCTAATAAGATACAGCTCTGGAAAAAAACTGAGACCACTTTATATTTTTTTGGTTCTGGCAGAAGGTTACACTGTGAGACAGGCTGCTTACAGGCTCAGAGTTTCTAAGACAGCAGTAAACAAGAACAAGGTGAAGCAGAAGACACTGGCAGTAACTAATAACCAGCCAGGTAGAGGCAGAAGCAACTTTCTAATGCCAGAGACGACCGTCAACTTGTCTAGCAGTGCCTCATAAATTGGAGGATGACCTCAAGTGACCTTCAAAGGGGATGGGAAGCAAGTTCATATCAGGCTGCTAGAAGCAGGACTGAAGACCCATATAGTAAGGAAGAAGTCATCGATGAGAAGCAGGGAAGAGCCAGGCAAGGTCACACACACAGTGGTGTCCTCTTCAGGGGATCCTATAGAATATACTTCACTGATTTAGGCTGTGGGAACTCCATCGTATCCCCTGGCAACATGTGCCATGCAGCCAGTGTGATTGGACACATCTCCAGGATGCCCCAGCTTGGGTTTGGAAAGTGGTGTTTTCAGTTTGTTGTTTTTTTCCCCTGTTAAAACAAATGAAGAGCGGCCTTCTGGCGCCATTTAGCCCGAATGCTCATTAAGCCGCACTTTCAGAACAGGCCGGTTTGTGCTTCGAGCTGCCCATTGACCCAACACAAAGAGAAACACTCCATTAAACCGCTGGGCGTAATTATCCGAGCAGGATTGTTCCAGTGAAAGGGCACTGGAGACATAACCGGCGCATACTGGCCGTTTTCTCCTCTGTGAAAACTTTCTAAATGAGCACCGTGGCCACACTCCACACGCGCTGGCGCTGCCATGGCGACAGCAGAGCACGAGGCCTGGTCTGGAACACCGCAAGGTCGTTAGTGCGGATGTCATTAGGGTTTTGGTTGTTTCCTGGAGATGATTAAATGTGCAGTATCTGAACCAGTTTGCTTTGATTAGTGAGGTACAAAATCTAGCGCCGGGTTGGAATTTTAACCGCTCTCTGCTGCCCCCTAGAGCCCCGATGGGAAATACTTAGCCAGCGGCGCCATTGATGGGATCATTAATATCTTCGATATTGCAACAGGAAAGCTGCTCCACACACTGGAAGGTGAGCTAACCCTGAAGGCAAGGTGGCTGGCTCTCACCTCATCACTGCTGTATTCTAAATACTCACTATACAGATGCCGCCTTGGTGCCACCACCGCTATCTCTGCCCGGCTGACGGTGCTGCCCTCCACAGGTCACGCCATGCCCATCCGATCGCTCACGTTCTCTCCCGACTCCCAGCTGCTGGTGACGGCTTCGGACGACGGCTACATCAAGATCTACGACGTGTAGGTGCCACTTCCCCAGGCTGGGAATTCATTCGTTTGGTGGTCTGGCCTTTCGTCTGACGATCATTCCGGGCAGCGCTCTGCGGTCTCGCATGGCACGTTGGCTCCGCCCGTCTCTGGATGGACCGAGCCGATGGAGCCCTGAGAGGCCAAACCCTTTTCCCTTTGCGAGAGACCCTCTGAACACGTGTTATATGTGTCATAGTCCAGTGTCTCCCCTACCATTATATTAGGGGGGTCAAGTACATTTTATTTAATTTTATTTTATATATAGCGCCAGATCAGAACAGAAGTCATTTAAGGTTGCCTTTCCTATAGAACAGGTCTATACACTGTCCTTTTATTAAACGAACTAAATAGCCTTATGTTATTTATCTTATTTACACAGCAGCTTGTCATTTTTGTCTCTACACGGTCGCGCGTTTACAATTCTCCTCTGCCCTGATGTGCGCGCACACAAGGTGAGCACACTCCCTCCAGCGGACAGAGAGCGCGTCGGAAAATGTCACGTCAACCTCCTGAAAAGCAGACAAAATAAATAAATAAATATATATATATATATATATATATATATATATATATAAAATAAAAGAAATGTTCTGATGTTTAGTTCAGTTGTTATATTGACTG
>JAODJU010000018.1:16166188-16204539 GCA_026776725.1 Gnathonemus echidnorhynchus | reverse complement strand
TGTTCTGATGTTTAGTTCAGTTGTTATATTGACTGCTGTCATTAAAAGAAACACATGAACACCATGAATCCTGTCGGCGTCCGTCTGCCCCCCCAGTAAAAACTGGTGGTCACAGTGGAACATGGAAACGTTTGACTTGATGTCAGGGGTGTGCAGTCTTATCCACAAAGGGCCGTTGTGTATGCGAGTTTTTCTGCAACTCCCTAATTAGATTACTAATTAGAGGACTGATTGGCTGAAGAGTCCTCACATCTGAGTTTGAAAAGCTGACCTAAAGGTTACCCCAAAAACCTGCATACACACAGGTCCTTTGTGGATAAGACTGCCCGCCCCTGCTCTGTATAGACATGTGGCTTTAATTTTTTTTTATGCAAGATCACACAATCATATGTTTATATATTTGCCTTGCAGGCAGCACGCCAACCTGGCGGGAACGCTGAGCGGACATGGTTCCTGGGTGCTTAACGTGGCCTTCTCCCCCGACGACACGCACTTCGTATCCAGGTGAGCAGCCGTGGTGCGTGTGCACGACTGTCTCTCTCTCTCGCATGTTTTTTCCTGCAGTGGGGGCTTCGGGCCGGGCCGGGCCGCGCCGGATGCATGGCGGGGGCTTTTCAGGGACTTTGGGCCAATATGTTATAAATCAGTCCAGTTTGAAAGCCAGAACAGAGAGACGTGTTTCAGATCCATCTGCGTGGGGCCCGGATCTGTTTGTGTTCCTAAGTTCCGCTGGGGTATACATTCAGTCTCCTGTTATTTTCATTGAGGTTTTCTTCCTGCCAAAACAGGGTATAGATCCTACTTCTAACATTTCAGTCCTAAGAGTTTTCACATTTGAAATCTGGAATTGGGTTGGGTCCGTTACTTTGTACATTTGTCTTTCAGTTCCTCGGACAAAAGCGTTAAGGTGTGGGACGTTAGCTCCAGGACCTGCGTGAACACGTTCTTCGACCACCAGGACCAGGTGAGAGAGTGCGTTGTCTTGGTGTGGGCCAGCGGTGAGAAGTCCCCAAACAAACAGATGGATCGATCCAATGTGTCACACAGTCCATGAAAATCTGTTTTTGGGGACATTTCCATTGAAAAGGGATGTCGATAAACCCTCTATTAGTATTATATACAACCAATTAGCCCAGCATTAAATGTAGCCGGTTACCCTACAGTGAACCCTGGGGGAACAGTACCATTGACATGTTAGTACCTGGAGTTCTGCATGTGTTATCAGATGCTAGTATTCCTTATGGGAAGGAGGTGACTAAAAATCATTAAAACCCAAACAGTTATGAATGTGTTTCAGAAGAGCTTGACGTTTGTGGGGAAAAGCCTTGGGAGGAGTAAATGAGTAGCACGTGAGTACCACGTGAGTACCACGTGAGTACCACGTGAGTACCACGTGAGTAGCACATGACTGCAGTGCCGCTTGTGTGACTGTAAACTGCGGCAGTGACTAGGTGGTTTTAAGATCCCGTTAGTGGATTGGTGACTCCCTCGCTCTTACATGCCCCCCCCCCTCCCCAGTTGATGTGTACGTGCTTGCCTGCATAGGTGTGAGCAGCTGTTCCCCCCCCCCCAGTTAGTGCTAATCATTAATCATTAAAATGTCGTTAAGCATGATTTCTGCAGATACTGACACAAAGTGCTATATGAGAGATTGACGCCCTGCAGAAGCTAATTTGCTGCTTCCTTCCACAGGTGTGGAGTGTTAACTACAACGGCGATGGATCCAAAATCATCTCAGCAGGGGACGACCGCGCCATCCACATTTACGACTGTCCCATGTGACCTCAGACCCGGGCGCAGTGGAGGTGTCTGGGTCACCAGCCCCCCACCCTCGCAGGGGCTCCAGTGTTCCCCCCTCAGAAGCCTCTCTCCCTGCAGGCAGCCAAGGAGCAGTCCCCCCTCCCCCCCTCCCCTTTTTTTTTTAAAGATTTCATTTTCATTTGTTTTATGTTTCCCTTCTCTGGCTCTAAAATATTTGCGTCAAAAAGGGACTATTATGAAAATGAAATAAATCTAATATTTTTTATTTTTGTTGCTCCACTATAGGTGAACAGTTTCTCTGAAGGACGTGGGCTAATTTTACGCACGGTTTCCGGCGTGTGTGTTTAATACGGCGTGTGTGTCAGAGGTCCTGTGTAAACATACAGTGTCATACAGACCATAAACTGTTTAGCGTTCGGTCTAAATCGAAGCTGAAAATATCCCGTCGCTATTAGAAAGCATTAACTAGACGGAGGGCATAGACAGGTCAATATCTACACCTTTATTAGAGTAGAGTAACAATGCATCTTGGAAAATTGTGTACAGTTTCACGGCAAATGTAACCTTATACAAATAGGGTTCACTGTAGAAATGAAAAATGTGTCCCTGTAAGCTACACTTACCAAAATAATGTAAATAAGTGTACATACAGAATGTAGGCTAGACGACAACGGAAACAAAGGGGAATCAGAAGGGTGTCAGCAGTACTTGTGGTGGTTGGTTAGTAACAGAGGAGCAGGAAGAAATTTAAAGGGATTTACAGTGTACGTTACGTTGTGTGCCCTCTACAGGATGAATACTGTCACTACATGGAAAAATTAAACCAGCATGTTGCCAAATACTGATAGAAGCACATAGTGACATCAGTGATGGGTACTGTACTCTGGGGAGGGGGTGGGAAGAAGAAAGTGAGGATGAAGTGGACATGTTTAAGTATGTAGAGTGCTGGGCCGGAGTCGTGTGTTGATGCTTGGGGGCGAGTCAGAGTGCCGTCCAATCAGGAGTTTGCAGCCAAACTGAGGGCCCTCCCACGATAGATTCAGTACTGCACACAGACCGAATCTCACACTCAGCTTTAACACCAAGTGCCTGCGATCTCCGGAAAGTCAGGGCTTCTCAGATGAAAGATCTGAAGACCAACATATCGATGGTGTTTGTTCTTTGAAACCCCACCTAACTTGACTCTGGCTTGTGGGCTGTGGATCCTTAAGTGACTGCCTTCCATCACACCTGGACTTCAGGGATGCAGCAAGAAAAACTACTACCCAACAATATAGAAAGTTTAATATTTAGTAGTTACATAGTTTTCACACCTCACTTTCTGAATCAAAACACAGATGCTCTCCCTTGGTAATTAGTATTTGGACCAAGTAGACTCAGGGAAGAGTCCTGCGTGTTTAACTTCAACAGGCTGCAACTACATTCAGGAGTAAACTCACGGAAGATACTGGCATGTAATAAATCTTTTGGGGTTGTTTCGTGTCAGTGGGATTAACACTGGATCTGAAAACCCAGTCAAGTGTTAAATGTTGGAGGAATGCATAAGGGGAAATTCCGGAAGAAATGCTATTAGGCTGGGTTCAGCTGCTTGGAGTGATGCCCCCAAAGATACAGGTAGTGTGCTGGGGGGGGGGGTAGATACCCAACACTGCTATAAGTATCCATTTCATCGCACATGTATTTATTTGCAGTTTTTCCAGGAGAGCATAATTTCCCTTTGGCCAAAAAAAACATTTTTTTCCATTGCAATGCTTAGCAAACTGAGTAATAGCTCAGAAATGCCACACCCTCAGCCTCCACTAGAGGGCGTCACCTTTCCTCGCTCCTAACAGAGAAGAAAGCCCAATGAAATACTGCTTGTGCAAAAAGCAAGCGGCTGGATCCACACCAGCCCCAGGAATGCCAAACTTTTGGCAACAGTGTCCCCTGTCCCATCTCCCAAGCTGCTGCTTTGTGTCACAATGGCGAAGGCTTGTCGACAGGGCAAGATTTCATCAAAACAAAATTCCTAACAATTTGATACAAATCAGATTTCATTTAGCAGAGCAGATTTGGGAACCATGACAGACGAGAAGTCCTGTATCTCAGTCACTAACTTACCTTAGAACCTCAAGCCACCTACGATCTCAACCATCCAAGATCTCCTTTCCATATGAAAGGATACCAGCTCACCAGAGCATCTACTAATTAATTACTGTGCGTATTTTTAGATCTAAAGTCCACTAATTAATATATACACCTGCTGAAGAATTTCTATTAGTGACTGAAATTGACATCAAATTATTTTACTGAAGCATAAAAAAAAAATCCTCAGAGGAAATCTTGCTAAAACAATTCAGAAAATGATTGTGAAGAAATTCCCCCCCCAAACAAGGATAAAACGCACCCCCCTCCACCTCAGTGTCACGTTAAAACGTCACAAGGCAACCGAGTTTTAAAAGGACAACAGGCTGAGTAGAGCCAAGGACGTAGCATTGGGTCACAGTTCTCTCTACCAGTGCCTTGAGTCCACCAGTTCTGGCCGAAGACTCAATTTCTTCAAGGTCTCGTAACCCACCACCATGACGATGGCCGTGGGCGTCGAAGAAATTATTCGGGCCGACAGGCCTTTGGTCATTCCCAGGAGACCCTCTTCAGCCAGTAGCTGCTTGAAGGTCTCGATGACTGAGGTGCGACCCTCCACCTGTCAAATTGAGGTCGCAGAACTGAAAACTCACTGGCTCTTTGGATAACAACAAAAACTATTTTACTACAGGCTGCTTGGCCCACCTAAATACATCAACCTTAAGATCCTGTTTTTGATACGTCCTGTGTTACATTTACAGATGTGTGGAGCAGAAGCCAATAGATATTTTGCAGGATACGCTCTTTAATCCCAAACCGAAAAGGGAGCCTGCAGCCCACTACCTTGAATGAACCAGCAGAGGGCGCACATACCTGCACTCTGGCCCTGACCACGTCCATAGGGTTGGTAACTGTAGAGGCAGTAGCAGCCGCCAGAGGCCCAGCCATGGCCTGTAGCACCAGGTGGGGGCATTCGCTGGGTGCCAGTTTGGAGAGCTGTTCTGTGACAGTGGAACAGACGGCTCGCTCAGTCAGTCACGTAGTTATGAATTCCAAAGCTGCCTCATAATGCTGGCTGCTAAGAACATGCAGGCCTCTTAAAGTGAGAGGAGCTACATAAACCCCATACAGTCCCTTTAGCAAGCAGTAACGCAAGATGTCCCACTCTAGTCTTGTAATACAGCTCTATGCAATTCATAGAGATTACATGTGAACTAGATAAGTCAAACCGTTTCAACAGCAATAACATTCACCATACAGCACTACTTCCTATAACTTCCATATATGTTTTTCCTCAGCAATTCTTTTGAAAAATATATGAATATTATTTAAAATGAGAGGCTGAGATTTAAAATGGTGCTTTACAATATTATGCGCAGTAAGATATCAGCTTACATTACAAGCTGATCATCCGACTGTCCAATTAGAGTGGATTTTTACCAGGGTTGGGGCCATTCCGGAATGCATTCATCAAATCCAATCCAAATTAGGAAATGGAAAAAAAAAAGGGATTAGGAAAAAACTATGGGGAACAGAACTGAAACTGAATATGAATTTCAGGGAGATTTAAATTCCAGTTCCATTTCCTAATTTGGATGGGAATTGATGCATGCATTCCGGAATGGCCCCAACCCTGCATTTTATGTCCTGTTACCTGCGTAGAAATGGTAAAACGGCCACCAGACCGCGCTGTTCGGGATGTATGTAAGGAGAGATGCGACATAGCCTCGGTAAAACCCCCGGAAGCCGTCGGCAGCGAAGATCTGAACGATGATGTCCCTAGTCTGTCCAAAAGTAACACGGTGCTTCCTGGCCGCCACGGCCATCTTGGGCTTGACCCTGAAGCGGGTGAGGTGGGCGCCTTGGCCTTGCATCATGAGCTGCTGGGAGACCACGTCGATGGGGACTGTGATGCTCTGAGCCACCAGAGAAGCAGAGCCACCTGCCACCAACGATTTGAGGGTGTTGTTGGTGGAGTAGCTGGACACGTACTTCCGAACCAGTTCGTAGGTGGTGATGTAAGCCTGGCCTGAGATCAGCGTGAAGGTGTTGACCATGAAGCCACGGTAGAGTCCGCGCACGCCCTCTGCACGAAGGATCTTAAAAAAGGCATCAAAGGTGCCATTGTAGAGGGACTTTCCCTTCTGCACCTGAAGTCGCGTGCGGATGAGCGTGGCTGGGTACACGGTGGCCCGGATGGTCATGGTCATAAACACACCGAAGGAGTAGAACTTCTTCTTGTCCAAGTCCTCCCACTCGATGATCTGGATGTTGCGTTTCTGCTGCATCCTTGCTCCCTGAGGTACTGGGCATCAGACTGACATTTATGGTGTCTAGAGGACAAATAGCAGAGCAGCATGTCAAAACAAGGAAGTAAAACAAATTGCGAAACATTTCTATCTTATTTAAGACACACAAGAACTTTCCTCATAATTGTCAGTGTTCCTGAGAACCTTGAGAAGTCTAACTGAACTTTGGCATAGTGTTGCGCCACACAGCCAAAGGTCACCAACACATCTTAAGAGGCAAATTTACCCCAATGTTACAACTGATAAATGTACAATGGTCGAGGGAACAGCAATTCCTTCCTCCAGGCTGCTGAATCAGGAAGTGAAGCAATTAATGCAGTCTGCCTACAGTTATGAGCGGCGAGTTCATATATTATTCCATTATAAACCTAAAATTAGCTACATCAAAAGAGTGAGGTAGTTTGCAAACCCTACAGACTATTTACAAGGTAATTAAACTGTTACATACATGTAAATGCGTGTGCAGACTTATTTAGAATTGAAAACCTCACGCCAGCCAAAATTGCTAACACTGCCAAAGCTGCTCCCATTGAAAGAGCAGCTATATACGGCAGCCTAACAGAAAGGTGTTTGCCATCCTCCAGGTCTTGATTACCACCTTGGGCATGGAGCACGGTGCCCAGCGGCGTCCGATGGTTCTATGCCCTTGTAAGCTTTGACACTAACGAATAACACCACCACGGCCAATAAATGTAGGGGCATTGGCAGGAAGCTGTAGGAGACTCAAATCGGCGTTTCTCTAACCTGCTACCGGGTCAAACACAGGACGCAGACATATTAACCCAGTAAGTTAACAAGGCGGACATGCTGCCTGTCCTTCCACACACCTACCGCGTTAGCTGCGGCCACCGAGCCAGCTAGACGGCTAGCCGACCACCTTTAAAAGCGCATCGGGCTTCACATGGCAAAGATCAAGATCGGCGAAGGGTCTAAGCGACGATATCTGGTGCAACCCAACCCGATGTTAGGCAGCGACACGCTCGGTTCCCACACGGATCACGACGCCATTGATTCTGACACGCCAAGGGTTGAAAGGTCAACCAGTTACAAATGAATATAGTTTTTAAATTGCACCATGTAATATGTATACTACGTATTCGATTTTTATAATTATGTAACGCGTTCTAAAAAAAATAAATAAAAATGTCTAAGCTTTTTGAGCTACAGCACCGTGACGTACGCTACATGCTGCCCGGTGGTCGTGTTTGACACCACGTGCATGCAGCATCGTCCTGCGTGCGAGATTTTCTCTCAAATTAAGATGAACCAACAATGTAAATACACGGTACTAATTACATGATTATAAAACAACACATTTTGTTTTTTTATTAGCTACTGTGGGTATTTGTACAACGTCAATTTTCTTAAAGAAATAAAATTTATTAATTCCACAGGTTGTTTCTGGTCCGATCAGATACCCTGAACTGGAGTCCAGTTATCGTAAGTGTAAAGCTTTAGTTTGGTAACCTATATATATAAATATTAATTGTAAAACTAACATATGCATTAGTCATTTTATCTTAGTCAATATTGTTGCATTCCATAAACGCTGAAAAGTATGTACTTTTAATACTCCTTTTGCCTAGTCAGTATGGCTCACATCATTTTTCTTGAAACGCTTGTTTGACGGGACTACAAGCAACTAAAAGCAACAGTGCAAACAAAATCCTGTTGGAACTTGACTTTATCTGGAGCTGGAAAGTCTTCTTTGCAAGGGCGTGTGCTGGAGCGACCTCTCCAGGGGCCCCGCTTTGCTGGGGAGATAATAACAGGACGGCTGACAGCCACTGGGATGCGGGTTCGGCACTCGCTTATTAAACAAGGTCCACCTGAGCTCGATAAACCAAGACCATGACACCGTCACTATGGATAACGGAGTTTATAAATACAAATTAGCACGCCACTTTAACTTTATTTTCTAAATCCGCAGTCTGAAAGTGGAGGAAGTGGGACTCCGGCCGTAGGAGAGTTAATTTGTGCTGGAGGGCGGGGGCGGCCGCCAGAACCGCATTGGGCCCGGATCGGGGAGGTGTTTCCCCGGCCCGCTAGCGGAGATCGTGTCAATTTCAGGAGCCGTCATGGCGCTCACGGTCGTATCCCGAGGTAAGGCTGGCCGCGCCGGGAGTGTAGTGCGGTTCTCGTCGGACTGTGTCGGTCCCGCCCGGCTGACAGTCCTGCGAAGAGCAGCCTCCGGTTTGCCTGTGCGGAGCCACGGCAGTTCCGGCTTTTTTTACGCGTCGACGCAGCCAGCTCGGAGGGTTATAGCTGCGCTGGCCGCTTAGCTCGTCGTTAGCTTTAGCATGTTCGGCTAGCGAAGCCCGTATGGTGGCGCCCGCCGGCCTCGCGTCCTCCTGTGTCGCTGGCGGACTCGGTGCGAGGCAGCACGGCCTTCCGGAGCTGAGTCGGCCCGGCGGAGGACGGCGTGTCCGGGGGTCTGATTCGGGGGACTTGCGCTTTCGGAACTTCGGTCTTGTCACCGAAAACAGCGGAGTGGAATTTTGTCGCGTACTCTGTTTTATTACTTTTATGTAATGGAAGTAGTTAATTTTTGTTTTTACAAATGCATGTTGTGAATGGCGAGGACCTAAAACGGCTCTTAAGTTTCCTACTGAAATTTCCAGCGCGGATCTCTGCGCCATCGGACGGGCTCAGTGACCGGGGCCGGCTGGCTAGCCTCTGGCGCCCCGCTATCGGGCCACGCAGCTGCGCTTAGGTGGGCTGTTTTCGGCGATAAGCACGGAGCCCCCCAGCCTGCAGTGTCACACCGATGGCTGAATGGCGAGGCGCTTCAGTGTGATTTAATAACTAAATCGTGTATTAAACCCATCTGCGGCAAATAAACCAGACAGACTCGCTTCACCCAGGTGCGGAATCTCCAGGCAAAATGACAGTATTCATGTAATCGCCCTGCTCTCTGGTTTCTAACAGATGTTTTGTCTTATAATCAAATTTTAATGTCTTTATTTTAATGTCTTTCGAAAGTAGTACGATGAAATTCTTACATGTCATAGTGTCAAATAAATAAAACACTGCAATTAATCATGCATTGAATGATCTAGATAAGGTTTCTTAAATTGCGAGTTATATCTGGCATATTATCACAATGACAATGCCACGGCTGTTTAGAGTTTTTATTTTTAACATTTACAAAACGTTTTACAAACCTTAGCTGTCTTGTTTTTCTTTTTTACCAAGGGAGTCTTTTGACCGTTTAAAATTTTGATTTCATTTGAGTAGATATGCAGGCAGTTTTTTTAAATGTTGGTAGTTTGTCCGACTTGTCTCTAGATTGACAATAAATCTTTACTGATATTCATTTTTTTTTTTTTTTACAGTAGTCGTTGCTGTATCTAGCTTCTGTCCCCCTGTATTCGATTTCGGGTTTTTGCATGATACATTACATTGTAGACGGATTATGTATGCAGGTTACAAAGTACATGTTTTTTGCATTGTTTGACAAGAAGACGCAACAGAGCTGAACTTTAGCGAACGAATGACAGATTGGATAAGGCTGTCTGTTTCTGTATTTGGAGGTTAGATTCACTAATAAGGCTGCTTTCTTTGCTTGACCTGTAACTGTCCTTGTAGTGGAGATAAATTGGGTTTGGGCCGGTGGGGGAGACACCGGTACAAACTGAGCCTGAGACCAGAATGGCCCCGTTGGCTTCGCTCCTTCTCATTATGGGGGAGAGATTCAGACCTGCTGCCTGACTCGCTGATTTATCCTCATCATTACGAGGTCTGTCCATGGTGCCAGAACTTTCCGTGGTACAAGGTGTCCAGACCTAAAATTGGCCACTTCTCAAACTCGTCCTCAACAGGTTGTGGTTCGTGCCCCTTTTTGTATTTAGCTGCAAAGAGTGAGGAATCTTATGCTGTTATAAAACAAGAAGGAATAACTTTAGTGAAGTCCCATAATCTTCATGAATGTATTGTCAGGCTGTGAGTTTGGAAAACCCACACTTCACAAATTCAGTTATACTAAGGTCATGTTTTTAAACACAATAGTCTCACAGCCTGTATCAGTTCCTATATCTGTACAGATTTCCCCTCTTCCATCTGAATTGGCAGTACTAGGTATACTGCACGTATCACTTTGGTAAATTAAGCCAGTTTCTTGGTGACAAGACATGACTTTGATACTTGTGTTTCCCCCAGATTAAACACGACACTCAACGTTAACACCTGTTACTGAATGAACTTTGACTGCTTCCCTCACATATTTATCATATATGAGTTAATAAGTCCTGTAGATGCAAGACAACCATTAACAGTCCAAGACACAAAATTTCTTTGCTACTTGTTGCAGATCTATAGAAGGGGTTGTGGCCTGAGTGTTGTTCACTTATATCAGCTAAAGAAGTGTAACAGTGGTCTGAAAATAATTGTTGAAAGTGCTGAACATGATTTGAATACATTTCAAATTATTGGGATGCAGCAGTTTTTAGTTATGAAATGAGCTTATTGTCATAAGCATGTTTATACGGAAAAGATTTAAAGATTCAGGAGAAATTATAGTGTATAAATGCTTTCTTAGAAGTGTAAGATAGTCCTGACAAACTCATTCAGACTCATTATGTGTTTAATCTTGCTGGCATCCCTGCTTGTCACTTCCCTTTGTCTGTATCCAGAAATCTCCTGTTTAGTTTGATTTCGTGATGGTGGAGATCAGGGCTGCAGGGTAGAAGCAAGGGGGGCTTCTCGACAAATGGCTCAATAATAAGCAGCGAGAATGCCCCCCCCTTCCTTTTGAACATGGAGAGTGAGACGACATTCCCGGTTCACGCTGGGCCTTCAAAGCCGCCCCCCTGTGCTGATAGAGAATGGCCTCGTTGGGTGTGTGCCCCCACCCCACCCCCAGTCCCACCGCATCCCTTCAGACCTGAGAGTATAGCACTCAAGCACTGTTAAAACTCTCTGCTTTGGAACCTGGTGAACAAAGCATTGGGAATGTCTAGTCTGGTATCCAAAATATGTCTGGTTTTGAGGAGAAGTAGAGTCGAGAGCCGTCTATGGCCTCTGCTGCAGCTTGAGCTATGGCTTGAGTTATTTTGCTAACTTTTGATTTCTTTTAATGTGGCTGTTATGTACAAATGCGCTATTTTATGAAACAATTACTTGACAATTTTAGATCTTTTCTCTTTCGGCTTAGGCAGGTACTAAACAAATGTACTGATTTTATTTGAGACAAAAACAGAAATGTATTTTGCACAATTTTTATTGTGAATTATGGACGGCTTGTTTGCATTGGCCAAACAAAACACAGAGTTACATCCTCCGCTCGAACAAACGTCCTCCTGTTCTGCCTTGGTAAACAGTTTATTTGTTCAAGAGAAATAGTTTATGGAAGGATTCTGGCGTGAGGAACATTGTTGTAGATGCAGACGTGTGCCTTCTTAACAGACTTTTGTGTTGACTGAGTTGGCATAAATGTAAAAAAAAAAAAGAATCCTGGTTGGTTTCCTGCTGCATCGAGTGTCTGTAGCCTTCCCAGACTTGCTGCTTCTGTTGTCGCCATCACCTGAAGCCTCCATTGTCTCTCCGCACAGACCACCCCTTCAGCCACCTCATTGAGACGCTGAAGACTGAGAAACATGCAGGGCGCAAATACTTCAGTCTTCAGAAGCTTGAGGATCCGAGATACAGTGAGTAAACCTGATTTGGTTTGTACTTTGCACACACTTATTCTTCTGAGCTGTGCACCTTGGTCATTCGGGGCCTGCCCTGCTCAAGAATATACCCGAAGAACCTTTTTAGGACCAACCTTTTTCCTAATGTCTTCTACTTGGTTGGTAGACACATTAAAGAACAAATGTGATCCCACAAGCCGGTAATTGCTTGGATTTCTCACAGTAGCTTGACTCACTGACGTCAGACGTTTCCCTCATGTACAGATGAGCTGCCCCTGTCTATCCGCATCCTGCTCGAGGCGTCTATCCGGAGGTGCGATGGCTTCTACGTGCGGAGGGAGGACGTGGAGGCCATCTTGGCTTGGCGTCAGCAGCAGGGCTCGGCTGAGGTGCCGTTCATCCCGGCCCGGGTTCTGCTTCAGGATTTCACGTGAGTGTTTCCTTGGGAGTTGGTGAGTTTTGTGACCTGTCCACTAGCCCTCCTGGTGCCGTTTGCGATGGGTGGGGCTGTGGACTGGACATGCTGAAGGTTGGAGCACATGGTGTGGCTTTAGCTGTGTAAATTTAACCCTGGGCGGTGTGCTCCTACAGGGGAATTCCCGCCATGGTGGACCTGGCTGCTATGAGGGATGCTGTGGCCAGCCTGAAGGGCGACCCCAGTCTGGTGAACCCCGCCTGTCCCACCGACCTCATTGTGGATCAGGCATTGCAGATCGATTTCAGCAAATGGTAGCTCACCCTTCTGGCAATAGGTATTCATTTAGCCAGTCAACCAACGACCCGCTTAAGAGTTTATCAATATATGTTGTGGTCTTCTTCGTTTTTCATTTCAGTGCCATTCAGAATGCCCCGAATCCGGGTGGGGGGGAAGGTCAGGCTGCCCCCGTCAAATCCTCTCCTGCCAAAGGTCAACCTCATGGGGGGTCTGGGTGCAGGGACCAAAGAACTTGCAGCAAAGGGTCCTGCAGCGACGCTCCCACTACCTCAGGGAGGGTCCCCTCTGTCCAGATAGAGAACACCCCCCTCTTGTGCCCTTTTCACCTCCAGCCTGTATCTGAGTAGGTGCCGGCCAACCCCCTGAACGCCCCACTTCCGGTCACCTGTGCTCACAGCAGCACCTTAACGACTCCTCTCCGGTTCTACCTTTGCTAGGCCCGAGACTGCTCTCAGGAACCAGGAGAAGGAACTGAGCAGAAACAAAGAGAGGTTCCAGTTCTTCAAGGTAGGATGGCAACTGTGTGGTGCTGCCCAATGCTGCCTCAGAGTGCTACTGCCCTCTTGCACTCCTGTGGTAAAATTAGTGGTACTTAAAGTAGTCACACATCCAGAATTTATCATCATGTGGACCAACATCTATCAGGAATCTAGGCCAGGAGCGTGTGACTTGACTGGTAAATAGTGGTATGCTCTTCTAGTGGTGTTCCAAAGCTTTCAAGAATGTGAAGGTGGTCCCTCCCGACATCGGCGCCATACACCAGGTGAACCTGGAGTACCTGTGCCAGGCGGTACAGGCCCAGGAGGAGTATGTCTACCCAGACAGCGTGGTGGGCACGGACTCCCACACCACCATGGTCAACGGCCTGGGTGTTCTGGGCTGGGGTGAGGACCAGTGACTCTGTCTTCCCACACTTCTTACACGCCTTCCCAGAGCTGCTGGTGAATGACAGTCTAGTTCTTTGCTGGCGTTGGTATGATCTGTTATTTCTGCTGTATGTTTTAGAAGACGTCATGAAGACTTCAAGTGTCTGCTTAGACCAGCAGATCAGTTTCTGAATAATGCTGCTTTTTAAGTGAATAAGTTGTGCATAGTTTCGGTGTATTAATGGTGGCTCACCAGTGGTCGGCGCTGATGTGCTTCCATGCTCACTTGGTTTCAGGCGTCGGAGGTATCGAGTCGGAGGCCGTCATGCTGGGCCAGCCCATCACCCTCACGTTGCCTAAGGTGGTGGGCTGCAAGCTGGTCGGCTCCATCAACAACCTAGCCACGTCCATCGACGTCGTCCTCGGGATCACTAAGGTTCGTGAGTGACGGCTTTGAAGTGAAGTCGTACAAGGACAGGTTAGGAGGGCTAAGCAGTGCAAAGGTTATGGAGTGAAAGTGATCCTGAGGGCTGCAGATAAGGCCAGCCAAGAAGACAAAGTTAATGTTAACCTTGCACGACACATCCAAGAATTAACATATTAGACTTGATATACAGGGGTGGCTAATCTTAACCGCAAAGAGCCGGTGTGTGTGCAGGTTTTTGGGATAATCTTGAGGTCAGCCGTTCAAACCCAGGTGTGGGAACTTTCAGCCAATCAGTCCTCTAATTAGGGAGGAAAATCTGCATATATAATTGCCTACCCTACTAGAACATCTGCCTAAACAATTGTGGACTTTGAAATAATTGTCTTGTATAGTATTTATGAAAATTGAGAACTTACGAAATTTCCAAATAATTTAGATGGACAGAAAAAAATGGGCTCCTTGTTGTTCGTGTTTGGTGAATGGGGTAAAGCTGGTTAAATTGTCGCTTCCCTCCTTCAGCACCTCCGTCAGGCTGGGATCGGCGGTAAGTTTGTGGAGTTCTTTGGGCCCGGCGTGTCCCAACTCTCTGTTCCGGACAGGACCACCATCGCCAACATGTGTCCAGAGTACAACGCGACAGTCAGCTTCTTCCCCATTGATGACGTCACACTGAAGCACTTTAGGCAAACTAGTAAGGGGACATCCATGTCGGCCTCGGTGATTTTCTGTGGCTATCAGGACGGCCTTGAGTCGGCAATAGCAAATGGATTCGCTTTCTGTCTGCTTTCAGGAAAAGGCCTTTAGCTCAGATAAATGTAGTGCAAGATTTCCATAACTTGGTTAGCATTAGACCTTGGAAAAAGTCTAAACGTTTACGGTTGACTATAAAGATACTGTGCATCTATCCTAATACTGTTAACTGCAGTAAGGGCTGATCGAGACTACATGAGGTTAGGGGATCTTCAGTACGCTGTGGTCTGATGACCTCTGTGGTCACATGCCAGAGCAAAGGTCTTTGTTTTTCCACCACCAGACTTCAGTGAGGAGAAACTTGAACTGGTGGAAGCTTACCTAAAGGCTGTGAAACTCTTCAGAAACTACCAGGACCCATCTGAAGACCCCGTCTATTCAGAGGTGAGGATCCCTGTTTGCAGGCTCAGCTAGAGCCTGAGCAGAGCAGATGCCCTGTATGTTTTCTCGGCTAACAGGCAGGTTTTAGCACTATACCTTATTTCTCCTGCATTGTCGTTCTACTTCGATCCCCAGGTTATAGAGATTAACCTCAGCACCATCGTGCCCCACGTTAGTGGGCCCAAAAGGCCGCAGGACCGGGTGGAGGTGAGCAACATGAAGAAGGACTTCGCCAGCTGTCTAAACGAGAAGGTGTGCTTCGTTTTGGCCAGTTTACCTGGTTCGGTCTTATCACTCTTTTATGAAGTGTATGCTGGTTTTATTTATTTAGCTTGTACCCAGTGAGGAAAATGTGACACATTGGGGGGGGGGGGGGGGAATTTCGATGTGCCACACTGAAGCACTTTAAGCAAACTGGTAAGGATGCCCCCTAGTGGCTGGAGTGCACCACTACAGCACCAATGTGTTTTTCTACCATCCAAGAGTTGACCCAGTACATTTAGCTTGCAGATGTCACTTGACCCCACAGCTGTTCACATTCAAGGGTGCAAGATGAGGTTTTTGCATAACCAGTGAGCATTGGATTGGGCCCTACCATCAGGGGGTGTGGCCTTTCGCTGGGGCTGAAATTCCCTCCGCTTCTGTGTTGCAGGTTGGCTTTAAGGGCTTCCACATTCCAGTGGAGAGGCAGGCGGCCCTTGTTCCCCTCCTGCACGAGGGTCAGGAGTTCAACCTAGCTCATGGCTCGGTCGTCATCGCTGCCGTCATCAGCTGCACCAACAACTGCAACCCGTCCGTCATGCTCACCGCAGGTAGGTGTGGGGCTCGAACCCAAAGCCGGAAACAGCAGAGTGTGGGCTTTGTCAGGAGGGTGGGGACACTTGTAGGACAGGAGATGGCTAAGTAGTAAAGGTACTTGTATTCAGCAGGAATAAGGTCAAATAACCAGCCAGTGCCTGAGGGGAAAAAGTATTTAAGCTGTAAGTGTGTATGTGTGTAAAAGGAAATGTGAGGTTGTATGAACTATATGGTTTTTCTGCTGTGCTTTGACCAACATGCCCTCTGCAGGCTTGCTGGCCAAGAAGGCTGTGGGAGCCGGGCTTAGGGTCCGGCCCTACATCCAGACCAGCTTGGCTCCCGGGAGCGGCATGGTCACCCACTACCTCAACACGAGCGGGGTGCTGCCTTACCTCAGCCAGCTTGGGTGTGTGGACCCCTCCATATGCACCCCACACACACGTACACACTGGATGTCTTCATGGTGCCTAGCTGGAGTTCTCTCGCTGTAACGCTGATATCTGCTCCATGTGTCGCAGGTTTGAGGTGATCGGTTATGGATGTGCCACGTGCCTGGGAAACACCGCCCCCCTTCCGTCACCTGTAGTCGATGCCATTAGAAAGGTTCCCTATTTCACTCTGACCTCTTGTTCACTCCCCCCCCTCCCCCCAACCCCCATCAGCTGTTCACCCCACTGATATCAATCTGCTAATCTGAGTGGGTCTTGCTCTCTGCAGGGTGACCTGATAGCCTGCGGAGTGCTGTCTGGAAACAGGCACTTTGAAGGACGCTTATGTGACTGCGTACGTGCCAACTACCTGGCCTCTCCACCCTTGGTGGTGGCCTACGCCATCGCTGGTACAGTTAGCATCGACTTTGAGACTGAACCCCTGGGTAAGGACAGTCAAAGGAGACTGACTACATCTCTCATATCTTTATTCCAGATAATGTTACCCTGAGTTTGTTTTGATATTAAAGACATTCCACAGAAGTTGGGAAGTCGTTCTTGTGTCGGCTTGATGACCTGAGCACTTAAAATGCTTACCATCGATCATCTTAAGGGCTGTGGTCCTACATTCCCAACCCTCCCTAATCCCAGTCTTTCCCCCCCCCCCCCCCCCCAGGTGTAACTGTGGAGGGCAAAGAGGTGTTTCTTCGGGATGTGTGGCCCAGCAGGGAGGAGGTCCAGCACACGGAGGAGAACATGGTCATCTCTTCCATGTTCCGAGACCTCGGGGAAAAAATGGAGGTGATTCTCCATTTATGTGCTCCCTTTGGGTGATTCGTGTGTTTGGGAGAGGTGTGTGTCACTCTGACGGTCCCTCTTCTGCCTTTCACAGAAGGAAAATAAAATGTGGAAGAACCTGGATGCTCCCGAATCCACACTCTTCCCCTGGGATGTCAAGTCCACGTACATCAGATGTCCACCCTTCTTCCAAAAACTTGTGAGTTAGGGTTTCTTGTGCTTTAGGCCATCTGGTAGGTGATGGCCAAATGAAGTCTCATGAACCATTTGCTGTATTTTTTGACCCCACTAGATGGTGCTCTTGGTTTACTTTTGGAGCATGCTTTGAGCCCTTTTATGAACAGAGCACCATCTAGTGGGGTCAGAAAATACAGCAAATGGTTCATGAAGCTTCATTTGGCCGTCACTAGTGCATGGTGACGTTTTTGTCCTGAGGACTAGCCCACTTCTTTCTCCTGACAGACGAACAAGCCGTGCCCCCCACAGCCCATAGAAAATGCCCACGCCTTGCTTTTCCTTGGAGACATGGTGACAACCGATCACATTTCTCCAGCTGGTAGTATTTCCCGCACCAGTGCCGCAGCCAAGTACCTTACGAGTAAGCGGTAAGTGTCACCCATCACCGGTGTCTTGGTAGGGGTGGGGCTTCACAGGCATGCGGGCCAGGGGTACGAGAGGGGCTAGCACCAGGCAGGGTCTCCTTGTGCTGACAGGGCATGGTGTAGACTGTAACTCCATGGAACGTGGTGTCTGACCACATGTGTTATGTGGTCTTCATCATCCTTTCACTCCCCATTTGTGTAGCCTTACCCCCCGCGAGTTTAACTCATATGGAGCCCGACGGGGCAATGATGCAGTGATGACCAGGGGTACATTCGCCAGCATCAAGCTACAGAATAGGTTCATCGGCAAAGCAGCCCCCAAAACCCTGCACATCCCATCTGGACAGATGGTGAGTGCCCATTACTTCATTGTCAGCAGTAGCAACAATGTTGGACTGGCCATACTGGGCAATTTCCCAGTGGGCCAATGGGTGTGTGAGCTGGCAAAATTTTATTGTGGTACTGTGGATAATTTTGCCTCACCAGAATCAGGCCGCATCAACCCCAGTGGTGCTGGTTCATGTGCTCTCATTGGACCCTGACTGTCGGGGTGTCTGTGTTCCAGATGGATGTTTTCGAGGCGGCTGAGAGGTACCAGAGGGATAGCATTCCCCTCATAATCCTGGCTGGGAAGAAGTATGGCTCTGGGAACTCGCGTGACTGGGCCGCCAAGGGACCCTACTTACTCGTAAGTTTGAGCATGAGTTGCGGACCTGCTGTAGGCATTGAGGCTCATAGACTTACTGACTTATTGTTCGGGTAAATGCCTTCAGGCACACTGAGTATAAGCGGGTCCCAGTGTGGCTTATTAAATGTGATAAATCTGACTCTCCTCCAGAGCTGTCACCCCATATATGCCATATATTGCTCAAGTGTCTCAGTGGGATTTTAGCATCAAACCCTAAGGGGTCTAACCTGTGTCTACAGGGTGTGAGGGCTGTAATTGCCGAGAGCTTCGAAAAGCTGCACAAGAACCATCTGGTTGCCATGGGGATTGCCCCTCTGCAGTTCCTTCCAGGCCAGAGCGCAGACTCCCTGGGACTCAACGGCAAAGAGACGTTCTCCTTTTCCATTCCGGCAGACCCATCTCCTGGTCAGGAGCTCACCGTCCACGTACGTGCCCGTTAAGTCGGCCCCCATTAAGCATCTCCGAGAAATACCCCTCAAAGTAGTTCAGGACGATGGTTGACCTTGTTTTGCTTGTTTATTTCAGACCAGCACTGGAAAGAGCTTCCAAGTGATGACGCTGTTAGAGAGCAAGGTGGACGTGGACTTCTACCAGCACGGTGGGATCCTTAAGCTTGTGGCCCGGAGCATGGTTCCTTCCCAGCCATGACGCAGCACGTCTTGTCGCCCCACCCCCCAACTCCTCTTGCTCCCTGGGCTCATCTGAGCCCACTACACCAACCAGCAAACCCTTTGCGATGAACACCCTGTCCCATCCCTCACCTCCCTTGGTGATGATGACCAGGGGACGCCTCGATGCCCGGCTGCAGTACCGACGCCTTCCTGGAGTGGCTGGCTAAGGCCGGCTTTGCGAGCACAGCATAAACTCATTTCTTGCACTTGAAAACATCCAGTAAGGTTTTATAGGGCCGTGTGAAGCCTGAAATTAGTTAATCCACCCCCCGCCTTCTCCTTTCCGCCCTGTCCCCCTGTATTGTACCTCTTAATTGTTGATTAACGTTGCATGTGAGATTTGCTGCCCTCTGCTGGTCATGCTGCTCCACTATGCGGTTCTCCTCCTCAATCTGTCAGGCCGCATCGGTATCGGAAAGGACCCGGAGCCGCGCTGCTCCAGCCGCCTGCACTGCTGTGGTTTTTCCAAGGTCCAGCCTGCAGCAGTCCAGCGCTCATGAATTACGCTATTAACCTTCAGACCAGAGGCTAATGTTTTCCGCAATTCCGGATCACTGATGACTATAGCGGCCGACTGCTAATGTTCGTTTGTTCAGAATTGCGGTTTATATTCCCTGCTGTGAGTCACAGTCCATGCAAATGTCACTTTGAAGGTTTAAGGAGCTGTACAATTATTCATAATTGTGATTCTGCAGTAGGACTAAAGCTGTATGTGGGTGATAACTTGTGTTAATCAGTTAGTTTATTTGCGGATGCTCTTGTTAGTGGTCTGTAGTGAACCGTCTCTCTGTGAGTCCTGGAGTATGCTCTTTGGAAGTATGGTTGGTTTGCTTAACCTCCTGTGACTGCTAAGCCGTTACCTCAGAGTTTGGGGGCAGCCCTCCTCCCTTTATAATTTCACTTTTACACTGACCCCCCCCCCCCACACACACACTATCGAACTGTCAAAGTCAAATCACTGCATGAAGGTTTTGTCGGTACATTTTTTTTTTTTCCCTCCCTCTGAGCTTCTCATTTTTTTTCAACGATCAACGGGCCATTTTAACAGGTTTAGTGTTTCTGAGCACAACCCACAAACCAGTGTTGACTCTTTGTGGACATCAAAAGATCACAGAGATGTTTCCATGTAATCCCATCCTCCCCCAGCATATTTTTACCTGATCACTTTAGCATCCCCCCCATGGCACCGCCTGGCCTGTGACACGGTCTGCGTGAAGCCTGGATCTGCAGTCGAAGCTCACTAGAGGACTCCCGGCTAAGGTGTGCATGTGTGATGTGGTCCTTCGTTCTGGACTTTGCCTCCATGGCTTCTGGGGCAAGTCCCTCACCATTTTGCATTTTTGAAACAATCTTTGACATTATGCAACAAAGGCGTATCACGGCAAGCCGACCTGAAGCAGAATTGCGTTGTAAAAAATGTATCAAACCCTGTAGCAATGGAATTATTGCTGATTATTGTACATAATTTTTAGTAAAGAATTAAACAAGTTGAGTTTGTGTTGTTTTAAAATAAACTAAAAATTTAGAGAAGAATATCCGCATTGGGAAGATGCTGACCCACATTAGCATAATTGCATAAGGCATCAAGCCCCAAATTTTTACATGCATATATTTCATTACGTAATTTATGTATCCCATATGATACCAATTCCAGTTGGTCAGCTGTTCATGCATGCATCATTTTAATTTTACCTGTCACAATTTGCATATGCTGTCATTTGGATTTAAATCTTGGGCATCTGCACTTGTGCTGCAGACACAGTTAAGATTTAAATCCTACAGCAAAGTGATTTGACCAAAAATTTGTTGTATGTCTTTGTTCTCTGCTTTTGCACTTTCTCATAGTGGAAAATTGGCTCAGATGACTATGCATTACTTATACATTAACTACTATGCCACCTTCGGGCGAAGACTTTCAGCATTTCTGAGATTGTAACATGCACGAAAATGAGTGGTTAGCATATATTTTCTTGCATCATTATAACGGAATTTGTAAAGTAGAAAAAAGTGCTATATTTTTGCCACTAGAGGTTGGTACTGTGGTACAAATGAAGTTGGTAAGTAGTCAACAAAAACTCAGCTGCTTAGATTTTGCGGAAGGTGATGATGTCTAGGGCAGGGTGTTTTGCCTCGCTGTGAGCTAAATTTAAACCAAACATCCTGACAGTGAATTCCCAGCCAGGCCATCTGTCTGCCGTTCTTTGAGCTGATATCGTCTCTGTTTGAGTGGATATGTGAGAGGAACTGATGCCAGAAAGACGTGTGTGTAAACGGCTTATGAAGGTAGCGCTGGTTGGCAGTTTAACACGTGATGTAAATAACAGAAGTATCGGTGAGAACATAGAGATGTAATCCTGACTAAGTCATCTAGAAATATGCTACCTCAGCGCCCCCTGGAGGAAGGTGCTTGCACCTCTGGTTGACTCAACAGTATAGTACTTGTGCCACCTACATTAGCGGTTCATTAATTCCCTCCCACGCGTCTGGTGGCCGTCTGTGACTGGTCTGGGTACTTGAACCCCACTTTTGTCACCTGTATGACAGCCATCCTTGTCTTGAATAGCTCTTGGCACCTTTCTTTTATTAACTGATCAATTGTGAGCAGAGGCTTCGTATTGGTCACCAGTCTTTGCAGAGCTTGTGTGATTGGCTGCTGTCATATCCCCACTTGTACAGCTGATCAATCCACTCAGTGCAGCATTGATGATGATGATGATGATGATGATGATAGAGAGCACTCTGAGCCACATGTCACATGCCTTTCTGCTTTACCAAACTTGCAATGTACTGGCATCCCATCTAGGTACCTTCCAGTTGCCCAGGTCCCATGCCTTGTGCTTCCTGGGCAGAGGTTGACATTTCTAGTCCAGAAATTAAAAATCCAGACCAAGATTTTGTTTCAGCCATCCAACTCTCTGACTGTGACTCTTTATACTCAGTTGGTTGGCTGACAAAATCGTGGTGTGGAATTTACTTTCTGGACCTGAAATGCCCACCTCTGTTCCTGGGAAAGACTCAAGGTTCACCATGGCCTATGGATGGATTCCCAAAATCAATCAAGACTGATAGCTGTTAGCCTGTTTGATAGTTTCTTTCATATTCATGTAATTAAATAAATTATGGGTCTGAATACATACATGTGTGGTATTAAGTCAAAGCAGTTTACACTATCAGTAGTCATAGGATTAGCTATGTGTTGTGCTAATTTGGCTGGTGTCTTGAATCCTCTCTACTGACCACTTGGTTTCTCACCTGTCTGCAGAGTCCGTCAAGCAAGCTAGAATCCCAAGTCTCCTTTAAGGAAATTTAGGTGCTCAGTCTTGACCCAAATCAACAATTTCATACACGTAGTGCTTGTGCTTATGGATGAAACACTCAGGAAAGTTGCTGCTTTAAGTTGTAAGACGTAAGGAACATTTAGGGCCACGAGGGGCTCCTCTGTGCTACTTTCTTATTAGCATTAAGGTAGATTGATGCATCTCCGTGCAAATTTGCCTGTTTATTACCTAGAGGTAAGTGTACCAGTGATTTGGGTAAGAGAACTGCCTGTAAATCCAGTGGTATCCATGTCCAGTGAAGGATTAGCAGACGGCACTACTGAAGGAACTGCTGTAGTTTCATTAGTGTCATCATTAAACCAGCTGGTTCAATTTACAGGGGTTTTTCTTAGCTGTTCAATCCCTGAGAGCTAAGGTATTCAACACCCAGTGTTCTGCCCCGGGAGGGGTCACCTGTCTCAGCAGGGGGGTTTCTACCACACTGGACCTCCACTTGCTGCTGAGATAGGAAATTCCTCTCTCAGTCAGCGGACGGGTTTCCTGTTACTGTGAGCCTGAGATCAGGGATGACGGGGAATCTGTTTACAGGAGGCCTAGTTTCTGGTTCTATTTCTTCACCAGCACACTTGCCTTCATTAAACTGGGAGCTTAGTAGTCAGCTGACTATGAAACACATTGGAAACAGAAGAGAGCAAAACTGCTGCAAAGGCAGGAAGGGCAAGACAAGGTTCGGCAGCTGGTTCCACACTCAATCTGGGGTCTGTCACCACCTAGTGGTCTGGAGCAGTTACAAGAGGTCTACAGAAATGTATCAAATTTATGAAATTGTAAATACAACTCTTTGGTTCATGTAATCTGAAAAATAGTCAAGGGCACTTAGGTGATCATGCTTCAGCAGTAGAGTCCCAAAAATCTGGTCTGTTTTCATTTGGGATACCTGGTCAGAAAATGTTGGAAATCTGCTCTAGACCCCTTAATACCATAATGCAATAGCTGTCCACGTAACGTTAACCAATCACTTAGTGTTTTTATGTGTAGATGTGGTCATATTTGTGTGCATATACAACTTTCTAAAAGGGCTTGTGATATAGTAGTTAAAAGTTGAATAACTGTCGAATGACTATTTCATGGTCATGCTATAGAACTAATTTAGACACGTACTTAAGGACTGTGACAGCATGAAACAAGTAAAGTATTTATTTGGTTTAAGTAACATACAGAAGATCCAAAATTATATGATTCTATGCTAATATACATTCAAATCTGCATTTCCCACTTTACCGAAACTTAAGAAAACAAGCGACTGTAAATGACAGGAGATTGTGGGGGAGAAACAAAACAACAGAGTCTGCAGTCATTGGAGCTGTTATGCTGAGAGCTTATCATGGTGATTCGGAGTGTAGGGAGCCCCCTACCCCAGCAGAGCAGAGCCTCAGGACGTCGTGAGGAATGTGTGAGAGCTTCACCTCCCTGCGGCAGCCCTAAGGGCGGGGGCCTCGGTCGGCCGGCCGTTATTGCCGGGATCCACAGTCTGAGGTGCTGGTGTTATGGTGAGGGGGGGGGCAGCGGTGCAGGTTCTTTGGCAATTCTGTCTGGTGGGTTTAAGCAAGTAAGCCAAATGGCAGGTCTCATCCTTTATCTTGCTTGTTTTCACCCAAAGTGCTTGTGCCATATGTGGGTGGGGGTGACCGAGAGCTGGAGGGGGGACATGCGTGCATTTACGTGGAACACTGGGGATACGACCCCCCCTTTGGTAGGTCTGGCCTGTTGAAAACCAAGATGCAAAGGACCGTGTGATTGGTCAGGTCACGTGTAGCTCATGTCCGGATTCCCTGCTTGTACTGTTGAGAGGGCTCCAACCCAGACAGGTGAGTCTATCTCACCTGCTGCCTGCTTTGCATGCAGCCGCTTCCATGGTGTCAGTGTTACCTCACCTTGGACCATCTAGCCATTCATTGAATAAATCAGGCCTCAGTAAACTTAAGCCCAGTGTTGGGCATTTCAGGTCCAGAAGCTACAAATCCAGGCCAAGATTTTGTTTCTACCAACCAGTTGAGTCAAGTCACAGTGACTCAACTGGTTGGTAGAAACAAAATCTTGATCTGGTTTTGTAGCTTCTGGACCTGAAATGCCCAACACTGATGTCATAATGAAGCTTACTGGAGGGCTTTGGTGGTGGAGTACGATCAAGTGAAGAGAACCTGACTGGCTGAGATGATCACTCCCCTGTGTTCCTACGCATCTCCAATGTGACCCTTTAATGGGACCCGCTGGGGTGACAGAGGCCAGCCAAGTCCTAAAGGATTTTGCGACTTCCCCCAAATTACACAGCCGGGTTTATCAGTACATTGAGTAATGAAGTTGCAATATAGCTTGGTGCTCTACTACTGAACACATCTGAGGCACCGATGACAAACACAGTCCATGTTCACCAATCAGGTGAAAATTCCCTTATATCCTCACTTTATATTATACATGCTGCGATTTGCTTAAGACTGGGTCATTGCACCCAATGTAATAGTCATATACAAAAAGAAGGATAGCAGAGCTTTACATTATTTGGTGCAGCTTGGTGGAGAATGTCATAGCACCAAGTGACCTATAGTCAGGGATTGAGATTGACCTGAGAGTCAGGTGACCACAGCTCTATCAAGTCCACGCCCACTCGTGTTAGACTCTGCCCATGCCCCTCCTCTTCCAGGAGAGTTTATATATACGGCTGACTGTGGGCCACCCCAGTACACATATTGCTGGGTTGGGGGAAGGGAAGGGACAGGGGAGTGGGGGGGTAGCTGAGGGCCACCAGCAGGGGGGACGGCTAGTCCTCTTCTGAGCTGCTTCCTCCACGGTCCATGGCATAAACCATGAAGAGGAGGTCCGGTCGGTGGACCACCAGGGGATGACCCGGCTTCACCATCTCAAAGCCCATGTAGTGGAAGGTTCTGGTGATTAACGCTGCAGGGAACGCACACGGGTGTGTCAGGGTACGCTCCTTTTTTCTATCCTCAGCAGTAATTCCATCCGCTACACGACACTGCTACGTGACCTCTATGAATAGCAAGCGCACAAGTATCGGTGTCGAATAAAAATGAGCATGAAACGGACGTCTTTCTCCTCTGCAGAACATCCGCCTTCGGAGCAATGTCCGCTTCATGCTCTTTCTTGCCCAAGTGTTCCCTCCCACCAACACAGAAACAGTGTTTAATTTTTTACTTCCCCAAAGTGTAAAATGGTAGCAGCTCATCCTCACAGACCACCCCCCCCCCCCCCCCCCCCCCCCCCCCCCCCCCCCCCCCCCCGCGCTTACATCGGTCCTCCCTGTTCCTATTGAAGCACAGGAACACGCACTGGACTTTCAGCTTCTCCTCAGCGAACTCCAGCAGACTGGTGAGCCTGGGGGGGCAGAGGAAGAGGGGTTTGGATTAACTGTGCTCAGACCCCATGGTGCCACACAGAGGCTATGCAAAGATCACGTTGCCAGGGCCAATTGTAAAGCTGGGCACACAGAGAGGTCCACCAGGGCTCCATAAGCCCCACCCCCAGGCATGCATACCCCTCCTTGCTGCCCTCGGGAAGTGGCCCCCCAGGGATCTCCAGGAAGAGGCCGTCCGGAGAGAGTGACGAATCCCAGCAGGACTGCCGACGTTCACTCAGCTGGTACTGAAAGTGCAGCAAGGGAGTCGCCCCGTTGGTGCTGAGGGTCCGTGTCACTGTCAACCTGTTGTCCTGCAACCCAGGGGGGGGGGGGGGTAGGAGTTGGTTGGTTCAGACCGCAGGCACCTGGGAAGTCCAAGCATTACCCAGCGAGTCGGAAGTACGCCCAGGTACCTAAATCCAGACTAACTGTAATTATCCATCTGGATCAGTCATTTTATACTCAGGAGATGTCTGCCAGTTTGGTGAGCATCTAAGAATAAGCCTGGGGGGTCTGGCGAACAGCCACCTGAAACGGGGATTTACCAGTGGGGAAGATTTCTGGGAAAACGAAAATAAAATTCACAGAACTCCATGTGCAAGTTGCCCAGCTGGCTCTTGCAGACCCTTTGGATCTGGGTTACTGGTGGACAAGCTAAACAGAGTCCTGAGAATGAGGGGCAGCTGGAACAAACCGATAGTAATTCAATCACCTTAAGTTCCACCCATCACAACGGGCAAATTACGTGATGGCTCACGATTGGCTCACGATGTCCTTGGAAAGCAAAATATATCCAATGGTGTATCGCTCAGAAGCTGATCTAGCAGAGCAGCAACTAATGGCGCCTTAATCGCCAGCCTGAATGTACAGAGCCACATCCATCAGCTGGTGGTTTATTGGTGATCACGGGGCTTGTGTGTAACGTTCAGACATTCACTTCGGTGGCGTCAGCAGCCCGGCTGATCCTAACGCTCCTAACGTCTGGACGGACATCTGAGCCACACAGAATCAATGCCTCAGAACATTCATGAATAAAACACCTTGCCCTGGTTAGCGATCGCTCAGCTTGGGTATGTCAATGAGAAGACCCGCAGGTCTATATGACGTAAGAGGCTGTCCCGTCCTGGCCGGCAAACATTCCATTGCTGAACAGTGGGACCATATCCAGCTGTAGGTGTCAGATTGCACCATCTGTAGGATGTTCCCCTATCTGTCCTTAAATCAGTCCTGAGTGCCAGACTTGGGGGTCAGCTGGCATTGGTGATTCAGCCTGACAGAGCTGAAGTCTGTCTATAGACCAGAGTTTGTAAAATATCCCAGTAGAGCCTAAATCATGCTGTCGCTATGGGGGTGGGTGTATAGGTCCTGGACTGTGGGGGGGATATTCCAAATGGAGCAAACTACACCCAGGGGATTGAAGGTGACACTTTGTCCGGGGGCCTAGAATTCCTTACTACTTCCCTGGTTTAAGTTCTATAATTCCTGGAAAATTCCACAGCTTGTATTCAGCAGTTCTCCATTACACAAATGTGCTTACACAAAAGTTCCGCCCAGCATTTTCAGTAAGCAAGGGTGGGTTTTTTTCTGCCGACGACATCAATAAAGAAAAGACATCACGTAAACCAGCTTCATGCATCCACCCTGATCCAGAGCATGGTATTCCAGCAGGAATTGCAGGGCCGGACAGCACAAGTGGGGTGGAGAGGCGGGGCTGTATGTGATTGACAGGTGAGGAGGGCGGGACACACACACGGAGGCGGGGCTGTATGTGATTGACAGGTAAGGAGGGCGGGACACACACATAGAGGCGGGGCTTCTCACCTTGTGCAAAAGAACACTGGGAGGATGATCCCTGCCTGTCCCTCGCCCACCCGGGATCTTCGATAGTGGGTGAGGGACATCAGGAGCACCACAGAGGCCCTGGGGCCTGGTTCATGGAGCAAGGGGGCCGGGAACCAGGCAACGAGGAGCTGTAGAGTGGAAAAGAGGAGTAGACAAAGGATGGGTGAGGCTCACCTCCTCAACTTATCGTGCTAATATCTTATCATGAAATCGAAGCAGAGCAGAAGAGCTAATTCTGGGTGGTTGAACCTATTTTAAGGCTACAGCCACTGCTCAAGGTCTCCCAGCATATAGGGACTACGAGACAAAGCCACATTTCATAGCTGGCAGTAGAGGTTGCTCTATGGGGGACGATCCGCAGTTGTAACTCCAGCTATCAGCAGCAGTCTTTGCCCTCATCCTACGTCAACGATTCCACGCCGGATCGCGTGCAGACATTGCAAATCCGATGACAAAGGCGGTGGCGTTGCACGTGAGATGGTGGCGGTCATGGCCACTCAAGCGGCATGAGGGAAATGTCACCCACTCACTCCGTGTTCACGGCTAAAGCTCACGGTCCGGGTCGCAGTCACGCCAGCAGAAAAGTGTTAGCAGAGATCGCACCCTCAGGGGTTACTGCTTGGTCATACCTGAAGTGTTAATGCCAGCTCCACAAATAGCTCATCCCCAGATGCCGTATCAACACCCTGTTCCCTGACCTATTTCCTCTGGGTGGCGGAGGGGGGGGGATGGGGGGGTTGAGACCTTGGGCTCTCCTGGGATGGATCTATATATTTATTCCCCAGCTCATTGGATTTAACCCTTCCATCCATTGTCAGACTAGGAAAACAAAGTGCACATCATTGCCTCAACACTCTAGAGGTCCAACTAGCCCCTCCCCGCTGCGATAGGAATTGGCAGACATGGTGCAAAGGAGCCAATTAACCGCTGTGCTGTTTTTAAACAGGACCCACGCCCAGAGAGAAAGGTCAGCTTAGATCAGGGCCTGGGTACAGAAATGGTTAACCGGCGTGACTTGAAAGGTCATTCAGCTGGAGCCCAGGAACGTGAAGCGCAAACACAAACAACCACATGACCTGCACACCAGTCCCCAAATAGAGCCTGGCGCTCAGGGGCAGGGAGACACGAGTCTGCATCTCAGGTTTCAGTTGACCTTTACGTGTCCGTCGTGATGAGCCCCCCCCGCCTGAAGGCTTGCTTTCGGTTTTCCTGATAGTTTATCCATTCCCAATTTTCCCAAGGCGTAGCTCAAACTGGTTGTGCATGATTTATGCAATAAGCCAATAGCTGTCTTGTGCACTCTGTAAATAAAATAATCCCACCCCTATTGTAAATTGTTTTTTTGTCTTTTACTATCACAAAAACATCTGTCCATCAACAGAACGTGGCAGAACTTACACAGTGTACAGTTTCGTCTGGCTTATACAGTAGCTGCCCTACCACAGAAGCCTAATCAATGCCATTCGGTTGGGAGAAATTAAAATCTATGGGCGGGGTTGATGGGCTGTTACCATGGCTACCAGTACGTCTTTAGCTAGCAGAGCCATATCAGCGAATATTGCGAAAGCAAATCCCGGTTCTTAATTCCGCACAGATCAGAGACAAACACCATAATCTGCATTCATTGCTGCCGCTGTCCTCGTGAGGCCCACTGTATTTGTGGATGATTAGAGTGAAGCACTGCTTCCTGTTCGCATGCAGAAACCCAAGCAGGTGCAGTGGGCTTAAAGTGACAGCACTGTTCACCACATCACTACCACTAAACTATTTTCGCACTACCATCAGCCGCATATCCCCACGCAGGGTTCCTCCTTCATTCGCTCCCGTTTTCTGCAGGGTTTCATCCTTCCCAGATTCAAAAAGGCCTTGCATTGCATTTGCCGTCTTTCCCGAACGCCTGCCTCACAAGGAGAGGGGTGTCACTGGGGATGAAGGAAATGTCGGCTTGCCTTGAAACTGAACCCGATCAGCCTCGAGCGTCCGTTCCCCCCCATGTTTCCACCCCCCTCACAAATTCTGAATGCCCTCAACTGCGCACACATGGTCCAGGACAACACAGTAATCTCTTGCGCTCTTTCACCCATCATTAAGATGCCCTTCAAAAGCACATACCACTGTTGCCAGAGAGACTTGCTTTGGAGGGAAAGTCAGGCACTCTGTTCTGTGTGTGTCTTACCATGAGCTCACAGACAACACACGGAAAATCTCACCACTCCGTCCATTCTAATAGCCCTACAGTTGATTTTGGCTCCCAGTTTAGACCATAAAGCATTCGCCAAAGCAGGTTGGCTTAATTGTTTTTAGCGTAATGGATTTCTTGGCTATGAGTCCTTGTTTAGGTCAGGGAGAAAGCAAGCATGGCCTGTGTCCAGCTTCCAAAACAAGACACCGGACGTGTTTCAAGTACGTCACCCCATCTCAGCCCAAGAGCCCTGGGGTGAGACAGAACCAGCCGGATGATCAAAGCCAGGCCAAGTCGTAATACATGTTGCAACCTGCAGAATTGCAGCATGCAATTTACTGGATTAACTAGTTATTAGTCAAAGGGAGGAGGCAGAACATTGGAACAAGATTAACCTGAAAGCAAAGCTGATTACCTAGTCGCATCTGATAGGTCTGACCGTTTGTTTCCAGAATTAAACATTCAGCAGGACACTTTCACCATTAACGGTCGGGGGAAGTTATGACCCCATCAGGTTGTTGCCTAGGTTTGTCTGTCTGGTGGTTTTATTTTCTGCCATTTATCCACGGCCACTGTACTTACTGCCCTTTATTATTTATGCCTCATGAATCTGGCGTCATGACTAGCACAAAGTATGTAAGCAGGGATTTCATCATACAGTGTACATTTGATAATAAGTATCCTGAAACCAGCATCACGAACACAAAGCACAATAAGCACCACATATGTCCATCTTACATCCCGCTATAAAGCTGGACATTTTAATGATTTAATTCAGGATAAATACCTGGTTGGGTTCATGCCCTCAGAACCGTTCCCAGATACCTTTTCACATCTGAAACTTAACAGAAGCAGCCACTAAAGAATGTCAGGCCCCCAGTCTTCGATCGCCCAATTTCACCGCCGGGACCAGGCAGTGAGGGACCCCGAGGAGGCCCAGGACCTGCCGGGCCTCCTGCCTCATCAAGCCAGGTACCGCATCTTCTCCTGCCTCAGAGGCTCCAAGATGTTACTGCACAACCTGACTCATTCACACAACTAGTGTGGTTATTGTGTTTTCATCTACAACCCGCACCATCCAATTTGCTTAGCAACATTTTCAGTATGAGCACAACCTATTCGCTCTATGTGAGCTCTGATCTATTCTACTGTGGAGTCACTGGCCAAAAACAGACTGCTGCTCAAAGGGGGGTGATTTTTTTTGCCCAGACAAACATTAACAGAGCACCCTGTTATCGTTATTTTGCTACAGGGTACATTTACTAACTAATAGCACTTCATATACAGAAAAAAACTACGCTATTGTAAGCACCCCAGCTGACGATGAAAATAATGCCGTCAAACCAGACCCTAAAAAACCTGGTGTGTAACATGGTTTTGGTGCCGCCATGATTCATGACAGCCGTATATCATGACCGTCTAGTCAACTGAGCTTCTGTTTTTATTTTATTTATTTATTTATTACTAACCTAAAAACTACTTTCCCTTTGATATTTATCTAAAAGGCACATTCTGCGCATTAAGAATACTACAGTGGCAATGCGTATTTGCATTTTGCTGGAATATGAAAAGCACCTCGCCGCTGCCGGCACAGGCAGACTGAGGACCGCAGCAGCCCCTCCCGCACCCCGATCGCCCCTCAGGCAGAAGCAGTCAGGGGAGAGCAGGTCATCATCCGGGAAGCGTTCTGCTGCAAAGCCGATTAAATGCGAAACAAATCCGCAGCGCTGTCCCAGTACGGAACAAGGTTAACATCGGCCACGGCACCGTGCGTGATCTTTAGAGCGGCTATTTCGGCCTGCCTTTGCACATCGGGCTGCGTGATCCAGGGATTTGGCTGAGGGGCAGCGGCGTTCACCGGGGGTGGGGGGAAGATGCCCCAGTGGGTTTGTCATGGACTAAGCACTGTATACCTTTGGCATTTCATGCATTGGCCTTTTGTCGTGGACCAAGCGTTTTATATGACAACCTAATATACTGCAAAATAAGCAATTCAATAACACACAGTTAAGAGCGTATAATACTAAGTGAATACAGTCAAATATCACTCCAGGTCCTTCCTTGTGGCATTTATACTATTGCAGCAGCACTGTTTCCCGGATAAAGATTGTACACACATGCAAAATATGCATATTACATAGGTGATTGGTTTGATCAGTAATCACTATACAGCTGGACAGCAGAACGATGTGTTTTTCAGAACAAATCCCGCAGGCCGATTACATCGTCGCCGGAGCCGGGTCTTCTAGATAATTCTGAGCCCATCCGGACCCCATCCCCCCCCCTCTCCACCACCACCACCATCACCGAGATCGCTGCAGACCCATGTCCCGTTTGGACGGGGTGATGTTTCCAACTTAGGCGCGTCCCTCAGATCATTCTGGAAACGTGCGCTATTCGGGTTTGAATGCCAGCCGTCCGTCACATGCAAGCTGCCGGAGAGGGACGGCGACACGACAGCAACAACTTCCAACGCACACGCCTGTTTATCAGCGGTACAGTAGCTAAGATCTGCAAACAATAATAATAATTCAATAACAACTACAGCTGCTACCACTGCTACAACTACTACTACTATTACTACTACTACTACTACTACTACTACTACTAATAATAATAATAATAATATTCACAATAATAACAATTTTTATAATAATGCCTACCTTTCTTCGGTGTCAAACATGATCACCTCGGGGAGCTGACAAGTATGTATCCTTTTTGGGAGCCGAAGGAATAACTGTTTAATAAGAGCTCCACGGAAAAGTTAAGCATCCGTTAGACGTGCGGGTCTGGGGAGAAGCTACGGGCGGCTGGATCTGTGCGCCGGGCTGCGACATAAACAGCGCCTTGAGTCGCCGAGCGCCCCGGGGACGCTCATTTAAATACAGCGCCCGGTGGCATTGTGGGTAATAACAACCAGGAAACGCGGCGCAGAATGCCCCCCCCCCCCCCGTCCCAAAGAAGAAGGTGTGTGGTTGAGTTATAAGACATAGTTCTTATAAAGGTTGCATGAATAATTTCAAGTTTCAAATCTAACCTGTCTGCTAAGTTTTTCCCCTTCTGTGTACCTCCGTACCGATTGTGTATAATCCGTGCTTATGGAAAATACCGTCATTGTGTCTTGGTGTCACGTACTGTATACCCCGCAATTATTTTCTTTTTAGTTCCTTCGATCAGCACTTAAAACTGATCAAGTAACCTTTTACTGCTGTAGGATTATTTTTCAAACGCAAGATTTATCCAATTAAATGTCATTGGAATACAGTATTTTCATTATTTTGGTTGCACTAAATAATTATAGTTCAGAGTCATGAATTGCACACAAAGTAGAGAAAGACAGTAAACTTCCGCATGTACTTCTCAGATCCTGATTATAAACACCTGATGAATCCAAAGGCAGGTGGGGTCTTGACCTTAGACTTGAAGACCTTCTGCAGCTAAAGCCTTTTAGGTGTGCTGGTCATTTTGTGAGGTCTAGAATACAGCACAAAATGATTCAACCGGAATCACTGCTCATCATGTATTACCAAATCTGGCACCTCTGTTGGAAATTTTCATGCACAAGAGCAGACCTGTAGTCATGAGTTGGGTTCAAATGTGCCGAGCTGTGAGACACCGGGATCAGCTTCTGCAGTACTTCCCTGGGGGAGAGTGGGTCATGTTGTTTTCTGGCCCAGTTCTCTCTGTTAGTAAGGGGACACCAAGAACCCATCCAGAGACATGATCCATCCTGCAGGATGAAATATTAAACAGTGCTAGATGCAACACAAAAGTCTGAGAGCTGGGGGTCAGGGGACCCGTCTCCAGGGGTAGTGGGCAATCAGAGGCTCTTTGCTAACAGTTCCACTGTCATGGTGATGGGTGGTAGTGAAAGAACACCCCCCGGACAGTCACGCCCCCCCAGCTCCATGCTGATTCAGGTTTATGTTCAATAGGAATTTACCCTGAGATTTGTACAGCATGTACGTTTTACTCAGTACAGTTCTGGTATAAATCAGCACATGACAGGAGTGACTCCAGGTGACGACTTCTTGTTCTTCATTCGTGGTCTGTGTGAGCCAGTTATCTTGGTATATGCAGGACATCATTTTGTCATTTTGCTGTTTTGGGGTGGAATAGCCCCTAAACATTTGACCTTTTGACATCTTTTGACCCATTCTTTTGGTTCACTATGGTTCAACATCAAGTTTCACATTAGTTATTTTGCGTTCAGCTCTTCTCATTTTCCTAAAGGATCCGAGGTCAATTTAGGTGAGATTCCCAGCTCAGAGGCTCAACTGCCAGATTTCCAGGATAATTCAAACCCAGATCCGCTAAAAGTATATATTCCAAGAAACATTCCAGTTTTGACTGTCCAAGTGTAGGAATTTGCACTAGCTTGTCGGAGTCTTGCCCATCACATATCATTCTCTGGATTGTCTCCTTGATCTAATTAAGGGGTCTATTGTATCACTTCCTTTCTGGCTCACTTTCACGTCCGGGAAATGTATATTTACGCTCTGAGGTAATTACAAGAAACAGCCTGAGGATGAATTTATCTTGATAAGAATGCAGTTTCTGCAGCAGAGTGACACTAAAGCACTAGTGCGCAAAAGCAAACACTCACTGAAAGTTCACACTGAACCTTGCATTGCGTGTTTGGACTGATTTAGGAGTACAAAAGCTCATTTCACTGTGGCGACTGATTACGCTCCCAGCATTTGGATTGATTCAATGGAGGTGAATGAATGTAAACAGAGGTGGAGGCTGATAATGATAATAGCTTCCCACTGAATGTCTGGGGAAGCCAACATCCTCGGGGCCTAAGCATGTGATAAAGCTTAAACATGCTGTGCTAAATTACATGAAAATCTAAAATTACAGGATAACTCCCACCACTGTTTATGTTAATCCATTGGGGGATGAGAGGCTCCTTGTCCAGTTACTCGTAGTCACATGGCAGGAAACGGCTGGTGCTGCTGGGTTCGAGCTTAAGATAAACAATCCCTTTTGTCATTTAGTTGTCTTTTATGCTACTTGTTCTATTCCATTGACCATTGATGCAACAACAATCAGCCTCTTTATTTTATGTAGTGTGTGTGTGTGTGTGGGAGGGGGGGTATATATTCATATATTACATTGTGGGGACCAAAAAAATGGATCCTACAATGTAAAATTAACAGGTTTTTATCACATTGTGGGGACATTTGGAAGCTCAGTTTTATGACAATCTTATGGCTAAGGTTAGGGCTGGGTAGGGGTTAAGGTTATTCTTGTTGGGATTAGGGTTATGCCCATAGAAACAAATGCATGGTCCCCACAAAGATATGAATGCAAACTGTGTGTGTGTGTGTTCCACGCAGATCTCCTCCTAAGCACAGCCACCATCCTCGTGGACAACGTTGATACACATCGACCCTGTGAACTCCACCCCCCCACTCCCCAAGGCCCCCACAAATCAATTGAAAGGGCACGTGGGTTTCCATCTGCCAGGCCTCACCGGGGCACCCCAGGACAGTTATGTCACCAGCGGTTTCTCCAGCACCTCAGGCGTTAGTAAAAGCATCTTCTTAAGTCAGTCTCTGAAGCCTGCCATGGTTTAATGGAAGAATCCTCTTGTATTAACGCATGCCAAGACACTGAATAATTCAGCAAACTAATTCATTGAGCATCTGCAGTGATGTAGTTCTTTAAGGAGTGAATTCATAGGGCTTCTGCTTGCATCGCCCAGTTAGTACCAGCAGCTGGTGTTGTTTACGTAGCATGTTGTTATGCGTTTCCAGGGCACGGGGCCCCAGGATGTCATCACCTCTGCGGCACAGCACTGACGCTCCCAGTCAAAAAGGGAAATCCCAGGGGCCCGTATCACAAAGCAGGATTTCTTGCTTAGGCGGCTAACTTGTCCGATTTAAGGCACCCCAGCTTAAATGGACCATATCTTTGTTCACTTACATTTAGCCCAGATTACCTTTAATCCAACAAGTTATCCAGGAACACAAGAAATCCTGCTTTTTGATACAAACCCTAGGAGCATGTGTGTATGACAATATAATTAATAAGGGTTATTATTGTTATAAATATATGTCACTGTTGTGTTGCCTTATGCCTTTTCTTATGCCTTTACTGGAGAAATTCAAGGTAAAAGATACATTCTGGTGAAATTTTGGTTAAGCATACAATTGCAGGGTCCTTTCTTGAACTTAAACAAGCATGCTAGGGGTGTCAAGTGCAAAGCTTCAACCCGTGTGTCTATTATTATTATTTGATGTTTATTTATTAATCTATTTAGAACCAATAATAAGCACCACTAAGAAAAGAAGGCCGTGTTCTCCAAGAACAAGGCACGTAGAATGAATCTGCACCAATCAGTCTAATATTTTGTAGGCCCCACTTGTGCTACCAAAACAGCTCTGACCCGTTGAGGCCTGTACTCCATGAGACCTCTGAAGGTGTCCTGTGGGTTCTGGCCCCCAGACGTTAACAGCAGATCCTTTGTAAATTGCAAGGTGAGGCCTCTGTGAATCGCACTCGTTTATCCAGCACATCCCACAGATGCTCGATTGGATTGAGATCTGGGGAATTTGGAAGCCAGGTCGACACCTTGACCTCTTTTTCATGTTCCTCAAACCATTCCCGCACAATTTTCCCAGTGTGTCAGGGCACATTATCCTGCTGAAAGAGGCCACTGCCATTGGGGAACACCGTTACCATGAAGGGCTGTACTTGGCCTACAACAATGCTTAGGTATGAAGTATGTCTCAAAGTTACAAGGGTCCTTTTTCTAACTGTTTGAACCAAGTGTGGGGGGGGGAATCCCAAATTCAGTTCACCACTTTACGTGATTTTCAACAGCATTGTGAACGTCCAAGCAACAGTGTTCATTAAATGGTACAAACGAATATGCAAAATGAATCACCTACAAACACACATTTTACTCTCTGTCTCTCTGCCTAAATGGCCAAAATCAGAAAGCTTCAGATGGCCCATTGCTCCCAGTCACTAGAACTTACAGAATAAAATGACCTTATACTGTTGATTACTCAGGCTTGTCAGCTGATCTTGCCCCCTCCCTCAAAATACCCACATCCTTCCAAATTCCACAAAGCTGTAGGTGTCTCTCGAAAACTCCAAGCTCCACTTTCTACTGTGTTTGTCTGTGAGACTGAGAAAGTAGATCAGGCAGGAGCTTATGTCTATGGAACCATGTTCAAACCTCAGAACCCCGGCAAACTGGTCCAGAACTTGAGAAAACTTTCCATCCAGCCCAGTGTTCTTGAACCTTTACAAAGAACTGGAACCCAAAGGGTCTCAGATTACTCTCTGCAGCACTTGTAAAATTAATGACTTACGCTTTACTGCTAACTTTCTATAGAATAGTGAGATTAACATTTTCATCAAAATAGCATGAGTCTCACATTAGTTTGCTACTTCCTTGAAATTTGAATTTTTTATTTATATCTTATTTTCATAGCAGGCATGCCTATCCAAAACTCCCATTATGTCCTGGATCAGTGGTAGCCTAATCTGTTTATAGAAAGTTAAGATCTAGTTTGTTTTACATTTGGCCCATAATAACCCTTCTGGAGGAATAGAAGCCGGTCACATGACTACTGCTGAAAGTAATGTAAACAGCGTACAGTCTGGGATGTGAAATGCTGTCAGTGAGGCCTATTTCCACATCCAAACTGCTCTACAAACAACAGCAATTAGCTTCATTATCAGCGATCTACTTGTGTGTATTAGCCGTCAAAAACAGGTTATTGTTACTGACGTGTAAGACCAGTCTTACTGTTTGTGAAGTTTAAAAGTAGGCCCCGGTGTAATTTGATTATAGGGATTTTCTTTGTCAGAATGAAAGGTTAGTCATTTCCTCTCCTCACAAAGGTTATGTGTCTTTTGAATAAACGGATGCTTTATAGTGTAAGCTGTTTTGTTTGTTGACAGTGCCAACCTACCCTGCAGAGGGAAAGGCGTGAATTAATGGCAAGATGCCAGGGGATGTGAGATTGACGGCTTCATCTGAGCGACAGCTTTCATACTTCATGGTCGCGTTAGGAGCCAGGGAGGAGACTCCGATGTCACAGGTGCTGAACTTTGTGTGAATTTGCAACCAAAGGGTTTATTGTGGAACCTGGGCTCCTCGTCTATGTACCATAGAGGAGAAGAGTTAACACAATGACCCTGCGTCAAATCCTTCTCTAAAAATAACAAAGGTCAACTTAAAAGTCCCTTGGCCTATTTGTGACGTTGGTTTGTTTGTTTGTCCAAACTTAGATCCTTCTCAGGGACGGGGACGAGACCTTTGACAACATCCTGCTTCTGGCAGAGGGGTGTGGCCTCCGCGGCCAGCAGAGGGCAAGGGGTAAGTGCATGGGGTCATGGGAATTGGCCCAGAGGGGGGGGGGTGGCTCTGTGGTCACGGGTCTCACGCACAGAGAGAGGATGGTGTGTGGGAGACCCAACGTGGAAGTCTGGAGAACAATGTGGCGCTTAACGGGGGGAGGGACGGCCTAGGAGGATTCGTGTAGAATAAATGTTGGAGGTGGGACACAAAACCTGCCCCCTTATGGTAGAGGACAGCCTGCTTCCTGCTCACGATTCACAAGTCACACTCCAGCCTCCCTCCACCCTTCAACCGCACAATGCCAGCACCCAAACCATCATATACTTTCCCTGTTTTTGTCATTATTAACGCACACAAAAAAGTCAATGTTTCTATCTGACTCTTAGCATAAGATTTTGTACAGACTTTAATTGCATAATTCTT
>JAODJU010000018.1:16126685-16158831 GCA_026776725.1 Gnathonemus echidnorhynchus | reverse complement strand
CCCCCCCCCCCCCCCCCCCCCCCCGAAACAACAAACCCACCGGTGCACATAATCAATGCCTGCACTTTGTTAATGTCTCAGTTCAGCAGAAACAGATTTTTCACAGAACATCTGTCGCTACGTACAAAATAAACAGAGGCCCTGACACTTTGTTTAAGAAGGTATGTGTGATGACATAAATCACATTTGCAGTTATGTGTGGAAAGCAATGAAAAATGTCCCCTACATGAGAGGGACGAGTTATGTAAGAAATCTTGCTAGGATGTATGATAACTAATTTGAACAGGAAATGGGGGGAAATGATGTTCTGCTTTCCCTGGGGCAATGATGAGAGCAGCTTGAGCAGAACAGGGAGTTTTACTGCTGATCTCAATCAAACTGCAGAAATCACTGCTGCCTGCTGTGTCCATTTTTAATGGTTAGATACCACAGTGAGACTCACTTCTCACATCTCAAGGGCTGACACTTCCCAAGCAGAGGACTGCAGAATGAATTTGCACATGAAAGCAGACTTTGTCACTCAGTCTTATAAACCTGCATCAGTCCTTGCTTTTTTGTGTGTAGCCTACAGAAGTATCTGACTTCAAAATTAAAAAAGGCAAATTAACGGATGCCAGTTTATTTAATATTTATTTAAATATTAAGGACTCTGATTCATGAAGGTAAATAACTGTCATGAGAAATATGCGTCCTATTTCTACACAGTCTGGTGGGACTTCTGCTCCAGTTATCAACCACTGTTATTTTTAAATCCAGCGCAGGAAAGTGCAATTTAAAAAAAGGCAGTAGAAAGTGACGATGGACTATTTGTCTTCTTTGTACAAGCAGGGCTAGCTATAGATAACGTTCTTTTGAGTTACAATTAATGTAACTAAGCAATGTAATGCTATTTCCGTAATACAGAGTTCCAAGAGTTTGGCAATCATACTGCGTACATTTTTCTCATGGTGGTTTACAAAATGTTACATAATTTCGCTGCAAAGTCATTTTTATTGCGTTTCTCTTGACATATTATCTCTCAAATATAGCTTTTAAAACAGCAATGACATAAAATAAAGCCTCTTTAACCACTGTGAAATTACAGCGTCTCTGTCTTTATTACTGGAAACGGAGCTGATATTTACTGATACGCCCAGCGCTTGCAGTCACCCTGGTTACATCCCAGTCAATACAACAGAAGAAAACGCCAAACCCTAATCTGGCTTTTGATTGGTTGGATAGTTTATAGCAGGGATAACAATTAATATACACTGTATTATGAATATATACGAAATACTATGTGCATGCGCAAAATTCACACTGCTGGCACTGGAAAATAAGTTCTGTCATTGCGGTGTTTTCCTGGCATTGCGTCAGTTTGAATATGTTTAAACTGAAATGGCCGGTGATGCGATCTTGCATGTGTCCATTCTGGGGCGTTCTGTTTTTTCGTACCCCCTACTACTCAGATGAAAATGCTGTTTGAACGTGTTTAGTTCAATGAAATTAAACTGTATTACGAATTTATATTTGACAATGTGGCATGTGTTCGTTATATCAGTATATTATAATAATTTATTCGAAAAGTACTAACTATGTTTTACAAATTATTTATTTGGATGGATGGATGGATGGATGGATGGATGGATGGGCTCGCGTATCTTGCGCGGTTTCACCCCCAGGGAGAAAAGCCTAGCGTTGCTTATGGATAAACATTCTCAAACAACGCTTTTTCGTCGTAAGTGTTGCGTCCACCAATTGTTTGGAGAACGCAATTAAATTTAGTGCTACTGTTTTAAATTAAGTCTCAGGAAACTGGACGGACCTGAATTACATTTTAAGTGACATTAATTGGTTGAGAAGTAATTCTTCCCAATGAATAGTTTCAGCAAAAAAAAACAAGCTATTTATATCACAATTACAGGTACAGCCTTTTTAGTTTATTGTTCACTCTAATATTGCACTGTCTTGTCTTTTATTGCACTAGTGATTGTCTTGTATTGCATTGCTGTTTATCCAGTCTACACAAAAAGAACATCCCCTACTACAAATACTATTGTGACCTCTGAGGATTGGTCTTTAATGGGTCATGAGACAGTACTGTGAGCGTAGACAACGATGTTAACACTTCTTCCAGCTGGCAGCTTGATACACATGTTCTCTGGAGATTAGACCATCAGTAGGCTTGATGTTGCCCATTTCACATCTCTCAGAACCACGGTGATTTTCTTTTGAATGATGTACTGCTTGCAGTTCACTCTCAATTGGGTTTGCCTTGTCCAGAGCTCCATCCGGCCCAGCACGTCTTTGTCCGCGAGGAAGAGGAACGCAGGAAAACACAGCTATTTGCCAGCGTCTCGCTGGATAAGCATGTGAATCAGCCGGAAAGTTCTGGAAATTCCCATGGCCTGCTCCCAGGAAAAATGTTCAGAGCAGGTTTGCTGGATGTGAAGGTCCAACGGCAGATTGAAACCACACGCAGCTGTGGATGATGAGTGTATTGGTAACAGAGTAATGTTAGAGCTCATTGAAATGCTACACTCAACAACACTTGTGAAAACTGCACAATTGAACTAAAGTTTTCAGGTTGGTTTTTTTTTTCATTTCATATTTGTTTTCCAGAATAATGGTGTTTTCTTGGGAAAGGTAGGCAAACACATGCAGCTTTTATGGTTTTATGGGTATTATTCTCCTACATTTCTGGCAGTATCAGATTTGGAGAATTCCCACTCAGTTCTGCTGTCCATTTTCATGTGCACATAGCAAAACTCACCTTTGCTCAGTGCCACAGATGGTGTGAATGTGGGGAACATCTGCCTCTTCCCACATGGTGAGAGGTGGTAGACGGATGGATGGATGCTCTTTAATGGGCAGTGACACGGTGCTGGCAGTACTGTGAATGTAGACAAAGATGAAGATGGCAGTTGGCTGGGCATGGTGTGATAGGCACGAGAAAATGAGTCTATCACCAGTCTGGATACTGCACTCATCTTGCATAGCCACAGCCAAAAGCATTCATTTTGAACACGACGCCACTTGAGACCTGAAGGGCAATGTCTTCGTTGATAGCCCGTCTCCTCATTTGGTCCTAACCCAGTCCCTAGGAAGAAGATGCACCTACTGCTCCCACGTGGACTCCTTCCCCGTTTGTTCCCCCTTGCGGTGCTTGTAAACTCAGCAATTGACGGGCCAGTACCTGGGACCCCCCCCCGCCCTGGAAGAATCCCTCCGAAGGTCACTGCAGACCTTTCTCTCTGCCTGCTGAATGCTAATGATATCTACATATACATATATCTTCCCCTGAGTACATTATACAGTGATGGACAAAACAATCGCGACTGTCGAAAGTTTGTGAAATCCCACATGATAACACATGTGACCTGAATCTGGAAACAGAATTATAACATACAAAAACCAGTCCCAAAAGTGGCGCTATCAGTTTTTCCCCAATGGGCTTCAAACTTCCACCTGTGAGTCTGTTGGTGACGTCATCTGGAGAGGAGGAACCCCTCCACACAAAATCAAAAAATATGACGCAATGGCGTAACAGTAGATAAAGAGGTTTTCCTGATGCCAATGAGAAATGTCACCAAAGCAGGAATTTGAATAGCATCTTCCTTCAGATTTCATTGAGTTATGGGAGTGAACATTTCTCAGGGAGAGGAATATGTATGAAGGTAATAGTCACTGCACATCAATCATGCTGACTGCGGATCGACTACTACGTTCAGGCCCAGTACTGATTCTAAGATGTGCTTACGGCTTTTGGTTGTGGACGAGGGGAGATGATGTAAATTTTGTCATCAGAGGGAGACTGCAGAGAGCTGTGGTCAGTGCGCATGTAGGCCAGATTTTTGTATCTAGTGGAAACCTTGCGCACATGCAAGATAATTGATTAGGTATTTCCAGTAAGTGGCAGCGCCAACTTTCACAGATCAGTGGTCAACAACGAAAGAGTAGAGGAAGAAGAGCTGTTGTTGTTGGTGTTGTTGTTGTAGTTACGGTTTTGGACAGAGGCCATGCCAAGGATGCAAACAGAAGCACCTGATGCTAGAAGACCTTGAGAATCAGTGTGACCTTCAAAGCCTGCAGCAGAGTGATGTGTCCGTGCCACATCCACCCGCTGTGTGAATCCTGCCCCATTATTGCTCATCGTCGATCTCCTGGCCACAGAAACAGACCCCGCCCACTAGTTCCTCTGGAGAGCTTGCTAGGAACCAGCTTCCTCTGGTTCTCGGAGGCAGAGAGCTGCAGAAGTGAGGAACTGGGTCTTGAGGACAGTGAAACCTTCACCTGCTGCTCTTCTCACAGAGATGGAGGATTGTCTGATTTATCCTTCATTAGCGTTGCTCCCCTTAAAGGGCCAGTACACAGCGATCGACGACTTGCCGCTGACTATTTCAACGAAAACCAACCCATTTATTTCCATCCACCCATTAACTTTCTGTAACTGCATGTCCCATTCAGGGTCGCGGGGGGCCGGAGCCTATTCTGGCAGGGAACCACCCAGGATGAGGGGACAACCCTTCGCAGGGCACACTCACCATACACACACCATCCACTCACATACAGTACCACCCACTCACACACCATCCAGTGCATGTTTTTGCACTGTGGGGGGAATCCGGATAACCCAGAGGAAACCCCATGATGACACGAGAAGGGTATGCAAACATCACACTCACAGAGCCACTGTGCTACCCCCATCCTGTTTATTTATTTAAAAAAATATATACTATTGTAAAATAGTAGTTATGATATTGATTTGCATAAGCAAAAGTTAATCTTAATGATATTATTTATCCATTAGAGGTATTTTTGTAATCCTGGATATAAAAGGTAAACTTAAGAACAACAAGAATGGTTTTCACCCTAACCCTCTGCCCATTTTAGTGTAAATTCATCTTGCAGTATTATTGTGCTTCATGCATTGGTGTTCATGATATATATCATTATATAGCTGGTTAACTGCATATCTGATTAGCAGTAAATATTCGCGACTCCTTGTCACTGCCCTATATATACTCATACCAAAAGACTCGACCTTTTTCTTCCGACTGTAAGTCAGAATTTTGATGTTATGTTGTAATCTAAAATAGATAAGCCTATTATTGAAACCTTGGCAGAATAAAACCTGTCATCACTTTTAGATGACTACTGTCGTGACTTGAAAATGTCTGTTTTCCCCATCTTTTCTGAATAGAAATCAGTCTTAATAAAGGAACTCTTTCTAGTCAGTATTATGTAACAGGGTGAAAAGATAATCGATTATTTGACGCAATATTGTTACCGTACATGTTTGAGGCTAGCGGTTCTCCCCACGAAGCTACACCCATTTCTTGAAGTCTGATGTGACCGGTGACTTCGATCTTAGTCATCGTGCGACACGAGTCACGTACGTCAACACACTGCACCTGTCCTCATATAAAGCGGCGATCGCACCGGCTTCCCCCGCCGCTCGGAGCTGCGATGCTTCACCCCAGGATGCGGAGTGACGGTAACATGGAGAACCGGGAATCCGCAGCCATACGCCAGCAACGGAGGATGAAGCAGACCCTGCAGTTTATTCACAAGGACTCTGCCGACCTACTGCCCCTAGACGGGCTCAAGAAACTGGGAACCTCCAAGGAAATGGTAACACTGGTTTTGTTGCTAAATGTATAAACTTGGTAGCATCGTCTTTGGCGACGTTTTTATTCTACGTCACCCAGAGTCCTTGGTCACTAAAGTAGAAGTACTGAAGGGTGCAAATCAAGAACAATTTAGCTTTTAAAGGCTTAATAAGGAAAACTCAGAGCGCAACATTTTAAGTAAAAAAATGTAAATGTACTATTTTGGGAATATATTTTATTCATGCAAGTTCTTTTGTAGTACAGGTATCCACATTGACGATTGAATTTACTTTGCCGTTCGTAGACGATGTTACCCATTAAGACCTTTATTGCGGGTGATTTACTGCATCCTATAGCTCATGGACTTGACGCGCTGGTAAACATCAACAGCTGTTTTACTCTGGTATGCTGAACAATTGCAGTAAATATCGTCAGTTTTGAATGATAATTAACAATCCAACGGCATTAATTTATACACACATGGATGCGAAGATTCTTACGTAAGGCTGTCATGGTGCTGGAGCAGCGGCTCCGCAGAGGACGGGGGATACAGTAGAAAATCTCCCGGGGGTCTCTCACTGCCCTGCGGGTGGCGGATAACGGGGCGGTGAAGGCGTGGGGGACGGAGTACCTGCATATGAGCAACTTACGCATGAATTGCATATACGCAAATCGGTAACACTTTTGGGGGTGGGGCACAAATACTTTGTATTAACTCGATCAGTTACTATTGAAGTACAAATCAAAAACAAATATAGTCGCTACTTAATGCCTGAGCTCAGTATTTCACTTGTTATTCGTTATTCATTTCTTGTTCCTTCTGCATAGTTCCTTCAGTAGATCACAAAGGTTTACAGAATTAACAGATACAGTAACAAACATAGTAACTGCTCGAGATAAAATATGCGTCACGATTCATTAATGATGAATTAACAAGAGATCAGTATGTAACTAAGAGTTTGTGGTTAATACATAAGTATTAATGTAATACTACATTATTTGTGCCCTCTAAAGTGAAGTGTAACCCTCAAATCTAATGTATGATTATGTAACCACTTATTCCTTGTATTTAATTTTTCATCTGGTGAACAGACATAAGGCAAAGGCCGATGAATTTAAACATTTTCCTGAGTAGCGGACGTGTTCTGAATGTCTATGATATCAATCGTCAGGGAGGTACCAAAGTATTGGATTTATGCCGAAGAAATATACGTGGAAAACTCATTTATTTATTTTTTTCTGCAGCAACCGCATAATATTTTACAGAGACGGTTGATGGACGCCAATCTGTCAAGATGCAAGCAGAACAATCGTGGCGTTAAACCCCCTAACAATGGTGCTGTAGTGCAAAGCATCGGGTCTCACCTGGGAAAGCAGGAGAGCTTTATTCAGCCTGAGGAGGACGACTACGTATTTGTGAACTGCAAGGTACCCAACAGCAGCCTGCAAGCGAGTAACTTAATTAACCGTCCCCCTGTCGTGCCGATAGCTTTCATTTAAAGCTGATGTGTTAGTAATTGATGACAGCCATCTCTCTCTATTACTTCAGTGTTGGGGGCGGGAGATGAAGGTTCTGATTGACACTGGCTGCAAGGCCAACCTCATGTCCACAGCCTGTGTTGAAAGACTCGGGTGAGCAGTGCATAAATCAAACGCTTGATTTCTTTATTTTAGAGCCGCTTAAATGTTAAAGAAGACAAAGGATAAAGTGAAGTTTTGCATTAAAATATAGATTATTGAAAGCTATTTTAAAATAGTGTGTATGATTAAAGAATAAGAAGGAATCAAGAAATCAAAATTATTAATTAAAGGTAAAGAATCATTTTTTACCTTACAAACAAATTATATTCCTATAAATTTTTTGGATATCCAGGAATTTATTTTGGCCCCAAACTATGACAAGTTTTTTAAAAAGTCCTGCTTCTGCTGCTGTAATAGCCGTTTGAAGATTACTTAGAAATGTACCGTCTTTTTCAGCTTAAAGGAAAGAGTCAACATGAACAAAGCTGAGACGGACTCCTTGCCACTGTGGCGAAACTTCCAGCCTCAGGGGCACATCGAGAAAGTCACACTGGTAATTGGACAAGTGAAGATCGAGTGCACAGTGACAGTCATTGGTAGGTCAAAGGCTGTAATTAATGACAAAAACTGCATGGTTGCTTTTTTTTTTCTTCTTCGAATTTTGCACTTAAATTGCATTGTACTGAGGTCATTTCAATATATCTTTGCAGAACATGAGAAGTCTTTCATGTCTCTTGGGGCCAGAACCTTGAAATCACAGAGGGTAAAAGTTTACTACCTTGATTCCCCTTGATTTCAGGCATGCAATTAATATAATGACTCTAATAGTTTTGCTTTTTCATCGCGTCGTTCCAGTGTGTGATTGACATGGAAAAGCAAATGCTGATGCTTGGCAGAGTGGAGAGGGAGCAAGTCCAGTTTGTTGATTGCAGAAGTGGGCTGCTGGACTAATGGTGCGTATTGATGGTCGGGACTTTGGTCTCCTTGTGGTAATAGTGGCTGAACGACTAGTGACCAGAAAGTATCCTGAGGGAGTAAATCTGATTGGCAGAATTATTCCAGCTACAGCAGTACTTCAGACATGAGAAAAATTATATCAGCAATTTATATTGTCTCTGACAGTTTGGAATTTACTACAAAAGTAGTGTAATGGAATAGTATTTATTATCTGAATATGTAAGGAGGTGTCTTTGTTACTGAAATTTTGAAATATTTCAGCATTTATTATATTGTGTATCTAATATTGTTTTAGCTAAATTTGTCTACTTAATAGCTTTTAACCATTAAAAAAAAGTCCCACTTTCTGTGAGGGGACGTGAACAATGTAGTAGCACATGCTTACTTAATGCATCAATTAACCAGTAACTAAGTGTTAGTTATGTACAGAGCCTATGTTCATTCATCATTAATAAATCATGACAGCACATATTCCATTCAAGCAATATATTAGTTAACAGTTAACTAATAAGTTAATGGTAAGACCATGAGGGGGCAAAAATTACTATTAGCTCATTTGCTACTCAAGAACAAATCATGAGCAAATCATAGGTTTCCCCATGAAATATATGAACTGTCACAATTGATTAATGATGAATGAAAATGGGATCAGTACTTAACAATTAGTTACTGGTTAATTAGTGCATTAAGTAAGTGTGTACATTATTCATGTCCCCTCAAATAAATTGTCATCAAAAAAGACATTTCCCATTGGTTCTACATATGGTGCAACACATTATAAATCTCTTTTTTCCTGTCCTCAACTGTTAGGTCTCCCTGACTCCAGGAAGTCTGATCCCTCACCCCACTGTGTGGAAATAGATGTTGAGACCTCTAGCCTTAGGAATGAAAAGATGCCCCCCTCTGCAATAGCTGTCTCTTCACAGAAAGGTAAACAGAAGTCACCCAGCCAGGCCAAAAATGGAAGTCCACATTCTGACAGGCGTCCCGCTCTTGGATTGCCTCAGGAGCTCACTGCCCTAAAAATGACCACCTATCTCACCGTTGCCAAGCTGAACTCTATTTAAAGTTGTTTTTTTATATGTATACATATAGTAATATTACAAAGCAACACCAAATAATCCAAATATCATTGGTCAGTACTGTTATTTTTTAGATAAAAAATAAAAAATCAAGTTAGAAAAACAAGTGCTTTGTACAAATGGTTGTATACTGTTCATAGGATAAATGTAGCTATAGGAACATGTGTGTAGGATAGGTGTAAATCTCCACACTGCTGTCCTGCCCCTGTGTGTAGGATAGGTGTAAATCTCCACACTGCTGTTCTGCCCCTGTGTGTAGGATAGGTGTAAGGCTCCATAGTGCTGTCCTGCCCCTGTGTGTAGGATAGATGTAAATCTCCACACTGCTGTCCTGCTCCTGTGTGTAGGATAGGTGTAAATCTCCACACTGCTGTCCTGCTCCTGTGTGTAGGATAGGTGTAAATCTCCACACTGCTGTCCTGCCCCTGTGTGTAGGATAGGTGTAAATCCCCACACTGCTGTTCTGCCCCTGTGTGTAGGATAGGTGTAGGATAGGTGTAAGACTTTAAAATGTTTTTGAGGTATTTTTATAAGTGCAGGTAAATCCGCTAGATGTGATGCTTTAGTATAACTAGATACTAATAGTTGACTAAATTACACAAGCTGTATCTTTCTCACTAGTTTTGATATAGTATTTTCCTAGAGATACAGCGTCACTGATCTTCACACTTAAATATGTGTAATGCTGTTTTTTAATTTATAAAAAGTACTGTAGTATATTGCTTATGATACATATTTTGTGTACTTTCAATTATGTCAATCTGTACAATTTATATAGACGCATTTATCAATGTTATCAATAAAGTAAGTGAATCACATTCATGTATTTTTAATTTGAGTAAAACTGAAGTGGGAACGTTAACAGGGGGGCAGCTTTCCAAACATTTGGTGATGTTCACGTACGGAGTTTATGTCACTGGCATCTTTATCTTATTATTTATGGAGGAGCCAGATGACAGATTACAATTTCAGCATCAGATAATCCCTCTGAAAACGCCCCTCACTCTACTCCTGTTTGTGTGGTTATTTGGTGCCCATACCGAATAAAAGAAAATCTTCACTGATCCGTTATCTTACACAATCACAGGGCAGAGGAGAGAGCATGGCACACCATATAACAAAGCATACCCAGAGGCGACACATTTCCAGAACATTCTCAGAACTGCAAAGAAATCATTTGGCTATGCTCATGTCTAATGGTTGTACATTTCCAGGAAGAAATTCAACAAGGAAATCCATTTATTGATCTTCTATAACCACTTACCCAGTACAGGGTCACATTGTAAGCAAAATTTAGCCAGGAGTAATTACTGATTTAACGGCTGAGCGGTGCTGCTGGAAGCGGCCATGAGATAAATGTGTGTGGGTGTCATTTTTAATGACCTGGCCAGTAACAGGTGTGTGTGCAGGGTGACAGACCGCAGGAAGCTTGTTAGCAACCGCTAAAAAATAATTGTCAGGCCTGACTGGATAGGAAACACGATTAACCAACAAAACGCAACACAAGCCCAGTCTCAGAGGCAAAATCTTTATTACAGACAACCAGATGGAGAAAATGGACCTATTTCCAATCCTGATTAGTGTGATGTCCAGGTGTTTATAAATAACAGCCATGTCTCAATGCTCTGATTCCTAAAGGGCAAGTAGCAATTGGTTCCATGATTATGATCTCTGTCACTTTGAAGAATGCCTTTTGATGTGGTTACGTTCACACTCTGGGCCAATTACAAGAGCTCAGGAAATGAAGCAAGTTAAGGATCAATAAGGCCATCGTATGGCTAAGTAAAATGATTTCTATGTTATTTTGTGAACAGCTTGTCTAATTGCTGCAATATGAGTAATGCATTTGATTTAAAGTAAGGTTTTTTTTTTTGGACTGAAGCACCAGAGAAATGTTTAATTTCCGTTTGCCAGTGGACCTGGTCTCACCATTTGTGATTCTCCCCATGTGGGCTAAACCAATCTGCAATGTGACAAAAAGTGTATAAAAGCCCAGACTCCACTTGCTGAATCACGGGTACAATCACAGGACCATGTAATGAATGCGAACAGAGCTCATTTAATTTTCTGCTCCTTTGGTCACACGCCTGGTGAAGGTGAGAGATCACGCAGTCTATCATGTCCCTGGTACTCTCACCTTTCCTGGTATTTAATAGGTTCCAAGAAATAAAATAAGCTGAAGTCCATGTAGTGGATTGGTTTAATTTCTGTGGCTCTGATCGGGGTTACAGGTTTATAATTATCTATTTATGAAATAGAGTAAAACAGGCTTCACTCCTAATCGTGTTACACTTTTCAGGGTGCTGGACCGTAGAAAAGAGTAAATCAAGTAACAAAAGTCAAGCGGTGTTGTTTTAACTAGAGGTGTGGTGTGGTGATAGCCCACATCACACTTGTTGTGTTACCACTGGCCGTCCAGCAGGATGTGCTCATGAGTTTTGCTCTATTTTTTTTTTTTAATTTTAAACGCACGTTGTCTTTAACACACCAAAGAAGGCATTACGCTGAAAGGTGTCTCCACGGAGATGTCGGCTAATAAAGTTCATTTATACAAAGTGTGACCTTTTCATTTTTTACTTTACTTTACATTATTTATTTACACAGCAGGGCTATTTTCCAGAGAGTTTCAGGTTATGTCTTTGGTGCATGGAGGAAATGGCAGAATTCCTGAGGACTTCGACTGGCACATATTTAGTGATACATGAAGGTCTTTTCCCACAAGAATGTATGCTGCAACATTCCTAAGTTAGGAGAAACCTAAAAATGAATTTCAGCCACTGATGTACTTGAAAATGTTACTGTGGGAAGTAATTGGCTGGAATTACAATTGCCGTACATTGCATTTGAAATTATCTCGTTTTATGCGGGGGGAAATAAATCTGAAAAAGTACACGGCTGAATACTCAATCGAGATTATGAGAAACTTACTAAAAATTCAGATGCCTTAGCACATGTTTATTCACAATAAGCTTGGATGCATAATATATTTTAAAGTAATATCAATAAAGGCCACGAAAGTCATCCTAAACAAACATCTGTTAAGAGGATAGGAGAACGTTTGTTTCAGAATAAATTTTCATGATTGGGATGCAGGATGGACCATCAGTGAGTTAGATCAGGGGTTCCCAAAGCCAGGGTTACGGAATTATTTCCAGAGTACGTTTGTAATAATGTCCATTTTAACCTCCCCAACCCCCCCAGTCTGTGAAATGGGTATAGCAAGTCTCTGGCACTGTCATTTTGGGTCATGGGCTGAAAGTCTGGGAACCCATAATCTCGATATATTATTGGATCTTGCATCATTACATTACATTTATCTTACACTTACATTTATTTAACAGATGCTTTTGTCCAAAGCGACACGCAGCTGAGGATCAGAGAGCACGGTCAGCCAGCGCCTCTGGAGCAATTTGGATTAAGGGTCAAGGGTCTTGCTCAAGATCCCAATAGTGAATGTCACTCTATTGGCCACAGGATTTAAACCAACAACCTTATGGACACATGGAGTCCTAACTTGCCGAACTGCAGATGCATCAGGAAGCTTTTTGAAATACCACATTTTCCTTTGTTATTAAAGCTCCCTAAAAATGTCATGTGGGGCACAGCATGATCTACGGTGCTCAAAGACACAGATGGCAGGATGTGGGAGGGGAGGGGGGTTGCGTAAGCCAGACCCTCGCTGAGAGATAAAGAGGGCTTATGAGTGCTCTTATTATTTTCTACCTCTAACCAAGAAGTTGAATGTTAATAAGACTAAACTTAAATATCCCAGCTGCTATATTGATCACTAATGAAAAAGTACTTGCACAAAAATGTACTTTTAAATTCACTACTTTAAAAAATAACTTTGTAAAATAAAAGCTTTACTTTGGTAAAATAGAACCTTTACTTTGTAAATTAAAAACTGTATACTTCCTTTTGGGCCACTGTATACATACACTGGAGAGAGGACTGGGGGCAGCGTGGACCGCGTCGCTTGTTTCCGGGGGGAAACATTACCGGGAACACCCGGAAGCATTTGACAGTTTACGAAGCGATACTGCACGTCCAACGAAAACAATCCTATAGAAATTTCACACAGCACTTTTACTTTGTGCTGATATAAATACATTTTTAAGCGCATAGCTATATCTAGTATAATCGCTGATCACCGTCGAGCTGACAATGGACCAGGCAGACACCAGGACCTGCTTTCGGTTGTCACTGGCCTGTTTCTTGTTTATTTTTGCAACAACGCCAGTAACACATGCTAAGGTACAGTGACACTTTAAGTGTTTACCGTATACTTTTTATTGTGCTTGTTTTAATCTGCAGATCCTTCTGTAATGACACGGTTATAGTTCCTGCCCGCATAAGTCCATTTAGTTAGCCGCTGGCTTTAGACTAGCTAGCTGCCATTCGCTTTTGTACGCTGAGACTTACAGTGATTACAGCTTCTATTCTATTGTAATGGCCTTCTCAGTAAGCTTATGTAGTATGTCCGACTAATTCAATTAGTCTAATATATAGTAATGTTATTTATTATAAATATTTTATAATCATGTTTTTTTTTTTAATGCGCCCTCCCTATGTAATTTGTAAATTCACTTTAATGAATGCTGTAACCCTGGCGTGATGCAGTTTTCTGATGTCTACAGAATTCTGAAGACATCCGATGTAAATGCATTTGTCCTCCGTACAAAGATGTCCTTGGACAAATCTACAACCAGAATGTGTCTCTGAAGGACTGGTATGTGCTTTTCCTGCATGCTGCTGTTTCTCATTTAAAAAGAATGAAGCGGTCTATGATGTTTTATCGAAGTAATGCAATATGTCATCGTTTGATTGGTAGGGCTTAGCCGAGGCCCCTTACGTTTACAGTATCTCATGGCATTCTGCTTTTCTTGGCTTTTGAACATAGTAGGAGGGCATGTGTGTGCGCTGCTCACGCTGCATGCATTGTGTTTCCGCAGTAATTGCTTGCATGTGGTGGAACCGATGCCGGTGGCGGGGAAAGATGTGGAGGCCTATTGTTTGAGATGCGAATGCAAGTATGAGGAAAGGAGTTCCGGCACGATTAAAGTAAGCATCCACCGTTCTGCGTTTTGGTGCCCTGTCACTGCTGCAGTGTGCCTCTGTATTTTGAAACCCTCTATTGTTCTGCCTGTGTTCTGGTTGCTGGCATCTTTGTATTTAACAAAATAGGGCTTTTTAATTGTGATTATGCTGAGAGAGACCACTTTTATCCAAAACTAACTTGGCGAAAATGTACATCCAAAACTACTTTTCCCTGGACCTTGATCTAATTTGTAAGTCTAAAGTACAAATTCCCACCTTATGTAGTTTTTAATATTTTATTTTTAACCATTATTACTTAAAAAAACTGCCAACATTTCCTTTTAAGTTGCAATATGTATAGTTGAATACATGATGAGTACTGATCTTGATGGAATTAAAGTATTTTAGATATCCCTACATAGAATGACTTACTGAAGCGATGAGTTCCTGTCCGGTCGACCTCCCAGAAATGACTCACCCCCTCTTCCCTGTCCCAGGTTACCATCATCATTTACCTGTCCGTCCTGGGTCTGCTGCTCCTCTACATGGTGTACCTGACCCTGCTGGAGCCGGTTCTGAAGAGGCGGCTCTTTGGGCACTCGCAGCTCATTCAGAGCGATGACGACGTTGGGGTATGTACCGGGGACGATGTGCGGAGACCTTCCGCATGCCGCCAGGTTGAGCGTGTTCCGTGTTTCTGCTACAGTCTCAAATATGAGAGACGATACTGTGTCTTTCATTCGGTGGTACAAACAATACGTAAGATATGCTTAAAAATATGTAAAGAAATGTGGATCGAGCAGAGAGGGCTTAGTTATCCGACGATATTCCTATGACTACGAACAAATGGAAACACAGAGTCTGGTGGCTTTGATGACTCAAACTCAGCACTGACTCGTCCGCCATTTCCAGGACCAGCAGCCCTTCGCCAACGCCCACGACGTGCTGTCCCGCTCTCGGGCACGACCCAACGTGCTGAACAAGGTGGAGCACGCGCAGCAGCGCTGGAGAAGACAAGTGCAGGAGCAGCGCAAGTCCGTCTTCGACCGGCACGTGGTGCTCAGCTAGGCTACGCTGGCTGGATGGACGGGGGGAGGGGAATTGCTGCGACACAGTGTCCCATGTCCTCTTGTCCCCCTACCCACTTCCTTTTTGTCATGTGACCATGGCCTCGTGGTGGGTGTGATGCAAATAACTGGATCTTTCTCACTTGCATGTAGGATAAGTGATTGATTTATGATTATGCGTAAAATCCGTTAAATACCATAGGTAGTGAACTGTTAAAATGAACACACAATAGGTTACAATAGGTTTTGCTTAGTTTTCCTGCCATATGTTGAGTTAAATGTCTGTCTTTTCTCTACAAGCAAGAAGATATCGAGTGGATAAAACAGATTTTCAGATTTGTCGAACTCAATGCACTAATTAATGCTGTTGACTGGGGTTTGAAATAAGTGAAACGTTTTGTTCAGTTGCACTTTATTTTACTAAAAAAAAAAACTGCATCCTCATTTTTGTTTAATTAGTATTGCCCCAGCTGGATTTGCAAGCTTTCCATAGAAGTCTGCTTATGCCGCTGAAATTATGACTGGAGAAACATATAATGTATCTGTTTTTCTGAGATTCTTTAAAATCTGTGTTTTTATGAAATATGTTACCTAATGTAACACCATGATTAAATGTGGAGTATTAAAATACAGAAGCTGCCATTTTGATGATTACTAAATATTGCATGTTTATTCATCTCAGAAGTGAAGCTTTAATGTCTCTATGTGGTGCAATGAAAGACATGGAACTAGTTTTTATGGAGGAGTTTTTAAAGACCCCTGAGCCCCTTTTAAGTGTCGCACTACATCATGTCTGTCCTCACCGACGTCCAGAGGGAGGGTCAGCAAACTACCTCTAAAGAAAAGTGTGATTTTCTTCAGACATTTAGTTTAACAGCAATATACCTCCATCGTTTTAGGTATTTGTTGAACTTATGCAATTATTTAAAAGTATTACGTATCTAGCAGCCTACAGACCATTTCAGTTTTTATGTGCATGCTTTTTTATACTAATCTTTAAATGTTAATCTCGGGTTATAATTTTGTGCTATGTAAAATATGTACAGCTCTTGTTACCTACCCACAATTTGGAATGAATGCAACAAATTCAGCCCATCCATCTTCCATAACTGCGTGTTCAGTACAGGATTACACTGAGTCTTAAGCCTGATCCAAGGAGGCGTAAAGCCTGAGGCGGGGAAATTTCCACAGCCGTGGTCATGTGGCTGCAAAGATTCTGATTTTGATTCCGAACACTCCAGATGGGACGCTAAAACGATCCAGTAATCCACTGAGTAGTACAGTTTACATTATAAAGTATTTCAACTGTATATTTATACACTATATGTACGTGTGTGTGTGTATTATATAAAATTACAGCTATATGTATATGGTTATGGTTAGGGCTGGGTAGGAGTTAAGGTTGTCATAAATAGCATTAGCATTTGTCCAATGGAAATGAATGAGGGGTCCCCATAAAGATATCTTTACCCGTCGTGCACACACGCGTGTGTGTGCGCATATAAAATGACAGCTATATGTATATACGCGTGTGTGTGTGTGTGTGTGTTTATAAAATTACAGCTGAGCCCTCATGTGACACTGTTTATGCTCCCTGTGTCACTGCTGGTGGATGTTTTTTTTCCCCTACATGATATTTCAGTCTTGCTATCTGTATTTTAAGTTTATATTTTATTCTTCAAAGGGGTCTTTTTGACCATGAATGGTAATTATTAGTTGTTAGCAGTGTGACTCGGTGTGAGCTGGGCCGCAGCCTGTGTGGGGGGGTGTTGGGCCCACGGCACATGCAGCAGAGTGGGGAAATGCAGGCCTCTGTGTTGCCAGGGTAACCACGATAAACAGTGAAACAAAAGCTCCAGTTGCATTCGGTGGAGACAGGCACTCGTCTAAGCAGATTTTAAATCCCAGGGGAGACCACACTGGTAAGTAATTATTAATCGTTATTAGCTACAGTATGTACAATTTCACTATCCTGTGTTTAATCTTGTCAAATATCATGAAATGTTTAAAGACGATGATATTTTGCTGGATAATCTCATTTTTCATTCGTTACTTCTGCCTTTAATATTGGTGGTTATGGAAAGAAAACAAGGATGGATAAATTGTCCAGTGTAGGGCTGTCTTATTTTATTACAGGATTAGGAAGCCATACAGGGAGAAGATGCCTGTTAGTACACACTCACTCGCGTGCCAGAGCGCCCTGCCTTTGTTAATGGGGCTGAGGCAGAACGTCACCTTTGCCATCGACACCTCAGAGGGCATGTACTCCGTGCTGCGCCCAGCCAAAGACCTCCTCGTCCAGACGCTGGCGGCCAAGGCTACACTCCGGGACTCTCTCTTCAACGTCATTGGCTACTCGCACAAGGTGAGTTAGGCTTTTTTGGCTCGACTCTAACACCAGGTCGCTGGGACAGTCTCTGTGTGTCCTGGGGGCCCATGAACACCCAAGATTAATCAACTAACTAACTACAGAACATGTATACCGTCAGTGCTGGGAATCCCTGGTTTTATGGATGTGCAAGGTCTGTGGGTTTCCTCTTTCTCACCAGGTGACAAAGTGGCATAACCATATGGTCACCTGTTGTCCTGACTTGGCCTGTGAGGCACAGGGCTGGATCCATGCCCTACGCTGCACCCCAGGCAGGAATCTTCTGGGCGCTCTGTCTGAAGCCTTAGATGACCCTGCCTGCCATGTAGTTCACCTACTGACCAACGGCTTGCCGGATAACCCCCAGGAGCTTTTGCGAGAAGTTCCCCGCATGGTGAAAACTCGCCGGGTGCACGTCTTTTATCTGTCTGATAATGGCTTTCCAGACCACAGGACACTGGAGTATCTGCAGTGTCTCTCTCTCTCCACAAGGGGGGGTTGTCATGTCCTCTCCCTCTGCTCTTCAGCTGCTGTAGAGGTAAGAGCATGTCGACTGCAACACTTGGAATGAGTTTTTGGCACATCCACGTGTCAGATCAGATCAGATTCAACGTTGTTGTCATCATACAGAGTACAAGTACAATGCCAATGAAATGTCTGAGTCAGCCTTTATGTATTGGTATGGTTGACAGGTGAAGCAATTGTATTTGAACGAATGCTGTCCCACAATGTCAAGAGCCACTGATGTTAAGTATTGCAGTGCAGGTGGTGTTCATAACACAGCCCCGTCCTGGGAGTCACACGTGTGTCTGTCTCACCTTCCCTCCAGGTAGGTCCCATCCCATTATTTCCGGAGCCTTAGAGATACGCATAATTTCAAGTCATTTTGTACAGTGGCCCTGAAAGCCCAAAATACATCAACATCACGTGGTCTTTATGCTTTTGCTTCTTCTTAATGTTTTGGCGTTGTGTTAATGTTGAAGCGTTCTCAGTAATTTTGCACACCGTTGAAATAAAACAACATTTGCAATTCAAAGCCCTTGCTTCGCTCAATGTAAAAAGAAACAAAAAAAACATCTCAGTTAAAGGAGGTGTGGTTTGTTTTATTTATATTTAATTGGTTGCCGGAAAAAAAGTCTCACTTAAGGTGTCCAGTTTTCATCCATGAAGCAAACGCATTTTTTCATTCTCCATCTATTGGGTGACTGTGCGACTGAATAAACTTCAGCTGTTTCCCTGAACTTTGGCATTTAGGTAACAAATGAGTGATGTATCTAATCTGTGTAAATCACCCAAATCAGGAGTATCAGAGGTAACTCAGGCAACCCTGTGGTATTTTCCCTTTTCAGGTGGACATCTCCAGGTTCTACTTGTCACATGTATCCCTGTGGCCTGCAGAGGAACCTCCTGAGCAGCCCAGAGTTAGCGACGGGGAGTCGCGTGCTAGCGCAGAGAGAGCTGGACGGATTTTACTACCTGGGCACAATAAAAGAAGAAGTACAGGTGAAGCCAGATTGTGTTTATAGCCAAAGATCTGTATGATGCTCGATAGATCCGTAGGATGTTTTAGCTGTTTGTCTGGAGATACAGAACATTCTATAAAAGGTGTGTGGATACGTGTACTTCGTGAGGGACAGAGCAGATACCTCTGTGATGTTACGGTGGTCCACAGGGCAGAAGAGGCATGTTCTTGGTTGAGTTTGACAGACCGACATGGAAGGGAGCTCCGTGCGAGAACCTGTCCCTACAGCATGCCAGTCTGGCTAACATTGTCCCCCACACGGAGGCGCACCAGCTCAGCCTACGCCCCGGGGACAAGGTGTTAGCCCCCAGCGATGTGGGGCTCAGCCGATATGAACCGGGCAGCGTACTCCTGGGGGAGGAGCTCAGGAACCCGCTTGGTGGTAAGAAGTGGGCTGAATTTCGCTTATGGCAGGTTTGTGGCCAGAAATAAATTAGATTTTACTGACCGGGGGGGGGGGGGGTCTCCGTCAGTAGAGTTTGCCAACCAGGGGCCGAGGGAAATTTCAAGTGGGGTTTTGTTTTAATGACAGTGATGTATACCTAAGGGGGCTTAGTCGCCCCTAATGGCCACCTGTATCTACCCACAGTAATGGCCCCAACCCCCCCCCCCCCCACGTGAAAATCTTGGGCCTGGCCATCAGATTTGTTCAGGCACCGACACTGACACATACAATTCCAAAGAATTTGTTGTGATGCACTTATAACTGATATTTTTGCATTGCAGGGGTAACTCTGCTTGACTGACACATCAGCTACTTAATGAAATAATTATGAGGAGACTTTTTTTACATCAAACAGGAAAATAATAGCATTCTTATTGTGGAAACATTTAAACATAAAGCACAAAGCAATTGTTAAATAATCATTTAACGCAAAGCTATTTTTATGAGCAAGTTTTATAGTTGTAGTACAAAAATAATCTCGGATTGTAGGTAACAAGGAATGACAGTGTGTTTTGAGTGCTTTGATTTATAGCCCAAAGTTTTCTCAAAGATGAGATAAAGGTCCTATAAAGGAAACAGAGATTAAGTGCTCTATAGCAGGAAAAGAAGAGTAGTTTTTGGGAGAGTACCAATCTTGTGGTTCTAACTCATCTCCACCAGCGAGAAATATGAATGGTCTCCAGGTGTTGTTCTGGAATGGACGGCAAGCCACGGTGCCAGGGGATTTGGCGGTGTGGATTTCGCCTTCCCTGTACGAGCAGATTGTGAGAGAACTGCAGTGGTCCCCGCCAGGAATCCCGAGAAGGTGTTTCCCAGGACAGTGTCGCCACGGTGACATGTGTCACCCACCCTGGCCGTCTCGCAACTTTAGCTGCAGCCTGGGTTGCCCCTTGCCTGCTTCCCTGTTCAGCTGCTCATGCAGGCAGTGGAGGCCCCTTCCCTTGTCCACGTGTCATGTGATCAGCCTCCGAGATGAAGAAGAGGACAGACCCTGGGAGGACCTGGAGAGGAAGGTGAACGTCCAACTGAAGGAGCTTCAGGAGGAGAGGAAAAATCCTTCCTCCTCCTCCTCTTCACACTCATCTGGGGGCAACAGTGACGCTTCAGATGGAGCTTTCAAGTCTTCTGGAGTGGAGATGATGAGCCAGGCGACCAACACTGACCTGTGTCTCCTGCACAAGCCAAGTTCAGCATCACCAGGACGACCTCAGTGGAAGTACTGGAGAAGAAGTCAGACTGAACCCCAGCACAAGCTGTCCAGTGGCCCTGTGCACAGCAAGTATCCTGCATTAGCTGTTGACCAGAAATGTCAGATCGAGGACAGTTCATTTCAGTGGATTTTTTTTAGAACTGAGGCAAAACAACACAATTTCAGTGCTGAAAGTAAAAACTGTTTATTTGTTGACATACATTTAATAATATTGTAATCTAGTTTAACAACCATTCTCCATATTATTAAACAATCATCAAACTAAACATTCATTGCTATATTATTATCTAGTACAGACTCACATAAATATTTTCAGTAGTAAAAGAAATTAGAGAAGTGAACCTAACTGAAGTGCTCAAATCCACTGACATGCAAGTTTTTGTAGTCCTGCAATTTACTGACTACGTTATTTATTTTTCCCAGAAAGCCTGGTGAAGAAAACTTTCAGTGCAAATCGAAAGTCCGAGAATGGAACGGACGGCTCGACCAATCACAGCTCGCTTTTTCAACCAGTTCCAGTTTCTGGAGGAACAAGAACCACGGTTAAGGATGCACTAGGTCAGAGTGACATCGCAGAGTGCGGCTTCAGCTAGCCCGCACTGCTAAAACTGTTTGTGTTGGACAATGGTGAGATCTAATCAGCTGACTGAACCTGGCAAACGTGATTGTGTTGCTATTGCCAGATGTTTCTGCATTAAAGTTTTCAGTCTCTCAGTTGGGATTGTTTTTTAACTTATGTATAAGGCTTTTTGAATCAGCAGTCAGTAAGACAGTAAGGTTTTGAAATTGTATTGTAATGTGTGGGTTTAATATTCTCATTCAGGAATTAATACAATTAATTTCACATCATATCATTTGTAAAAAAATATGTCTGCCTTTTGTATATTAATATCTGCTTAATATTAGACTTCTATGTAATGTTATCCAGACCAGCCAATAAAATGTTTCTCTTCAAGCTCCAGTAAGATGGACAGTTGATGTTTATCTTCTTCTGCCTCTCCATCAATCACCTACAAGAGCAAATCTTTCTTGATCCAAGATACACAAATGCATTGTGGATGTAATTTGTGAGACTTGTTATTCTAAAGTTGGGATTTTTGGAAAATCACGTTCCATTTCATTATGTTATGGATATGTAAAACAGTAAAACTCTAGTGAGTAGTCAGGTCTGTAAGGACTATTACATCTGTTCTTATTAAATTTTATGTTGAAATAAGAAAGTAAGCTTTGAGTTTTATGTCATACCATCACATTTAATTCATAAACAGACAGATGGGCATGAAATAAATTAAAAGGATTAAGTTGAATTGAAGACAACTTAAAATAATGAAGACATTATTTTTTACCTAAGATCAGTCACTGTGGAACCAATGTGCATGTGCCCAAATCCAGATGTTTCCCTAACAACCAATGTTCACAATTGTATTTTTGTTATGAGAGATGTCTGTCAGTTTCACAGTGTTAAGATGACCCTGACCTATCCCAGGCAAATTATCTACCACTAATATTTATATGATTTTAGTGTACTTCAAACTCAATCTGTCACTTCGGATGTAATGTTACCTTAGATTGTAGTTTAATTACGCCTACAGGCTTGGAAAGACCTGCGCCAGTATGGTCTCCTTCTGGAAACAGCTGTTCTGCCATTTTTTTGCTGACTTGAAAGAATTTGCCACTAGAGCAAAAATCTTCTATTTGTCGGTTTTTGCTTTCAAAATATCCTACCCATAGATCTGAATGGACATTTAAAAGGGGTAGCAATTTTCACACATAATTTTATGCGGCCAGAAACTGCTACCTGTAGTTTTCGGTGTGGCAGTAAAATCTTAGAACATTAACTTTCTTTCGTCAGTAAACAAACTCGTTTTGACTAATAAGACGTGGACACGCAGACCTCGCTCTCAAAACACGTTGTAATGTTTTGTGTCGAACAAATATAGTTCCAGGTAAAACAACTATGCATAACAAGGTTTACGTTTCTGTTTACATTAAATATTTATATTTTAACTAAAACAAAGACCACAATGTAAACTAGTCTCAACAAACAAAACAAATACAGGTGTACCGTCGAGTTTAATGGTAAAAATCTGGAATTTGGAGTCCCTAAGAATACAAACAATACAACAATCACCTCTATTTGTTTAATGCACGTAATAAATACAAATACCAACAGAATATGAATAACGTTTAAGATACTCCACGTTAAAACTAACATACAAGCCTCCGCTTCTGCTAAACACGCAAGGGGAGCAAAAACTTTCTGTCCTGAGAGACTTAATGCGGCGTAATGTTGTCTCACGCATGCGCTGTGGCGTTGGAAGCGGTTTTTGTCGGGTGGGAATAAAGGGCAGAACAGCGGAGCGTGGGCACTTAGATATAAGGGAACTTCATCCAGTGTTTTTCCCGTTACTCTGCTCTTTCTGGGGGGTATAATGAGGGGAGTTGATCCCAATTGTTGTTATTAGATTAGGACAGAGGCATACATACCTAAACCTGGAAAAAGAGAAAAATCCAATTGGAAAAGATATGTAAGATATGATTATGGTATTTGTATTTGTTTTCATTTGTTTTAGTTAACTTCCAGTGGGGAAAAAAACTTTTTTGGAAATTGTTCTTCTAACATTCTAACTTTTACTCTTCAGCGGTTAATAATATAAATTGACTCGTTTCGAGAAAGTTATAACTCGTGATTTTTGATAGAAACGTACTTATTCTAACAGTCCTCTATAAAAAGGAAAAGCGAAAAGGCTCGAATATCGTTCTGCAGTTCCACATAACGTTCCCAGAGCAGCCGTCATCGCTTCCTGTTCTTTTCCCATTTTCGCTCTTTTTTCTTCCTTTCTTTCTTTCTCTTTTTTTTGCATTTCGCTATGCTTACATTGTAGCCAGCGCTGCTGAGGCAAACCTCCTACAGATGCAGGACACAACGCTGCGCTTCACCATGGCTTTATGAAAAGTGCTGTGCAAAGAATACATTACGAATTCCTAAGAGGTAAGGCACAGACATTTCTGTGTTACTTTTTCATAATAAAAATGCAAGAATAACAACAGTGAATAAGAAATTACAACAGTGGGTAAGTCTGGTGAAATAATTCTATGTAGGCTATTTTCTCTAAAGTTTTAAATAGCCTATGCTTTAATTAGCGAATGCGAACACTACATGATTTTGGTTTATCATGTACAGTATCTGGGTGGGAAGAAAGCATAAATCCATACTATTTTAAGAGAACAATTAAATTTGTATATCTATTGTATCTAGTCTTTGTTTAACTGTTATGTGTTTTATCTGGCACAAACGGCAGTGCTACTGGATACTTTGCTTGAAATAACAATGTAAAAATTTGCTTATATGAATATGAGGTATTTACAGTGGGACTCTCTCCAATTATGCACATAATCAGACAACACTTCGCTTTTAAACACGAAGTCCCCATCGGTGCTGGTACAGCGGTAATGCATTAGGTACGCTTACCAGGGGGCGCCATTTAACCTAATATGAGCCGACATTTTTCCAAGTTCGAGAAGAAAAAGTTTTTATTAGGAATTGTAGTTAGAGGTCTGTACATGAAGATTCTGCATAAAGTCAAAGCACAGAGGAGTAAGTCCATCTGTTCCCCGTCTTGTGTGCATTTCTGTCAGATTAACGACCCTACGAGGGCCCCACTATTCGCTCTCTTGTCCAAAGAGCTCGATTATTTTTGAAAGTCTCCCTTTGAGACTTTCAATGGCAGTCTGATTGTTTTTCAGATTTGCGCTGGGTGAATATTGGTCTGCGGTTTACTGCAGGTGCTGTGCAACAGTGACGTTTATGATCATCTCCGTGCGATTATTATTCTACTCGATATTATTATCAACGCTATTGTTTCATAACGCTCGGACACGTCGCACTAGGCAGCACCTACAGGTCAAGACATTCACAATGTCCTTCCCCCTTCAGCGGTGCAAATGACAAGCCATGATAGCAGTTTATGAGCATATGGAAGTAATCTCATTTCTGAGGAAACAGCCAGGCTTCTGGCTGCTGTTTCCTTATTTATTGCCACTGTCAAGTGTCAACAGTAATAGTACTTAAAAAACTTACCCTTAATCCTCTTTATCCTGGTACTGCTTAATAATAATAATAATAATAATAATAATAATAATAATAATAATAAAACAATAGTAATAATGACAATGGTAAAATTGTTCAAACACAAGAGTAGGATGGGGGATGGATGATTTTTATGTTGCCATGGTGATACTGCACAGTTCCCAAATGGTTATATAGTTCCCTCTGTTTGAGACCTGCTCTATGGGTCAAGAGAAATCAATGCACTCCATATGGACTGCTGTGGTTCTTCAAGTATTATCCGTAATTATAGGTTTACACCCAGGTCCCATTCCCAGCAACAGCAACTGTGTGCTTTGTTTAACTCTCTGATGGGCCTAATGTATAAAAACAAGTTCACAATGTATTTATTTTACATCTTTAAAAGTTGCTTGCGGGGTTGGTCTTCCACCTACTTGCTTGGTGTTGCATTTCAGCATTTCCTGATTTTATGCACGCTGTCCTTACATTTCAGTATGACAGGGAGTGTCGCCAGTGTAGTACTTGTGGGGCGTATAATACTCAGGTACCTTTACTTGTAAGTGTTCTGATGACTCCCTTTGACCTCTTGCCCAGTGACTTTTTAAATACCCCCAAGGTGTTTTGTCCCCCCCGCAACCAAAGACCCACAAGAGTAGAGTATTAGCTCCAACAATGTAGTCGTTCGGTGCTTGAGCGGTTTCTCTGAACAGAACTGTGGGACAAACACAAGAAAACGCAATGGACCAAGGAATATGGGAACAGTTTTTGTCCTTTGAATGACTTCAGCAGGTGTTCATTGTGGACTCAGATGGTCCTTTGGGACGTTTGTCTTGAAGTGGATTTACAATGTGAAACGAATACGTGCGAGACGCCGCGATCGTATTTTATTCTAATCAGCCTAAGCCTATTTGTAAATAAAGCTCTATTTCTATCAAACTTTTCCTTAAAATGTATTTATGGTATGCAATTCTTTATTTATCTATGTGGAGCAGCATGATACTATCCGGGGAAGCAATATGGCGAACAGCCATGCCGTTAAACGAATATTGAGGAAGATTTGGAAGCAGAGCCTGGAAAGTATTGGGATGGATTCCAGACATATCAAGTTAGCCTTTAGCTGCCCATCGACAAAAGAACTGCCTTTGTTTCCATGCTACGGCAGTGCAGCTGTTGACAAACATCATCAAGCCGCCGTATCACAAGACCTAGAGGTAACACCTCGGGAGAGGTCTTTAAAATGCTGGCGCGGTCTGCCTCGTGGCAGCCAGGCAGCTGATTTCCCTCTCTGTGATGCTGAGGTCTGTATGGGGCCTGATTTCTTTGTCCTCACAGTGACAGGGCCTGTAGGCCAGTCGCCAAGGTATGCGGCATTGTGCTGAGTGGCTCACAGAGGGGAATTTTCTGATCCCACTTCTCTCATTTCTACGCCTTTCTTTTATTTTTCCTGTGTGTGGCGAGGTCCATCTGGGTCTGGTTTTAGCAACTGGTTTCTTAAATTATCTTAAATCAGTTTGACCAAGCTAAGGTCATACCATAAATATATAATGTGAGGTAAACAATGAAGCATAACTAAGTGGCCCAACTGTGGCGCATCTTGGCACGACCCTCAGGAAAGAGAGGCCATGTATTTGGACTGTAATGTTTCGGCGTTGATCTGGTTGGGAACTCAATAAAAAGAAGGTGGGATGGAGGAGCTATCAGACTCTGACACAGACTCCAGAATGCCTGTACTATCCCTTGTAATCCCTGGCTCAGCTCCCTAGCATGTCAAAGCCAAGCTGTGGATTGGATGGACATGGTTACTCCAAGAACTTAGGCAGGGATATGTAATTCACCTTAAAAATGCCTGAGTTATTAAATTATCTATGACATACATTCATATTTGCAAACAAATTATTGTTCGGTGCTTTTTTTGTTTTCTTGTTTCTTTTGTGTAACCTAAATCGAAACACCTCTGCCTGCCTCTTACAGAGCCCCCCAGGAAAGTACTGCTTCAAGGTGAACGATGGGCCCTCATTTGTGGCAGGAACATTTTCATTTAGTGGTGAAGACTCAGATGTTTTGGGATGACACAATTCATTATGACCCTTTCAATTCTGACTCACCATACTGATTGGAAGATGGTCTGCATAGCTTTGAGATAGGCCAAACTTCAGCAACAAAACGACCCACAAATATTTGTGTCCTGATGTTCCTAACAGGTATATTCGCCAATGGGTCATATGTAGTCTGTGTTTTTGTCCAGTAAACTTACTTAAAGCCAGAGAAGAGCCTGGGTGGGGAGGTACAAGGTTAAACTGTCATAACAGTAAGTCGTGTCACAATCTTTATCTATCTATCTATCTATCTATCTATCTATCTATCTATCTATCTATCTATCTATCCGTCCATCCATCTGTCCGTCCCTCTGTCCGTCTGTCCATCTATTTATAGTTAGATCGGTTTTTGATTTCCCCATATACAACTTGGAGTTACTGCTTATCTCATTGCTTAGATTTACTCCCAAAACTTTTGTCCAGCCTGTAAGCACTGGCTGATATTTTGCTTATCCCTGAATGAAGTCTCATTTGAACCTTCAAACTCCCATCACCTCAACAGCGTTTGTTGCCCAAAATCAGTACTAATTGGGTTGGATTTTGAAGGCCCGACTTGGCCTCATCACCTGGAGCTGAAATGAGTTTGGATCATTCTGAGCCACATGTCTAAAGGGCAGCAGTTTGGTCTCATAGAAAGCTGCAGATTTATGCTGTTCTAATTAACATCCCTCTAGTGAGTGTGAGTTTCCAAACAGTGTCTCCACCACCATCAGACCTGGTCCTCTGTGCGGAAGCTGCATTTAAACAGCATTTCAAAGCAGACATATGATAAAATTCACTATATAAACAAAGGGATCCTGATCACTCTTAGTACAGGAACCAACTTGGATAATTACACTTTTATCTACCTTGACTCTATAAAAGCAATGAAACATTCATAACTGAAATGTGATTTATCACATGCCTAAAACAAACATGTATATTTATTGTTGTAATTGTGCATTGAATGTAGGGAAAGTATCCAAGGTTCATTAGCTTTCCAGAGCTTGGACCACAAACAGATGTCTACTGACGTCCATTCCTGTTAAGAATCCTATACGCATATACTTCATACATCCCAAAAAGCAGATATTCCTCAGTATTCTTATAGGTTTCTGACAAAATATGAAATGACTGACAGCACGTTCATTCTCTCTTTTCAGCCCCTTCTCTCTGTAATGAGACTAACTTCCTTCAGACTCAGTCAATTAGTTACAGATGTATGGTCCATTCCAGAGAAACTTGCTTGCCTTATAACCACACTCTGAAGTCCACTCTGTCCATTTACCATTTCAGATAAACTGAAGGAAGGAAAAAAAGTCCTTCACTTATGCACACAGCATTCAGCACCTCTCTCCTCTGTGTTTCCCAACTTTTCCAGTTTTTGGAGCCTGCAGATCTCTTGACGAGGCTGTTTGGACAGTACTAAGTATTTGTTAGAGCAGTTGTTAAAGGTCACAGTTTTTCTTTCATACCGGAGTGGAGCCAACCCTAGATTGAATTGCCATTTATATTTTGCAATGCTGTGTTGATGATTCACTAGGCAATGACTTGTAAACAGCCTTGTGCGTGAGATGGAGGCTTGACTTCTGATTTGCCATTTGGTCACAGGACCCCTGGGATGGTTTATGACTAGCTGTTCCTCCACTGCAGCCAATATGTTGAGTCAGCTTACTTTATTCACAGTGATTTTTATCAGCATGTCTTCCAACAAAGGCAAAATTTTTCTGTCCGCGTCTTCTAATGAAATAAACCTGTCTGATCGAATCATAGTGCAACAGTGAAATGTGTTTGCAAACATGACAGTTAAACAAAATCTATAAATATTCCCTCCCTTTTTTTCAAATAACCCAGCTTACATTATTATGCAAATCATTCTAAGCCACAATGAAAACCCTTTAACTGTTTAAGCATGAACCTCTTGTCAAGCCAAGTCTGGAAGATCTCGGCACTTGGACACACCATGTACTGTAAATGCATCATGTGAGCCTACAGAATGCATATATTTAATGCTTATGAAAATCTGCAAGCTTGAACAGCTAGAGCAGTAAAACACGAACAGTATTGGCCTTTCATTCATTTGATACTGAAACAGAACCCTTCTGTGCTAGAAATTGTTTCCAAAAGGCTGCTTATATCCCGCTCCTAACATCAAAAATGCACTATAACTTGGAGATATTTCAGATTTTCAACAACAGGACAATTATCCAAGCCTGTACATGTTACACAACATATCAGGTTCCCCAGTGGAACATTCCAGTGGAAATCAATAGCTCTAGCTGTATCATTTCAGCTTGTTTTATGGACTGACCTGTTCTGCCTTACTAGTTATGAGGACATTGCAGCTACTCTTTCTAACCCACACCAATAGATCTACTGGGTAGTAACAAAGGCCAGCCCAGCTGCCTAAACCCCCTGAAAACCAGCTGAAAAAAATGTTTCCACTAGAGTAAACATTATTTTAAATTACATTATTGAATTGTTTAACAGCCACGTTTTTCCAAAATAACTATATTTCGTTTTAGAGCCTTTGTATTGTATGTTAGCATGTGAGCAGTATTGGCATTGTCTGAAGAATGAGATGCATTGTTCACAATATAAAACCCTAATTTATAAAGCATGTCGTATTTGTTAGGTTTCCCCAATGTACGGCAACCTGAGTAAGTTTGACATGACTGTTCTATGTCCAGCTAATCCGTTATTTCCTCGTCTTAATTAAAATGTTTTTATCAGATCTATTCTCAGCCAAATATGGGTTTATGTTTGCTACATACTGTAGTTAATCCTTGTTGCCGTTATTCATCTTTGCCGTCAGACCCGAAATGCTTATTCCTTTTGAAAATGGTGTTTCCCTCTGGATTCCAGTCCTGTCGTACGTGGCGCTCCGGAGTTCTGTATTAAATAGAGGATCAATCATCATTCTCTCATCGCTGATCCGTACAATAACGAAAGATAAAGAGCAAAGTAAACGGATAAGAAACAAACTTCGGGAAAACTCCGAAGTGTCTGTTCAGCAAAAAATAGCCTCGGACTTACAGAGAAAACGTGGACAAGAATTCCAGATGAAAGCTTCTAAGAAATCTGTTTAATATTTGAAAACGTGAAGTGGAGAGTCGACCCCGCTGGTGATGACGGGCGTGTGAAGGAGTGCATGAGTGAGAGAGGGAGGACTGAAAGCGGGGCCAGTGTGGATGTGGAGGGGGGGCAAAACACGCATCTCCACGGATACCAGCACAGCCCGCGGCGAGCTTTCTCGTGGGGGAGGGATTCAACTTGGAAGGTCATGCTTAGGGAGCCGAAGTAAGAGCAGCAACAGGCATCATAGAAAGGAGAGGATCGTTACAGTCTAGCCATACATCTGTCTGGGAAATATCAACATAAGAATGGCGTGGGAAAGGAAACATTACTACTTGGAGGTAACGTTTAATGATTTCGCTATTGCCGTGGATCGCTTGTTCTATTGCGGTTGCAACACACCGTCTCCAGAGAGCTTAAATTAATTTTATATGACTGATTAAACATATTCCAGCCGCACATGATCATGCCGAAACAGTGGAACCCTGTAGCAGATGTGTACCAGAACAAGAAAAGTGAGACTTTTACAGAGATGTGACCATATTTGGCCATTTTCTCAGCTCGTTGACTTTTCTTTCTTTTTTCTCTGTGGCACCCACGGCAAAACCGATTGTGTTTCGCTGAACTTGTAAGAGCCGGCAGCGTTTCTACGAGTTGCGGTGTTTTGTTTGAGTGTCTTTAAATGAGGTGATGGGGGAGGAGGGGGGGGGGGCTTGACGAAGTACGAGGTTGATCCCAGTGTTCAGATCTGCGGATCCAATGTATTGTGAGATAAGGAGGCACGGAGTGCTTCTGTGGCTGACATGTGTAAATCCCATTAGCGTGTGTTGCATGTGCACCGGCATTTCACTGCGCATAAAGAAAAACAGGAGCGCACAGACAAATTATATAGTAACTGTGTGTGGGCACCTAAAATAATGAAAAACGCAATCCGTTATTATACAATATTTATTCCGCACTGTGTGAAAACAAAATCCTTGCAAAACCTGCATTTACCAACATTTCACTAACCAATCGGTCCCACGCCGGAACAGGACTTCCCCAGTTAAAAGCATGTTTGTGCGGAACACACTGACCGCTTAAGGGAAGGTCTAAGAGGCCAGCTTGTGATTCAGCCTGCCCCCTGCTATCGGCAGCCGGAGAAGGCTCTCTCTCCTCAAGCCTTCCGAACAGACGGCCCATTGTGTCCCAGTAACAATGACCTTTCCTTCTGATTGGAGCGAGCCGAGGAGTCCCACACACCCTCCGTGTGTTTGCTCAGGCCGGGACCTGGGCTGGGAATATGACGGCGCCATCTCGGCATGTGATCCGTGTCAATCGGACGCGCAAATATGTCAGAAAAGGTTCTCACTTAAGTTTTGGGTGTGTTTTGCAGTCATTCGATAATGATTGCAAGCTGTAATAATAAAAATGTGTTTTAGATCATTTTGTCAAGACACAATACCATGTAATACAAATCCTAAACTGGGTGCACTCTTCCTCTAGAACTGAATACATTTTAATATATATACTATCTGAATATAATATAGCTTTTCCAGGCTAAGAGTGTCATCTGCTAACAGTGAGTTTTCCCCCTGTCCTTGGTATGTGTTTTTCTTGTCAAATTACAGGGTTGAGTTTGACGAAGCGGGTCATATGCTATGCTTACCATGTTTTTTGTGTCCAAAGCTGTTTCTTGCTAACCACTGTTATGATATACACTGGTCTGAACACAGAAATCCTTGAAAGCACCATACATTTAACATACTTCTCAGAATATCGCCTCAGCCAAATGAGAATGTTTACACTTTGCCACCCAGCTGTTCATCAAGTCGTGTAATGGAGCGCTTTCTTTGAAAACTGTGGAATTTCTTTCTTTATTTACCTAATCACAGCTGATGTAAAACCGGACTTCCATCCTGTGGCACTCTGGAGATAAACCATCAGGATTGCAAAGGAAAATGAGAAACCATGACCAGTTGAGGTTTATCGCGAAGGCTTCTGGAGACCCGCCGTCGGTTGAGGCTTATGGCGAAGGCTTCTGGAGACCCGCCGTCGGTTGAGGCTTATCGCGAAGGCTTCTGGAGACCCGCCGTCGGTTGAGGCTTATCGCGAAGGCTTCTGGAGACCCGCCGTCGGTTGAGGCTT
>JAODJU010000018.1:16103879-16121642 GCA_026776725.1 Gnathonemus echidnorhynchus | reverse complement strand
CCCCCCCCCCCCCCCCCCCCGCCTTCGGAGGGAAACAAAGGCCGGTCCAGTTCGACACCTGGGCGAATTGAGAAATTCTCTGTCTGGATGATCGGGAAGTACAGGAAGGACTTTGGAAAGTTTTTTCTTTTTTTTTTAATTACAAACATAAGGCTGTTTTAGGTAGAAGCTTTTTAGAGGAGAAAGGGAGACATTTTTCATGTCCCGAGCCGAACCAAAGCATACTTTTGTAATGATGGCAGGCAGCACGTACCCATACCTCACAAACAGCCCCCCCCCCCGTGAAGCCTTTATGAGGACCATATGACCTTGTACTGTGGAGTTCCCCAGTGGCTCCTCGCTCCCCACTCTCTGGCATATGGATCTCTGGCCAGTGGAACCCAGTGCGGGTTCAGAAAGCCCTCGGCGGGTGTCAGCTTATGAGCTGACGGGCCTGTTCAGTCGCGTCGCTGACAAAAACACAAAAGGGTTTCCGTCCTCAGCTTCTGGATGCCATGCTTTGTGCTGCCTGAGGTGTGACACAAGTAGAAATCTTAGGACAACTTCAGTGCAGTTTTTTTTTTGATAAAACTCTTGAATCTCCCAAATGCACATTTATATTTTGACTGATTGCTGTATGTTTACTAGTAGAATGAGTTTTCACATTTTAATTAAAAAAATTCTCCACATTTTGAAGAAAGATAAACTCTTAGACTGTCTGGCTTCTAGCCTAAGGCCTACTAATCTCCAGTTTGGTACATCCAGGAAGCAGTCTGACACACACAGCCTTGTTATTAGACCTTGCCAGTAGAGTGAAGATAGCATTCAGGGTTCATCCCCCCTCATTGTCAAACACTGAGTAACATGTTGGGAAACCAGACCAGATTTTACAGAATTCCTGTCTGGCTTGTTACCTCTCAGTGAGCCAACTAGGGATCGAGACGGCCAGCGACCTCTGCTCGCCTCTTTAACCTTTGAGAATTCCTCACTCCATCAAGCTCTGGGGATCCCAGACTGCACCCTACTACCCAACCTTCAAGGATCCAGGACTCCCCATCCCCCCCCCCGCCCCATGCTCAAGGACAATGAACAAGTAGAGTTTTCAGTATCCTGATTGTCTCCTATCACAGGGACAGAGAGCTCTCCGTATCTAGACGTGAGAAACTCCTTGGCACCACACGTGATCTGAACGGTTAAACACTCAGCTTGCAGGGTTACAATGTTAAATAAAGCACTGTAGCTGTCCAGGGCCATAGTAAGATCCGCTGTACTGCATTTTATCAGGTAAGCACATGATGGGCATTTCAAAAGCAAGGATCTGGCCCATTTCAGTCCCTTCAGCTGCGACTTCTTTATTAGGACATTTTTATAGGGCCGGGTGAAAACCAGACTTTCACAGGTGCTTCTAGTGGAGCCTGTCAGTGAAACCTGAGCCAAGTAGGCCACCGCAGGTCACATGACCTCACTTGTGTTTGGGCACCAATGGGGTGACTTGGGATGCCAACGGCAGTGTCTGATTCGGTAGCGGATGTTGGAGGGACAGGCTTTGGCAGATGTCCCGGTGAATGCGGCTGACACGTTGAGGAAGAACGGCGGAAGGACAGCACACGTCCGCCATTTTGGTGCACCTCGCGATCGGAGGCATCTAAAATGTCCTCATGCACTTTTTCTTCCGTGAACTGTCTTGTGTTGCAGACTGTTTTATACAGCATGTAGACATTTTTAAGGTGCTTTTTATTCTTCTGAAAACAGAGAGAATGGTGATCAAAATGGCTGGGCAGGGTTAGGACTGTTATTTTTAACTGGGCTTGATTTTCTCTCGTGAATTTACCTCCTGGCAAAGTTGCCACATCAATGAGATTAATGGTGAAACAAACCAAGGCTCCTGACAGTTGTTTGGGGGCCTTGCTACTTCTTGTTGGGGTTATTGTAAAAACATGGCCGGCTCTCCCCAGGGGACGTGCAGAATGTTACCCTTCACACGGCCAGAAGAACGAGTCAGTTGGTGCAGATCCTTTTTTTGCTGAGCGGTCATGAAGCAGCTCATTGCCTGCGCTGCTATAGTGCATTTTACTCACCTGACTGCGGAGCAATGAGACAGCAACACTGGACTGGAGGCGTCCATTGTTAAGCCTGCGCATGTGACAGCGCTTTGGCTCCGATTGACCATATCAAATTACACATGAAGCTATAAGGGCAGGCGAAAAGTGGTAAGCTCCCTGATGTCCGCACCGCGATGGGCTGCTGTGAATCCTGGGAGATTTGTGTACTTGTGGTCATGGCAGTCAGGTGGACAGAACACTTCTGGTATTAAAATGAATCCGTTGACGAGACCAATAGCAAACTGCAGCTATGCACTGCGGGCCAGGTGGGTGGGTCAGAATGACATCATTTTTGGGTGGTAGTAACGCAACTGTCACTTCTGTCATTGTGCAAACCTGCTGTGATGCGCAGCATTCCAGCTGCGGTAGGTCAGCCCTGCGGTATAGGGGCATACGGTGTACTGACATCCGTGTCGCGCGTGAGTAGGAGAGTGTTGGTGAAAGCGTGTTAAAATGCGTGCTCAGGCATGGCAGGCAGGCAGGAGTCAGCGTTCTGTGAGTCAGCGTGGGAGGGACTCTCTGACTCTCACACCATGAGCTCAGAGGATGACTTTATATCATTACAGGAGATCACTCACAACACTCAGAATGAGGTGAAAGGTTACTCAAGGCCACTAATGCAGGACACACGTGTCTTGACTTGAGATTTTCAACAAAACACTGTACTAGAGTTTTCATAAGCTATAAATTTACCTGTTGTTTATGCTTAAGAGCAAACCAAAAATACAAACAATTAGGCACAGTACAGTACCGTATATATCTCTATGGTAGAAATTTTAATAGATGGATGAATGGATGGATGGATGGACAGATGGATATATAATCAACCACCTTTTCCTTATACACCAAAACCTTATTGCTTCAACTCGATACCCACCTTTGGTTTATCCTGACCGCTGGAGTCGTTCTTTGTATTTAATTTCCCAGAATGTCTCGCAAACCACAGTAACCAGATTTTACTGTTCATCGGTTATAGGACACCATTGCGGTCTGATTTATGGAGCTGGGCAGGAAGCCATAATGGAGGAAGGAGTTAGGCAGTCCAGATCATCCCTGGCCTTAAGAACCTGCTGTTGGTTCCTGTTGTCTCCGCTCCTCTGGCTGTGAGCTGCCATTGGCCAGCGGCCCGCACGCTGTCACCAAAACGACACTCAGCGCGACTGAACATCACTGTGCCAGGGCGCCATTCACGATTCGCGCACAAGTTCGGCCCTTTAATTCCCCCGTGTTCGCACTTTATTAACCTCTAGGAGTACAATTTTTTTATGAGTGAGGCGGCTGCAGGTAACAGAGGATGAGGAAGAGGGAGTCATCGTCTTCATACTGATAGTCCTTGGGTATCCAAAAGAAAAATAATTTGGACTCTCCGCTTCCAGTTCACGTGGCAAATTTGAACACAATGGTATGCGAGGTCATAAACTCTGACAACCAGCTTCAAATGTATCTAGAAGGCTGGGATTGAACACAGATGGAGGCGATTTTATGTCTTCCTAGACGTCGTTTCGATCTGATGCACAAAGCTGCATTCCAGGAGTGGCGACGGAGACGATATAACGGTCCAATCACATGCGATGGAGCAAATTTTTTGCAGTCATAGTGAATCATAGAGAATGTCAAGAACTCTGAATATTTTGAGCTAGTCCTAGAACTAGCATCCGTAAATGATCAACGTCCCTTTCTGGATTTTTCACTCTACCCCCCGCTACAGGCTCTGGGGGTCAATACTTGTGGCTACTGCTTGTTTCTTACTTCACTGCAGATGGCTGCATGACAGTTCACTTTATGGGTTATTGTCTGTTTCTTTATAGACGCCCAACCCCTTCATCCGTGACTTATAAACGGTTTTGTTTGAAGTTTAGTTGTTTTATTTGACCATCGTTCTTGTGGCAGGAGGAATCAGCTTGACCTCTGGCATCAGACCTGCTCTATTCTTCCTCTCCTTCACCATAGTCAGAGATGGAAAAATACTTTCAGGATGAATAGGAGAAGGAGCTGGCCAGGAGCTTGCCAGCGCTGGACCGAAACTCAGCTCTGTGTCCTCCACTGTCCTCTGAAACAGGAAATTGCTGACAGAAAGAATGTGGCAGACTTCTCCCTCTTTACCCGCGTCTCTGTAAAGTTCAGCCATCGCCTGCTCATCCTTTAGATGGAAGCTTCCTGTAAACAAACAGCTGCTTCTCTGGCTCACCGCTGAGATTCATGCTGACTTCTGTGTTGACAGCAATAAAACCGTAAAAGGTTCTTTTTTATTTTCTTCTGAAGAGGAAGAGAGAGCAGGAATCCTGTGGGGGCATTTCAGTTCTCTCTACTTTTCTTTCATTTATTTTGATTGACCTTGGGAGTTGTGGGAATAGACGTTAAGTCGGTGGAATATAGCATCTCAAGCGGTTTATTCAGGCCCTGTGAAGACAATCCACGGAGGCCTGCTTTGACGCGGAGTTTGACGATAAAGCAGCTTCCACACCGGGAGCATCCCAGCGGCTGGCCGTGTGCGGTAACGATCGCGGTTAAGCTGCTGTTGATCCGGTCCAGCTTTACGGTAGCCACCCCTGAGGCTCCAGTCAAGAGGTCGATTCTGTTTCAAACCTGTGCATAAAATGGACACTACATGTGGTCAAAGTAATAAGACTTCGGTGTTTCGAAGACAAGGCTCCAAGCCTCTGCTTTCGGCTGCTGTCCCTTGACGGTGGCCGGCACAGTCGTCAGAGGAAGCAGCTCGCACAGCCAGAGCGCAGAAAGTGCCGCTCTCCTGAGCGCCTTATAAAACTAATATCTGCAATAAAAACACAGCCAGACCTTTTGAGTGCACATGTTCATGGGAAAAAGTAATCAGGTCTTAATGGGCCAAGTGAGCAGCCTGTGTCTGTTAATCTTGGCCGCTCCCTTTGAACAGGCAAACAAAATCTTAAAAACACTCGGAGCTTTATTTCACTCTTCCACTTAATGCAATACAGTTGGCTACTCTCACCAGTGGCATTTTAAGAGTGCCGAAATTGAAGGGCACACCATCACTACCTCTCAGATCCCGCTGTTGTGTTTATTTAATGCTACCTTTAAACAAGTTTATCCGTGTTGCAGTCTCATATGCGGTACAGGGTCATGGGGCAGGGCTTAAGCACAAGGCAGGTGTGCAGGGTGTTTCAAAAGTGATCGGAAATTTATGGGGGGCAAGGAGGTAAATTTGAAATTTCATCGCAAACAACAATACCACAAGGTTGTTGTCGAGTGTGTGTAAGGAAACATTCTCTGCAACAGATGGATCTTGTATTGGGATGTTGGGCTTTGACTCCAAGTTTCAAATTCTTCAGTGGAGTGACCAGTTATTTAGATAACTACAAAAGTTTATCACTCAGTGGTAAGTTTATAATAATAATGCAAGTATAAGAGCAAATTGTGTGAAAACTTCTTTTCGCTTTTTTTTTTTGGGGGGGGCGATGTTTGACAGTTCTGTGAGGTCACATGTCTGCCTTTCTGATTCAAGGTTAGTATTTATCGCAGAGTACAGCAAATACTTATTCATCTGCTCCAGGGTCCTCATGGGAATAAGTTGCAGAACAAATGGCTTTTCTGTGGTTTTCAATGCCCTGTCAGTATCTGTTTGTGGGGGTTTACCTGCAGCATGCATTTTTAAACACATGTGACCTGTCTGTAGTGTGTCTGCACACTTGGATTGTAGCAAACTGAGGACAGAAGTTTTCTGGAATGTGTTGCCCGGCCTCTCCCATGACCGAGGGCTGAGATCGAGGCCTGTTAGAGGGGACTGTGAGCGGGCCGCGGTCAGAAACGTGATCTTCCTCTCCCCGCCTCATCAGGTGAGCCGGACATCGCAGAGCAGAGGTGACGATGACCGCCAACAAGAGCGCCAAGGCTGCAGCACAAGCTGGAGAAAGTAAGGTCCCTCAGGAAGTTCCTGACAGGTGAGTGATGTCACCCAGTGTGGGAATCTGGCAGGGCGTTGCTTGTGATGGGAGAGGCAAGGCTTGGAAACCTGCGACGGGCGGGGTTTTTGTGTGCTTTTAATCACAAACAGGTTCCAGCCTAATCTTATTACTTGCTTTACCCAGTTCTCGTGGAGTCGCACCAGACAGTGATTGACAGTGCTTGGTAATTCTGCTTGCTGTGGGTTTTCACACGCCTGTATCTTCCCAGGTTAGTAGTTGCGGGATTCGCTGTGGGAATATGCATCTAGGCAGGTATTTATTTATCTTCTTTCAGGAGCTGGGAGCGGTCCGTTGCCATGGCCGCCTTGATGCTGCATGTTGACAACAGACAGCTGAGAAACTGAGCACTTAGTTGCATCAGGGGCGTGGGATTGCGTTTGTAAACGGCACGCCTGAGGAACTTATCGGCAGGGACAGCCGTATCGTCTTATATTCTCAGAATTTGGTTTGGGCATCTTTCCCTCGAGAGCGAACCAACCAAAGTCGCTTAACGCTGTTTTGTTTCCCCGTGTCGGTGTGAGCGTTGCGTCAGCTTCAACCGAACGCGCTCCTGCATTTTTCGCAAGCAGCGACAAGCCCTTTTATCTCGCTGCTAAAGGTGCACGTTGACTGTGCTCAGCTTCACGTGTGCAGATGCCACCCTGGTGTAGAACATGCCCAGCACTGGCTTTCAGAAAGGAGCCGTCGAATCATAATCCTTCACTTTACCTTGCAGTAATTTTTTTCAGCTGAAGAATTTCAATTGCGACGTGTGATTCACTGTGGTGATTAAACATTGAGGGCTCTACTGTTTCTAAACATGATAGGCCGCTTCTTCCATGCGTTCTAGCATATGGGAGTTATACATAAGTTTAACTATAGTAGAGTTACTGAGGTGCTTCTAAGAAATTGAGATCTCTGTACATGGCAGGCAAAAGATGATCCATATTAGTTCTCAGCATCTGTAGAAGCCAGTGAATAGAAAAACCTGGTCTACATTAACCTCAAGCTGTGACTCTTGTTGTCAAGTTGTACATGAACTGCTCATTCAGGGGACTGTACCCTGGGTGATTTTAAAGTGGCTGACCTGGGAAAGTGAAGTAGTCCTCATTTGCTGTTTGCACAGTGTGAAGATTAGTCATTATGTTCTCAGACCTCATTGGCAGTAGAGTAGCCTAGTCATACAGTGCCATTGTTCTGATGATTGTCATGTTGGCTGTTTATGATTGAAGCAAGGTGATGGCCAAAATATTAGTACAACACCAGGATTTTCCACGGCTGACCCTCTGATCCTGAGTCAGACAGTTGAAAGAAGAAATTTGTGATTTGCCCACTAAAATTACATCCATCGTTACTTTCCCTATAAAAAAAGATTGAATAGGAAACTAAAACTGTATGTACTTTTCAGATACCAAAGATTTTCATGCCTCTGTTGCAAAAACTGTCATTTAGAGGAGGGTTAATCTGTTTTTGGGTTTCTCCACTTAAAAAAAGAGTTTTAGTGCACTATGAAACGTGATATGTCGTTCAATAATTCAGTGCGAGTAAGGAATGCTAAGGAAAGTTAGACCGGGGGGGATCGGGGGGGGTGAGTATTCCTGGCCCTCTCACTTTTGACCTGTATAACTTGTAACCTCGGCTGTAAGGTACTCGCTTTCTGACCCTGCCAGCAAACAGGAAATTGCTGTTATCTGACACACCCACCAGCTGTTGTCTGGGCCATGACTGGCACTGCATGCACTATGTTCGTGTCATTTCTTGGCGCCGGTTCTGGTCTTATTCTTACTGGTCCGGGTCCGGTACTGGCGCTCTAGGTCTTCTGTCCGAAACTGACCCAAGGAGTCCTGGCTTTGGAAGCGACACCCGTATTTTGCCGGCAGAGGAACTGAAGGCCTCATAGGGGCTACACGTGTAATAGCTGTGTAAGCCATTATGACAGAGCTGTGCACAGGGGTGATTTTTAAAATGTAGTCTGCCATTCTACACCATGTTAAATTTCTATCTGGCTGAAGATGTATAATACAGGGGAAGATAGATAATTAATAGGTAGAGTAGCTGAACTGATTATACTGCAAGCACAGTGAGTTAGTGTTAACTACAGTATGTCTACCATTTAGGCATAGTGATGAATACAAACATAAAAAATAGAAGGTAATTACAGGCAAATAAAATTTTATAATATATGTGACCTTTCTCTTTTCTCTTTAATTCTTTTTATTTTGTTTTTGTTTCAGGGTTACAATTTCATCTGCTAGAAAATAGCTTAGTATATCATATGGGGAGGTAAACCCTCATAGAAATAGGAACAGGGCATTCTGGGTAAAGAAAATATGAAAAAATATCAAAATAACATGACAGAAAAATGACGTATGATTTATATCCAGTACAGTCAAAGGCAGTCAAAGAAAATGTTTAAGGCTATTTATCTGGGTAGTAAGTGTATATTTGTTCAGGAAAAAAAACACGATTTAACGTACACAAATGATTTCTTCTGTTCATCAAAAATTTACTGATATCTTGTTGGACAGCTAGAAGCACATCACTTCAGGTCCCAAACCTCTCCTCAGGGGCACCTCAGCCATTCCGTGTGTGTGTTTGTATTTACTAAATGTCCCCAATGTGGGAAAACTTGTTTAGCTTTTTAGCTTATGGGACATTTTTCATTTCCCTGTTAGTATAAACCTCAATCTGTGAATGCAAGTAAAATGCCAAAAGTCTTGTATTTTGTTTGATTGCTTTTGGTTAAGGTTAGGGCTGGGCGGGGGTTTGAGTGATCACACTTCGGATTAGAGTTACGGCCAAATGTCCCCATAAAGTGATTAAAAAACTGTTACTTGGACCTTGTGGGATATCTTTTCTGTCCCCACAAGGGGAAATTTAACTATGTGTGTGTGTGTGTGTGTCTACTCCTTTATCTTAAGATGACTGTGAGTATTCATTTGCATTGACCTGGATTTGTCAATATTGATTTTATAACCTGAAAGTTTACTATACCGGGAAGTGAGATTCAAGACAGCAAGGTGGGACAAGTGGATCTTACGCTTCCTCCCTTTTCACTGCATTGGGTTGTTCTGTGTGGGTTTTATTTTGCCTCTGGACAGTGGAGTTATTTCCTTCACAGGAATTTTTGAAATAATTTGCGGCCATGCATTACAATTATTTGCAATCTGTTGGAGATGCATGGCAATGAGCTTGAGATGAACGGGTGTATTTAGAGAGCAGCCTGCACGGACAGGCGCTGACCAGGAAACACGACAAAATGAGCTGTTCAGTGAGGCTCCCCCCCCCCCAGCTTGGTGTGTCTGCATAGATCTCACTCAGATGCTGCATGCGGCGCAATATTTTTCACCATCCAAGTCATTATTGTAAGGAAACACAAGAATTTCTCTTGTTTTATCCAAGTTAGACACCTTGCATTAAAACGATCGTCTTAAAAGCAGGTAAATCAGACATTTATGCATCACTATCAAGATTGCTGATATCCATGTGGAAATCACCAGGGCATTCATTCTGCTGAAAATGCGTTGTTACTTCATATGTGAAAAGTGCCCTGCTTTACTTTGCAGGTATCTGTCACGGTTATTATATGTGAGGTGTGATTTGACAGGGATCCTTTCAAAACACTGTTCGTTCTGAACCAAATTGACTCTTTTTCTTTTATATGGAAGTGATTGCTTCCTTGCAGACTCTGTGTCAAATTTACAGCACAGAACGGAAACATGCAGCCCCCTGCCTCCCCACATGGTTTCCTGCGTAGATGTAGTGAAGTTTTACGACGACGCGACCGCAGCTATTTAGGAATCCTTGCTTGGCTTCGGGCTCCGCCGTCGTCATTAGCGACGTGATCGCAGGCTGTGCACAGGGAACGTCGTCCTTCCAGTGTTCCTGAAAGACGGTGTGGGCGTCTGCAATCATTCTGTCATGGAACTTTGAAGTCTGAGCTTTTAATAATTTTTTTTGGAAAAACTTTGACCTACTTTAAAAATCCGGTTCATTTGAGGGAAGTAAAACGTACTTTGTTCCAGAAAAGTGTTTCTTTTCTTCACCACTAAGGCTGCTAAAATCAATTATTTTTATTAATTTACTTTTATTTGCATTGCTTATTATTGTTCTGTGTGCACTAAGTTAAAATAGTCCTTCTCTTAATTAAAAGCTTGCCAGAAGGTGATATCAGTTCCCCTGAGGCTGCACAGTAAGCTGTGAAAGTGAGCATTGTCATTTTCAGAAGAGCTTTTTGGTGAGAACGGAGAGGCCACATACTCCCTTTGTTTTAAACACAGGTGTGGCGTGATGAGTCCCAACCTGCACTCCTGCTCGCTGGCATGATTTCCCTCCCAGCAAAGCACTATTTTCAGAATGTATACAGCATCTACCCTCCTAGCATCAGTTCTGCACAGAGGGGGACCTTTGCTCAGCCGCCTGGTGATAGTTTGAAACCATCAATGACGTAATCTGTTTCTGTGGAAGCAGATTTGTGAAGGCAGGCTGGCAGATTGTAATGGAAGGATTTTTGGAATTGGTGATGAAACCTTTTGTGCTTCTGTGGACGCCAGATAGAAATTTTGCAACAAAGTAGCTCAGCAGAACCGTATCTGTGGCTAAAGAGAGTTCTGGGTCTGCCTATTGTATTGTTGGCGCATGAAACCTTTGGAGAATGTGGAGCCTCAGCGCTCCGACCAAATAGTGGAAGGTATGGCCATATTGGCGCTGGCTGCCTGGTTCTGTGGTCAAGTGTGTGGGGTCCGCGTTCCATTTTAATCGCTCTCGTGATGTGGAAAAATCCACACTCATGTGTCCTGTCGAAGACTTCATGTTTGCCTTGGCCTCATTTTAAATCCGACTCTGCCAAAGTCTCGTCAGGCTGATGACGCACTTTCCACAGATTATTTTACATGTTGGTTATTACCTGAAAAGAGGGGGTGTTAAGTTCCGGACTTTCGCCACATTTCCAGGGGGTGCGTGAATAGCTGGTCATGAGCTCCGGCTTGAGGTAACCATGCTGTGTCATCAGCCTGGTTACAAAGCATCCATCCGTTTTCTGTAACCACTTGTCCTATCCGGGGTTACCAGGGGTCTGGAGCCTATGGGCACCAAGCAGGGAACAACCCAGGATGGAGCGCTAACCCATTGCAGGGCACACTCACACACAACTATGTGCAATTTGGTAACTCCAGTTAATCTCAGCATGTTTTTGGACTGTGGGGGGGAAACCGGAGAACCCAGAGGAAACACCATTATGAGAGCATGCGAGCTCCACACACATGGAGTCATGGTGAAATGGTGAAGACTTGAACCTAGGTCCCAGAGGTGTGAGGCAACAGGGATAACCACTGCAGCACCTCTTACTGCTTCTTAAACCTCCATCTAAGCTGTAGGTTGTTTTCCATTTTCAGAAGATGGTCATATGTCATCTCGAAGGAGTTCTGAATTCATGACTGCTTATTCCAGGTGCCAGTCCGCATCCCCGCCTCCTATTCTCTCCAAAGCAAGAGCCCCAGCTTACCCACTGAGTGATAGTGAGGACGCCCGGGAGTGGAGCCGGGAGGACAGGGTCGCCGAGAACCAGCCCCTGCGCCTGAGGAACTGGAGCAATAGGACTGACAGCCTGCGCTGTGTGTCGCTGCGATCCGCCAACTTCCAGGCCCAGAACCGTCTCCTCAAGGCCAGGAGTGTTGCCTGCTTGGACAACAGGCTCTCCATCTACAGGCCAGCCAGTGGCCAAGAGCAGAAGGAGAACCGGCAGGACGGCGGCCCGGCTAAAGGGGGCCTCAGCACAGGCCCTCGTGGCTGGAGCACCCTGTCCCTGGGGCCTACGTCCCAACACCACCAGCGTACTTTCTCCCTTGGCCGGACCAGTGGGTGCTCCTCACCTGTGGGCGTCCGCAAGAAGATCTCCGAATGGGAGTGCCGGAGAGTGGATCTCCCTAGGATGAGCCTATGCCTAGACAAGAGGCCCATAGGTGAGCGGATGGGTGGCAGTGACGCTTGCCCCAGCCTCTTATCCTCACCCTGCAGTGATAAGACCTTTGACTTCAAAGGTGTGCGGAGGATGAGCACCGCTTTCTCTGAGTGCTCCTACCCGGAGACAGAGGAGGAAGAACCAACCTCAGAGCGGGGCGGCTCCAACGGAGGGTCCGGGAAGCGGCCCATCCGGACGGATGCCACAGGGCTCCTCTTCCGCTCCTTCTCTTCCCGCAAAGAAAATTCTGCTGTCCTCAGCCGGATACAAAAGATTGAGCAGGCACTGAAGGAGAGCCCCCCACCATCCTTGCCCTGCTACCCCAGCAGCTGCTACACCCCGGACAAGCTACGCCGTAAGGGTGAGCCGCAGAGCGGATGCTCTCGAGAGCGGAGCGGATTCCGCTCCATTACTCCAGAGCCAGAGGCCGCAGCGGTCACCTCCGGCCAGGACAGGCTGCCTGAACTCAAGCAGAGGTTCAGCATAAGCTCAGCCAGCTCTGGCAGCCCTGAGCTGTCTCCTCCTGACACACTGGGAGGCGTGCAGGTCAACCCCCTACCTAAACCCAAGCGCACTTTTGAGTATGAGGTCAACCGGAACCATGAGAGCCATAAGCCTACATCGTCAACCAATGGTCTACCTCCCAGCAGCCCCTCCGAGTCCCCGCCCCCATTGCCCTCTACGCCAGCACCACCCATGACACGAGTCCAGAAGCCAGAGGGAAGTTTCCGGAAAAAGCCTCATGACAGGTAAGATTCCCTGCCTTCTGGTTATCACATTCTTTTTCAAGTCAAGATACTATCGGTTAGTGGGAAAAATAGGAAATTGGAATGGATTTGTGGAGGGAATATATATCTTTCTACCTGAAAGGTATGGATAACTGTCCTTATATGTTTGTTCAGCTTTTTCTGGAAAGTGGTAACCATCAAGGGAAATTTTTCACATTGTTCCCGTACTCTGTAACTGGCCCTCTGCGCTCAACACGCCAAGCTAGCTTAATAAAATTAGCATTAATTCTGCTCCGAGACCCAACAACGTTTATTTATCTCTCCTAAAAAAACAGGAGGATGAGTTTGTTTAGCTCCCTTGTGAAAGATCCCAAGGCAAACAGATGATTATTTTATAGGGGATTTGAAGCACCCAGGCATCTCCTGAGAATGTAATGAAGGGTAAGGTTGCATGTCGAGCATGTACATAGTTGATGTTGTTCTGGAGTGTGAATTGTAGTGTCTTGAATCCCGTGTTTATTGTGTGTTGGTTTTGCACGTTCTTCCCATGTCAAATCGGTTTCTTCTACCAGGCTAAGGCATGCATTTAGGCTACTTGGTGTTTATGTATTTATTAAATTGCATACAATGTGTGCACATACATGTCCTGCAATGGACTGGCATCCCATTCAGGATGTACCACAGTCCTCTGTTGGTTGGGATAGGCTCTGGCTCACTCCCGTGACCATGACCAGGATAAGCAATTAGGAGATGGATAGAAGTTATATTTTGAGTTTTTCTTTTACAAGCCATTATGTTGCACACTAATCTATCATTAATAGCTATGAAAGCTTTCCACATATTTAGCAGATTGAATACAACTGAGCAATGTCAGTTGCAGTGTAAATGACTATGAATGAGTGTGAAGAGGAATTACTGTGAACTCTTAGCGAGGCTGTGACCTTTTATTTGAACTCCCTTAGGCAGCTCAGGACTGTGCAGCACTTTCCAAGATACCGTCATGTGAAACAATGCTTACACATTTCTCTTTCACTGGATCATACATATTTATTTTGATTCCCCGCTGTCTTGGGCTGTGGGAAGCTAACAAGGGCTCCGATAAAGCTGTTTGGCCTTTTAATTTGTTTGGTCTCCATAGGGTTCCAGATTCCTGTCTAGCTATTTGATTCCTTTGGGTACTTGGGCTCTTGCATGCTGGTTTTGTTTCCCAGCCCCCTCCCCCTTTAAGCATTCAAAACTGAGGAGCATTTTAGCACAGTGTCCGGGGGGAGGGGCATGTCTCGTATCACAGTCTAATGTTAACTTTGGCTCTTCGTTATCATGACGATGTCCTAACCATAATTTTATCACATAGTGGGAGCTGCAACATGAACCGCATTCCTTATCAGGAAAATGATTTCTTAGTTAAAATATTTCTTTTGCCCCATGGTACAAGTCATCGCAAATTTATTTGCCGTCTTTCCTTCCACAACTGCGACAACATCCAGCATCAGTGATGGGGTGGGAAGTCAAGTACTGACAGCTAATTGATACTTCCAGTCCATGGTTAAATGCTTAAGATCATGGCTGGCGGAGGAGGGATGGGTTGTGTGGGGGTGCAGTCTTTTGACATGCAGGAAAACCTCCCTATAAGTCTATGAGATGAGCATGCTGTGATGGTTATAATTTAAGGTGGTCCCTGTTTGCTATGGTCTGTGGATGGTCTGTGCTCACTGTTTTCAGTCAGTGCGTTTACTTCTGTATGAGTATTCAAGACCTCCAGCGCCTTTGAAATTCAGAGGTGGCCTCGATTCCCTCAAGATTGATTCAGGCTCTTCTGGACTCTCTGTTGGATGGGGAACTAAATCCTGTCACTCGTCCCTCTGTCTCCTGTCTCTTACCTCTTTCTGTCCCTGGCGGGGTTCCGGCACTCTCCCAGAGAGTCGTGTGAGTCCGAGGACGCCTCCAGCCTCCCTCCCTCGCCCGCGGAAAATGGAAGTGGTTCTACGGAGAGTCGGAGTCGGCCAAGCTCAAAAAGCACTTTAGAGGAGAACGCCTATGAGGACATTGTAGGTGAGTGAGCAGGAAGTGAGCAGGGTGCAGCATGGGCTCAAAACCTGCATGGAAGAACTGTACATAAGTTGGAGCATGTTGAAGCTCCAACCGGAAGTAGTAAACATTGCAAACTGCATTAGTCATCCAAGAAAGCTCTTTCTAAGAAGCATTTAAGAAAATTGTGGGTGTTCACGCAAAATGAAAAGTTGGGGTTGTTGAGTCTTGTGTTTTTCATGTGGCAACTGAAGAAAGTTCAGGTTTGACTAGTTTTCACTAGTTTATCTCTTGATTTGCAAAATATTCTTTACAGTCTATCTGCCCCCAGCTGAACCTTGGATTTGTGAGCAATCACAATATTCATATAATATACAAGCCTTTCCATGACAGCGAGGAATGTTGCTCATGTTCTAAATTAATTTACGCCCTCTTTTTGTAGAGAGGCAAATATAGATGACGTTAATTCTGCAGTTTCGTCTGTTTTATTTATGATCATATATATTGTTGCATCACTTATATGAAGCATCTCTCTAGGATTTCCCTGGAAAAACCAAAACCACACCTGCTATGTAAAACAAGCCCTTGTTTGGTTTGTTTTTTCAATGTCTTGTGTCGAAACCCAAACATGTGGTCTTGCACTCATATCAACACTGATAACATGTTTTGTTGCAGAGGGTTGACAAGTATGGGCTTTAGAATTATTTGCGTCCCCACAACTCTACCGTTTATTGATGCGGGATCTTACACCGTACCTGAGTAGGGTTAAATGACACACCGGATAAAATTTGGACTTTTCCTGAGTCTAAGAGCTTTGTCACGGGTGGTGGGGAATGCAGCACAGTTCTCAAGATGAAAGTGTTTTCCTGCAATTAACTCTTCCGTAAATGAACTGCAGCTTCAGTTTCGATGGAAGCTCTCTGCTTTGGAAACTTTGAATAAGTTTTTCTTGGATGTATATCCCATCTGCAGAGGCTCCTCATTGCCCAGCTGATTGCAGAGGCACACAGACTGTGACCCAGGGCATCTGGTTTTGTGCTGGGTGGCGCAGTGTAGGCATGTCCTGCCGGCCCGTTTTCAAGGGCAGAATTCCTCAAATGCAGGGAAGTTGGGCGGAAACTGAAAAAAAATCCACATTGCACAAAGTATATTGCATGGTGGCATTTTCCAGGGACAAAGGGGAAGCCCCCCAACCAAACTGTCTGGACGTCTGAATTGGAGGAGATGTGACAAAATAACATACAAAGCAACGCTGTTAAATATAGATGAACATAGAAATATAGATCTCTGCTTGGCTCGGGATAGCAGATGGGGAATATGGAAACTAAATCCCCTCTCATTTCAACTCAGTTTCATTTAAAGCAGCACTGTGTTTTCTTTCTACATTATTCATTATTATTGAGGCTGATGTCCACGGTTTTTGAGGCTTTTGTGTAGGCCATGAGACCAATGAGAATTGAGGTGACCTTTTAGCCCTTGCATCCTGAAGCATCACACTGTATCTATGCAAAACGTACAGCTAGTGACCAAAGAGATGAGGCTTCGAAACCCACAGTATCTAGCCCTCATGTAACCAGCTGGACACTTCACTTCTTCCCATTAGACTAAGCCAAGTTGTTATTGACAGGCTATGCTAATCCCATGTATTTATGGCCTCCTTACTTCCACCACTCATTTCCCAGAATGCCTGGGACAGGGGTGCCAAAAAAGGCGGGAATGTCCCAAGGGCCATTTACTTTCAATTTTAGGGTTTTTTTTTTTGTAATCTCAAAACCACTGGAATTTTCACCTGTGTTAACACATTTAAAATTAAACTTTAATTTTCTCTCAGTTTTGCTGCTCTTTTATTGCAGTCTTCTTGTCTACCATCCAGCTACGTCTCAGCAGCAAATTCTGAAGTAGCAAGGAGCATTTTGGACTGTACTCCTAAATATTTTATAATTTGTCAACTCATTTTTGGTTATTTGTTTGTTTGTATGTTTATAGGTCTTCCAGTCTGAGCATTACTGTTGCATATTGTTTTCATAAATCTGGCAGCTGGTATTAATTTCAACTCAATTTATTTCTATATAGCACCTTTCACAACAGAGTCGCCCCAAGGCTCTCCACATGGGCGTGTCGTGATACATTCCTGCATCATTTATACAGAATAATACATGAAGAAGGGAAAAAGGGGAAACAGAAAAAAAGAATGAGAGCCAGACGACAAGGGAGGAGAGGAACCAAAGAAGGGAGAAAAAAACCTCTGCGGGTCTAAGGTCCAATGGCTGCACAGCCCCCCATGGGCAGTAAGCAGGAAGAATGGGCCAGCTTGCTAAAGTCACTCTGTAACACAGTTTGTAGATTTTCCTGCTCAAACACACCTTATTCAGCTCGCTTGCCAATTGCCAGGTTTAGCAGGTGTGTTTGAGCAGGGAAATCTACAAACTGTGTCACAGACTGGCCTTCCAGGACCGGAAGTGGCGATCCCTGTAATCTGTGGTCCAGGTCTAAGCCAATGTCCGTCGATGAGTCGGTTCTCTGTGTTGGCCTGTGTGAGTCGGTAGATTGAATGCTGCACCCACAGGGTCAGTGTCGAGTCCACGGTGTCACACTTTTGTGGGACTGAACCAGGACCACCGCTGAGATGGTGCCCACCCCAGGCCCATGTAGGAGGGAAAGCTCATGTGTTGATTCCAGTTGGCTGAAAGCCAAATCAGGATTACTTATTTGCTTTATTTTCATACTGTTTTTTTTTAATATAAAAATTAAAAAACCTTCTTTGAATGGTTTTTTGTAGTATTTTTCTGTATGATTTCTGCCACTTTTATGTTACTTGCAGTTGAATTCCAAAGTCTGGACTGCAGCTGTTACTCTTGTGATTAAAATAATTTTTCGGTCATGTGGCTCAGCATATGACCTCTGCTCATGGCCACACATGATGTGTCTAGACATCTGTCAGCATTCACTCTGTGAGCAGTGTGTGTAGGCTATAGGCTCTGTGAGCAGTGTGTGTAGGCTATCGGCTCTGTGAGCAGTGTGTGTAGGCTATCGGCTCTGTGAGCAGT
>JAODJU010000018.1:16074071-16091445 GCA_026776725.1 Gnathonemus echidnorhynchus | reverse complement strand
AAATTTTTAATCAAGCAAAAGAAAGGTTTCCTGATCTGTGTCGGCCCCTTCTGTGTTTAGACTACAACTCTTGTCCTGGGTACATGAGCTGAAGTATAAATGTGGCAGTAGAGCTGAACATACCTCCCCCAGGATGCAACGTTTTGTTTTTTTTTAAGTGGGGACTTTGAAGACGTATTCTGTTTCTGTTGAGCTTAAATCAGAGTTTCTGTTGTGCCATGGAAGCGCAGGGAGACGGCAAACCTTCCCTGTCTGCAGCCACTTCTCCCGTATCCATGGAAAATTAATCAAAATGCTCTCTTTCCTTTTTTCCCCTCTTTTCTTTCCTTTTCTGTTCACCGGCAGCAGTTGTTTGTTTGAAAACTGCTCTCCCCACCACCAATCTCCGCATCCCCAAAACCCCCCAACACGATGTCTGAAGTTGGGGGGGAGATTAGCATTTGAATACTGGGTGCAGAACATTCCGAACCTGCATCCTGCCCATCGCTGACGCTGTTTTCAGTAACAGATGCCTTTCCTGTGTTAATCCCATGACTATCCTCCTGTTTATAAAGGGTGGTTACTTTAGCCTGCTACCGTGTTTCTTTCTAATCAGGGAGTTGAATATACGCTCTTTGTTCCCTCGTTCGTCATCACAACCGACGCATCTTTCTGATGTAATGCGAATGAACGCAGAGTATAGCTGTGGGGCAAATATGCAGCAAGTGGAAGGGAGCCTCTGGTTCCATGCTAAAGAGGCAACCAGCAGGCAACCGCGGTACAAGACTGCACTTTAGTACGGAAACATGCCCCCTGAGTCCTGGCGACATCACCGCGGCTCGCGGGAACACGCCAGTGCACCACAGAACAACCCTCGGCCTTCGCCTGGTGGGCCATTTATTCATCTGCGAGTTTCTCATCTGGCGACCAGACGTTTCGGCCCAGCAGGAGAGTATAAGTGAGAACCCAAGAGGGTCAGAATCTTCGTAATGTAAAATATGAAATATATGCATGAAAAGCCATGTAAAAAGCATATTAAATGCGCTGAGGTCATCCGTCAGAAGGCATCTTCACGAATTGCATTTGATATACCTTCTTGCTCCATTGATTAAGGCGCTGCCTTCCAGACGCCAGCTGGGGGTCTCTGCTGAAAAATGAGATCGTTCCTCCCTTAAAAATGATACCGGTTCTAGGTTCCAGTAACCCTGATCCCTGTCCCGCCATCAAAGTGTCAAGCCCCCCCACGGAGCTCTTTGTTTATGGTGATCATGTCACCATAATTGTGACAAATGTTTCCTGATATCTCAGCGCCCTGGTAGCCCTGCTGTGATCCCGCCTGTGAGCCATTACATTAACCAGTTGATGGATCGTCCATGTCTAGTGTTATTTCAGCATTTGACCCTTTTAATTTCTAACCTCGGCGACCTTTCCCGTCAAAGCTCGTGGAAGAAGGGGAGACACACACACACACACACAGACAGACACACATACAGACGCTGGCCTCACACTGTCACATGCACACAGACGCTGGCCTCGCACTGTCACATGCACACAGACCTACGAGCCGCAACAATTAATCACTGGTTCACTGGCGAGCATGAGGAGCTTCCTGCTTGCTGCATGGTTTCCATTAGACCCTTTGTTCACTGATCTCACTTAATGAGAAGTTTGCTTCTGAGAACAGCCTGCAGAGGGTACGGCTACATGGTCAGCCCCCCCCCACACACACACCTCCACCATCCTCGAGCAGTCAGAGACAGAGGGCACCATTGATCCCAGGCTGCCTGGGAATGTTTGGCCCACGCGTGTCTGGACGTCAGAATACCCAGAACAGTGAAAGCCCTGCCGTAGCTTGTTTTTATATTTTTTTCATTCGTTTTAACACCCGTTGTGACACGCTGGCTGCTTTTTCTCAGAAGCAGTAGCTTTCCGGTAATGATGGGGCTGTGTTTGCTTCTCACGGGCCTCCTGGCACGGGCCTCCTGGCACGGGCCTCCTGGCATGCCCTTGGCACCCCTCCCTGGGCAGTATGGTACCTGGGCTCACGTGGTTTAGCTTTAGGATTTCCTGACCGCTGCGATGATGTGGGGACAGCCTCTAAGCGCTGCTGTGGATCGGGCGCACGGAGTCCTGCCCACTGCAGCCAGGGGTTCGGAGCCCAACACTGGAGTGTGACCCTATCATTGCTGTGGAACCTGCCATGTTCGCCACACCAGTCACTACATCTGTACAGATGTGCCGCTCATCTGCTCCTTTCCGAAATGTTAAGTCCGAAAGAACCAGCTGTGAATTCTGCCAATCCAAAGCATATTTTGCAATGACTCTGCCAGACACCCACCCTGAGAATAACATAAATCCAGGATGGGGGGGGGGGCGCTGTGTTGATTGTGTGCTTCCTCTGGTTCCGGCCTTATGTTTTTTTTTTCACGGTTTTATGGGTCGTTTTGTGAAACTACACAGGAAGGAAGAGTCAGAGGAAGCCCTTTCTGAGGATGTGCCGCTTCTAGTTAAACGTGAATACGAGACTTTTAAGAGTCACCGCTTGTGCTTTTGGCATGATGATGATGATGATGATGATGATGATGATGATGATGATGAATGGCTAGGCCACAGACCTTACGAAGACCAAATCCAAGTACCGTAGATGGGGTTGTCCATCTTGTTTTTTGTTTATACAGCACACCATTGTTTATTTATTTATGCTGTGACATTGTGTGTCGGTGTGTCTGTGTAGGAATTTTTGTCTTATTTGTTCCATTGTCGAATTTTTATATTTTTTCACAGATCGACTTCATTATATTAAACTCCAAGCTTTCCGGTCAGTGTCACCACTAGTGAAATGCATTGGACTAACCTATATATAAAATTTAAAATTTGCTTTACTGAGTCACGGTTTACAGGGCCTAATCGAACCAGTGTTTCGGAAGTGCACTGATCTGAGTTAGAATGTGAACATATGAGCACTCAGCTGGAGACAGGCAGGAGCAGAGACAGATCACGGTGCCAACCCGCATAAACATAAGTGCCCTTGACATTTCCTGGTGCTGTGATATTAATTCAGTCAACAGCTCAATCAGTTTTAATGACAGCTTTATTGGAGTGGAACCCATCATGGCTCGGGGCATGAGGGAACTGGAATTTCTAGCCATTTAACTGTAGTATAAATTCGCTGACTGTGGCCATGTGGCCAGGTTAGGCCCCGCCCACACACACTTTTCCCACTTATTTGTTGATATGAGGTCGTTCCTAATTTTTGGTCTAGGGGCAACGGTCAGTTTGCTTGAATCTGATGCTTTATTTGCTAACAAAGACGTTGTCTGTGCAATGGCACCCTGTGATAACGATTGGCAGTTGTAGCCGTGATTGCTCGGAGAAAACAAGGAAAATTCACTTCTTGCCTATATTTGGCACTCTTTTGTAGTATAGTCTAGAATGGCAAAGGTGTTAGCGCGTCTTTGCTAATGTCCTCTGACATAACACCGAATGTTACAAAGCGCTAGGCTAACGGCAGCACTGTCTCATGGAGCGTTCATTGTTTTGTTGCATCTTACTCTGTGCACACATGGCAAAGATGGCCGCCCCTGACTCCCACGGCCCCCTGTCCCCCCAGCACTCTGTCCAGCTGCGTGCACGCGGTGGTGGCCCTGCTCTACCCCTTCTCCTGGCAGCACACCTTCATCCCCGTGCTGCCCTCCTCCATGGTGGACATCGTGTGCTGCCCCACGCCCTTCCTGGTGGGCATCCTCTCCAGCTCGCTGCCCAAGCTGAAGGAGCTTCCCGTGGAGGAGGTGGGTCTGTCCACAAGGACCTTCTATAATCTTAAAGTAATTGTTGAATATATTGCCTGTAGTCCTAAGTGTCTGACTCTTGGGGTTAAGAAAGTATTAATAATGACTAAAAATAATTATTAAAAATAATAATTAATAAAAATCTTGGTTTCGTTTCTGCCATGATTGAAAATGTCTTTTTTTTTTAAATCCATATACATCCGTGTCACAGGAAGTTGGGTAAGAATGGGTTGAGTTGGATTCTTGTAACTTTACAAAGTCAAACTCAAAGACATTCCCACAAAATGTATAAACTGCAATAACTTAGTAATGCTGATATGTAATGTAACTCAGTAATGCTCAGAAAATTGTAATATTTTCCCCAGGTGTTTATACAATCTATCCCCATAATCATAAAACCTTTCCAGAAGTGAAATGTTTGTTTACCAATAAATGTTTTTGATTAAAAACAAAATGTCCGTTCTCCAAAGAAACATGCATGTCTCCACAATGATTTGCACAAGAAAGCACATTTCCCTCTTTCTTATATGCTGTTTAAAGCCAGTGATTTTCAGTTGATGCCTCCAATTATTCTGCATCTTTTCAGAGAAGGACTGGTAGAGACAATGGCTGCTTTTTCTGTTGAGTCTCTAGAGGCTGTATTGCGGATGTAAGTGGCCTGCTGGGGTGGTAGAGAGGTCTGTTGGAAGAATCTGGATGAATGTGGTGGATGGAGCCAAGGGGACAAAGATTGGACCTTTGCCTTAAGGGGTCCTGGTGCAGCTGGAGGAAGTCAGCCTACTCAGTAGTTTGTGTGATAGCTAACCGCTGCAGCCTGGCCTTCCTCCAGCCTAAAGGCTTTGGTCTCACAACCTGATTTTGCTGTAGAAACAAGTGCAGCATCCGGCTTGTAAGCTGTGGATAGCTGTGGATAGAGTCCCGGGCCAAGCTAATTAAACAGTGACAAATATAGCAAAAGGGAGATGCAGGTTCATGGTGTTTTTAATAGGCTGGATCTCACCAAGACTGGAAGGCAGTGACTGAACTGGTCTCTGTCATTCTTCACGAGTTGACCTGGGATTCTTGGGCTGACCCTGGGAGGGAGAGCGAGGACGGGAGCCATCACAGCTGCAGAAAGAGATGAGAAATGAGAAAAGAACTTAGCATACTTAGCTGTATGGACTAGCTGCATGCTACTTTGGCATGCGTCACATGGGGGTGCAAAAATCTGCACATCCTTGGTGGTTGTGTCCTAGGTGCTTAGCTGCTTCTTTTAGCTGATTTAAAGTGGGAGCATAGACTGCGCTTTGTTCCCGATTCTGGCCAGACCTGTTACTCCAGTCGGCAGCAGCCTGCCCTCTATCTGCCTCCCCACGCACTGCGGTTAGTGGCCAGGATTGGGTCTGGTCCGCTCTGGGGGTTTGCCATCAGAAGACACTATTACAACACACCACCCCTAGTAACACTCATCAACGCCTCGTAAAATATCCGATAATCCTCGAAACAAGAGTCTATTGAGAAACATCTGCTGTCTTAATATTGCTAGTGGTGTTCATGAACACTAGTGTGAAGTTTCTTTGCAACATTTAGTGAGTGACAGCATTTATTTAACATTATTTTCTCTAAATATGAAATGTATTCCCTTTTGTTAATTCAGGCTTTAACAGTGGACCTGAGGAAGGACCGGTTCATTAGACAGGTAAATACATATGTACCGTCTGTGTGTGTTATAAATGAAAGTCAGCTAACGTCAATATTTGTGGATCTCAATAATTATTGGATCAAACCATAAGGGAGAGCAGAGTAAACTTGTACTCCCCAGACTTTCTGTTTTAGGAACCAGGTATTCTGGAAACAACATTTCTAACCTGCATTTCAGACTGTTTTTATCCATTAAGGTTTGGTAGAATGACTGCCCTCAAGTAGGTGTACATCCTTTATAATTGCTGTGCTCACCATGTGTAGATGGATGATGAGGCCACACTGTTGCCACGGAAACTCCAGGCTGCCCTGGAGCACGCTCTCGAACAGAGGAAAGACCTCATCAGTCAGGACTCTGATAGCGAATCGGATGAAGGTAAACCTCTGATCTAGTCACCCAGGGTCCAATGAGGGATGAAGCCCACCATGTGATCAAGGCTGCAGTTTGCTCAGCAGTCCACAAGGAAATACGCATGATACTGTTAGAGACTGAAAGAGTTAATGAAATAGTCTTAAGTAAGACAGACCACAAACTCAAACCCTGCATGTCATCTTTAAAGGACATGTCTTTTCACAGATATCGTTGACATTTGTGTTGATTATTTTCAAAGAGGGGAGCTTTGTAGCTCATTGTTATGAGCTGAATATTTCCCTTGCAAAAACAGAATGGAAATTTCCTGGCAAAGCTGGACTGTAAATATTTCTGATGTTCGCACAGTTATGATTTGGCAGGGGGATACACCATTTCTGCTTTTCCAAACACAGAAAATGGCTTTTTCACTTTGCTTTCTCAATTCACTCCAGATGAGACACAAATTCTTCAAAAAAAAAAAAAAAGACTTTATAAATTGTCACAGCTCATCGACAAAGCATTTGACAGCCACGGGTGCAGGAGAGGGGAGGAAAACTTGGCCTAATTAAATGTTGCATGCTCTGAAAAAGAAACGATATTCAAATATGCTGGAGAATATTTGGAATAAACCAGAAATGAAGGTGCTTCTAAAGAAAGCATGCCCGTGGAAAGGATGACTCTACGCTACGATACTCTACGGACTCTACTCTCTATGCTATTTATTGTGTAAAGTCTTATGTTCTACTTTATGTTGAAATAGTGATGCATTTCAGATGCAGGTTGCGTGGTCTTATAAAGCATTAACTATGAACAGTTGTTTATGTAACTCTTTATAAGTGTCGGATGAAGATCTCCCTGTTTTCACAGAATGTAACTCCCTAAACAACGTGGTGTCAGAGGCTTTTATCCGCTTCTTCCTGGAGACGATCGGACATTACTCCCTGTTCATGACCCAGAACGAACAGGGCGAGCGCGTATTTCAGAGGGAGGCCTTTCGCAAGTCTGTGGCTTCCAAGAGCGTCCGCCGCTTCCTGGGCGTTTTTATGGAGTCCCAGATGTTTGCTGGTTTCATCCAGGACCGGGAACTCCGCAAGTGTCGAGCAAAGGGTAGGCAGTGTCTCTCTGGACACCCTGCTGTGGTCCTCTCTAGTAATCTCAGATGTATACTATGCCAGTGTTTCCCAAACCGGTCCTACCCCCACAGGGTCCACATTTTTGCTCCCTCCCAGCTCCCTGCCAGACAGTCCACATTTTTGCTCCTTCCCAGCTCCTAGGAAACGCAGACTGTCTGGGGTCCCAGAGGACTGGGTTGGGAAACACTGTACTTTACCATGTAATAAGCGTGTACTGCTTGGTTATGGATGACATTACATATATTTTTAGAAAACATGTCTATGCAAAGTGACCTGCAAGTCAGGGTCAGCCAGTCTCCCTGAAGCCCCTGAGGTTAAGGGCCTTGCTCATGAACTCCTCCAGCAGAGGATTGGAACCCAGTACCTTCCACAGATCCCCAGAAATCACCCTGCTGCAGTGGCTCCAGCTTAGCGTCACCAGGGATCCCCAGTTCTGTTCCTGCTGTGTTTGAGCAGGGAAATCTGCAGACTGGCATTGGAGATTGGAGAACCCTCATGCAGTGCATGCTATTTTATGGAAATAGGTTCTTAATTTATATCAAGTAGATAAAATGCTTCCTTCATCAGTGTATAGATGCCCCCTCCTGGTAGAAAAATATATTTGACTTGTTGCCACTTGAACCAGTGATCTCCACCCCCCCTTTTTAGAGCACATTAAGATACATTTTTATTTTTAAACAAATACAGTAGCTAGGATAATATGGCTTTCTCATTCCTCCTCTGTCACAGGGCTCTTTGAGCAGAGAGTGGAGCAGTACCTGGAGGAGCTGCCAGACACTGAGCAGAGCGGGGTCAACAAGTTCTTCAAAGAGTTGGGTGAGTGGACCACTGCGTCGCACCAGGAGATCACCTCCTGCAGCTTAGGCTCCTGTGCAGTGCTCCAGAACCGTTTTCCAGACAACGTCTCCACACGCATTTGTAATTCTGCATTAGCTTAAAACTAATTTTCCTGTCGAAAGACTTTTAGCCTCCAGCAGTAGCTGTGAAGCTGGAGTTCATTAAACTTAAGCCTGTGGGAGTTCATGCAATAGGAGACACAGCCACAGTGTATATTAACCTCACGAGAGCCAAATTGGATTAATACTTTTTTTTTTTTTTTTCCAGGAAGTAAAATGAAGTTTCTGCACAAAAAGAACTAAAGGAAACCCCCATTCTACTGTACATTTTTTACCAAATACCAACAACGGTGAAATATTCAGTCTTATTGCATAGCGTGCACATTACAAGACCCGGTACACCCTACACATGGAGATCTTCTATATTGGGCTGTACCTAAGTTCAGATTTTGTACAAAAAAAAATCACTGTAAGCTTGCTGTCATACCTGTTAGGCTCCTAGTTACTTTTGTAGATTAATTCCAATGGGGCTTTAAGAGTGGTTGCAATGTGGATGGTACCTAATGTGCATTTGACTGTTCCCAGAATAACCACTGACTTACAGAAGGCATGTGGAGAATCAGATCACATATGAAGAATGGCTCCATCAAGTGCTGGATCTCTTTGCCATTGTGTGAATGTTGCTTTTGTCTGCTGTCTAGCGTGCTCCACCATCGTGGTACTTTAGATGAGGACAACCTGTGCATTAAACAGCTGGAAGTTTATGTATATGCGTAAAGGTACATGAAGAACATACTTGTTAACAACCCAATTGCTTTGTATCTTGTAAATTTCTAAATAAAATGTTTTAAGAACACGTGTGAACTTTGGCTTGAACTCAAGCTGTTGATTCAGCGCACACAGCTGCCAGATGCTACTTTTAGAATCTAGGGACAGAGCGCCCCCTTTTGGTGGTGCAAAGTTTCCCGTTATCTTGGTCACTGGACTAGCCTGGTGGCACAGTTGGTTGTTTTAGGTTAAAGAAAAATGAAGTTGCTATTTCAGTAGCGGGATAACACCTAACTCACCTATGACTTCCACATTCACTAAGCTGCAATATATTTCCAGTTACTTGTACTCTTCTAGTAGCACAGTGACTCTGGGTAATACTCTTACCTCTCACCTCCAGTGTTGAGGGTTCCAATCCGGTGTGTTCTCCTGCAGTCACTAGGGATATTTCCATTTTTCCTTCCAGTCTGAAGATTTGCAGCTAGGCTAACTGTATGGACGTACCTTGTAATGGCCTCCAACACCTTAACCAGTAAGCCGATGGAAGACTGGAGCTACCTGCATCCTCCCCTCGTCTTCATCATGGGAATTACTTACACCTGATCCCCAAAGTACACCAGCTACCTACAGAACCCAAATTAAAAATTATGAAGGCAATTTAATGTTAGCTGTCCCAGTGAAACACCAGCCCAGGTTAGCTCTGAGGACTCACCACACGCAAGGTAATCCATGGGGTTAAGCAGCATTAAGCTTGCATGCCAGCAGCCATATCACCTGCTGTTCAGACTAGGTAATTATCTGAAGATAACCACGTTTGGGCCAAGCCTGTACTTGGATGGGAGACCAACTAGGAAAGTTGGGTTGCTGTGGCCAGTAGGGGGAGCCCATCCTGTGGTTGGTGTGGCCAGTAGGGGGAGCCCATCCTGTGGTTGGTGTGGATCCCAGTGCAGTGTGGGGAAGCTGTGCTGTAAACATGGTGCTGCATTGGGGATGGGGTGTAAAACTGAGGCCCTGACTCTCTGAGGTCATAAAAGATACCTGGGTATCTTTCAAAGTAGTAGGGGTGACACCCTGGCTAAAATTGCCCACTGTGACCCTGTCAAATCTGGCCTCCTAATCAACCCCTATATCCAAGTGAATTCTCTCCTTCACCAGCATAGCTACTGTGTGGTGATTGTACTGGTGCAGAATGGCTGCCGTCACATAATCCAGGTGAAGGGCACTTTAGAACTGCCATATAAATGTAACTTTCATACAGAAAACAAGCAGGGATTCTTTTTATACAATTTATTTTCAATAATTGGTATCAGATGCTCATGCCATCAGTACACAAGCTCCTCCAACTCCCTTGATCTTCTCCTCAGCCTTTCTGCTGAAGAACTTGGCCTTCACAATGACAGGCTGCTTGGGCAGTTTGCCTTTGCCCAACACCTTGAAATAGCCCTGCCAAAATAAAAGTCCTTCATGAGCATGTGGTTCTCCATCCCGCTATACAACCTCCAACATCAGTACTCCTGCCCAGGAAGGTGGCAGCTCATAGAGGTACAGATTTGAGAAAAGGTTCCACAAAGAGCTCACACGTATTAAATGTAAAAGTCAACATCCTCAGAACTGTCCCCGGGGACCTGAACACGTCTGAATGTTCTTCATTACTGACATTTAGTTCAACCATTGCACTGCATGCATTTATCTTAGATTATGGTACACAGATATCATTCAAATACTAAACTATACTAGTTCAGAAACCTTTAAAATAAAGGAACTTTGCAGATCACTTATTAATTTAGCCAGAAATAAGTATCGATAGGAGAATCTGAGTACAGTCATCTATGCACATTAAGGAAATCCATGGAAAATATGCAGGTAACACTCCAGTACACTCATGCTAAGGACAAGACAGTGCACAGCTGGTATTGACGCTAACTGTGGATTAAGGACAATACTCACAGCACGCACGACATCAATGATGGGGGCGGGGCCTTCAGGCTTCTTGGCGTAGTTGACCCTGGTCTGCTCACTGACCAATGTCCAGAGCTTGTCCAGGTTGATGGTTGGGCAGAACATGGTGTTCCTCTTCAGGTGGTAATGTCTCATACCGACTTTACCAAAGTACCCTGGGTGGCTAGTTGGCAAGAACAACATAAAAATCACGTGTGAATCTGAATCTGCATGTACCGAATAAACACTGAAGAAAAACTAGAACCAGAAACCAGGTTCAAATATAGACAAAAACATTGAGAACAATTAAGGAAGTTGCTTTGTGCAAACTGATGATTCCCAACAAAGGTTAAACGCAAGGTATAACAGAAGTGCCAAGGGGCCAAGCATGTCTCTGATAAACCTGATCTCCCTTCTTCACGGTAACTCAGCTAGTTCGATTTCACATAAGGCAAATCTGTGTCATCTCGGCCATTTACAGTACACTTAATCGGAATAACGTAACTCCTGAACCCACGGCTCTACTGAGTAAACAAAGGCATGCAGATGGAGGCAGTAGCTATGTTCACTTATAACAGCAATACAACACATTTAGCGGAGTTGTTCCGTCCAGAAACAGAGCGCTGAAACTCCAAGTACAACGTTGCCACGAAAATGAGCTGAAATTCAGTGCAACATGCTGTGGGACATTGATTTCAGCTGCCACCCCGGGATGGCCCCCCGATCAGCACGGGTACCAGAGACACGCCGGCTCACACTTTCCCCAAAACCAGCATCACAAAAAGCCGCATCAAACTCACTATTTGTCGAAGTTGATCCTGTGGTGGTGCATGCCACCAGCGTTACCGCGGCCTCCGGGATGCTTCCTGTGTTTCCCTGGGAAAAAGAGGAGGGACAAGTCGGCTCTGTAACCCAAGATCGCCGACACGCCAGCGACAGGGCGACCGCGCAAAGGACAACAAACCGGGACTCACCGACTCGGCCGTGGCCGTGGCTGACGTGCCCCCGGAGCTTCCTGGTCTTGCTGTTCCTGGTGGGCTATTAAAATTGGGAGGGGAAAAAAATCACATGAAGGTACGGCTGAGGCGTCGCGCACATTTCCCGCGAAAGAAGTCTACCGCGATCCCAGGTGGAGGAACGTAAAACCCGTTAAAAGCGCGACGCAGGGCCGCTCCACCGTAACATGCTGCCGGCCTGAGAAAGGAGTATTGATGTACGTGTAACACGGTACAGCCCGTTGTCGCCTACCTAGGACGTTAGGGCGTCTTATAAATTTTCCGAAAAATATATTATATATATATAATAATAATATAAGCCATTTGCTTCTTTGAATGAAAAGTCGAGTTGTGTTGCAGTGTAGGCCAAATACGTACACCACCAAAACAGGTACGTGGGAACATTGTAATGAATACTTATTATTATAATTCTACCCGATCCACGACTGATTATGTTCTATGCATCATATAAAGCAATCCGCGTGTCCGTATTTGGTACTAAAACAGAAGATGATTGCCGATTTACTTCATAACCAAAAGCCAGCAGCGATGAGCAGCACTCACCATTTTCGAGGGCGAGTAGGAAAAGGAGCGTTATTTTAAGATATCGCGATTATATGCGAGACTTCATTCTTCGGGAATGCCGAAAAAGCGCGGGCGACACCCACTGGCCTGGAGAGGAAGAGCAGCTAAAGGTAATGATGAACTTAATGTGCTTGAAATAAAACGGTTCTGACAATTTAGGGTTTTTTTATACTGCTCCTTAAGTTATTGTTCTGATTATCCGGCAAGCGTTTTTATTCTAGCGAAAATGCATGAAATATCATCCGGACTATTATGATGAGACCGGGATGAAAAAAGTTTGCATCCTCAGCCCATTATTACTGTAACATTAGCCGGCTATGTGGCTAGCAGCGTTCAGTGCTGGAGATCGCACTGAATCTGCAGCTAACCGCGAAAAGATATTGCGTAGGGACTCACCCTTCTGTCGCTATGCCGTGTTCACTGGACAAAGTGCATAGATTAATTGTATGGAATATTTCAAAACTCGACTTATTTGGTGCTGGGCAATTTTAGATATTTCTGATAACTGTAATATAGATAAATTTGATTTTCCGAAACGCGAAGTACTGTCCTAAATTGGCAATTGCGCACCTGGAAATTACATCGGTGAAACCAGCGTGCGGATATAGCATGTATATATATATATATATATTTATATAAACAACATTTATTATCAGTGTATTTATTTATAACACCAATCATTAAATACTATGTACGTTTTGTTTGTATAAGCACCTTCTCAGGTGTTCAGTGGTCCAGCGCAAGATAAAAATTTATGTTGGATAAAGTCAGCTGACATATATTTGACACGGATAAACGATCTCGTCTGTGGCAGAAATTAATATGTATATAAATGTAGAATAAAATATTCGATTTCATGTTGGTACAGCCATTTCAAAGTCTGAACTGTGTCATTCGGGAATCTCTCTTTTTATATAAAAGACCAATTTTTTCCAACCTGATTGTAATTAATTTCGTTTGAGGAGTCTGGTGGCAAAATGAGCGGTACTGCAAACCGCGGCAGTGTGCAGACGCGCTGGGGCGGCCGGAGTCCGATGGCTACGGAGATCAGCTCGGGACTGCAGCCACTGCTCTGACTCCTGCCCTGACTCCTGCCCTGCTCTCAAGGTGAGATCCTCGACCTGCTCCTTCAACATCTACCAGATACGTTTACATTGGCTGATTTAGTTAAATGCATATTTCCTTAGTGCTTTTTAAAAGTCACCCCAAGGCTCAGGGTGGTATTAACTTTGCAAAACAGATAATACTTCAGAGTTCACAGTTTAGGTACTTCCTGTGGTGATGTGCAGTCCATGTTTGTATATGAGGTTTATCTTTGATGTTAACACTTGAGGGTATACATCTGCTTGTAGATTGCTGAACAGGACAGGCTGATAATTTCAGAACCGATCGAGATGCCTACTGAGATAAACACTGAGGATTCCCAGACCTAGTATTTGCAGCCGTGAAAAAATGCTGGTGGAAAAGGTAAACATATCAGTTCCTGGCGGCATGTCTGACCAGAGTGCAGTGAACGCGGTCATGAGGGGCTGTCGTGCATACAACCCAGCAGGCTGCTTCGCTGATTTGATTCTCACAGGAAGTCGGGTGTTGCTGCCTCGAATAGCTGGTGTCGCTGAGTCTATCCTTCCCTCCTTAGGTCCTGTGGTGTCATCTACTGCTAAAAACAGGGTCATTTACTGTAAAAGTTCACAGAGCAGGTCCTCCTTTGGTTGAACAGGGGTCATAATGGGTTGTTGTGCAGCCGGGATCATTACAGGAACACCAGTGAAGTGAGTACGGTAAAGATGACGACAGCTGATCTCGTTTTCATTCATCCTCCGCATGTAATAAAAATAAGAATAAAATCAATAGTGAGTCTAGATGATATGTTTGGCTCTATTGACTGGTCCGGCTGACTCAGACTTTTCAACTGTTGGTACGTTTTCATTGTTTTCATTGGCTGACATTTGGCCATTTTGTTCTCTATACATACTGTACATACTGCATTACTATCCTTCATGTGTCTGTGTGTGTATAATGTATACTGTGTATATATACAGTGTATCCATGTACTCTGTGTGTGTGTGTGTGTGTGTGTATATATATATATATATATATATATATATATATATATATATATAGTGCAGGTATATGTGTATTTATATATAATGCACAAGCATATTTTATGTGTGTGTGTCTGTGTATGTGTGTGTTTCTGTTGCGTTAATTTACCTATCTTTTATATTGGATGTCATAAATACATATATACAAAAATAAACTGTATTTAAAATTTAAAATGCGCATTAAAGCATATGAATGAAACATCACTGTAGAGTTTTGCTCAATGCTCTTTTATAAATAAGTATAAAGATTATAAATAAAGAGGAATTTAGGTTGCTGAGGGTTGTCTTGAGGGATATCAGCCTATATTGAGTTATGTTAATTATATTTTTAAATTACTTTATATGTATTATGTTTAATATAATCATTAATTTTCTCTAATTTAAGTAAATTGTTATTGCTGAAATGAAACACTTCGGTGAAACTTTGGATTGTGGGAATCTTAAAAATATCTCCCACAATGAAAAAACAGGCCTGTTTGTGAGTGTCTGCAAATGAAACATCCTCTGAAATAGATTAAAATAACCTTGATCTTCCTCCATGGACATGGTGAGCATTAAGTATTGACCACTTAATAGCAGCATGTATATTAATGCATTTTGCATGCAGCGTCGGACTAATCTTGGGCTGTCTCACACGGTGCTTTTGCTTTGTTATGTAGATGAGCTTTTAAGGGAGCATTTTGTTTGCGATTCCCGTGGAATGCAAACTGACAGAAGTGTGGGGCTTCTCCGCGCTCAGGGTTAAGATTCAAGTTCCTTTACTGGCAGAGGTTACAGCCGCAGAGTATTTTGACCGGGAGGATAGAGAGAGGCAGCAAGAAATGAGCACGATGCTGCATGTGGTGCAGGGGGGGGGGGCGAGGGAACCGGCAGGGCTGGCTTTGTTTAGAACGATGTTCTGAGCTCTCCTGAGGGGTTCTGGGCCTCTGGGAGGAGGGAGTTTGTAGGTCAGGCTGGGGAGCCATTTGCCAGGCAGTGGTATATAGTCGCTGCAGCCTCCATCTTCAGCCTGCAAAGGCCTGGCTGTTTGGCTTCTTCTGAATGCCGATTCTCCTACCTTTTATAAATATGAAACGGGCAAAATCTGTATCGTCCTTTCATTATCGAGTTTCGATTTTTATTGGCTGATACTGTGTTTTTTTCACTACTGTTGTTAATATGTTGTTGTTGTTGGCTGGTATAAATCCACATTACCCGTGTATGTTTTGTTTGTCTTTCTGCTCTCGTTCTGCCATACCCCCCCGCCCCCCCACCTGGGGACTTGTGATGTCTTAATTGACTGACGCTCTGAAGGACACCCTATCAGTTCATCAGGATGTAATCCAGTTCCCAGCAGCAGCTAACCCCAATAGGTGTATGACGCGGGGGCGAGCGAATTCGGGGGGGACGGAGGCCTGTCGTGCGCGCACCGGGGGGGGGGGGGGGAGGCAGGGCGGCGTGGCCGGCGTACGGCGGCCCACCCAAATCCCCCCGTGTTTGCAGTGCTTACCGCTCTCTTAAATTTAGGTCACATGGCCTTTCATACCATTTTGGGAAGGGCTTTGGGGGATCTTTTGTCCTAGAAAGAAAGGAGGAGAGGGAAAAAAAGGAATTATCGTCTTGGACCTTATTTTTCACAAGGCGGAATTAAAAAAAGCAACGTGCTCTATATCGAATTGATGGATTTGCCGGCGGAGTCGGGATCGGGCGCTGAAGGGAGTGCAGGGCTTCGAATGTGACATGTGGCCCCCCCCGCTGGGGCTTCCTTCGGACGAGCGGCTGACACGTGTGCTGTGGGCTGTTTCCCTGGGCAGGTGAAGCCTGTGGACGCCAGAGGCGTTTCCCCCCCGCCACTGTCCAGACATGAACTGTGACACGCGCTGGAGGACCTGGCATCCGGAAGCCCAGATGGACAGGGTAGGTGTCGCTTTGCACGCCACTGCTGTAACTATTTAAGGGACATTTATCAGAAGCATAGCTTGACTTTTCTGTTTAATTACTAGTTTAATAATAAATGTGTGCAGTGGACTGCAGAATAAGAACTGAAATGAAAGATAATGAAATAGGAGATGGTAATTTTAGGACATTGTTGAATTTTTGGGACTTGGGTATGTGTCTGAGCTCTTCACCTTGTCTTTTTTTGGCTGGGATAGTGCAGCTTGCGGTTTATTCACTGGATATTTTAGTGCTGGTAAGCTCATCATGTCAGGCATCTTTCCGTCCCGCCAGTTACAGCCAGGATGGGCTAATGTCCCCAATTCCCAGACTGCTGCCCAAATTCAGCCATCTTTGACTTTGCCAGCCCTGCTGGATTCCATCTCAATCCTCAGTGTTTGTTTTCTTTGCAACCAAGATGTGAGCTTGGTGTGTTTCACAGAAACAGATTTAGCAAGGTGCGAACGTCTTATCTTTTAAGGTTACATTCGGATAGCGACTCTAGCCTCCCTTTAATGTGTTTTTCAATGCTTGTCAAGACAGCTGAAGTGAGTATTTAAATGTAGGCAGGCTTGAGGAATGTGTTAAAAAAATCTGACAGCAATTCCCAGATGACGGCTGTTAAAATAAGACTTTGATTCCTCAGGTGAAATTGAAATCTGAGGTGTGCTAATGTGTTTTGGCGGCTCTACGCTAAGCTTCACCAAAAAAGCATTTTACTATTTTAAATTGCAGTCCTCTGGGATTGACAGTCAGATATTCTGTTTTACTGCTCTACTATCAGCATCTTCTCTCTCTAATACAAATTTGTGATAAAATATTATTGTTATTGTAAATTAGCTACTGGCAAGTTATTTTTTATATCATTGGAGTTAGCTAAACGTCAGATATGATCAGCCTAGATGTGGGAGGAGACATCAACAAAGGATACGATGTTAATGGTGTTACTTTGCAACGTTCTATAACCTTGTGGGCACTTCACTGTATAGATGTTATGTAGAGTAAGTCAGGATGTGACACAGCTGGAGAGCAGACAAGTGTGTTTGCAGGACGCCATTTGAATTGCATGTAATAATAATAATAATAATAATTATTATATATATACTTTTAATATTACTTTTTAAAATACTTTTATTATTATTATTATTATTATTATTATTATTATTATTATTATTATACATTTAATTTATAATGCACTTTTCATTGGAAGAAAATCTTAAAGTGCTGACATAAACGTAAAATAAGATAATAGGTAGTTAATAAAAAAACAAGACAAAAAAGCAATTTAAAAAGATCTACCC
>JAODJU010000018.1:16044002-16064099 GCA_026776725.1 Gnathonemus echidnorhynchus | reverse complement strand
CTTGGATTATTCGTGGCCTCTCCTTGGATTATTCGTGGCCTCTCTTTGGCCTCTCCTTGGATTATTCGTGGCCTCTCCTTGGATTATTCGTGGCCTCTCTTTGGCCTCTCCTTGGATTATTCGTGGCCTCTCTTTGGCCTGTCCTTGGATTATTCATAGCCTCTCTTTATCCTCACCTGGCTTCTCACTGGATTGTTCATAGCTTCCCTTTGGCCTTTCTTGAATATTCATGGCCTCTCCTTGGCTTGTCCTGACCTCACCATGGTCTCTCCATGCTATCCCTCACATATTTCTTCCTTGCTTGGACATGGTGTGGAGGGACAGCCTCAGGGGGCTGTGAATCATCTACCCTCTGCTTATTGTTCCAGAAATGCTTTCTGGAGTCTGTCCAAAGACTTAGAGATAGTGTTGAACCTTTTCCTAATCTTCACATTTGAATCACTTGAACATTTGAATCTCTCATTTCTTATTTTCAGTTTAACGTTTCTTTTTCTCATTTAACATCTAACAGTTCATCTCTAAATCTATTTTTTTTGTTTGAAAAATCTCTTTGCTGGGGCACAAGTAGAAAAGCAACATTTAATATTTATGCAGACAGTTCATTTTAATTTGTTCTTTTATCTCTTGTTTGAACGTGTGAAGTGTATAACAAATTTATATTTAATTGAAAACGTAATGAGTTACAAGTTTTGTTGCTCTTAATTTTTAAGGGCAAAAGACAATACTTTTACAAGGCACTACATATTTATCTGAAGCTTTCTTCGCAGGTCATATTATTCTGGTCATATTATGTCTTATAAAATGTTAGGGAAATTAAAAATAGTTTTTTAAGTTGTATAAGACATCACCCTGTTTTGCTAAAATGTATTTATGTTGTATTTAATGCTTGTATTTTTCACTAGGTAATATTTATGCATGCAAAGAGACAGGAACTGAAGGTAAACTTGGACCGAGATCCCAGGACAGTAGCAGGTATAATTGGATATTATTTTCTGTGCATTCAAGAGCCAGAAAGAGGCTAAAATAAAACATTCATCTCCACTTCTACCGTCTCTCCAACCACTCTAGGAAAGCAGCGTCACTCCCCAAACGTCCCCGAGCCACGCGCGTACGGTCAGAGCGCTCGAAGGCCCGAGCTACACCAGCAGTGAAGAGGCGGCGTGGCCCTCGTCTAGATCTCAGGCCTACAGGGGGCGCTGTTGCTCCAGAGCTACTAGAGTGTTCAACTGCTAAGGAGTTTGTGGTGCGATTTAAATTTTAGTTAATTTCAGTTAAATTGCTGTTATTCTTTATATAAATCAGCTTGAAGAACTGGAGATTAAGTCTTTTCTTTACAGCTGACCATCTTCCTAATTTTTGTGACTCTATAACTATTTTATCAGCATTTCAATAAGTAACATATATTTCCCTCATGCATTACAAATATAATAAGTTCTGCATAATAAGTTCTGCATTAACCTTTAGAGAGAAACATGTTTACTGCATGTTGAAGACTCTGAAGAGTAATATTTATGCGTCTATAAATATGTTTCCGGTTTTGTTATGACTCTGTGCTGCCACAGGTATCAAAACACTATATTTGCTTTATACTTGTGATCTGTACGGTTCTCATTTCCTCTTTCACACATGCTTTTGCTGCAGGGAGGACGCAGAGAAGGAATGATGAGCACAACCGTCACTGAGCTCACAGCCAGCAGCACACCACAACTCATGCAGTGTGAGAAAAGGGGTCTAGAAGAGGATCCCCCACCAGCCCTCCCTGAAACACAGACTGACCCAGAATCCAACCCAAGACCAGAGTCTGAGACAGAGGCATGCTCTGAAACAGAGCTAGAGATAGAATCGGAACCAGAACTGGAATCTGAGCCGGATTTAGAAATAGAGACGGATCTGGGAGCTTTGCAAAATCCAGAGTCAGACCAGAGTCTAGAGTCTGAGACACAGCCAGACTCAGAAGCAAATATGGACACAGAGCCGGACCTGGTGTCTGCTCAGCAGCTGGAGACAGAGGCTGATCTGGAGTCAGAGGTACAGGCAGGGTCACAGTCCAGTCTCGAGTCAGAGACTGATCTGGTGTCAGAGCTACTGCCAGGTTCACAGTCCAGTGTTGAGTCAGAGCCTCCTCTGGAGTCAGTGATATCAGGGCTACAGGCAGAGTCACAATCCTGCTTAGCATCAGAACCTTTTCTGGAGTCAGGGCTGCAAGCAGAATCACAGTCTAGCCCAGAGTCGGAGCCTGGACTCGAGGCAGGGCTACAGACAGAATCACAGTCCTGCCTAGAGTCAGACTCAGGTATGGCGGTAGAACCAGAGCGCCCACCAACCAGAGAGTTTGGCGACCACGCAATGGCAGAAAATGTAGAGATGGAGAATGAGGACTTCTGTGGGGTCTGCCTGAATGGGGGAGACCTTCTATGCTGTGATCGTTGCCCCAAGGTCTTTCATCTGCTGTGCCATGTCCCACCTCTCCTCAGCTTCCCCACGTAAGACCTCAGTCCTCGCTTTTTCTACCTCTCCCAGCTATGTCTAACACACATTCTTCTCCCCACTGGTGCTTAACAGACATTCCTGGCATTTTATGGTAAATCTTTCTCTGCTGCCCCCTAGTGGTGACTGGGTGTGTACGCTGTGCCGGGATCTTGAGCAGCCAGAAGTAGAATATGACTGTGAGAATGTGCGCTTCTGTACCAGAAATGAGGGCAAGGCGCTCCAGCGGGGGCTGTCCGAACGTGACTTGAGGGTGAGTATACAGACCGTTAGCTCGCTCAGATAGCCTCTGCTTTCGTCGACCACGGGCGGAATAAGGACACCTAACTTTGTGGCTCACATCTCCCATTGTGATCACATTCTGCAGACGTGTGAGAAGTTGACACTGTCCATCTCCTGCAACATCCTGAGTGCGCCATTCCAAGAACCAGTCAGCCCACTGGTACGTGTCACTCCCAGCGCATGACCTCAGCCACGAATGTGACTAACCAGTATCTAGTCACATCCGACCAATGTTTGCAGCACCCAAGATATTTGCATACCTTTATGTATGTTTGCAGGGAACTGAAAGCTGACTTGATAGTAGTGGTTTGTATACAGATGCTCCCTGGGTTACGATGGTCAATGTTATGATATTTTGACATGGGTAAATGTTTTTCACTTTCAGTACATTATTCAATAAATTACATGAGATATTCAACACTTTATTATAAAATAGGCTTTGTGTTAACATAAGTATTCTAAGCATGTTTAAGGTAGGCTAGGCTAGGCTATGATGTGTGTTAGATTAGGTGTCCTGTATTAAAATGCATTTTGACCTTATGATATTTTTGCCTTGCGCTAGTTTTAACAGAACTTAACCCCATTGTAACCCAAGGAGCTTCTGTAGTTCATGGAACCTCAGGATAAGAAATGTGAGATTTAGAGGTCTAATTTAACTTTGACATGTTTATTTCTCTACACCAGGCTCGGCATTATTACCAGATCATCAAGAAGCCGATGGACCTCTCCGTCATCCGGGCCAAGCTGACCAGAAAGAGCCGTCAGCACTACCACACTCCCGAGGAATTCGTGGCTGATGTCCTTCTCATGTTCAGGAACTGCGCAAAATTCAACTACGTGAGTAGAAGTGCCCCGTGTCTGAAGCTGGTCTAGTGCACCCCGATCTCGGGCCTGGGGCTTCTGACCAAGGCATCCTGTCTGTCTGATCTTCGCAGCCGGATTCAGAGGTGGCCCAAGCGGGCCGGAACCTCGAAGAGTTCTTCAGCTCCAAGCTGAACGAGATCTACCCCGACAGAACCTTCCCGGCCCTGGAGGACGACTCCGACAGTGACAGCTACGAGGAGGTCCACGGCGTGGGAGTGGCTGGCTTCCCTTGGCCGAATGGGAAGGAGCACTGCCACAGGAAGAGGAAGCGGAGTCATTCTCTCAACTGGAGGAGACACCATTTCTGAAAGACTCCTCTTGGGTGTCACATCTGTAGATATGGGCAGTCTGCTGCCCAGCTTTTCTAACCTTTCTCATGATATTGTTTAGACTTGACGCGAGGCATGAGTGACACGTTTTCAGTGGTCCGCAGGGCATTTTTTTTGTACGTAGCGTTTTAATATATTTAAGATGATTGCACATTTAAAAAGCGATTGTTATTTTTAACTGGAATCCTTAAACTGGGGATACACTGCGAAAACTGTAACGCTGCAAATCCAGGAAGCACTTGAAATGCTATGTTGTGGAGTTATACTGCTGGTTACATTGTGTAACATAGAGGCCAAAAATTTCACTGCTTTCTGCTGCCCAGTTCAATTCAAACGTGTTTCTGTAATTACATGAATTGTTAGATTGACAAATCTGATTCCCTTGTTCATTTTTTAAGATAAAATTATTATTTCTTTTCTAACCGGCTTGCTTTTCAAGTCCTGAAAAAAATCTCTCACAGCTGAATGATGAAGCAACGTGACTAGTAGTTTTAAATAACCACAATCAATAAATCAAACACAGCAGTATTCAGCTACTAGTATAACCTTGCAAATGATACGTGTGTGTATACAATGCATAAATATCAAATACACACACACTCCATTCCCCGTCTAGCTTCCTTACTGTCAAACAGATACATGTCACCTTGGACATGAAGGCCTGATTATATACAGGACGTAGAAGTTGAATTGTTTGATCACTTGATCACAATGGTCACCAGTTTGAAGCCTAGATTCATACGTTCATAAACCTTTTATGTCTGGTAGTGCTTGCCAATACTTTTGCTACTTCAAGAATCACGAATTTAATATCATTCTTGAACTATATTGCCATGTTTATAGATTGTATATATTCATAACTGTGGTAAGCAGTGCCACAGGCTAATTTTTAAATGTATTTGTTAAATGCTGCTCTTCTTTTGTAGAGGATCCTCATCCATCTGAGTGCGATGGCCAGCAGTGGGGCCTTGAGGTGGGGGGGGTTCATGATTTTCTGCACTGGGGGGGGGGAGAACTGCACTGGCTTTCTGACAGGGGCAGTACACGTCATCTCTGAAACAGGCCCTGTTTTTTCCAGAAGCTTAGAGCCCCCAAAATGGGTTTCTAGGCTGCCCTGGTGCATTTATGGAATTAATTAGGTTACATTTTACCATTTTATTACACAGATGCAATTCAGGGGATCCATGCTGTAGCCATCACACAAAAAACTGGTCAAATCAAACTGGTAGCAGTTGAGGGCTTGTCTGTTAGCTGTATGAACAGTGAAAATGCTAATTACTCATGTTATGATCTGCTTATTCATGCTTGCTTCAATTAGCCAAATATTTACTGTGGTAAATTGTTTTTTTTTCTCTCCACTGACCCACATAAAACATGCCCTGTGTAGTAATGAATAACAGAGACTGGTCTTCTTTAATAACCTACATGAATTACTGAAGTATATGGTCATGTTGACTTAGTTTGGCACGCTAATAAATTTACTCTGGATGGTACGCCAGTGTCTGTAGATTGGTCTGTGTTCCTAAGTGTTTGGGTTTCAGTTCTTCACTGTCACTCCTCATCCTTCTCCTCCTGCCACGTTACTTCAATTCTCCAGGAACCTGCACTAGCTACATCTCCTCCATTATAATAAAGATTAATGGAACTACATCTTGGAATTTTCCTCTAAATGTCATTTTTATTTCAGATTCTGTTGCATTTTATTACTCTTTATTCTTTGTTGTTGTTTTTTTGAAATTCTAATCACTTCCTGGAGTTATTAAAATAGCTAATGCCTATTTTAGATCACTGCATTCATTCTCATATCTTACAAGATGACCCTGTCATTCTGTGTCTGGAAGAATGTTTACAGTTCCCCCCTCCCCCCATTTCTCAACATTCACCCATCTTCTGGGACTTGAGGTCAGAGGTTTGACAGAACGAGGTTGTGGTGTGATTCAGTTCAAATTTTATGTATTACTTGCACAGTTGCACTGGTACAACTTGCAGTGAAAGGAAATTCTGGCTCGCTCCTCTGACTGAAAAACAGTGTGGGGTAGGATAAAAACAAAGGATACATAGAAGATAAACAAAAGACTATTGCACAGAATAGCATTATATACAGCATACATGCAAATGGTGCAGTGAGAGTCATAAATAAATAGACAACTGTAAAAAAAAAATCATTGGGCATGTCCGTGTTAAAAAGCCTAATGGTCTGAGGACAGAAGCTCCTCTTGAGCCTCTCTTTTAGCCATCAGACTGTGGAGGCCTTTGGGCATGTTCTGAAAATCCAAACGGTGTATACAGTGTACGAGTCTCCAGTCACACCTTTGTCATTTTTCGACCTCTTAACTCACCCTCCACAGGGTCTCCCTGAAAGCACTCCTCCAAAGTATTTGGTGGGTGAAGTTACAGGAGCCACCCTCAACAAGCTCAAGTATTGCAGTGCAAATTACGTTCCAGTATGTTTAGTTTCACAGAAAGTGTGATACTTCATCTCATGTAATTTATGTAATAACATTCAGCAAAGATGCTGCAATTTCTCGAGTTTTCATGGAGACGATAAGTATACGAGCTTTTCACTTGTTACCTTGTTAGGAAAACCTGTACTACTGGGTAATGCAAATATCTAACCGGCCAATCATGTGGCAACAGCTCCATGCTTAATATCATGCAGACAGGAGCTCCAGTTAATGTTAAGATCAGAGTGGGGATATTTTGTGGTCTAAGTAAATGTGACAGTGGCACCAGAATCTAAAGAATGTTTCCAGCACCACAAAGAATTCAGGCTATACTTTGTCCCATTTGCTTTGTTAAATCCTGGCCCATTTGACTTCCCACGTCTGGAAACTGTCCTCCGGAGCCATAATCTGAACACCCTGGTTTAAGATTATACCTCAATACTGGATGTTGCAACCTGAAATGCAAGGTGCACCTGTCCTGAGGTCCTCTAAACAAAAGTGTAAAACCAAATGTGAAACTTACTAAACTTCACTTAAGAGTTCAACAGCATAGGCGTAACTCCGTCAGCTCCAATTCATCGACTTCCTTCCCCATAACTTCTGATGGAAACTCCATCTGCGTGCAGCCAGGACAACCAGGTTGCAGAGTGCTCCAAGGTGCACTTCTGATGAACTGTGATCTTAAACGCCAAAAGAAGGGTTGGATGGGAATTAGGTCACATTAATTGGTGCCATCGTACCGACTTAAAGAGATTAATCAGACTAATATTTATTATTCCCTTTGATATTTGCACTCTGAGAGGAGGATTTCTTTCATGTCCTAATTTTCTTAAATTCCAAAAAAGATTAAATCTGAAAAAGAAAAAAAGAGTTTTCTTTTTCCATGAGAAGCAACTTGCTCATTAAAATACCCTTTTATCAACATAAGCAGTTTAGGTCCCACTGAAAACCAATACGACGGCTGTATTAAGGCAATAAAAAGAAATGATGTTCAGATGTTCTTCACGTTGGTGTGAAACTACTAAAAAAATAGCAGCACAATGTTCAAAATAATAGCCGTGTGGATCGAGTTTAATTAGAGAATTCATTCATTCTGTGAAAAAAGAAGAGATTATTAATTGTCCTTTATTAAGGAAGAAGAGAAGCAAATGTTTCACATATTGTTATAAAATCTATTTCCTTTGGAGGGACAACATAATTTGTTTGGAGGGACAATGTAATTTGATTAAAAAGTTTAATCCTAAATTCTTACCCCCTTGCCTGATTCCACAGTTCCTACCCCCCACTTATGTGTCACCCCTCCCATCCTTCCAAGGCTTGTGAGATAAGTAAGGACACTTCTGCCTGCCTGGTCAGTCATTTCTAGCCGCTATTTAGGCTATTCCTCAATTCTTATTACCTAAATGATTTATATCACACTCATACTAATTTAAAATTTCACTATAACAAAACGATCCTTATACATTTTAAGAAAAAACATAAACTATATATGTCTGGTGTTTTTTGACTGAGTTTAATTATCAAACTTTAAAGGCCAACCCTTGGGTTCACGCTTGTGCGCATTTAAAATAACACATTTTTGTTTGCCTATTTAACAAATACATCTAAAGTTTTTATACCTAAGTTAGTGAACGACTAAGTTAGGGTGCTTTGGGGTTTGGGCACACATCGCGATCACCAACCTAAAGGTAAACTCTAAAGCCCCCGACCTCCGGGGTGAGTGTGTGTTTGTGCGCATGGGCGTGAACAAACATTTACTGAAAAAAAAAAATTGTTTATTAAAATAACTAAGGCTATATTCTGTTAATCTTTTTAAGAATGTGTTTTTGATGCTTGTCATTGAAGGCTCCTTACTAGTTCCTATCCAGGCTGCTCTCCCCCCAGAGACAGCGAGACAAGGTCAGTGACGATCTTCCTGACATCATCATGTTGCGAGAATAAGTTTCCCCGTCTGCAGGCCTGAGTCGTCATGTATAATGGCTATAGCCCGGGACGCGTGTGGGATAAATATGCTTAAATTCTTTATTAATTCTCCAAGCTGTAAAACATTGCACCTAAAACATAACAGGGCTTTTGCCGTTAGAAAATAACGCATTGACAAACACGACACATGTTTGTTATCGCTTAAATTATTAAAATAACTAAGGTATATTATTCTACCAAAGTTTTTTAAATGTTTTGATGTAGCTAAATACCGCTTACTGTAGTTCCTATCCAGGACTACGGTGCCATCTCTGGATCGAACGCCCTCCTTGTGGTGTCTTGTTTTATGAAATCTGCCAAACGTTATTAAGTGCTTTGTTTCTTGTAAAACGACGTGCTGTATGTTAATTGGTTTTAAACTCAGCATTTGCTCTTCTGACAGTGTTTCGCCCGCTGTCCGTGTACGCGCTAGCTTACATTCATCTTGGTATATGTTTTATTTTCTTTCTTTTAAAAATAACGCTAAAATTTTTCGTCTTTAAACATTTTGGTTAAATATAATAAGTTTAAGTGCTTTCTTTTAAAATACGCCGGGTCGCTTGTGTTTACTGCGGACGGAACCCCCGCTGTCCGCGTACGCGCTAGCTTACATTCATCCTGCTATATGTTTTATTATTTTTTAAAACGTAATTAAAAATAACATGTAATGTGTTTTTATTCTATTAAAGTTTAACGGCAACCCAAACCAAGGGGCCCCTTAATCACGTGGCATAAGCATGTAATACCATATATGGACATAACCCCTCGACCAATCAGAATAAGCGATACGCCCCGCCCTCTTATGACGTCATTGAATGGGGACCCTTAAGCTCCTCCCATTGTACCAGGTAATATTTTTTGGCCACCACAATCGGAGTTTTCAGCAGTCCCACCTCTTGTTATGCAACAGCGTGTGCTTTTACTATGCAAACAAATGCTATTAAACTACAAGTAACACCACAGAAGTAGAGAAGCGATTTTTTGAAATTGAAGGTTACCGTGGTAACCATGACGTCAACATTCCGAAGGTGATGTAAGCACAGTTCCACTTCAGATCAAATCGGTCATCGAACGAGACGCAACTAAATATGAAGCTGTCCTTCTTAAACTGCTTTAGGCCCCCAGTGGTGGCAGAGGAGGTGGGGAAAGCATCAAAAAAACAGGAGAAAAAGGTGAAAAAGACATTTTGGTCAAAGTTTACCTTCCTGAGGAAAAGGAAAGGGAGAAAGTGTGGAACACCAGAAAGTGAAGTGAGTGGCAGAGATGATAATCACTCCGTGGTGGAGGAAGAGGAGGATGATAGCATGAGAGCTGTGGAGAAGGAGATTGGCGTGAACATGGCACCGGTGGAGGTGACAGAGGATACCAATGAATACACCAAGAAAGAACTGCAGCAATTGGAGGCTGAGATAGAAGCAGTGTTGGAGGAGATATACGAGACAGGAAACAAAATCAAGGAGATGAAGGCTGCGATTGAGGCATTTCGGAAGTGTCTTGAGGTGGAACTGAGAGTGCAGTAGATGGAGGTAGACCTGAAGGCAGTGGAGGTGGAGGTGGTGATCAACAGTGTGTGCTTTTACTATGCATGCAAACAAATGTTTTTAAACTATACGTAACACAAGAGAAGTAGTGACAGAAGCGATTTTTTGAAATTGAAGGTTACCGTGGTAACCATGACGTCAACATTCCGAATGTGATGTAAGCACAGTTCCGCTTCAGATCAAATCGGTCATCGAACGAGACGCAGCTAAATATGAAGCTGTCCTTCTTAAACTGCTTTAGGCCCCCAGTGGTGGCAAAGGAGGTGGGGGAAGCATCAAAAAAACAGGAGAAAAAGGTGAAAAAGACATTTTGGTCAAAGTTTACCTTCCTGAGGAAAAGGAAAGGGAGAAAGTGTGGAACACCAGAAAGTGAAGTGAGTGGCAGAGATGATAATCACTCCGTGGTGGAGGAAGAGGAGGATGATAGCATGAGAGCTGTGGAGAAGGAGATTGGCGTGAACATGGCACCGGTGGAGGTGACAGAGGATACCAATGAATACACCAAGAAAGAACTGCAGCAATTGGAGGCTGAGATAGAAGCAGTGTTGGAGGAGATATACGAGACAGGAAACAAAATCAAGGAGATGAAGGCTGCGATTGAGGCATTTTGGAAGTGTCTTGAGGTGGAACTGAGAGTGCAGTAGATGGAGGCAGACCTGAAGGCAGTGGAAGTGGAGGTGGTGATCAAGCAGTGGTGGAGATTACGGAGGATGACATTAAGACAGTAGTGGAGGACAATGAACATAATGAATGTATTTTTGGCCAGGCACCTTCATATCTTCAAGACCTGATTCATTTGAAAACCTCCAACCGTATCCTCAGATCATCAGGTAGCTACTTCAAGTTCCCTCTACTAAGCTCTGTACTATGGGAGGTCGAGCTTTTTGCACTGTTGCTCCACAGCTATGGAACCATCTTCCTGTTCAGCTGCGAGTTACACAGAACTTGGACTCTTTTAAAGCAAATTTAAAGACTTTTTTATTTAGGAAAGCATATGACTGCTTAGATATTATATTTAGTAGTTATGATATTTTAGATTTTATAGATGTTTTTAACTTTTGCTGTTTTAATGTTGCACTTTGAGATTTTGTAAATGAAAAGTGCCTTATAAATAAAATGTATTATTATTATTATTATTATTGTTTATGAATAAAATGTAAAAAGAAAATGAGAGAGTGGCATTTTAATTTGGATTGTTTCATCACGATGTCAGTAATTGTTAAATGTCTAATAAAGGAGATTACATACACATTCTGTATTGCCAAGACGCTGCCAAATCCAGATTCTGGGTTAACTGAAATCGTGAGGTATTTACAGTTAAGGAGCAGGACAGACTTCTTGGTTTTAATGTTATAGGCTTTATTTGCTTTCTAGGACTTTTGGGTAGTACAGTAAATGTGGCTTATAAAAGTTGAGATGGAGGTATTACACATGCTCCGTGAAGGAGATCAGGCAGATGAAACACTTTGGCCTGCCCCATTAACAGATGCAGCCCACTTTGAATCATGTTTCACCTACCAAGCCACCCATCTACCTCCAGATGAGACTGTGAAGGCTGGACAAGTGCTCAGAGAATAAAGAGGTAGCAGCTGTACCAATTGCTCAGAGAATGCACAGGGGGTAGCAGCTACACCAAGTCCTCAGAGAATGCACAGAGGGGTAGCAGCCGCACCAAGTGCTCAGAGAATGCACAGAGGGGTAGCAGCTACACCAAGTGCTCAGAGAATGCACAGAGGGGTAGCAGCTACACCAAGTGCTCAGAGAATGCACAGAGGGGTAGCAGCCATACAAAAAGCAGCGAGGCAAGCCACAATCAGTCAGTGTGCTACAACAGTTATCACTGTGTATGTGCAGACTTTCTTTCAGGAGCAAAACAAGACGATTAGTTGAAAGGACACATCTCGCTGTGCCAAATACAGATTTTTGGAAAAGAGATCTGAAGGGATCGCGTAAACATTTTAAAATGAACCCAAAGCCTGCCGCTTCTCCACACTACAGCCACATACCTCCTCCTCTGTGAGGCAGAGCCTTATAGGAGACAGAGGCAGGGAACTGGGTGGCGTTTGCCGAGGAGGTGACCTCTGGGTAGCCCTCGGATCCGTTCTCGTGCAGTGGGAGGGGAGAAGAAAGGCTGCGGGTGTGTTTTTCCTTTCCGCTCCTCCAGCAGCTGAGAGGTTCTCGTGGGCAGTGCAGACTCTGTCTCTCTACAGCCCACAGAGGGTCCGAGCAGCGGCAGAGATGAATGACATCAAGCTGGCCCTGCTGGGCAGTGAGGGAGCCGGGAAATCAGGTGAGGGCAGGGCGGGGAGGGGGCACGCTGGGGGGGTGTAGCTCTTCTGCTTTCGCCCGCTTCTTTGCGTCGGTCAGGCTGGTGAGTGTGGGGAAGGAACGTTTGACATTAAGCAAGAGGGAGGAGGAGAAAAATGACATATGAGCTACAGTACCTGCCTAATTAGCACCAGTATTTATTAACACTGGATTGAGGGAGAAAGCAATTAAAATTATGGTCATATGACTATGTATCCACTGTGCGGACTGTGGACTGTCTCCTTGCGTTAACAAGTGAGTTGGGACAGCGGGTTGCCGACAAACATAGCAAAGTGAGAGGAAATAAATAGGAAATTAGCATTACACGTAGCATTTTGGCTCTGCCTGGTAAATCCAGTCCGCAGGGGTATGTTTTATAGTACAAGGAGGTGGAAGCTTCTCTCAGGAGGAATGGAACTCATCACAAATCTGTCCGTAAGGTTTCTGAAAAGTGAAGCACTAGAGGAAGGTGAACGAGACAGCGACGGACTCTGGTCTGCCCTGCCAAGTTTAAGGCTGGAGATCTGTATTTCACCAGCTGCAGGGGGGCCCAAGGCGAGGGGGGGGGCGGCGGCAGGCATATGGAACGGAAGAGCGAAAGAGTGTAGCGAAACCTGAGACCTGGCCTCATGGGAGAGCAGAGCAGCTTCCTGTGCTGGATATTGTATACAGTGGAAGCAGCACGCTTACTCATGAGGGCGAGGAGAATCTGAAAGGCCACAGGCACAGAAAATAACGCTCTGATGCTTCGGTCGAAAGCGTTCGGTTCCCACTCTGCCCTCCGCTGCTCAGTCGACAGTCACGCCTTAGCAACCACCTCAGAGTTAACGCTGTATGTGTATTAATATGTGCAAAGCGAATTCCTTGCACATACTGTACTTGTACTTGGTGAAATAAAGCTGGTTGTGATTCCGGTTCTGTGACTGCCTCTTGCCAGCCATCCTTGTGAGGTTCCTGACTAAGCGATTTATCGGCGAGTACGCCTCCAATGCCAGTGAGTGACGCCGTTTCCTTGACCTCACACACACGCACACCCTTCTTGACACCCTTCTATAGGCAGCAATACATCACGAACCAGCCCTCCTTCACAATCTTACACTGACAGAGTCTCATCCACACTGGGATTCCACAGGGGGCTAAAATGGGGGCAGTGCCAAGCAGCATTCTGAGGCTGCAAACAATCGTTCTGCTGTTTACGCCTCCTTGTTAGGAAAGGCGAAGGGATACAACCCAGATGTTACATCGTCCAGAACCGAGCATAATTTAAAATTACTCCACTTGTGGCTGATTCCCTTAAAGACGGTAATTTGCTCCAACAGAATGGTCATACCATGGATTTTTGGGGCTTGCGGTAATCAGGGGCTCTATATTGCAACCTTATGTGTGAACTGGCATTCTCCACTTTGGTGCAGTGCTCATAAACACCTGTTTACTTTCATCTATCAAATAAATTAAATCCAGTGCGTGTTCCCCATTATAACTGCCATCACCTCTGACGTGATTCGTTTAAATTTCTCTTGCAGGTTCCTTATACCATAAAAGGTTCTCCATCGATGGCCGACAATTGAATCTGGAAGTTTTCGATCCGTGTTCTGAAGTACATGCTCATACATCATCTTTATTAACATGACATAACTGGTCTCTCGAATCTGATCGTTATAAAATGCTGCATGTTTGTAGAGTGCTGTAGCATGCTGGAATGGTTCTGTACAGCTGGGTCTCCCTCTCATGGTGCCACAGGGGTGGTGGCAAACTGTCACATGACCTTTCCAGCTAGTGCCTGCAGGAATCCATATGGAAAATGTATGTTTTGATTGGGTGGGTTTTATGAGATTACACTGAATCCTGGTGACCTATTGTTCCCTCTTTGAAGACTAAGGAGTGTAGCTTAACTTGCTCAAATCTGTGAACGGCTGCATATAAGACATTCCAGGGAATTTCCATACTTTTTTTGCCATAAGACATTACCAGAAAGCAAATCATTGTGCTTATTTGCTGAGATGTAGGAGAACATACAGTAATAGCAGTTCTACTGGAAATGCCTAAAAATGTGGGTGAAGGAAGCTTGTTTTCAGTGCACCAATTTATTTTGCCATCATGAAGGGCAGAAAGTGTCTCATTGTGGGGGGGTTTGGTTCCACTCAGTCAGATAGGACAGTGTTATTTCCTATTGTCGCTCCCCCCTCCTCTCTGCTTAGACCGTGCAGAGCAGGTGCATCACGGAGGAGCCGGTGGAGTGGGCCAACGGCTTCGTCGTGGTGTACGACATCAGCGACCGCCGGTCCTTCCTCAACGCCCAGAGCACGCTTTGCCAGATCAAAGAGGCTCGCGCCGAGAACTGCAAATGGTAAGCCACACCCCCACGACCCTGTGACCCCTACAACTCCAGGAACTGGCCAATAAAAGCAGGCTTCTCCTGGGATGTGTACACACTGCTGCGGGGAATAAAAAAATCACCCAATTAGGGCAAGAAAATGACCACAGCACCAACTGGGCGTTATGAAAAATATAGCATACATATACACCGATGTTGACTATCCGGTAAAAACACTCCATGTATCAGATCGTACGCTAATATTCAGAACTCGTTGTCGACATGTCGAATGCAGAAGAAATGGGCAGGCATAAAAATCTGAGTGACTTTGACAAGGGCCAAATTATAATGTCCACACGACTAGGTCAGAGCTTGTTGGGTGCTCATGGTTGGCCATGGGGAGACCCTTCTGAGGATGGTCCATGGAGGGAAGAACCGTAAACTGCTGACAGAATGTTGGGTGTCCGAGACTCATTGATGCGGGATGTGAATGACTCCTGAATGTTAGCTTACCATCTAATATAGTCCAAATCTTAACATGTGCCATTTTTACTAGATCGTCAACATATTTGCTTCACGCGGTTGTGATAATAATGTTTCTCATCAGTGTATAACCATATTTACAGGATTCAGGTTAATTATAATTGGAAGTTAATTATCCCGCTCCACTAAATCCAGTTTCCAATTTTGTTTTAATTTGAATATTATGAAATATTAACAGATGTTGGTTGTCTTTTTTTGTTTGGCCATTGATTACAGGAAAGTCATCTAGAGACAAAACTAAATTGGATTGTGGTGAGGTACAGCAGGAGCTGATTAGGTTGTGGTCAATTAAGCCACATGGATGGTAGCTTCTGTGAAGTTACACAGAATTGAGCTTGAGCACGCAGACGGCCAACCTAGTAAAACAAAACTCAACTAGCATCCTTGTAGCATCCTCATAGTGACTTTGTGGTATTGACTTGGACCTTGATTCAAGATTAAGGAAGCCATTCTCATGTGAAATATTTCACACAAAAATAGCTGTCAATTTGCATAAGAAATAAACTAGAGCTGATTATAGGATAGACTTACAGAAGAATCATAAATCTGGAGAAAGCCTCTTGTACACATCTCAAGCAGAATAGGTCTACTGCCGCAGTGATGTGCAATGAATGAGGGAAATCCCCGAACTTGGGGTTCACCCGCTCTCACCTGTTTCAGTGAGGTGGAGGTGCCTGTCTGCCTGGTGGGGAACAAGCAGGATCTGTGTCACGCCCGGCAGGTGAGCGAGGAGGAGGCCCGCTCCCTGGCCCAGGAAAACAAGTGCTTCTTCCAGGAGGTTTCTGCAGCTGAAGACCACCAGGAGATCTCGAACCTCTTCACCAAGCTTATCCGCAGCGTGATGGAATACCTGAAACACCGGGCTGACCGGCGCCGCTGCAGCGGGTCCAAGTCCATGGCAAAACTGATCAACAATGTCTTTGGGAAGAGGAGGAAGTCCGTCTGAGGCTGAATGGCGTGAGCGATGGTGAGGGGACCAGCAAACAGGCATTGTGGCTGATACTTAAAGATGCACATGTTCTCTACTGCTCTGTGCCTTGCAGACACTCATGACAAAGACGCCTGATTTACAGTATATATTTCCTATTATGCTTCCTGATTTATTGTAGTAGCCAGTCCAGCTGCGAACAGCAACATTCTGTGCCAGTCAGCTAGCTATTTTCATTTTTCATATATCACTTTGACATAACTTTAAGGATAAGTAGTAATGGAGGTTTTTTGATATCATGTCACTGGTTCGCTTCTTACAAGATGCATCACCAAGTAACTTGCTGTGGAGCAGGCTGGGTGTCAGAGTCACGTATCTCAAACAATTCTTGAACCAATCAAAGAGTAGAAGTCAGTATGTTTCCTTATGTAGCAAAAGGGCCTTCCTCAACTCTCGAAATGGCTTCTTCCCATGAGAACCCTGTCATTGCGGAAAAGTTAGCTGTATATTTGTATCTGTGTATGTTTTAACAAGGCAGCTTTTTAATCACAGACCTTTGATGTCCACAGGCAGAGATGCACACCAGACTTTTTTGCGTTTCAAGCCCTTTCACTAAGATAGTAACAAGATTTAACAATCATAGTGAAAGAGGCAGTCTCTGCTGTAACCAGATATAGATTCTGCTTTTTGGTTTTCCAGATTATGGGCAAATTTTAATTAACATTTGTTTTTTTAATTAAATGATGAATTTCACATTCAATAGCTGGTAGTGAATGGAAACAGTGCAATTGTTAATAAAGATGTATATAAATGTATAATCTGAAAATCACCGGGGGTGTCTTATCCCACATAGTCCATTGCCTAAACCGCACTTTACAGGACATCTGCGTGAGACAGGCAACCCTGTGTGTGTGTCTGACTTTGGGTGTCTAGCGATTCAGTATTATTCAGCATTAGGAGCCACTTTCATTATAATAATTCATTTCTTTTCCCCCTTACAGTCCGCTACCACGGAACATTATGAAAGCAGCCCAAAGACCCGCCACCCACGACCTCCTAATATTTACCCGCAACTGTATTTACAAAATAGCCCGATTGGGCAGGAAAACTGCTGACCTGGCAAGACTTGCTTATTCTGTTTGCAGTGCAGCAAAGCTAGACGTTTACTGGACAAGCTTCAGAGCGTCATTTCCAGGGAAGCTCAGCGCCCCCTAATGGGCAGTGGGCAGGCCAGGACGCAGGGCTACTGCATGAAGGCTGGAGGAACAGTCAACGTGGATGTACCTCTTTTTGACTGATAAGAGTTTTGAAATCATACTTTCGGCATCAGAGCATTTCAAGTTCAATCCCATGTGGTTGAAGTCTTTGCATTTTTTTGATTTTCATTTGTACATATCCCACTGTAAATAAAAACATAAGTATTGCCCTCTTGAGTTTGCTCCTTGTTTCATTAGTAGGTTACTAAAGTTCTTTTGTTTATTTCAGACTAGTTCATGGGGGGTGGACTGGCCAGTTTTCCCAGTTTGAAAGTCCACCTGCCGCCACTGGCCGCCATCATACCTTCTTTGGCTGCAGCCACGGTGTCGCTCTTCGCCGTTATTGTATATTTATATTTATATTTTACCAAAATCCTTCTCTGCACTGAAATTTGTAGCCCTGTTGCTATCCATGATTAAGTGAAATTAATAGATTGCCCCTCGTATGTATGGATGTACCCTCTCATAGATAGATAAGTGTTATTGGGCCAATGACGAACACAGAGGAATGCTGTAGAACTTCTTGTTAATTCCGTAATCACTAGGGGGCGCAATATCAACATCACTTCCTGTTATTACGTATCACTTTAGCCCTGTAACATACAACAGATAGGCATCCCAACCAAGGAGTATTTTGGCGTTCTGCCCTAGGCTGCTTGGGAAAGGTCTCCTTGAAACCCTGATTAGAAGGTGGTTGAATGAACTAAGGCAGTAAAAACATGACAGTGATATGTCTCATGAAGTCCTGAGTGTTGCTTCAATCAGCTGATGCTTCTGTGCATTAAGTACATCATTCATTGAAGAAGCTAATCTTCCTTGTGCCTTATCAATGGGAGCCTTCGGGGGGGTTGTGGGTTTGGACTCTGTGTCTGCAACTGGAAAGTCTCAGATTCAGATCCTGGGGCTGGCAGAGTGATGTCACTACTGGGGCCTTGAGCAGGCGCCTTAACCCCAATACAACTAAGGACACGGGCTGAACCTGCTGTCCTCACATGTATGTTGCTTTGAACAAAAGTGTGCTAAATAAATAAATGAAAACATAGTATAGAGGGTTACTCATTACACGGCTCGCGAGCCACATGCGGCTCCTCAAGCTTTAATTGGTGGCTCCCGTGGTAGCTTATAACAATATGATAACACAGCCAATACATTTCTAAAAATGTGCTACACAAATATACAATGAACACTACACTACAATCACGCAAACATCCGCATTCACAATATATTTCTCCTTTCACCTCAATTTCCAAAAGGTAATTGTCAAACCTGGCAATGCAGGACGCTTATACAGTATTATTTACAACACCGGCTCACTCGACCGCAGCTAGTGCACGCTTGCAGGTTACGATAGTGCTGCTAGCCAGCGTGACATGCAGAGGGCACAAAATGGATCGATTGTTAATTTTAAAGAGACACAAACCAGACAGATAGACAGACACACAGGAATAACGTTAGTGAGTATAAAGAAGAAGCAGCAAACGAAAAGCAACATGAAGACACCGGAGAGGGGATCCGCCTGACAGCGAACTCAGAAAGAGAAAAATAGCACAGCTTACTGCTTCACTTTGTGAGCAGCAAAATCCAATCCACATGACAACCTCTACTGCAGAGCGTTTAACAGAGGCATCTTTTGAAATAGCGTGGATTTGGTTTTGAATATGTACTGGCTGTGTTCTTTTTTTGTGGGATGACCAGTTTATTTGTAGAAATACTCATCTGTGTGGGTGACTTGGTATTTTGTCATATAAGTGGTTCTCCCCTTGACTTTGCTCTGCTTATGTGGCCCTTGTGAAAAAAACAGTGAGGATCACTGGTGGCAGTGAGAGGTTTGGCTGCAGATTTCTTGTTTGATCACCAGAGGGAGACACAGTCCTTTCTCATCACTGCTTTGAGTTTTATTTCAGTTCCTTTCCTACGTGTTATGGTTTGTGATGAATTCAAGCTGCGTTCTTCCCTGTTCTACATTGATCTGTTTGCTGGTTGCCAAGGTGGACTGTGGCTGCAGGTATGTTGATGTTTGCTTCCAGGCTGGAGCAGCCGCTCCGATGTCAGCGCCTAGACAAAGACATGGAGAACCGGCACGGGCACGGTGGACTAGACCCATTAGGTCACACCAAAAAGACACAGTGCTTGAGTCTCTAAACTACCAAACATAGCTTAAATTTATTAACAGGCAACTTAGAGAAGACAATTTTACTCGCGTTACACAACACATCTCTGTTTTAAAACTTCTCAGAAGCATTTCATCTTTCTTACAGACGTTAAACTGCTAGAAATGCAACACAACATGAACATTAAACCACTGTCTCTCTCTCACTTCCTTCATGGGAAATTTGTCATCCTGGCTCATTAATTAATTAATTACGTTAATGAATTAATTAAGAACGCAATTTTAAATGAACATGGATGTCGATCTTCTAAAATATGTCAACTTTCCAGTAAGAAAATCTGTCTTGATATAGATTGATGATAGACAGCGTCATGATACCGTTCATCTCAGATTGCATTTCTTTAGTTTAATGACATCATTGAACCAGCTTTGTGATACAGGCCCCTGGTGACTATTACTATCTGTTAGGGGTGTAACGATATATCGCAGTACGATATTTCGCGATGCTAAAATGTTACTATATGTATTGTAGTGTGTTGACGATATGACAGCAGTTTAACCCTTTAAACCATATAATAGGCATATCAGGCTCTCGCGTACAGCTCGCGAAAATCAGATCACAACGGCGCCCATGCGTTTTAAAAATATTCTAGCTCGTTTCCAGGTACAATGGCATCATCATTCAGACCATGATTGATGCAAAATTTCATGGGAAATTATTGTCAAATAA
>JAODJU010000018.1:15999025-16031084 GCA_026776725.1 Gnathonemus echidnorhynchus | reverse complement strand
TCAGCGTTCACGGTTCGACTTCTGATATTCAGATCGAGTTCTAGGTCAAACTGGTTTGTTCGACTTTCAAGAAATTCTAGTTCTAGTGAGTTCGAGAACCGAGGTACCACTATATCATTCACAGACGAAAAGCCATAAACTGAGAAATGAGTGAAACAAAAAATTGTGCTGTGGTCTCTTAATTTTTTCCAGAGCTGTATATATGTAAAATCAAGTCATTACCTGAACTGATTCACATTTATTCTTATTTGTCTTCTGGCATGTTGAATAGATAGATACCGTAAGCACTAGACCCCAAGGGGGATACAGGATGTGGCATAAACCAGACTTACATACTGCTTGACAAGAGAACTCATGCTGTACTAAAAATGTATATGAAGATGACCCAGTTAATGTATAACATTTACATTACATTTTTTAGCATGTACCACATTCAGTTACAACTGGAACTGCAACTGGAAAGCAAATATGAGCACAAACAATGCTAAACTGGTTCAAAATAAACAAAAATGTCAGTAAATGTTAGTAACTCAAAGTATTGATTCTCAATTAGAAAGGAAACCTTTTCATGTACTTCAGTCCCAGTGGCTTTGAGCTGCTAATAACAATTGTTTTATATTATTTTTCAGCATTTCAGGGATGGCTCATTTCAGTGGTATTTTAAGTCCTGTAACATTTAAGCACTGTGTACTCTGCACACAATTTTAAACTGAGATTTTTAAAGTGCCACAAGAATGGCTTTGGGAGCTGAACGCTCATCTTGGCTCTTATGGTTCAAACTTAATTTTTACTGTAAGCCTCTTGATATGGGAGAGGTTACTGGAAGCAGACTTTTTGTGTCCCTGCTCTCCTGGATGGAATTTAGCATTTTCAGTTGCGCTCATCACCATTCCAGGTTTATATTATTTGTTCTCATGCTAAACACAGGCGACTGTTGTCAAACAATTCAGTTTTTTTTATTCACCATTTGCATGGGTAACTGTGTGTTGTCTGATGGAAAATATTTGTCATGTGGGCTTACTGATGGGGTAGAAGTATATATGCCCGTGCACAAAAGAGCATTTCTCAGAAATGGTGCAAACCGCATCTTGCAGATGAATCTTTGATGTTTCATTCTCAGGGCTAGACTGAAATTAAAAATCAACCCTGTACTTTTGCCCAAACAGGCCCATCACACATATGTCACCCATGTGGGACCCTCCCCTACAATGCATGTAGATGCAGGACAACCCTGTGAACCACCTTAAGTAAAACAAAAAAAGACACTTTGCATTTTCATCAGTGATGTATTTTGGACCCCCCTCTGTAAATGTCAGCGTAGCCCCCACAATAACATTTTGCAGAGCAGGAGCTCCCCCACGGTGAATTTTGGCACAACTGAGATTTATGTGACATGGCAAAATGATCTGAAAACCGTGAGACTTGACACCTGTGCACCACCTTGGGTAAAAAAGGATGTAGAACCTGCCGGCCCATAAACTCATCGCCCCCCCTCCCTCCCCCGGGAAGGTGCCAGTCTGCCAGATAGCTAGTCCAGGCCTCCTCACTCTCAAAGTGAGATACATTTATTCTCAGGTAAGAACTACACGTAATGGCCTGTAGTTTAAAGGTAATAATGCCTGTAGTTCTTCACACAAACACACTATTCTTTGGCGCCTTTCGAGAATGCCATGTTACTGTGAACCATCAGAAAAATTCGCAGACAGGGTTGTGATATGTACCAAACAGCAGCTCAGATTATCAGGCCTTCTTTGTGACCTGGGAAGGGGTGCTCAAAGGTGCCCCTTCTGGGGACCGTATTGCTCTGCTGGGGAACTTTAACTAGGGTGACCAGATAATCCATGTCAGGGAGACACTTTGAGCTACTTCGGGTTTTACAAACTAATTTCAAACTGAAAGGCTCCTGTGCTCGGCTAATTAGTTCAGCTCTTCTCGTGCTTTGACTGGTTTGTGTCCTTGATTGAAAGACTCATCCAGCTGTTTCATATTAGCATTAGTGACACATGCACGATTATAGGAGACTGACCAATCAGCACACAGCAAGAGCTCAGTGCTCAAGTGAAATCCAGGTCCTTTTAATTGAAATGGTAGTTTACAAATCCTGTCCTAGCTCAGAGTGTCCATCCTGACACGGATTATCTGGTCACCCTACTTTAACGCCTATGTGGGTAATGATGGTGAAGCCTGGAAGGGTGTGATTAGTCGGATAGGCCTGCCTGATCATAATCCGAGCAGTGATCAGTGATTGGACTTCTGTGCTAACCACAGTTCGTCCATAACAAGCACCATGTTTGAACATAAAGGGGTTCATAAGTACACCTGCAACCAGAGAACCCTAAGCAGCAGTTTGATGATCGACTTTATAATCGTATAGCTGGATCTGCATCTGCACGTTTTAGACACTTGGGTGAAGAGAGGAGCTGAGCTGTGAACTGATCACCACCTGGTGGTGAGTTAGATCCAGTGGTGGGTGAAGATGCCAGGTAGATCTGCTAGACCCAAACACATAGTGAGGGTGTGCTGGGGGCATCTGTCAGAGGGCCCTGTCTGGGAGATCTTTAATTCACACCTCCAGCAGAACTTCCCTTGGATCCCGAGGGAGTCAGAGGACATTGAGACTGAATGGGCCACTTTCCGTGACTCCATTGCTGAGGCGGAGTAGAGGTTGGGGACAGTGCCTTTGGATCGGCAGACCAATCTTTAAGAAAGGGGACTGGAGGATGTGTTCCAACTTCAGGGGATTACACTTCTCAGCCTCCCTGGGAAGGTCTATGCTGGGGTACTGGAGAGGAGGGTCTATCCGTTGGATGGAACCTCAGGTCTGGGTGGAACAATACATAACTCGCCCTGGTTGCTGAACGCTGGATAAGATTTTCACCATCACAAGGACACTGGAGGGTTCAAGTTTCACGTTCTAAGTTTCACGTTTTTTGTCATATATAGATAACAATGGAACATCATTACCTGTAATGAAGAAAATAAAGTAGCGAAATATAAAGTAGTAAATAATAAAATAAGATAGTAAAATAATAAGGTGCATAGAACACAGTGATTTGCAGGAACTTATAAAAGACTGTGGTACAAAGAGTGTAGTGTGTACATGTACAGTACCTGTATATAAACACTTCTGCGTATGTACCAAAGGTAACCTTAAAGTGACTGTAGTACAAAAGAGTGTAGTGTGTACATGTACCTGTATATAAACACTCCTGCGTATGTACCAAAGGTAACCTTAAAGTGACTGTAGTACAAAAGAGTGTAGTGTGTACATGTACAGTACCTGTATATAAACACTCCTGCGTATGTACCAAAGGTAACCTTAAAGTGACTGTAGTACAAAAGAGTGTAGTGTGTACATGTACCTGCCCCTGCAACCCAAACCTGGATAAGCGGTAGATAACAGATAGATGGATGGATGACTTTTACACAATTTTAGGAATAATAAAATAATCAGCACAAAAACAATAGGTATCCAGCTGCTATTGCCCTAAAAAGAGCAGCGGTGGCCAATCTTATCCACAAAGGGCCGCTGTATTTGCGGGTTTTTGCTGCAACTCCCTAATTATATTATTAATTAGAGGACTGATTGGTGAAGAGTCCTCACACCTGGGTTTGAACAGCTGACCTGAAGGTTATTCCAAAAACACATTGGTCTTTTGCGGATAAGATTTCCATCCCTGTAATAAAGTGTGAGAAGTTTGGCTGTAGCTTTCTTGGTTGATCACCAGAGGGCGACATAGTCTTCATCATCACTTTTTAGTTTTGCCATGGTTTACTGTGAACATCTGTTTGTTTGTTATTTATTCAACCTGTTTTCTTCGATATACAAAATCTGCCCTGTTCTGTTTCCTTTAATCAGTCTTCAGTAAGTGTTTCTGTATCTATTTCTCACTGGTTTTAGGCTTTAGGCTACTCCACTGGACAAAACTGTATTTTGGAATTTTTGCAATGACATAATTTATACTCTCAAAGGACAAGAATGTTAAGCAAGAAAATTACATATTTCACGTGTGGAACTATGTATATAGCAGGGGCGGCCAGTCTTATCTGCAAAGGCCCGGTGTGTAACCTGTAGGTCAGCTGTTCGAACCCAGGACTCTTCAGCCTCTAATTAGTAATCTAATCAGGGGGCTGCAGCAAAGACCTTCATACACAGCGGCCCTTTGCGGGTAAGACTGGCCACCCCTGGTTTACAGGACAGCTGTGGGAGGGCAAATTTCAGAAATGTCCTGAGGGGGGGGGCACATTTCAGAAACGCCCTGAGGGAGGTGGGGCACTATTCAGAAATCTGAGAACCAATCATCAGAAAAAATGAAGCTGTAACTAACACCCCTTCATTTTCAGAAACGAATAAATTTGAAACAGTAAATGATTATGTGTGTTTTGCACATAGCGTTTGAGTGGTATTTACGATGCCAAATAGCTGGTTAAATTGGCTGAGTGAAGTACTTCCTCTTCATAGTGTAAACCTCATTTATATTATTAGCATCATGATACTGGAGAGTTTACTGGAGACAGATTTTGTGTGTCCCTGCCATCGTACCTGGAATATTGTATTTTTAGTTGCAGTTTCTGTCATTCCAGCATTAACATTATTTATACTTGTGCCAGACAAGTGGGAATGGAGTTGTGGTGCGATATTTCAGCGTCTTTATCTGCCACTTGCGTGGGTGACTGTTGTTTTCATCGATGGAAAATATCTTGCTTGCGCGATAACATATTGGGAAGGAGTTTATGTGCCCATAAGCCAAGGTACTTCTCAGAAATGGTGTAAACCGTGGAATTCAACAGAGGAAAATGTTAAACAATTCATGACTGAAAATCAGGATTTCTACTTTACATCTCAGGTAAGAACTACATCATAGTTTGTAGGTTTAAAGCTGTAATGCCTGTAGTTCATTGATTTCAACGTGATTCGCACATACACACTATTCTTTGGTGTTTCTCTGCTTCTGTTGATGTTTTTTCTTTCTTTTGTGATTCAGGGCGTCGGCTATGCTTGTGCTTCCGCGATCCCTGTGTTACTTATCATCAAGATGAGAAAACGTCTGTGTAGAAGGGTACGTCCCTGGGAGCCGTCCTGACCTGCATAGCGCTGCATTAATTACATTAATTGCTTACTACAGCTTTTACCCAATTCAGTTAAAATAATAAGCAGAATGATTGGTAACAATTCAAAGTTATTGGAACTGAAGTATGTGAAAAGGTGGCACTTTGCAGTTGGAAATCAAAACTTTGCATTATCAACAAGAACAATTTGGGTTAATTCTGATCCAGCACAGTGTTGCCTGTCTTGTTTTCTTTCCCTGAACTGTGCATGAACGTGGTTCTACGCTAAATAAATAAATGTAATGTTAATCTTATCTGTTACCTGGATGATGCTGATATTGCTTAGATATTTTAGTACAATATGATTTATATTATTGGGACTTTCTGAATTTCATATTAATTAATACATTCAGTGTTCACAGAAAGTTTTGGGATGCTTGTTTCAGTAAAAATATAGAAGATTTATTGATTTTCTAACAAAAATCATTACTGTATTCATACATACATATTTACATATACATAAATACATAGAAACAAGCAGTAGTTTTAAGTAATCAAGTAGCAATCAATTGAAACCCAAATTATAGTTCTAAAACATTTTAAGCATTAAACTTGCCTTTTAATTGCTGCATTTATGTAAATTCATTCTCTTCACCAACTTGTCCTATACAGTGTTGTGGGAATCCGGAGACCAGCACTGAAGGACCAAATACCATGCAGGAAACACCAACCCAGGCCTTGACAAGCACAGCCACAGACAGGTTGGCATCTGGAATGATCCTTACTGTGATTTGAATGATGGTGGGGGGAGGTGGTGGTAGAGAGAGTGGAGTCGCCAGAGAGGAAACTCCATGACGTGGTGAGAACATGCAAACTCCATGCTGGGGCAGAGACTCAGACTCTACTCACCAGAGCTGTGAGGTGACCACAGTAACCCCCATACCACCACTATGCTTTCCCTTTATATTTAATGTGTCTGAAATTCTGCAGACCAGTTGACAATTAAAACGAATTATAGGGATCTTTCATACTCTCTCTCTTTCACTGTAATGACTTTCCATGCTTCAAACGTCTTATCTAACTGAAAACCCATTCATTTTCTCTGATATTATTTTCACATTCACTTTTCAATGTCCACTGTGTAGCCTACTTTTTCCAGGAATGTCTGAATTTTTTCAAATGATTTATTCGAAGGATCAACTCCACGCCTTTCTCTGATGCATCCCATGGGCAAAGTGAACCGTTACTCTCCAGCACAGAGTTAGAAAACGTCCGTAGAGATATTATACAACTGTGGCAGACACAGGAAGACATCAGAGCTGACCTCAAGCCACTACAGATAGCCAAAGTCGAGATGATTGAGCGTATAGAGAAAATCAGCAGACTTCAGGCCCAAACATCAACATATGGCCAGCTACACAGCAACGTACCGGAATCTCCTGAAGACCTATATGACCCAGAGGGGACTGAGGATTGGTCTGACCCATCAGGTACCAGTCCCAGGCTTGGAAGGCCAGTTAGAGAGCAGGTAACTACACGTGGCCTCGCACTGTAAACACTCTGCCTGCAGGCGACATGCGTCAGTTACCCACCACCTTTCCCTCACCAGACCCCCAACCCACTTCCGAGTGAACATTCCAGCCAGACCTCACCATCAGCATGGCAGGTGCAGCAATAGTGAAGTATTACTGAGGCCCATCTACAACCAATTCCACATCTTTTGTCGCTATTGAGGTTTTTCGAGCTGACATCAAAGATCACCTGACTTTGGCTTATGTAAGTCAAACACTGTTGTCCCAGACAAGAATTCACAAATTCAAACAATTAAAAAATGTTACATGCCTTCAAAATCTAAAACTAACACCACCTACTGATATGTGTAAATTTTTACTACTAATAATAATCTTATAATAATAATTATAATAATCATTTTTAAGATATATATTTTTATGAAAATGTTGCCCCTTTAAAGTTGTGTCCCAGTTTTTTTGTCAACTGATTTCTACAAAATAATTTAATCAGGAATAAAAGGATCAGCTGCACCCTAAGGAACCCTGCTTCACTTCCTGGTTTTAAACAAGGAGGGAATACTGCTCAAGCGCTGCGTTAATTCTGTCACTTGGCTGTCAAATCCATCACTGAGATGTCACCTCTGTCAGATGGATATTTTCTGTTAGATTCATCAAATTATGTTCAGAATGAATTTAAAAATGAGTTTGTCAATAAAAAATTCTGTTGTATACCTACTGTGTGTTATTTCTTTGTGTTTTATATTATAACATTGTGAATTTTTGTGTGACTGACAGACTTGAGAAAATTCAAGCCCTCAGCTGCAAAAAAAATGCTGTTCACGATAAACGAAATTACTGGGAGTTTGATCCATTGCAAAGTTCAATAGCCAATAAAAATCCCCACAAAATAAGATTTTGTCCCTATTCTCAAGAATGAGTGATTTATGATTCATGCATGATTTTTTTAATATGAGTTGTTAAAATTAGGTTTCAGTTCACAGTCCATTTAATTTGTTGCCTTTTTTCATGCTGTGAATCTGTTTAAGGGCAATTCTAAGGGTATTTTAAATAAAAATAGAGCAATAAAGTAAAGAAATAACTTGAATTTTATTGATAACACTGGTATACAGTGATTTTGATGTCTGAACGGTTTTATGTTAAGTTTATGGTGCTGATTAAGAATATGACTTCAGTTTTGCCAGATTGGCTCTAGTTTCTCAGACATTTAATAGTTAACGCAACACGTTTGAAAAGCATTCAGAATTGCAAGAATATTTTTATTTTAGTTACAACTAGTAAATAAACAGTCTAACATCATACAAAAAAGAAATTAAAACTATCTAACAGTGACAGGAAAAAGTTATGTATGATTTGATTAATTAATACAATATTAATTAGTAATTGTTATTAAAGTCAGTGCTTCAAAAAACGCTGTTTATGCGATTTCCTTAAATGTGTGTCATCGGGACAATCACGTTGGAGACTCCAACAGCAGTCTGCCATCATGTGTATGTCCATCTGCCTTGATATCTCTCCACCATCACCTTCATATCCTGGTGGAACCTCTCGCCTTGTTCCTCGCTGAAGTCTCCAAGGTTATCTGTAAATCTGTTTAAATGGCTATGGAGATGCACCTTTATGCTCATATTAACTCCCACATTTCTGAAGTTGGCAAGCATATCCAGCACCAGTTCTTCATAATTGTCTGCTCTGATTACCCAAGTAGTTCTTCACAACAGAGACAAAACTCTTCCAGGCCGAAGCCTCAGTGTCATTCATGCATTTGGTAAATTCAGGCTCTTCTTGATGAAGTCACTATTTTTACATGTATTTATATACTTATTAAGACAGAACTTTTTGGGTATAAAGCAAGACTGGGTTGACAAACTTAGACTGTAGCCGACTTCTTTCCTCTGCAAATTCACAGTTCAATTCTGGCTTCAAAAAGTCACTTTTACAGCATTGTAGGCCTACGAATTAAAATACAAAATAATTATATGGGATATTTCATTACCTAAGACACTTATAAAGAGTCAAAAGACCAAATCTATTGCATTTCTTATCACACACAAGTCGCATTGGGGGAATGCATTATTTTCATGGATCTCCATTATCTCAAGAACTAGAATTCAGCAAAAGTAATGGGATTTTTTAATTCAGCACCCGCAAAATACCCTAAATCCATTCAAAAAACCTTGGCACCTGAAAAAAAAAAAAAACTGTAGACCTGTATAATTATTGATAATTTCATATAATTTGATATGGAAAAAAAAAAACATTATAAGTACTTTACTATATCGCCCAGCCCTAGGTAAGGGGTGTGTGTGCTGATTACAGTGCACACATTACCCACCACATGACAAACCAGCTCAGGGATGAGAGTCTGCATGCAGCCGTGTGGCGGGTGGTACCTCAGCACCACACTAGTCCGAATGTACTTGCATGCATCTGAACTTTTAGAAACTTTAAACTGCTAAGATATCTGTGCCTAAGATATCTAAAGGACTAGACAAAGGAAGATCACATCAACTCCAGTTGTGTCCCTATTGACAAAATGGCTGTGTTTTATCCATCGGCATCATGGGAACAGTGACATAGGCTGAAATCAACATTATGTTACATCGACCAGGTACCACTTACTCCATGCCTGATTTCTAGAAGTAGCAGAAGTTTGAGTCATGGTGCCAGGGAAGTGACAACCGGACCATGCTGCGCTAATGCAACATACCCCAACTTCACACCCACGATGAAAGCAGCTATGCCCCATTTGAGAACTGTTGAGAGGAAACCTTCCAAAGATCTGAAGCTGGCTGAATCCAGTAAAGGAGAAATAGAGAAGTTGGTCCAGTCCAGTGCAGTGGTACTAAGATCAAAGGAGCACAAAGCAGGAAGCAAGTCCTAGTTTCTTCCTCATCATTTATTCCATCACAATGGCAAAAATCATGTGGTGTTTGATGGTTTCTTTCATCTTCCATGTCAGGCCAATTCAGACGGTGTTGAACTATGCTTAGCGCATAATAAGACGGATGGCCCAGAGTCCACACTTGGTCTTTCTTGGAATTGTCCATCAGACACACTAGCATATAAGCACAGATTCATTGAAAATGGAGCGCCAACGATGAGGTGCATATACAAGGTATTAGCCAGCTAGTATGACCTACTAGGTTTCATTCTTCCCTGCATGACTCAAGTGAAAATTCTAGTGGGACTGCGCCTGTTTTACCACAGAATTTCATCAACATATATTCTCACGCTATATTTTCCCTAGATAAAAAAAGTCAAAGTCCACCCCCCACCAAAAAAAAAGTTAAAACTTTGTTCGCTTAAATCTCCCTCAATATTGATCCATGACACGCCCAATTTCAGTTTCATTAGTCACTCATGTGACCAAATCTGCATGCCAAGTTTCGTTACAATTCGTGACAATGAGGTCCGAAAGTGTGGATGATTTGACATGGAATGACCCCTCTTCTGACTCAATATTTTGAGTAAAGATTTACTCAATTTAAAGCAAGCTAGCTATTCTCTGCAAGGTACAAAGGACAAAAAAAACAATAAGAAGAATACAATGCATTACTTTGCATGCCTTTTATCAATTTATTAAACTGAAAGCGGATGGAAAAAACGTGCATTATACTCAAGCTAACAAGTCCGCGAAGGGCAGCCACCTGTTGGGGCACCCATGGAGCTGGGGGTTAAGGGCCTTGCTCAAGGACCTGCAGACATGCTGAGGCTGAACCAGCAACCTTGTGATTTCAGGCACACAGGCTTAACCCACTGGGCCACACGCTGCCCACCTACATACAGTATATAATTCTTCATTCATTTGTATGTCTAACATACACTGAGGTAAAGAACAAGCAAGAACGGATCACTCTGATTGGACAGAAATAATCCAATGTAATGGGGGTATTAATTACCTCTTACATTCTTCCCACTTCACCATCCAGCTATTTGGAGTGAAAAGGCCCTTCCTAACAGCCCATGAATAGTCAATGGTTTCCCCGCTTCCAGTTAGTCAAGTAAATAAATAATGGGAGGAGACTGAATATAAAAGAAAATCACTTTAAATTTCTGCTTATTGTTATCTCAATGCAAAAAAGTATATAAGCCACAGTTTCAGGGTTAACAAGCCCGGCCACAGTCACAGTCACTCTCTATACCTGATGCAGGTCACAGATGGAGCAAACACCACCCCTCTAGGAGGACACAAAAATAAGGGCCAGAGAAAAGGGGCAGCCAAGATGGGGAACGTCCAAGAGGGTTCCACCGTACATACTGTACACACTAGATGCATGCAGACCAAAAAACACTCAAAAGGTCATTACACAAAATCACAAATCACAATAGTTAAATCACTACACATCCACAAGAGTCAAAGTGAATATTCAATGCATAACCAAAGCATGAAACCAGGATGACCCCCACAGTTCCCTCTCGGGCCCCAACCCCTGACTAATAACAAAAAGAAACCTCATCAACATAAAAAAATAACTCTACTGTTGGAAGTGGTGTCAGACATCAGAAGATCATAGTATAATAGCAAGTACAGTCTCAGCAAACCACCAGCCAATATAAGATAAGAGGAACAAAACAGCGGTCACAGGGAGTTCCTCACTTCAAAACTCCAGTTAGGCTCCTGATCACTTAACAGCCCCCCTATTCTGTTGCCTTATTCTCCTGTACGGTGTACATTCAACTGTGTTTTCATGGCAGGGAATTATCTCCTCCATAATTATACAACTTCATCCTAGGCCGCTGGACTAATGCTGCGCTCCGTTTGAACTGGGAAGAGTTCCTAGTCTGAAATTTCAACTGCAGTGCCCCCCGAAGTAGGAATTCAAGATGGCTGCCCTGTTCATTAACAGAAGTGAAAATTGCAGTTACAGCTCTGGTCAGAAGTTTACATACACACATCAGGGGCACGAATGTCAATTGATTTTGGGCTTTTAATGATTTATTTGAACCATTCTTTTCCAGGATGGAATGATTGTACAACAAACATCTTCAATGATTTTTAAAAACAAAAATTGGGTGAACAAAAAGTTTGAATATATTTTGGATTTTCTGCAATCCACACAGTCATGATAGGACAGAAAAAGGCAACAAAGCTGGAAGCACAGAATTGTCCAAAATGTCTTGGTATGCTGAAGCATTAACAATGGCTCGGTGGAACAATTACATCTGGCTGCACACTTTAAGGAGATGGAGCTATTGGAGCTGGAGGTCACACAGCAGGAACATGAAAATGGTGCAGACATGCAGACACCTCCTAAACCATCCAGTACCAATATGCTGGATTCTGCCCCTTCTGTCACATCAGGGTTTGATATAAGCACATCAGTCTTGTTCCATCTTTTAGGGGATCTGTGGTTGATGCTTATTTTGCAGGTTTTAAGCACATTCCTGCTGCTCTGACATGACCATCCGAAGTTTGGCCTTTGTTATTACATGGCAAGGCTTGGGAAGCTGGCTCTGCACTGTCAACTGAGCAGAGTTTGGAATATGTCACACTTAAAGCTACAGTGCTCCGCGCATATGAATTAGTCCCTGAAGCTAAAAGAAACCAAGGGAGTTCACAAGAGAAAATTCCTTGTTCTTTTTGAGAAGAGATGTGTTGCAAGTAAGGTGACCACTGTTGATGAACCGAAAGAGCTAATTCTGTTGGAGGAATTTAAGAACTTTTTACCAGAATGTATTGTGGCATACTTGAATTTAAAGGAAGTAAGCTCTCTGTCTGAAGCAGCTAGTTTATCCGATGAGTTAGTCTTGACCCACATGAGTGTTTTCCTCTCTCCTCCTCATGGGAAATACACCATGAGGCAAACCTGCTCTCGAAACGTTCATCTAAGAGTCCTCAATGAAATCTGAACCCCCTTTGATGCTCTTCAAGCATGTTTCTATACAAGGGTTCTGCCATTTCCTACCCAACGAAAACTGCTACAGTGCATATGCAAATCAATCACACATCTACAATGTCTGAAAATTTTTGCTGCCCTTGCAAAAATGATGTAATTGTCATGGGAATATGGAGTTTTAAATAACTTGTTATAATGAGAAAACACGTTAAGTAAAAAGTTTAAATTCATGGCCTCTTAGGGCTTCCTTACTTGCATGCTAATGTGGTTTATCCTAAATGTTATTCATATTTTATTGTTATTTGCGTTTATTACAATCAAGGTGATTGATAATATATTGTTTGTATTTACACAGATTCCAAATTTTGTAAATTTGGAACCAGATTTTATTATTAAACTTCATGGCACATGTGTGTTTATTTTTCCTGTTGAGACTAACTTTAAATTGTGGTCTTTATTTTAATTTTAGCAAAAATGTTTATGTTTCTGTTTTACCTGGAACTAAACTTGTTCGACATTACATTCTTACCCTGGCATTACATTTCTTTATTAAAAGAAAAAAACACTGCTAGCACACTGAAAACTATAGATCAGGGCTATTCAACTCTGGACCTTGATTCCAAATCCAGGCCGTGTTTTCAGTTCTCCTACGTGGTTAGTTTAATGATTACTGATTCTGATTGGCTGGAGGCTTCACATCCAGCTCGCAGGTAAAGGCTGTAAAATCAGCAGGGCTCCAACCATGAGGGCCGTGAGTTGCATAGCCCTACTACAGACTGTTTCTGGTAGCTGAAAACTACATGTAAGAAAACACTACCCCACTGAAAACTGAAGGTGACAGTTTCTTGCTGTAATGTTAATGGAAGTTTATTTTCACATTTGACATTATCAACAAAGGTTTTGGCAATGTTAACATGATAACATTATTATCTGAAGATTCTTTTACCATAATTAATGTACGAGGCTGAAGTTGACTACTTATGTTTCAGCTGCTTCTTTGCAGGATCCGTGCCGCCATAAATAGGGGATGCCGTTTCAACAGAATCCTGTAGAGGGCACTGTGTGTGCTAAATCAGCGATTATCAACCTGGGATTCTCTCGACGCTGAAAGTGCCGCGAGGCAGAGCTGGAAATGTAAGCATTTTAAAACCAGCGAACTCCTATGCTGATCCGCGATCAGATTTCCCAGCCCAATACCAGAATCAAGCCCTACTTCTTTATCGGACTGTGCTTGTTACGAATGTCTGATAACTAGCTAATTGCTTGTTAGAAAGCTAACTTAGATTACTGCAAAATCTTTACTGTTTGGCACTTTAGGTTCACCTGTTTTCTGAAAGAAACCTGTCAGCAGTTGCCTGCCTTCCTTTTCTGTCTCGCTCTCCGCGCTCCTTGCGCTTCTGAAGTCCTGATCTTAGTTTCAGTTTCATTTTGGATTCAGAATTGGTGAATGGCGCTGACTGCACACGTTATTTGCAAGATACGTTTGTGCACCAGGAGGTCAAACCCTTTTTGCTTATGAGGCGGGGGAGGGGGCATGGGGGCAGAAAGCAGACAGACAAGCAGACAAAGGAAACAAGAGGCAGATACGCAGAACTTATCATATATAAGTCATTATTTAGTCCTATAGTAACAGAGAATAGTAAAATTAGAAACCAAAATCAAATTATTTCCGAGCCCCCCCATCGGACCTCTATCACCGGTACCAAAAGCATTTGAATTAATATTATGTTATTAAAATGAAATTCTGAAAACCTTGTAGCCTTCGACTTAGCATACCTAGTGCCCTCTACAGGATTCTGTGCGAGCAGCATCCCCTGTGCACAGATCGTGCGAATAAGATGCTGGCAAATGAGTAAACTTTTTTTGTTATAATAGTGCTATTGTGATATATGTGTGTGTATACCATAAATGCGCTGTACGTCCTCGAACACACAACAATAAAGCAACAGTTAACCTATGCGCGAATTCCGTAAGTGTAACGAGAATTTTGATACATACATTGATAAATAAATCTTCCAAATATAAGTGACTATATGTTAACTTTATGACAGCGCAGAAAATGTTAAATGTTAAGGCACCAAAGTACCAATATAACAGTATTTTGTACTGAATTTTTAAACACTAATAAGCAATATACCATAATCACTGATGTATGCACTTTACGATGTGTTGGTGGATATCAGTAATTCTTGAGAAATTGTGGAATATGTCACTATTAAATAAAAGATAACAAGTAGTGACTTAAATATCAACGCAGTGAGAAAACATTTACAACGCAGGTCTTGTAGGACTACAGCCAGCAGCGGCTTCACTACACACATCAAAGTGTGAGCAGGCAAACACACAGTTCTCAGTCAATTATCATAACTGTTGGAAGATATGACAGAATGTACAAACAATCGATCGGTGGACATTCTAATGCAGTGCTTCACAAAGTTATGGTAAGCCTTAGCCAGGTACCACCATTATAACCGACATTTACCAACCTTCACGTACCGCACGAGGAGTTTAAAAAAGCCAAAACCATAAATCGTTATCTTGTTTTGTGTGTAGCTTACGCCAATGCACCGACAAAGGAGATAATCACTGGTTAGTCACTGTCAGATGCCGATACTGGGTTACTAGTGTGATATCACCGATTACCAAAAATATTTTCATATCGCCCACTCCTATTAGATCTTGCTAGAACATTTTTATTTATTGACTGACACTGATGACATTTACTCCTTTGGTATCAAAAGTTTGTACCAAATGACAGGGCAATTTTCAATACTTGATAGTATCTAAGTTGTCATATTTCTTGAAATTGTAGCTATACAATTTTTCCTTTGTCCATCTCGGATATATATTTTTTGATACTCTGACACTTCATTGCAATGTGACGGAGTAATGAGATTTAGGGAAAATTAATAACTTAATAATACAGTACTTATATGGGCTTTGTAAATCAGGTGTTTGCTATTAATAGGCCCACTCCCACTTAGAGACGTGTGAAATCACAGGGTAGCTGATTAACTAATAAATATGCCTGTTTTTGTTGTTATCTTGTCCTGATATCCTAGGAAATTTACTAAGTGGTCGTCCATTTAACAGATGTTGACCATCAGCAACAAAATCAGATTTTTTATACTATTTGAAATGTAACACATCTATGTTTGCAGCCCGGTTGTCATTGTTCTTGGATGAAAATTGTTCCCTTGCAAAGTCTGAGAGAGGGTTTGTCTCTTAAGGAGATGGGGATCTGCATAGCCATCGCTCTTCACAAAAGCATCATCGTCTTCAGCCTCTTGCTGAAGCTGGTCCAGAGTGCCGTGGAGCCGATGTGGGTGTCAGCCTACGTTTGTCTTGATGTCACCCCTGGGTATTTCTGTGGGCTTTGCAGTGATAGAGTCTGGGGGGGGGGGGCTTTGATCCAGGCAATTCCTGAGGGTTTGGCAGTCAGGTCCTTCAGCTTCATAACCTTCATGGAGATATTGCAGCATAACCTCAACTCTCCTGAGAGGCAGCTGCCCAAGGTGATCTTTATTCTCCTGGGCTACAGCATCATGAGTGGGCTGGTGTTCCTGGACTGAGAGCGACCTCTAGTGGTACTTTATCCACAGATTAAACTGTTTTAAGTGACATCTTCACCAGACAGCTCACTGTCAGATGCTTACAGTAGGTATGAAATATTTTTTTTCTGAAACTGAAAATTAGTTGTAGTCTGCACCAGATTACACAACTCAGAACTTGCTGTTTTCACCAGTTCAGTACCCATTTCCATTATTATCTTATTTTTCACATTTAAGAGATATTATGTTTTAATTTTAAACAGTGCAAAGCATGTATATTTATCTGTGCAATAATTTACGCAACTGTTTTATGGCATAACTGACAAAAGGATGGTAGCTAATTCCACTCTTTGTTACCGATGTCATATTCACGTCATGTCAATGCAGTTCAAGCTAATGGGTTCTTTACAATGTGATCCATCTCCCAACCAGTTACCCAGCACAAGGTCATGGGTGGGGGGCGGAGCCTATCCCAGGAAACACAGGGCATGAGGCAGGGAAACACCCAGGGTGCTGGTTCATGGCATAATACACTTCAGGCAATTAACCTCAATGGATGAGGAAACAGGGAGAATATGGAGGCAGCATGTAGGTAGTTTTACCCAACACAACATCATGTCGCTCCGCAGTGTAAAAGTATATGGTACACAGTATTAGGAAGCGGAAGCAGGGAAAAATACTTTGCAAAAATTAAAACAAACTAACAAGTGAACAGAACATTGTAATCCCCCTGTGGTGTTTATGTAAAACATGGTAATTAATTTGCATCCAGAGGCAGAACTGGTAGTTTATTTATGGCAAACGACAAATATCGTAACCTCTAGCTAGTTAGTCCAAACCTCAGGGCGTCATCACAGGGAGGTGACGAGGAACAGCTCGCTCCTGCAGCTGAGTCAGAGATCGTTCCCAGTCATTGGTTTCTGATTGGCTATTGCCTGGATGAACTTGGGGCTGTTTCTATAAAAAGAGCAGCCTGCTAACATATGGCCCACTCTCCTGTCACCTTCTCTTTTATGCTCGTTAAACACTCACCCTTTAACCCACCAGATTTTAAATTACTGGTAACACTTTACTTGATGGGCACAACTACAGTATTATGCTATCATTGATGTGCTAATTAACCACAAACTAAGTGTTAGTTACACACTAATTTCATGTTAATTCATCATTAATGAATCGACGTTTTTATGTCAGGCAGTTACTGCATTTGCTACTATCTATTAATTCTGTAAACTTTTGTGTACTACTATAGGAAGCACTGAAGGAACAAGTCATGAATAACACCAGTGAAATACTGATCTCATGTTTCTTCATCATTAATGAATCATGACACATCTTTTATCGCACGTAGCCACTATTTGTTCATGATTTGTACTTCAGTAGTAACTGAGTTATTACTAAGTATTTGTGCCCTGTCAAGTAAAGAGGTGCCAAATAAATAAAATTATCTAATTTCTGATGGGGTTGCGAGAATTCTCACATTAAATATTCAGTTGATTCTGAATATCAGTCAGCAAAGAGCTTGAGTCGGTAAGTTTGAGCAGTGACTGAGACTAATAACCGTTTAATTACGAGAAAAATAAAAAACAAATATACTGAAATAGTGGTATAGTCAGATTTACTGACGCTTGACGCTGTGGTGACAGACTTTTTTCTAGTACTTCAGGTTGTGTGCCGTCAGTCAGGTTCAGTGAGTATGGTCCTATTTCCTTTACACGTGTACTTTAATATGGAACGTCGTTTATTCCCTGTCAGCCTGTCTACTTAATAATTTCACTCTCATGTACTAAGACTTTTTAAATCTAATCATAATTTTAATTTATATATCTATGAGATGTATCTTATCGTATCAGGGATATTTAAATTAGCCCATAAATGATATCCCAAGTACGAGGCCATATGTACTTTTTTCTTGTCTGGAAAGTTTTTAAAGGAGTTTCCCACGTTAACACCCCCTGGAAAACGGATTGCTGTGACGATTCTCTTTTCTGTATTCGGTTAATGGTAACAGAACTTTAAACGCCCTGCATTAAAGTGCCATGATTTATGTATAATAAGTGTATGTATATTATGTATACGCGACCTATCAAAACAACATTTTAATACACATATTAACAGCATTATGATGTAAATGCTAGCGAAGAGATAGATAATGGATTGGGGGGAAAAACGTGCCCGCTAACTATTATGGATGATTGTTTTGTAGGATGCATGTAGGTTCCATTTATTCAGGAGAATTTGTCTCATCTTTCCCATGTGTTCAGTGTTGATGATGTAACAGTACCAGAGTACATACTGGTTTACCATGATTATCAGTGTAGATATTATAATGTGACATACCATAAGTATCAGTATTGACACTAAGCCATCCCCTGGGGAGTACCGGGAGACAGCATTCCCATGCACGACTGCAGAGCAGCGCACCGGCTACGCAACACCATCACAGCTCCATGACTCCTTTGTCGTTTTCGCTCTAACAAGGATTTTTACGGGGAACTCGTGTGAGCGCAGCTGTGATTGGCCGCCTCGCCGAGCATGACGCTCGTACGGACCAATGGCGAGCTGCCACACTGTGGTTACTTTGGGAGGCCCCAGTCAAGAACATCCTCCTGGGTGCGCAGGCTTCCCTCTTCCTTACAGCGGCGTTGTGTGCTGTTCAGGGCCCGAGCCCGGTTCACGTTACTCAGACAGGGCGGAGGAGTGAAGTCAGCGAGTGCAGCAGCGTTTTATATCTTTAGCTGGTTCGCCGTAGCTAGATCCGTGTGGCGTGACACCATTCCGTAGAGCGATGTTTAAATTGCTTCTCTCAGTAGTTGTTCTTGGGGCTGTCCAGGCCAGTGATGTGCTAGAATTTACCGATGACGATTTTGAAAGCAAAATCTCAGACCACGAACTTATCCTTGTGGAGTTCTTTGCACCGTGGTGAGTGATCTTGCTTTATTCGGCAGTCGAAGAGGTATATCTGTGTCAGTGTCCATGCCCATTTCCCGTTTGCCATTTGCTCGCTATCCCGAGGCATGGAAGGACTTTCGTTTCCTTCTCTAGAAGCGGCAGTCGTATTGTCATTGTGGGAATAATAAGAGTAGATTGTCTGCTGTCCTTTTCGTTGTGATGCTGAACTAAATGTTACTTCGTTGCTGGCATTGAATTTCTACACTTAAAATCTTCAACATTAACGAGTGCACTGGTTGTGTATTTTCATTTAAAGGGTGCAAATTTGCTGGCTAGGCATCTAGTTCCAGTTTTAACTTTGAAATGAGGAATGATTCTGCAGTAATCGCAGAACTGCTATCCGTAGAAACTCATATTTGGAGTAAATTAGCTCCATAGCGAGCTACCTAGCAGGTTATTCGGTTTCGTTTTTCTAGACAAACTGGTGTATAGTTCTCTTTAATGTAACTTTTTGCAGGCTCAGATGCTGCAAAAATGTTCTTCAGATGGTTTTCAAATTATTTAAAGCGGATGAATGTTGCTAAGGAAGTAGAGGGGTTTGGCGTCTCATCTGTTGTCATGCTCTGATTGGATGGCTGGATTTTGGTGTCCCTATTTGATTGGTTGGAAACGCTTCGTCCGCAATAGCGGCAACAAACCAGTGGCGCAATGTGTACTTAACTTAAATATAATTTTAAACTTAATGATTCATTTTGAAATAAAACTACTTAATATTTAGTACCATTATGTTGTGCGGACTTCACTGCTTTTGATACAGTGCTGCTCAATTTAAAAGCAAATGTACCCAATAGATTACTTAAAACTGTAAAAGACAACATAAACGAGAACCATGTTTGAAAAGGGGACTTTGAATTGAGAAGGCACCGAAATAAGTTTATTTTCTAGAATTTCTGTTGCATACAAAGTCACTGGTTTTTGTAGTAGTGTGCTACTTGTGATTTGGCGCCTGAAGTCCGGAGTCCATTCACAAGACCTGGTGCACATAATACCAGTCCACATATGACGGATATTAATTCAGTAACTGGTGTGTGCTTTGTCACACTTTACTGTGTAAACTGATGTGTGGTGAATGTTTGCCTTTCCTGTAGGTGTGGTCACTGTAAACGACTTGCCCCAGAATACGAGGCTGCAGCGACACGTCTTAAAGGGATCGTCCCGCTGGCTAAGGTACAGAACAGTGTGTCGGAGTTGGTCCTGCTGTCATCGACTGGCTGTTCAAAAAGTGTCCTGGGAATGACCTTGAGCCTGTGCGCTTCCCTCAGGTGGACTGCACAGCCAGTGGCAACGTGTGCAGTAAGTATGGTGTCAGCGGATATCCCACGCTGAAGATCTTCAGGGATGGAGAAGATTCCGGGGCCTATGACGGACCCCGAACTGCAGGTACTTAAAACGAAGGACTTCGACACGTATAATGCTGTAGTCTGACCTGGTCTTTGGCTCGCGGTCGGCCTGTTCCTGAGAACTGCTCCCTTCTTTCCTCCAGATGGAATTGTGAGCCATCTGAAGAAGCAAGCCGGCCCGGCCTCTGTGGAGATCAAGACGGTGGCGGAGTTCGAGAATTATGTCAATGACCGCGATGCCAGTGTTGTGGGTGCGTGTTGAGGAATCCTGAAAAGGCTTTTCCCCTCCTTATATTTCTGGAAACCAAGTAAGGCGTGTTGTGCAAAACTGTCTGAAGAATCTGTGTTTATTTGAAGCAACCACATCTGATAAATGCAAGTATTGCCTGGCGGACCAGCGTTCATGCTAGCGTTCGGGGGTTCCTAGACACGGCTCCGGCCCTCATGACTTTGCCCCCCTCCAGGCTTCTTCTCGGACTCCGCTAGTCCTGCCCAGGCGGAGTTCCTGAAGGCGGCTGGGGCCCTGAGGGAGTCCTACCGCTTTGCACACACCAACAACGAGGAGCTGCTGAAGAAACACAACGTCGATGCCGAGTAGGTTCCTCCACGTACTGTGCGACCGGACACCCTAACTTCTGAGGAGGGAAAGGCTTGGGGGAGCAGTGTTGTCACAAAACCAAAATTATAACCTTGATACCAGTACCACTTTAAGTATCAAGATAGAAGTATTGCAACGATACCAGTGCCAAAAATAGTGTTGTTCATGGTAAATTATGCAGCCACTGATTTTCAGGAGACATTTATCTCAAATGCGTTTAATTGTTACTCTAATTTTAATAAATTAAGCTTTACTTCACTCCAGCACATTCCCTAATATTGCCAAGCTTCGCATTATGATCGCTCTGATTCATTCAGTTACAAGGAGAAGGGTAATGCGTTCTACATTCAGAAAGGACATATCCGCCCCCGATTGCTGTGCACTATGGCTTTATCGTTATTAAAAATGCGCACTGGAGGGGTGGAACACTGTGTGTGAGGAGCGGATTGGCTGGGGTGGGGGGGATCAGTATGGATCAGTATGGATGCGATTCGTTTTGAGAGGGTGCTGCTTTGACTAATAGTAACAAAAAACACACGAGCATGCAGCTCTTAAATGCATTTATTTTGTGATCAAATTTATCATTGCTCTCCACAGTAATAATATGAGAAAAGTGTCTGTGAATGTTGGAGTTGTTTCTTCAACTTTCTTCTGTTCACCTGCTCAAACACTTTAAACAAACTTCCTGCACAGCGAATTAGTTTGATATCTAACTGCTTAGAATGCAGCATAGCATAATAACCTGTAGGCACAGATGCTAGTTTGATGTTAACGTAGCCTGTTTGCTATAGTATAAGATCTTGCTATATTGTATGATCCTTTACATAAATCACTGACTTGAAGCTAGATAGATCATATTTAACTAGCTGATGTTTTAGTAGCCCCTTGTCATTTATGCGGAGCACTTGGAACGGATAAATCAAATTTGCTAATTTGCTGAAACTATATGCTGTATAACATAATGTATAATTGAGTTTCGGGCAGTGGTATACCCTGTTTAGTGCCCAGATTCTCTGCAAATCTCTGTAGACTGAACTCTTAATGAAAAGTGTTTTGTTTTCAGGGGTGTCGTTCTCTTCCGGCCAAAGCACCTCAGCAGTAAATTTGAGGAGAGCGACGTACCCTATAACGAGGAAAAGTTCGCCAGCTCCAAAATCAAGAAGTTCATCCAGGATAACTTGTGAGCATTTTCTCCCTAAGCTGTGAGGGCATGAAACCTAACTAGTGTAACAGTGCAGCTTGTGCTGACACAGTTGGTGCATCGGCGTTGACGGGAATCTTTTTCCCAATTCCAGTTTCGGAATTTGCCCCCACCTGACTGATGACAACAAGGACCAGCTGAAAGGGAAAGATCTGATGGTGGCCTACTATGATGTGGACTATGAGAAGAACCCCAAAGGCTCCAACTACTGGAGAAACAGGTACTGATTGGTGTTTGGTCTCAGAAATGAGGCACGTGCTTTGAGGATCAATGAGGGTCATCGCTTCCTCTTTCTGTAGAGTGATGAAGGTGGCCAAGAGCTTCCTGGACCAGGGGAAGAAGCTGAACTTCGCTGTGGCCAACAAGAACAGCTTCAGCCATGACTTATCGGAGTTGGGGCTGGATTCCAGCACTGGGGAGGTTCCTGTGGTGGGCATTCGGACCGCCAAAGGGGATAAATACGTCATGCAGGAGGAGTTCTCGTGGGTTTCTTACGATTTTTTTCCGCATTATTGATTTGTTTGCGTATATATTCAGTTGTTTGACTAAAATGAAAGCCAGACTGGTTTGTACACAACACTCGCTTCTCGAATATAGAATATAGAATAGAGAATAGACACTTGGTCCCAGAGAGTTAAATGATGTGTGCTGGTATTCCTTTGGCAGACGTGATGGGAAAGCGCTGGAGCGGTTTCTCCAGGATTACTTTGATGGAAATCTGAAGCGGTACCTCAAGTCTGAGCCAGTACCTGAAAGCAATGATGGACCAGTAAAGGTAAACTGGGACAGTATTATAGAGTCGGCCTAGTAGAAGGTCTAATGCAAAAGCGGTTCCTTGGCCTCCTTTCTAACCCTTCCGCACTGCTCGCCGTAGGTTTTGGTGGCCGAGAATTTTGACCAAATCGTGAATGCTGACGACAAAGATGTCCTGATTGAGTTCTACGCACCATGGTGTGGTCACTGCAAGAGTCTGGAGCCCAAGTATAAGGAGCTGGGTGAGAAGGTAAGCCTACTGAAATGAAGAAAACATGAGCAGGTGTAGCGATGGTGAAGAAACATCTAGCCTTCCAAATATAACAATTAGCCAGGCAAGACCGGAGAAAGGGAAGGACTTCAGGAATGTGTGAGTGAGAGAAATCAAGGGAAAGGTTAGCAGGGTTGTCTCTCGCCTATGAAACCAGGAGTCGAGTCTATACCCCAGGCCTACGATTGTGGAGTTTGCATGTTCTCCCTGTATCATTGTGGGGTTTTCCCTGGTTCATCCCCACAGTCCAAAAATACATTAAGGTGAATTGTAATTGCCAGGTGCCTGTAGGCGTGAATATTTGCATGAGTGGTTTGTGTATGCTCTGCTGTAAGTTGGTGCCCCTTCCTGGGATATTCCCTCCAGACCCCCATAGCCCTGCATAGGACAAGCAAGTATAGATGATGTATGGATTTGTAGGGTAAACCTTTCAGCTGTTAAATTACCACCTGTCCGCCGCTTGTCACAGCTTTCCAAGGACCCCAATATTGTCATAGCCAAGATGGATGCCACTGCCAATGACGTCCCATCACCTTATGAAGTCAGAGGGTAAGGAACTTGAGCTGCTCGTCTTTGTGTCATTGAGCTGTGATTCTATTGCATTGCATCTGTTCCCTCGCTTGTTCTTTTGGGTTAAACAAGTGCTTAAAGCTGCTGTCTAAGCTCACGTGTGACATGTCTACACACTACCTGATTTTGGTTTTTGCTCGTGTTTCAGGTTCCCCACAATATACTTTTCTCCCGCTGGACAGAAGCAGAATCCAAAGAGATATGAGGTCTGTGTGCCGGCAGTTTTGGTGCTGCACAAGGTGCATTCGGCCTTCTAATGGCACATGCCCTCCTTACGGTCTGACCGCTGCTCTGTCCACAGGGCGGCCGTGAAGTCGCCGACTTCATCTCCTATCTGAAGAAGGAGGCCCGCAATCCTCCTGTGGTCGAGGAAGACGAGAAGAAGTCCAAGAAGAAGAAGAAGAAGACCGAGTTGTAGATGGCCGTTCGAAACAGCTGTGGAAGGGGAGCGTGGAGGAGGAGAGATTTGCAATTATTAGTGTCCTGCAGAACAGCCCGATCCAAGTCACACTGGTGTCCCCCGTTCCATGCGAGCTGCTCCGGGACCACTGTGAGGGCCAGAACGTAGCCATCAGCGGCTCCGACGGGACCGCAGTCTGTCAGAGATCAGTTCCCTTTTCTTCTGTCTCTTAGACAGTCGCACTTTGAGGCCCTTTCCAGATTTTGTTTTTGTGGGGGGTTATTTGTTTGTTTTTATTCTTTAATTCCTTTAATTTTGTTTTCTGCCCTTTGGTACCACTGTTTTTTTTTATTGTACATTTGGACAAATCGAATAAAGGCCCAAACTACCAAGGTGATTTTGTTGATGTTGGTGTGCCTGTGTTACACAGCACCTGCAGAAGGTATATTTCACAAATTGTCAAACCAAGCTTATTTCGCCCGCAGGTTTTGTTTGTAACATTTGTTATGCTAAAAGAGCATAATTTAGTAGTTATTGGCGTATAACCACTTAGACTAAATGCCACAGAGAAGCCAGAGTTAAGTAAAGCTACAGCGGCTTATGTCTGTGTCTGTTGCATTGCAAATGAGGCAGGCAGCTATGGCAGAAGGGTAGGTGCTATACTGTTTTATGGCCTTTTGGGGGTGCTCTTGCGACCTGCTTCAGGGCCACCTGTGACCTCGACCAGGATAAATGGTGAGACACTCAATGTTCGCAATATCTACACACGGTGTCTTGCAAGTAAGCTGTGGTGTGAAATTGAAATAGGTTTAAAAACAAAATTGACCTTTTCTGCAGGCAGATGCGAAAGTAGGCGGATTTTGTTTTACTGCCTCCATTCTTAATGATCATTTGATTAAGTAAATGACCAGCAGATTGGAATCGCAATAAATGCACTAGCATGCAACGGGGTCACCAGAGGCTGCAGTCAGACCTTATTACCAACCCTGTGCAATCCCAGCAGTAAGCATTAATAGGCCTAAAGGCCATAGCATTACAGAGGCCATAGGTCACCTATCATGAAGGGTACAGTGGCTTATAAACGTGTCCGATGGTAAATCAGGCTACAAATAATTTGATTGTTGCCAATCAAGCAATAGTTGTTTCTGATTCTAGCCAGTTTTAATTATGTGTTGGTATTCGGGACTCTCTTCTGTTTTTTTTCATCATACTCTGCAGTGATTTATAATGAATTAAACTCGGGACCATAACAGAGACCCCTCACCCCTGCACTGTACATCAGGGACCCCTCACCCCTACACTGTACATATCCTCCCTTTCTAGGTCAGTACCAGGCCCCGAAGTCCAAGCATCAACTCGATTAATCCACAGGTCCATTCTCCAGAGAGAAAGACCTCATCTTAATTGAAGTGGAAAGAGCAGATAGAGGGAATCATTCTATTTCTCCCCTTTGGACATTCTACCCCCTCCCCCTTTTCCCTTCCTAAAGCCCCTCCCACCCCCTTTTGCCCCTTGACCCTTTCTCATTGGCTACCAGACAGGACTGCTCCTGCCCCACCCCTAGCTTGCTCCTCCCTCCCCCTTCTTCATGCTGATTATTTATAGTAATCCACCGTGAGAGGCGTCTATCGCTGTAAAGCGCTCCTGCACTCACAGCTTGCTCTCTGGTCCTCCATCCGCCGACTCTGTGGTGATCGCTCGCATTCTGCTCATCATTTCCGCAGACGAGACAGCACCTGCATCCCGGCACCAAGGTAGGTCAGCCCAGGCAGGAAATATCAGCAATCAGGCTTCAGCTGTAGCTTTCTGGCACAAAAAATGTGAACTTGATTACATCAGCAGGTCTAGAAATAATCTCAAACTTTTTAAAATTAGCTCTTTTATCATCTTTTAAAAATGGAAAGTACAATATGCTTTGTAACATCTAATGTCAATTCCTCAGTCCTTTCTGTTAGCTGTTCTCCTCAGATAGCAGATGTTAATTGGCTATGATTTTTAGGAATACAGTGGCAGACTTTCTGGGCAAATCCCACTTGCAAACATCTTGCTCAGAACTATTTAATCAGCCATGCCAATGTCTTAATTGTAAAACTGCATAATATATGAAATGTAATGAATTAATACACTGTCAGAAAATAGAGTTCAGCCATGGTACAGTTTCATTCCCCTAAGTACAAACAACATGAATGTACAAAAATTATCCTCAGAATCCATTTCTGTAACTTAAAAGGGACATTTACCTACAGCTAGGGTAGAACTGGCAGACCCTTGAGGGTACAGCCATAGTGACTTTTGTAGTACATGTAGTACGCAATCAGTCATATGCTCAACACCTTATTGGGAGAACATCCCAGTACAAAAAGGAAAGCATGCACAGCTCACTGGATGTGCGGGGAGGTGAAATGTAGTTTACTGGTGCTGCTTCCTGTGCTGGGTCACCTAATGGCTCAGGTGAGCTGCTTGGAAAATAAGCAGGAATCAGGGCTCACCTTATAGCGCCACCAATCAGAGGGGCTGTGGTGCCTGATGGCAGCAGGTAGGAAGGATCCTCAGTAACGTGACTAGTGGACTGAACCACTGGCTAAAGATGCTCCAAGACAGCGCCCCCTGGAGTGGATGGGCAGAATTGTTCATGATGTTTTTCAACTTTGACACCATCCTCTTCTCCGTGACCGCCTCGAGTACCCTGTATGACCCAGTGAAACATCCTCAGCATCCCACTACACACACACAAACCGCAGAGCCACCTCAGGAAGCAGAGTCTGCTCTGGCCTTTCTTGTACAGCGCCGCTGTGCTGTCCGCCCGGCCCAGGTGGAGCCCCGGGGCTTTGTAGGTCTGCACCACCTTCTCCTCCTCCCCCCTGGATGGTCACTGGTTTGAGGGGCTCTTTGTCATGTTCGAAGTCCACCACCATCTCCTTTGCCTTGCTGATGTTGAGCTGCAGGACGTTCTCACTGATGATGGAAACGGCCCTCATGTTTCCAGGCCTGTTCCCGTTTCTTCTCTTTCTCTCTCTCTCTTGCTTTAATGTCTGATAGTAACAGGACATGCTATTGACAGACAAGTCGATTCTCCAGAGGGAAGGACCCAGATCCCCTGTCGGTCTCCAGTGTGTGTGAAGTTCCTCGGGGTCTCAGAAGATGACTGCTGTGGTAAGCAAGCACAATTCTCAGTTTAACTGTGGCTCCCCTTAATTTTATAATACCTTAATGTCAAGCAGAATTACTGGGCTCTCAATGCTACCTATTATGAGTGGACTCACAATTTGTTTGTCTTAATGCTGACATATTGGCATTGTTAAACTGTTCTATCTGTCCATCTGTCTGTCTGCACCCAGAGTGGGACTTTCCGCCTGGTATCAGAGGAGGAGCAGACTCTGAGAGCCAAGCTGGAGCACCTCACAGTCAAGGACCACGGACCGGTGTTTGGGCCCTGCAAGAAGTTACCAGATCACACAGTGCAGAAGGTAGGAACCCTTGCCTGGCCAGGCTTTGCATTAGCCCCACTTATTAGCTGCCAACCAGTGTCTATCTCTCGTTAATGCCATCTGTTAACTGTAGCTGCCACCTACTAGCTGTCTCTCGTTAACCACCATCCATAAGCTGCCACTCACTATCTGTCTCCCCACAGCAGCCACCTGTTAGCCACTGATCATTAGCTATCTCTTGTTAGCCACCAATTATTAGCCACCACCCATTTACCACCACCTGTTAGCCGCCACCTGTTAGCCACCATCTGTTAGCCGCCACCTGTTAGCCACCACCTGTTAGCCACCATCTGTTAGCTGTCTCCCCACAGCAGCCACCTGTTAGCCATTAGCTATCTCTTGTTAGCCACCAATTATTAGCCACCACCCGTTAGCGGCTAACCCATTAGCCTTCACTCACTAACTTCCTTCTGTGCCCTTGCAAGGCAAAGGATGAGTTAAACGAGACGGATGAGAAGCGTGCGCTGGCTGTAAAGGAGCTGCGCACTGCCATCGGGGAGAGGGCCGACGAGGATGAGGTGGCACGGGACGTGCAGAGCCGATTCGGCGAGCAGTCTGACACAATGTTGCTGAGATTCGTTCGGGCACGGAAGTACGACGTGGGCCGTGCCTATGAGCTCATGAAAGGTAAGGGAGGGGGGCTAGGGGGAGTGTGGTGACTCTAAGTGAATGGTCCTGATTGTGCTCTGAAAATGGGCTCCTGTCCCACTCCTATTTGACAGGCCGCGTTATGTCGCGTCCCGTCTGCCTCCCATCTGTCTCCTCTAGTCTGTTAATTGGGTTGTCCAACAGAGTCTAAGGCTTTATAGGAGTTACGACAAAAGGATCCATTGTATGCAAAAGATGGAGCTGCTTCAGCAGAGCGGGGGAGAGAGTGGGGAGGCGTGGGATTCTCACACAGGATGGGCAGTGAGCGCCAGAGTGTTTGGGTCACGGCCTGGAAGTGCCGAGACTTGGAGCATGCATGGCGGATCCAGGCCAAACGTAGGGTGGGGTGTATCTCTCTGGGGCTAATTGGGGCCGAAAGCTATGACAATGGCATCGCTGTGTTTCCCTGCCGTGAGAAATGCTGCAGTTACAACTGAGGTCAAGGCAGGAAAACCGCTGATGAGCTTTACATTCGGTCTGGGAGCGACACAGAGGAGAATGAGGAAGGGCATCTTTAGTACTTTACCTTCATTCTTTTTTAGAAAATGTATCCTGTGGACTGAGTGAGTTTGTTGTTCAGTTGTACATGGAAAATTTGCTGTTCGGTTGTACATGAAAAAATTGTCATGGAACGGAGGGAGAAATTAACACATTTGAATTAACCTCAGAGTATGCAGGCAGTATTAGAAAGTTTATTTACACCAGTTCCCTTGGCCCCAAAAGAGGCAGCCATGCATATCTGGCTCCATACAGGGTGCGGTGTAAGAGCAGCCGTTGACAGTTGTGGATGTGCCCTCTGTCCCTGTCCTTGCAGGCTATGTACGCTTCAGACAGCAGTACCCCGAGCTCTTTGAGAACCTGACCCCCGAGGCTGTGCGTAGCACCATCGAGGCCGGTTATCCCAGCATCCTGCCCAGCAGGGACAAACACGGCCGAGTGGTGCTGCTCTTCAACACCGAGAACTGGGACTACGAGGAGATCACCTTTGATGAGGTAACTGTGCCTTTAAGGGCACTGTGAGTGTGTCTGTATTTGGTCTTAGTACTTCTGATTATGTCACTGACAGTGTGTGTCATTTATTGCTGTTTATATTGGACTACTTTGATATGTTTTAATCTAGGTACACTGAATAGATTCAGTGAAACGGTTGTAACAGCCATTGCTGGTATCTATGATCCATCTAGCCATAATCCATCCATCCATGGTCCAAAATTGCTTATGTAGTCCTTATGGAAACAAGCTGATGATGAGATTTTAAAAAGAGTTTTCCCCTACTCTGACTAGTCTCTAATTAATTATTTTTATTTGACTAATGATTCAATCTGTGTGGAGATTGAACTTATTTAAAATTATATTTAATTTCAATTAGAAATAACTATTATTATGGCAAAAAACCAGCGTGACCTTATTTCTAAATTCTGCTTTTAAATGAGCAGAATCATAATTAACAAAGAAACTCTCTCTGCTGAGTGTTAATAATATTAATAAAAGGTGATTCATCAAGTTGACTCACCTCGTCGACTGCATATGCCCAGATCCTGCGTGCCTATTGCGTCATCCTGGAGAAGCTGCTGGAGAATGAGGAAACCCAGATCAACGGCTTCTGCATGATCGAGAACTTCAAGGGCTTCACCATGCAACAGGCCGCAGGCATCAAGCCCACGGACCTCAGGAAGATGGTGGACATGTTGCAGGTGACTGTAAAGCCCCTCGTAGCTGTTCAGAGAGGGAGTTTGTTGGAGTTTTCCAAGATGACCAACTACATCTCTTTCTGTGGTGTGAACAGGACTCGTTCCCTGCCCGTTTCAAGACTGTTCATTTCATCCATCAGCCCTGGTACTTCACCACCACCTACAATGGAGCAAAGCCTTTCATGAAGAGCAAGCTGCTGGACAGGGTAAGCAGAGAGAAGACCATGTGGTTGGGGTGAGGCTTTGGGCGGCTTTGACCAGTACAGTTTTCCTGACTCCACCCCTCATGTTTCAAGGTCCATATTCATGGGGATGATCTGGAAGACTACTTCAAGGAGTTTGATGTTGAGATCCTTCCAGCTGAGTTTGACGGGCAGGCGCCCAGCTACGATGGCAAGGCCACAGCAAGGCTGCTCTTCGATTCTGAGGACACTGCCCTTTAACTCTCGATTCCTGACCTTGGTCCCACATTGCATATACTGGATAGTCAATGAATATACCTATAAGCTTATTTTCGTAGAGGATATTTTAAAGAATAGAAGAACCCATGTTAAAAAACAAAAAGCAGAGAGAGAGAGAGTGAGTCCAGGCCAGTTCCTTCATCTTGACAACCCCACCCATCACCACTTCCCTGTGTACAGTTGGCAGAAACCACAAGGAAGGGTGAGCTTGGATATTCTCATGAAGTATGGTGACTCATAACCTCCATAATCACACCAGGTTCAGCCTTAACCCACTGCAGCACCTACAAAGTTGGGTTAAGGACCTTGGTCAAGAGCCAGGCTTGGACCAGCACCCTTCTAATCACAGGTACAGAAGCTTAGCCCACTGAGCCATGCACTCGGAATCTTAATTTTGCACAATAGTTAAACATATATATACCCTGAAGGTGAGGACCTTTAGCTCTGAACAATGTAATCCTGAAAACAAATCCAACTCCTAAAGCCTGGTTAAGCGTTAACAGTGGTTAACAGTGACTCTGATCATGAGACTGGTAATATGACCATGCCAGGTGGTATGTCTGTGCTGCGTTTGATGACACCTTGCATTCTATAAACCTGCCTTAAATTCAGCACACCTATTTCCCAGTCTCTGTGTTTCAGTTCTGTTGGAAAAACAATGCTGTACTGCACAAACGTGGCACTATAGACCAAAAGCCTCTTTCAATTTTTTTCCCTATGGTGCAGATCTTGGTATCGGAGGAAGAGCAGATGGGCGTCTAGAAAAAGTCTTTATGATATATTTTGTCTGGTGCAAGTTTGGCCTGAACTCTACAGAAGCGAAGTATGCAGACCGATGTAGCACCAGCTTAGGCTGAAACATCCATGTCTGCTTCCTTAACGCCCTGCATGCATCTGTATAAGACGGAATACCAGTGATTGGACTGAGACTTCAGACTTTTTAATGTGCTTGGCCAGGCTGGATGTACATGGGGTAGCGGGGGGGGGGTCCCTCCTTTCCATTAAGTGTGGGCATTACATAAAGTATCTCACCTGAATTCTATTTGCGTACTGATTTTATATGTGGTACCAATGTAGTTTGCAGTGCAGGTAATGTCACTGATACATTAAAACTAACAAGTAATGCTCCCCAAAGTACGTACATTGTAGTGTATTTGTTTAATTATATTAACAATAAAAGCTATTGGACAAGATGGGGCAAGTGAGGAGAGAAAGGTCATACCGGTCATTTGATCCAAGAGACACACAGTTACTCTAGTTCAGCACGGCAGGGGAAATGTGTACTGGCAAAAGTAACAGGGACAAGAAACAAGACAAAGATTATGGCCACAAATCACAGGACAAGTAGGACAGAACTGTTTACAAAAAAATAATTTATTCTTCAACAGAACTGTACTTTTAATACTCACAACACACACCAAAACATTCTGTTCAACGAAAATACACAAGTGATCTGCAATGCACCTACACCAGAACGTCAAGTTACACTGTTACAAGTGAGCGAGTGAAGCCTTCTGTACTTACACGCCGGTGGGTTCTTCATCAAAGCAAGTCAAGTCGGACAGGATACTGAAAGCACAAAGACAGAGGGCGGAGATTCCCAGAGGCTGACAGCCCAGGGGCCTGTTTCACAAAGCAGCATTACTTGCTTAGCCAGATAACTTGCCAGATTTAAGGTAGTCTGGGCTAAATGTAACTTGATGAAAATAAGGTCTAT
>JAODJU010000018.1:15982123-15998911 GCA_026776725.1 Gnathonemus echidnorhynchus | reverse complement strand
TCCTTTGTCATGGAGGAGCGCCTCCCTGTACACTATTGCTCTCCGACCGCCTCATGATATGGTCTGACTGGAGGCTTCACAGTGACGCCTTCGCACCCCCCCGCGACCCCCCCACGATCCCCCCCCCCATACGTGGACCACTGCCCTGTGTTCTTTGTCTTGTGCTTGGCCCCTCGTTACCATTCACTGAGGATTAACCGAAGGTCCAAAACAAACATCAGACAAGTGCAAGTACAGTCACATATTCACACTGACTCTACATACATTCAATAAAATCAATTTAAAAACCTTAACAAAAAAGATACAAAATAATAATAACAATTACTTTGTTTAATTACATTTGGCCTTGTCTAATGCAGAGATAACCATTCAGAACCTGCAATAGTGTGGAAAGTCTAGAAAAGCAATAAAGTATCTGAGTAGGGCCTGGTGAAGCAGGCCGATTTCACTGCATCTCAAAAAGTTTTTTTCCAGCTCTTTCTGCAGCAGTGGTCCAATTCCATCTGTCAGCCTTTTGGTAAGCAGATTGGACTTTTCTACTTGCAGTACAATGACTCTATTGGCATTTCAATGCTATAAGATGACACTTTGGTGTTAAAGCCTGTAATAGGCTAGTGGAGATTGTGCAATGCTGAGTCCTGGTCTTCCGTCAGCTTATGCAGGTAGTCTTTGTTGATGAAGGGCTGTTCCACTCATGTAGGTGACGCTTTTGCTCCCTCTCTGTACTTCTGTGAGTGAGGCTGGCCAGCAGGGGGAGCTTTCTACACTTGTATAAGCAGCAGAGGGAATTCTCCATATCTGTGAAATTATGGAACGCCAGCCTCCTAACCAGCAGAGGGAGCCATTACTAAAGGTACATAGGGCTGGATGATGGGACTGTCGTTCAGTTGCTGCTTCAGAAGATGCCCAGAAATAGGGTGTAACAGCTAGAAAAGCCCGATTTCCCTCACAACTCACCAAGGATTCAAAATAATTCTGAGCTGTCATATGTAATAAGATTCACACTAAGTTTTACTAACATCATTGGCTGAGCAGGAAGTCTTACCATCTCCAGTTACAGGGCAAACTCATGGTGGTAAACCAAGTTAAAGTTGCCACAGGCCTCAATGATTCATTGAACCCTGTAAAAGCTCAATCACATACAGGTGGGCAGAACTGAAAGAGAACTGATGCAGTAACACCAGAGAACGTTTATCTGGTCTACACTGGGAGTATATAGCAGGGGGATTTACGTTTACCCCACAACTGGGAACTAACAAATGGTGGGGATAAAAAAAGAAAGAGCACCGTGTTCTGGGTTCCCACGAATTCCTTTCTCATGATACAAAAGCTATGTAGCTGTCTGGCTGTGGATCTTCTCCAAGAGAAGAAGGAACCCACTGCCCGTAGCTGTCTGGCTGTGGATCTTCTCCAAGAGAAGAAGGAACCCACTGCCCGTAGCTGTCTGGCTGTGGAACTTCTCCAAGAGAAGATGGAACCCACTGCCTAAAAAAAAAAAAAACAACCCGCAGCACAGAAAGACACCCTCCCGTGATTCAGCCGAGAGCCGAGAACACGCCATGGACTTTGGCTTGAATACCGCACTGGCACAGACTGGAGCGTGGAATGCCGAGGTTTGGAACACACCGTACTGAGAAAGTGAACATGTACAACGATGGATGATGGGAATGACAAGCTAAAGCTAGAAATGGAAACCAAACAGAGTGGAATTCTGGGAAGCCCCTTTAGGTCATCCAGTGCTCTTCAGACTGCATTCTCATTGTACTCCATTTGACTAGAGTGCTGAGACACATGGTCGCACAGCCAGGCCGGGCTTCGAAACATCACTTACTGTACACTAATATATAAACAATACCAGGTAGGGGTCACACGGCATATCAGCATTACTTCATCTACAGACACTGAGATCTTCACAATGCAGCATGGACCAGAGGTCTGCACTCAAACAGGGACATACAGGCACTCAGGGCTTCCAGAAGTACAGTACAGATCATACATCTGAGTATACCAGGAGCTCGTCACCATGCAGGGCAGACCAGGGGCCTGCAGAAACTCAGGGCTAAAGTTCTGAGGCTCTTCTTTTGGTCATGGATCGAGCCTTGCTCAGCTAGAGAATGGCTTCCAAAGCAGAAATGCCCACTTCACGAGGAGACGAGGACTGACGGTGTAAAGTGCCGAGGAATTATACAGGTAAGCTGTCATTTGGCCTCAAGTGAAGACATGGTTGCTTTGAGGAAATAGAGGAGTACTGGGCCTCTAAGAGAGCCGCGTTTCTTACTGGTGGTCTGGACGTGATCTTCCACAGTTACTCCTCACCACCATTTCAGTGAGCACTCCTGAGATAAGGCCCATCAAGAGAAGAGATAACCGTTCAGAAAAGGCAGCTGAGGCCTGGACCGAACTGTGGAAGAAGTAGATGCATCTCAACACGCCGGAACAAGCAGGAAGTCGAAACATCACCTGGATATGTTCTTGCGTACTAGTCAACACTGCTTCATTCATTCAACATTTACGTCAACGTTTACGTCAACGTTTACAACGGAGGAGCATTTTATCCGGAGTGTACGTCCACGATGTACCACATGTCTTCGGCCTTGTAGAGAAGGTAAGAGGGGCGGGGGGTTCAGTAGGTGCAAGTCTCAGGGGACCAGAGTCCTAACCCTGACATCCCAAAAACATTGCTCGACTTTCTTTGGGAAAAGGGGGGCGGGGCCAAAAACCTGGAGGTATAACAGTGAAAGACAAAGCCAGACACTTCCTTCATTCCATTTACCACGATTTCAGATGGACACACCATAGGTATCCTTCTCCAGATTACTCAGGGAACACTAGCAGCTGAGAGTAAGTGCAAGGGTCCCAGAAGAGAAGAACCGTTCCTGGTGATCAGTGAAGTGAATTGGCTTTATCTTGAGAGAAGTCCATGGTGTGAGTGGGACACAGGAGCAGTGTGGAGGAGTGAGGAGGACTGCGTGTTAAACCTTCTCCTCCGTCTCCTCTGGGCAGGTGTCCCTGCTCTGGCACGGCGTTTTGTTTCGCTCCCATTGGCAGATTGCGTTGGCGTAGCTCACGATGACCTTATCCATCCAGGTGAGGGGCTGCGGAAAGAGGACGGCCCCCTCGAAGAAGCCCAGGTGGCCCCCATGCAGTGTCAGGACAAACATCACGTTGGACTTCTTATCTGTGAGGGTGGAAAGTGTCACAAAAGTCAACATGGGAAAAACAGGCAGAAGTCTTGCTACTAATGATCCTATCCTCCGTTTTTAAACAACGTCCGAGTTTGTGGCGGTTGCATATATGGTGGAGGCCCGTTTCCAGTATCACACTGTACAGCACCAGTTCCTCCAGAACATGGTGGGTCTCAGTCTCGACTGGGAAAGAGAGTTTGAAGCATGTGAGACTGAGACAAGACCATAAACAGGGCTCTGTGGCCAGCGGGGATGTGAGCGAGGCAGTATGGGGCGATTCAGTGATGCATCAGTACAAGGCCATGACAGCTGCTGTCTCAGCAACCAGAAGCACCTGGCATCAACAGCGAAAGGTCCTCAACACGATGCCACACAGCGGCAGATACAGAAAGTGGCTGACAGTTGGGCCGGGATTAAATCTGGGTGGGCCTGTAAGCAGCTCATCGCCGCACGTTTTCTTAAATAGGCTTAGATATTTATGATATGGTGACCGCAACAATACAGCCATGACTGCAGTGTCCTACCTAAAGAGCACCACTAGAGGGAGCTCACACATTCAGTCATACTGAACATGGTGCAATATTAATATTAATTATATTATCAAGTGCTTAATAAGGTTCAGTTTGTAATACATTACACATATAACAATAATTATAATGTATTAATTAAAACATAATTCTAATAATTCCCAAGACAAAACAGTTCAACATTGTATTCAACATTCAATAGTGAAAATTAAAATAAAATGCATTATAAAAAATATTTATTTCCATTAATGTGAAAGGGTGGGCCCAGCTGTCAATCTGGGTGGGCCTGGGTCGTCAAGATCCGCCAATGACACCACATTACCTGAGAGTGTGTGCGGGATGGTCAACAGTGATTGGTGAACCAGGGGGTCATCTTCAGAATTTACTAGCAGGAGGGGAACATTGACCTGAAACAGGGCAGGCCAAATGCCTGGTTACCATCATATCACTGCATTTGTGGTTTCTAAAATAAACGTTCAACAACTGACATCTGACAGATCAAACCGATCATTTCAAGCAGATACTGAAGTAGGTACTCGTTACTCGTATCGAATATTCATTCTATTTACAGTCCTGTGTAAACGACTGCAAGAGAATGAGGCTTCAAGTGTTGCATACGGTCAGAGAACGAGAAAAAGGTCGACTTACATTGTGGACATAATGCACGCAGCTCTCCTTCTCGTAATACTCCTTCAGTGAGCTATGCCCGTGGAACTTTCTAGGAAACCGAAATGAAAAGGAAAAGTTAGAAGTGCCATAAAAAGCACTTTTTGTCATAAGATCATAAGATGCCACAAGCTTAGGGACGCTAGGAGGCGTCACCTCATGATGTTGTCATCGATCTGCATCAGGGAGGTGGCTGTAAATAGCCGACTGAGGTCCACCATCTTGGAGTTCCCACCAAATAAGCTCTTCCTGGAAGACACATGGGAGACGGACATTTATTCACGTTTAACCAGGATTCATGTTGCTGCCTCTGAGGATCACAGTACATCTCCTCTCTGCACCACACAGACACAGGCCGTGGCGGCTGGGACGCTACCTGTGCGACAGGATGATCTTCTTCATGTTATCCGCCATAAGGAAGTTGTAGAACCTCCTGAAGTGGTCCCACTGGAGGAAGGTCTCCTGGGCCCTGAGCCACACAAAGAGACGGAACACTCAGCAGCCGAGGTGACAGCCTGCATTCTCTCCTGTGACCACAAGAGGCTCTTTAGAGAATTTCGCTTCAGACGGAAAAGCGGACAAAATGAATCTCGTACAAAAATCTACGATGACGTTGTAATCGAATGCTACAGGCGATGAAAAATGGCCACCCGACCCCTCGGACCAGGGGGCAACCAACACACATAAGCCCGATTCCAGGCTCCCCTGCCAGCGCCGGGCGGCTCACCTGAGGGCGCTATAGCCCTGGCACACACTCACGCAGCACAGCACACGCTCCTGGTTGCTTGGGTTTTCTCCCAGGAACTTGCACACAATGTTGCCACCCAGGCTGAAGCCCACCACTATAAGTTGGGTGTGGGGGTAGGCCTTTTTAATGTAGCCCACCATGGCTGAGAACTCCCACGTACAGCCTGAAACGACAGTCAGCTGTCAAACTCCTACAAGTACAAACCAATTCTACAGTGAGTCACTTATCTACATATAAATGTTTTACTCCATGCCAAAAGAGTAACTTCATTTCCAACAACTTTAACATCCATCTACGCAAACATTGCCCTGACACATTGCCCAGGGGAGTGAGATTCTTACTCCCCATTTGATGTGCATTAGGTATTTACAAATTGAAGGCACGCACACTGTTTAACTGGTACCAAAATGGGGTACAGGAATGAAAAGGTAAAGCTGCCAAGCACATCTGAGTCAGTACAGGGAATCAGTCAACAGTATCTATGGCCCATTTACGGGCAAGCAAACTACCGGGAATAGTTCTGCTGACGGTCATACATTTAAATGAACTACGTGAAATATGGCAGGTTCATATACTCACCGTAGGTGAACATGCGAGGGGAGGTGAGCTCGATGTCAGGCAGGGCTCCCAGGTGGTTCAGGACAGCACACCTATAGCCCTGCTTCTGTGAGTAATCCACAAAGGTGCGGATGTAATGCTTCTCACTGTGGTTTCCAATTCCAGGACATATAACCATGGTGACATCATCTGGAAAGACATATTAGGTTGTCTAGGATTACGGAACGGAATTTCCTGAATCACTTACGCCAGATGCGACAAGGTGGAAAACATGACAAGGTGGAACATTTTCATGCCAGTGAGGCATCGATTTAAAATAGACGCGAGTCAGCTAGGCCGACACGCACTTTACCAGAAAATCTGGGGTAAACAACCTTAAATATAAGAGTATATAAAATCGCACTAGTTAAATGAAAAACATTTTTCATACATCCAGTTTGGTGACCCCCCAGTGGTTCGAAGAGGTCGAAGGTGGCAGTGGCCCCATCCGGCATGGGCAGAAACTTGCGGTGTCCGTGAGGATGTGGAGAACTGACCCGACCGAGCTTCCCATACAGGGCCGTCTGTAAGTGGCCACTTTTACCCCAGAGAAGAGGGGGAACGTACCTATGATAAAAACAGAGGCATTTAGACAAATTATTGGCAATAATAAACAACACAGACAATTAAACCCTTTTAAAAAGTGACCTGAGAAAGGAGCTGTAACATCATCTGAATGATAATGGAAGCAGGAAAAACAGTACATTCTACAAACAGTGGTGTGTAATCTTATGCAGAAAGGGCTGCTGGGTATTCGGTGGTGGGTTTTCGCCGCAAACTTCCCCAATTACATTACCAATTAGAGGACTGATTGGCTGAGGAGTCCTCACACCTGGGTTTGAACAGCTGACATAAAGGTTATCCCAAAAACCTGCAAACACACCGGCCCTTGGTAATATGACTGCCCAGCCCTGCTCTAGAAGGACAGACGGACAGACGCATCAAGTGTAAAAGCCCTTCAAAGTTATTATGTCTCAGTTTCGCTTCTTTGATGTAACCATAAATTTCTGGGTCTGTTGTTCTACTAAAACAGCAGGTGCGATCATAATGGCCAAACAGTGTACGCTGTCGACATGAACGGGCTAAAAGATCCCCTCTGCTCTGGAGGACATATTTCCTTTCAGGGGAGATCATGGTGGGGCATTCTAATGTGGACAATGCGGCTAAGCATGACCCTGAGCCTGGTTCTGGTGCTCGAAATCCTTGATGGTGACCTTGCTAGTGGGCTGACAGCATAAACGTTCTTGCTATGCGGCTCATGCCTGCCCACGGAAAACCGCTTCATGTGATCCATCACAGTTTCATCACGCAAATCGAGTAGGAGTACAGTCTCGCTTAGCGTAAATGGCACAAAATGTGCAAGTACTGAGTAGTGAGGTGGAGCCAAGGCCCTGTGCCCCCCCTGCCGCTCCCACAAGCTCTCACTTGGAGGGGGAGGGAGAAGCAGACTGCTGAGAGTGGATACTGGAGGTCAGGGGCCCAGCAGAGAAGACAAATGTTGAACCACTATAGCCACTCTGCCCTGCCTGTTTTCCCATCCAGCTCTTGGGTCTTGCTCCAGTAACAATAACCCTACTCTTCTCATTCATACCCATACATCTAAACCAAAGGGTCAACCATCTATGTATCTGTGTGTCCCCAACCATCACGGTACCATCAGCTGAGGCTGCACTACCTCTCATTCTGAAGCGAGCTTCAGCCACCAGTTCCTGAGCTGTACTAGCAAGGCAGCCAATAAGATTCCTAACTCATCTTAGAACAACTGCAATCCAGCAGATAACACACTCAAACAACCCTATTCTAAGGCTCAATGTCAATCATTTCAAATATATAACAATAAACATTTTCACTGATGTTGGTTTGGACTCTAGATATCTGGAGCTTAGAGCACTGTTAAACCCTGTAGTTACACACTTTCCCCTCCCAGAATTAAGCCACCAGTCTGGGCACTAAGATAAGAATGACAACTATATCCAGAACATGACTCATTGCACAAATTAAGGATCAGCCTTAAAACACAGAAAGAACCAACCAGAGATTCTAATTCTGTTTAGTGACAGAGATTACAACAATGTAATCAGCTCTTTAAATAAGTTCTTAAGAGGTTCCAGGGTGAACCTGGATTCCAGAGGCTTCTGAGAAATAGTATTCCAACAGCACACTAAAGATAGATGTTTTACGCACAAGACAGGGTGTGTATGGGAGCGGTGCTGTTCCACAGGGGACTTCGGCATCTAAAGCACTGATAGAATAGAGGTAGTTTAATCATCCCCTTGGGGCATGATGGGTAATTTTTATGTCTCCCATCTTAATCTCAATGAGAGACACTAGCACACATATATACAGGTGAGAGCTGATTATTTTTAAAGTCTGCCAGCATCCAGTGCTCCTGAAACAGGGCCATTCTCGAGGGTCCAATGATCATGTGATTATTCTGCCAACCACGGGTTTCAAAATCCACAACCTTAATGGGCACAGATCCCTAACCTTCCCTAGTTGTAGTCTGCTAGTGCTTACAACAAACCAGTATATTTTGTAGCACCTCCAAAGCAGCAGTGGAGGGACCCACGGTCAGATACAGAACAAGGCTAAAATCTCATACTATACATACCTACTGCCAGATGTTTATAAATGATAGATAATGTTCTAGGTTTTCACTTCTAGCCTGTCAATCTGGGATATTCTGGTCTGAGAAGGTGACCGTGAAGCAGCCGCTTTAGAGCAGAGCACTTAGCAACACACAGTGTTAACAACATAGCTAGCTCAGCAACGCAGAAAACCCCCCCAAGGAACAAACCTGCAGTCCCCACCTGGGGTCCTGCTAAAAACCTTCCGGTTATATAACACAGGTGAGCAAAGCCAGACAGAATCATTAGCAGGCACATGGAAGGCGACAGACAGCTTCAAGAGAGACAAGCCATCTGCACTGGGGATTGCAGGAACTTCACTGCCAAGCCTGGGGACAGCATTGCCCACAGAGCTAAAGCGTGTGGTAGAAGGGCCCAGAAACCCAGCGTGATTATTAAAGAGAGCTATACTGCTAATCCTGTGAAGGAGTGAGTATTAAAATGTGAGCATTCGGGGCCAGAAGCGTTACGGCGCTAATCCGGGGAGTGGAAGGGTCCAGAAAACCCTACAGCGCCACAGTTCCAAGCTAATGCTGTGCTGCTAATTTGGAAATGAAGCACGCAGGCGGTTCTTACTCCTTGGTGAGCACGGGACAGGACTTGAGCAGGAAGCGATTCAGCGGCGTGTCCTGGTAGCTGATGGCGGGCGGAGCGGTGGGGCTCTTCAGGTTCAGGCAGCGCACGATGATATAGAGCACTGTGGCTACGGCGGCCAGCTTCATCCCATCGAACATGGCCGGCATCTCTGGGGCCAGAGTCTGGACCTCCGCCTCGTGGCCACTCATGGTGGATCTGAGTGAGAGCAGGAAAGAGATGAAACGCAGAACGCAGCTGTGTGAAAGGGGGCAAGACATTAAACTGCGAAGACTGCAAGAGTTTCGTCCAGAGGATCACAGAAATGTCGTCCGATTTCTGTAATGAAACTAACAGCTCAGCTTACCTTGCTGGTATCTTTTAGCTTGTGAAATGTGAGACTAACCCTTCCAGCAATCTGCAGCGTCACAGTGATGTAGCAAATTCTAGGGGGGGAAAAAAAAAAATGAAGAATTTCTGACACCTCTGGTTCTAGTGCACTCAACATCCCGTAATACCAGCTGACAGACAGCAGCAGGGTTAGAAATACCTCCCAGGCTGCTTACATGCCCATGTTGACCAGATCGGCTACACACACCTGGTGTTTGGGTTTGCCTGTAGTCACTATACCAAGCTCTATCCATTTTTATAGTACAGAGCACAGGTGGAACCAACAGAGAACATAAATACCTGGAAAGGCTCCCCCATTCTGTGGCAGAATGGCCAGTTTCTACAAAGACAGTTCAACTACGTGCAGTTAAACATGCACTTAACACATTTGTGGTATCAATTACCACAGTTTCAACATGATACACTGAATTTTATATATAATACTACCAGGATATATAATACCACTAGGTGTTGTCTGACGTGCCTGGTAGTCACGTGGCAACATGTAATGTGCTAAAATCTAGTCGCATGACAATCATAACCAAAGCTGACTTCATATCTTAATTTAATGCTTTGTTTGAACTTTTTTGGAGCTGGTAACATACAATTGAAATTCAAAATGCACTAATCACTGTCTCTATGGTGTATCAATGACACGAATAAAGGACTAATGAAAAAAATACAAACACATGAAGGACTGAAGCCACTGCAAAATGCTGAAAAGATATGAAAATTGACAAGGAAAATGCTCTTTTATGTACATTTCCTAAAAAACGCTATGGTCAAAAAAAGGGAACGACACTAAATTTCCCAATGACTAGCCAGCATAACACTCAAGTGCAGAATATGAACTGACCATGCAGCCTTTAGTGTAAAAATCATAAATATATTTTTCACCATTTCCAAGAATAATGTTGCAATAAATACAAATTTCTTCCGTAAATAGCTTCCATCTGTACACCTTTACTAAGGGAAAATCATCTCCTGTAACTTGCCGTTCCAAAGGAAAACGGCACAAAATGATCCTAAAAATGTCTGGCAAAATACAAACGTGCTGTTATTCTGTATCATCAAAGGTCACTGTGTAGCATTAAATGATAAAGTTTACGGCCTGCCAGCCTATAAAGTATCGATTTAAACTAAATGATTTGCTTGTGTGCCGCAGGATCCAAAACAAGCTGATAAGCCACAAGCAAAGGCAGCATCTGCATTACACAGGAAATAACACAATAACATAATAATAATAATGAAATTAGTAGTTTTATTATTATTATTATTATTATTATTATTATTATTATTATTATTATTATTATTATTGTTAAAATAAAGATCTGCGATGGGTTGGTCCCCCGTCCAGGGTTATTCCTCGCCTTGTGCCCGTTGCTTCCGGGAAAAGCTCCGGACCCCCGCGACCCCGAATAGGACGCGCGGTTACAGAAAATGGATGGATAATAAAAACGTAAACGCCTCCCACTTAGTGTGGACTTTCGGTGAGAGTAAAGTCACATCCACCGATCTAAATACAGCGTGTCAGTGTCACAGTCACACAGCACAGAGGGTGTAATATACCGGAGAGAAACCCGCGGGATGCACCTGCCTGCCTGCTGGGGGTACAGCCTGCGGCCGGTGGAAAAACAGCCGCTATGGCAGAAAGGCGCAGTCAGTCAGCAAAACAGAGCATTTTGATGAGATACGTTCGTAAGTGATAAACCAGTTAAACAGATACCGATAAGATTTCCGATTAAAAAAGCGAGTGAAAAACGCCCAGACAATAAATGGCGACCAGCTAAGCCGCCAGCAGGATGCTTTAAAACCTGGACAAAACATTTCACCATTGAAAGCCGGAAATCCGATCGATCTGCGTCACGCTGCCATGTTATTGTTATCTTATATTATATTAATCCCAAATTGCACATCACTATAAAGAAGTACACCGTTTATATGGTGAACGGCGCTATCTGTGCGATTGACCTCATATCGCGACATGCAGTGAGTAAGCAATCTGCAGCCTTCACAACATTACAACCAGCGGTACATACCTGTCACTTTCCCCGGGGCTGACTCGTAGTTCTCTCACTAACTAGTCTTTCCATGTAGGTTTCTTCCATTTATTTATCGCTCCAGTCCTTCTAGCACTTTCCTCCCCGTGCGCAGAGACAGTGAAGCGCTTAGCAACGCGGCCTCTCCCCAGTTCAGGATGAACTCATTTGCATATCCCTCTCCTCATTGGCTCGCTCTTCACCTAGCATAATTAGAGGCGGTCCCTCGGCGGTGGTAGCCCCGCCTACTTCCGGTATTGCGCTGTCGCTAGATGGATGCCCGGGACAGTAGATTGTTTGTTTATGTGTATAGGGGATTATTTTAGTCCAGAACTTGCAGGGCAGATGACTTTACATCCAGGTTTTCATTTCATTCCACGTGGACCGGGGAACATTCACGTGGGCAAGTCAAACATAACAAGGGTGCCCTAAAAAGGGGATGAGGGAGTTAGGACGATCCCAACGGCCCCTGACTAACAGGTATTTTGAACAGGTCTGGGTTCGGGGCTTTAGGCGCAAAAGCTTTAGCGGTGTCCCTGGATATAACTTTTTTGTTTCCAAAAGGCGGATATAATTCTGACTTTTATTAGTAAAAATGTATCGGTTTGCATTAAATTATTTGTAAATATGTTTGCTATGTTTATCATAATATTTCTAATGATGCCCGGGTGCCGTCCCCCCACCTCCGGTCCATAAGCGAGCACTTACTGTTTTCTCATGACTGCTGGAGTTGAGCCCAGCTCTTCCTTTATGGATATCAGACTGATGTCTGTCAGTTGAATGATTCTGCAGCTCGTTTAACTTTTCGTATTACAGGTCTCCAGTTTGCGTGATGCCTTTTCTTCCTGCTTTTATTTTATTTTAAGTGGCCTTTTTTTCTTGGTGCTGATGTGGGTTATGAATTTCCCGTGTGTTCCCCAGAAATTGCTGGTTGAGGTTTCATTCTCTGGATTTATATCTTGGTATTGAAGGGCTTTCTAGTGGTAGACTTTTGTTGTTTGCCAAGGTCAACATTAATTCTTTACATTAGATATATGCAACCTTGTTTTCTATTTGTATCAGTCTTTTTAAAAGCTTGGTAATTTTAATGAATAGTATGGGCAGGAGGTGGTGAATTTCCCAGTCAGCCATTTTTATAACGACAGAAGTATTATAGGGGCAATGTGTGGCTCAATGGACTTAGCCTGTGTGCCTGTAATCAGAAGGTCATTGGTTCAAACCCTGCTTCAGCACATCTGCAGGTCCTTTAGCAAGGTCCTTAACCTCCAGCTCTTCACAGACAGCTTACTCCACAAAGAGCAAGTTGAGGGAGGCATAAAAAGACAATTTTCCCACAGGAATAAATAAAAGTATTTATTATTATACTTATAAAGTGACAATATCACTGTCAAACAGAAAGTGTAACACAAAGTACAGAAAGGGGAACCACACTGATGATTAAATAAACATAAACGAGATCAATTTGCAGATCACTGTCATTATTCATTCTTGAAATGTGACTTTGCACTTACAGTGGACCTTCTGGTTATGACCGGCCTGACATACGAACAACTTGGGTTACAACCAAAATTTTAGTTTTGACTTACAACCAAAGTTTTGAGTTACTACCCGAATGCAGGTCGAGGCCAAAACACGCATCCGCTTGTGCGGCTGTAAACAAAGAGCCGAGATGAACTGAGAGGCGTCTAAGCGTCAGTCTGAGCTCAGATACGCCTGTTTGTGCAGAAATATGAGTGGCGTTCCTGTGACCGATCCCACTAATATATACAGCATGTCGAAATCCACCATCTCGACTATCTTACACATAAAAGATTTGTATAAGGAAGCTAGTGTTCCTTAAGGTGTTACTCAAATTAGTAAGTCACGATCAACAGAGTCAGACGAGCTAGAAAGGGTATTATTAAGTGTGGATAAACGAAAGGCAAGTGAGTACACTAGGAAAATTATTGGTGTTTCTGGTAAATTTGAGTACAGTATTTGTAGGTGTTTTAGCTTGTGTTTATAGTAATCATTTGTGTGTGTGTTCCAGGACTTTCTGGAAGAAGAGATATTGTATCTCAATGGAACATTCCTGGTAAAATAAAGGATAAATAAAATAAAATTACAACCCTTTTTATTATGAAAATGTTAGGTAAGGGGTGCTTTGGGAGGTTCGCAATGCATTATGCGTATTTACATTATTTCTTATGGGGAAAATAGTCTTGACTTACGACTAACTTGAGTTACGACCAGCCCTCGCGAACGAATTGAGTTTGTAAGTCAAGGGTCCACTGTATTTAATTATAAAATTACTAATTTATGCTTTATCCCAACAAAATGTGTGTGTGTGTACAATGTAATAAAAATCTGTTTTTTTGACATTGACCATTGACCATTGGCTGGCCCATTGCAGGAGCATTTTTCAGGTTCCAACAAAGATCTATGGATGCAATCAAAAAAGTAAAAATGCTAAAATGCTTAAGGTTACGGCTGGGTAGGGGTTAAAGATATAAAGATATAATTACAAATCTGTGTGTGTATGTGATTGTGTTTGAAAAATAATTTTGATTGACATGCTTCTCACTCAGGAGTTGATCTAAGGGGGGGGGGGTGGCACAGCTGGTGCCAGCCCACATCAATAAACCTGGCAAATTGATTTGATGGGACCGATCCACCTCCCTCCCCCATTTTTAATTCTCCCTCATTTCTCTTTTGGCTATGGGGCCTCAGAAAGAACAACTCTGCTCCAAGGACACCCCCATAAATATAAGTGGCCCCTGATGGGCAACCGAATCAAAATTTTCTGCAGTCACAGGTCCAGGGGTGCAGTAGGGGCGCGGATACTTGGTAGATTCAGGGGCCCTGCACTCTACAGGGGCCCTTAAATACACAAGGTTATAAAATTAATTCTCCATCCTGTTATTCCCTACCTTGTGCATGTCATTTTTGCGACAGGCTCCAGACCCCTGTGACCCTGACAAGTGAGTAAAAAAAATGGATGGATGGGTAGATAATGTAAGTTTGGTGGTGGGGGGTGGACAAAGTGACATTTTGTCTGGGGGGGCTTGAATTTCTAGCTATGGCTCTGGGTGCCACTATTCTCACTATGTGTAGGATGTGGATTTGAATTGCAACCCTTTCATCATCGTTAATTTGACTTGGTGAACTTTGCAGCTACAGCCTGTTTCAAATGGCAAAGATGCATGTAAAGCATTAAGACGTTTTTTTAGGCTTTGCTAATATTCCTGGTTTTCATTTAAAATTTTGCATCTTCAGTGTTTTTGAATGAGAATTTCTGTCACTCTATTCAAGAACTTTTGAAGATCTTTAAATTAAACAATGAGCTCGCAATTATTTTTTCCATAGTTTTTGTTAAGTTTACAGTTCAAAGAAACCTAGATATTTCACATTTGTAAAACTGCATCACATGTTTTGTCCACATGGGGGCGACAGACTACTTGTTTTTGTGCATGCACATATTGTTTGTTTATAGGATAACAGATGTGAAAGAGATTTTATTTATTCAGTCCATCCATCTTCAGTACTATTTTTCCAATGCAGGAATGTAATCATTCTATCAATTCATGAAATTTGCTAAACAAGGGGAACTAATCTACAAAAAGGCAAAATCATTCAACAAGGAAATATTCGGTCATTTGATATTCACACTCATCTTGCTAGCGAAAATGGAAAGGAATATACATCCAGCGCAAAATTCAAGAGACAAGCTTTGGAGAGAAGAAATATCCTCATCACTGGTATCACGATGTGGTCAATCAACTATTGTTGATTACGATGTTTATGGAGGGAAATTCTTAGTGTATGACGTCACTTTATCTTGCGATCGAAGCGTGGTCTCCATATAATGTCCGGATACTCATAGTCTACTTTTTTTTATCACAAGGCACCATCCTGCTACAGAATTCGCCGTATTTACACAATTAAGATACTTTGACGGCCCGACCGGACATATCATGCACTAGCACTTTGCAGATAATGTAAAACTCGTCACCAAAACATTTCTCACCACCCCACGACAAAATAGCCATGAGCTATACTGGAGTATGGCATCAGTTTACCGGTCTAATAATAGTCTACTGTTACACAGATTGAGGTGGATTATTAAAATAATATGTATTTACACAGTTTTTGTATTTGTGAATACAAATACGACTCGTTCGCTCCCCACATCGCATACTACCGCACACTAAACAAAGTATCAGATTTTTCTATAGAAAAATCTATAGAAGAAATTAGATATTATACTAACATGAACTGATGTATTTATCGCATGTAGGCCTACAAAAGAACGTTTTGGTGCTGTATGATTCAGTATGATTGACAATTCAGAGACTGATGGAAACACAAGTGACATCTGCCCGGGATTCAGGGAAACAAGAAGTTTCTTTTTATCTATCGTTTTTCTGAAATCTGACACTTAAAATATATGATTATGCTCTTTCCGTTGGGGACAACATATTTTCTATTTGTCCTAATAGTGGAAATTACATTAATTAAATTGATGTACTTGGTGTCTTGGTAAAAGGACAATGCTTCCATCTACAGGAAAATAACTTGTAGATAATTTTCTGTAATTCCTTTGGTTGTGGAATGTTGCGAAAAGCGGTACAAAAATTTTTTTTTACAAATATTTAAAAAATTTAGTACAAAAAATATTTTATTACTTTATATAATCATTCGTAACCAAATTTAACTGTAATAGTTTTATCGCATATAAGTACATGCAATACATGAGTTAATAAATACCAAAGCCATGCCAAAAAGGCATTAGAGATGAACTCCAAGGCAAAGTCGTCCAGCGAGCGGCACTTTCCGAAACGTGTGCGGGCGGCCAGCATTTATAAGGCGGAAAAGACGCTGTAATTGGCTGGGGCCGCAGGCACACGTGTTGCGGATCATGCTAATATGATACCCGCCTCTCCGCTTTCAGTCTCAGTCGGAGACCAAACACTCAGCAAGTCTCTCCGAGCTGATCGCCGTACGGAGTGAGAGCAGCTGAACCGCAAACAATCCGGCATGTGGAAGCGCCGCCTGACACACTCCTTCTCCGGCGTACCTCTCTGTATACTGATGGTAGCTGTTTGCGCGGTGTTCGGTAAGTCCAGTTTTGACTTTGTCCACATGCTTTGTGGATCATTGTAGTACATTATACTCGCAGGGAATATTTTAACTTGTTTTATCGGTTCAGGTTGCTCGCAGGACTCAGTGTCGCGGTTTAAAGTCGATTGAATCACTGTTTTACTTATGCATTGCCGCTGATAATAATCACAGTACAGTTGTTTACGTCGTGTCCATAGAAGTTGGGTGCAGCAGACCGGCACCAAGTGAACAACCTGAACCTAATTTCTGCTGACAGCGGAGTTTTAAAGCGATCGCATTTGTGAACTCCAGCGTTGCGGGGGGTCAGTTTAATCCCTCTCCCTACCCCTTTTCTCC
>JAODJU010000018.1:15946102-15976671 GCA_026776725.1 Gnathonemus echidnorhynchus | reverse complement strand
GGGGGTGGAGTAGCGGACCTGTTTCTGGTTAGCAGAGGTGAGCATTTCCCATTTTGATAAGACTGGCACTGGTCTTTAACTGGGAGCCAGTGTGTGGCTTTTTGCTGAGAGAGAATTTGGGCGGTCGTCTCTCTGCCTTCCCTGGTCGGTGTTTGCGGGCCTGTGCCTCTCACTGATGAGGTCATCTGCTTACCTCCCGCTTTCTGATCGATCCTCTGCTCTGAGATGGACGTTTACACTGACTCAGGAAGATCGCAATTCTCTTGGTAGCGCTGACTCTCGGGCCTCGACAACGCTGTGAACGGCAGAGCTAGTAGAGGGTGTGTGTGTGTGTGTGTGTGTGTGTGTGTGTGCGCGCGCGTGCGTGCTTTGGAGGGAGGGGGGTTGACTCTTTTGTCACAACTCTCTGCAGACCCTGTGCATTTCAAGATGGCACCTTAATATAGCTCTAAGTGGTCCCTCCCAGCAAATGATTTGTTCTCCTTTAAGCTGATTAAATATCACCATATATGGTATATTGGCAAGGTGTGGGCTGGCACTGCCAGGAGACCCCAATCCACTTAGAGAGGGGGGTGGTAAAACCCCCACAGGAGGGTGGGTGGGGGGTCATGAAAGGGGGGGGTGTGTTCAGATAAGGTAAGAGTGCTTTTACATCAGCCAGATCCTCAGCGGGGTCCTGCGTGTGCCCACTGTATGGGACACTGCGTTCATTTAGCTGAATCGTCGTCCGCGTTTCGAATTCCTGCTGATTTGGACATCCCCAAAAAAACAAAAATCTCCCGGGACATTCCTTTGCTTGTTCCGTGTGCTTATGCTCCAGCTAGACGTGATGGCACGCTCAGCTGGAACGCGGATCGTGAGACCCGTCTTGACGGAGGAAAGCAGGCCGCCCAGTGATGCATTAGGGACTGGGTAATTAGCAGGATAGTGCGAAGGCCTGTTTTGTGTTTGAAACGATGATCCATTTAAGACTTTGAAATAACATGGTTAAACTTTTTGCGTAGATCCCTGTAGCCCCGGGCTCAGGATGCGGTCCAAATGGACCAGCTCGGACTGGTTAACGTTCCAGCTGATTGAACTTGACCAAATCTTTGTTCCATCTGGTCCGTCACCCCATGAGTCACTCGGGCTCGACGAGGGCAGGCCAAGGCATTGATGGAAGAGTGCAATTTTTCAGCTGCGTTAAACCAGATTGGTTCCTTATTAGCCAACTAAAAATATTCTCCTTTTATTTGATCTGCATAATTCATATTCATCAATTATTTGTCGTCTATGATGTGGGTAAGAATGACTAGGCAGTGATTAATGTAGTGATGAACATGCTGTGATTCATTTATGGAACAAAGTAGTGTTTCCTAGAAACATTTCACCCACCTTTTATATCAAACATAATTAAGAATATAGAATCTCTCCATATATATATTTTTAAGGGTGTAAATAACACCTTCGGCTTAACGGTGTGACTTAATTTTTAAATCAAAGCAAAACAAGGTGAAACAAACCAGTGTGGCCAGAAATACTGGAACAGTTAAAAGGCCTCCGGGCTTGAGGGTGGTGTTCTGTCAGGAGCAGGTGGCCCAGTTTCTGTGTTTACATTCTTCGACTTCTGCGGCTGGGTTTTTGGGGACGTTGACGCCCACGCTGGCCCTACCTCTGCTCAGGTTCGAGCGACTGTGGGGGCCGGCCCTGTAAAAACGGAGGAGTGTGTCGGACCGTCAACGGGGTCCCCGGCTGCCACTGTCCCTCCCCCCACGTCGGCAAATACTGTCAGTTCCGTAAGTATTGTCCCGCCTGGCCTCCATCTTTCTGTCGGTCATGTGACTCCCGCTCCCGGATCACCAGGGGCCCCTGTCGGCTGGATATCCTCCCCACAGGGTGCATCTCCCTGCTGGGGATGGAAAAAGGGGGAATCGCCGAGTCTCAGATCTCCGCCTCCTCGGTGCACTACGGCATTCTGGGACTGCAGCGCTGGGGCCCCGAACTTGCTCGCCTCAACAACAAGGGCCTCGTCAACGCGTGGACCGCGGCCTCTTATGATAAGAGCCCCTGGATAGAGGTGAGGTCCCTGCCTCCTGGATACCCCCATCTTGGAGGGGTGGGAGTTGGGGGAACTGCAGAAGAACCCCCGGGTGGGATTATCCCGCTGTCATTTCCTGTCATCTGCTTTTAATCCACTTCCCGTGGGTTTAACCCAAGCAGCGCCTGACCGATTTAATCCCACCTGCCATGTATGTTGAAGTTTTAATTTCCGCCGTGATGAAAACGGACAGCTGCTATTGGCCGCTGGGACTTGGTGGGCGTACGCTTCGGAACCGAAGGCCGGGCATCTGCCAGTCCAGCACGGGACCCTGACTGCCCGCCTCTGCTCGCGTTGCGCCCGCAGGTCAACCTGCGGAGGAAGATGCGGCTGACGGGCATCGTCACCCAGGGTGCCAGTCGCATGGGCGCGGCGGAGTTCATCAAAGCCTTCAAGGTGGCCTCCAGTCTGGATGGTAGAACCTACAGCGTATACCAACTCGAGGGGCAGCCGAAAGATCATGTGAGGGTGGCAGCTTTTATGATGAGCCCCCGCACTACTGCAGTGATTTCCCTGGAGCCTGTTGTCAGGTAGAATCATTAGCGATGACTCTCCCTCTGCGTTAGGTGTTTACAGGGAATGTAGATAACGATGGGATCAAGACGAACCTGTTTGACCCACCCATCCTGGCCCAGTACCTGCGCATCCTGCCTGTGGTGTGCCGCCGGGCCTGTACCCTCCGCATGGAGCTCGTCGGCTGTGAGCTGAATGGTAACGTCAGTCATGTGACCGTCGTTGAGGCTTTTCAGCATGGCTGCTGTTTATATCCGCCATTGCTGGTGCTACTTGTCACCAGGTTGATTCTGAATGGGGGGGTGAGGGAGCTTTAATAACCATATACACACGTCCTGTTGAACTGTAGTTTCAGTTTTGTTTGCTATTGTCAGTGGAATAGCAATCGGGGCCATGGAACCGCGACCCGGGTGGGTAACGGTGACCTTGTAGCACCATGACCAGAAGCCCATTAGCTGCCCGCAGCTCTGCCCTTCGCGCCACGCGCTAATCTGCACGCTCCGCTTCTTCGCCGGTCCTGCATCTGCTCACCCCGCGGCCGCCCGCACGCCTCTCGCTCTCCTTCCCTCACGGTGCCTCTGCGACCGTGGCAGGCTGCTCCGAGCCGCTGGGTGTGAAGTCGCTGCTGATCCCGGACAGTCAGCTGACGGCCTCCAGCGTCTACCGTACCTGGGGCATCGAGGCCTTCACTTGGTACCCCTACTACGCCAGGCTGGACAGGCAGGGCAAGACGAACGCCTGGACCGCTGCCACCAACAGCCGCTCCGAGTGGCTCCAGGTAGAGCCTGCTGCTGAAAGCTGGACTCGTGTTACGCCGTGTGGACTTTTGTGGTGTGAACTGGCCCAATTTTGCTATAATGCTCTGCCACTGGGGGGCGCTATATTTACATACCCTCAGCCTTGTCTCTGGAACACAGCTTCTTGATTTGTCCTTTCCCCCTCACTGGAACAGGTGGACCTGGAGAAACCTAAACGGATCTCGGGCATTATTACCCAAGGGGCTAAAGATTTCGGAGTGGTGCAGTTTGTGTCTGCCTTTAAAGTGGCTTACAGTACTGACGGCCAGACGTGGTCTGTGATCGAGGACCCAGAGACCAAAACTGACAAGGTCAGTGTGACCGACTGAATCTACCCGACTGGTGATAAGTCGCTATAAAAGGAGCCTGCTGAGCAGGACTAGACATTGTTACTGATTTTCCTGACTCAATTCTGATTCTCAAGGTCCGGAGTCATTTTGATTTCCAATTCAGTTTGATTTGAAATTGAAAGTTACAATAACAATTTTCCTTTTATATTAGAGATTCTCGGGTAACTAATGCTGTACACTGTACAGTGATAGCTCCTTCTGGCCATTATTAATAATGTGCATTAGGAATTGACCCCAAAGCTGCTGCATTAATTTTATTAACTTTTTATTAAACACGACCAATAAGTTACAAATGGGCGATTGGCAAAAACATTCCATCTGGATGTCGTCTTGTTAAATGATTTTGGAGCTTTGTGTTTATTTTCACAGCATTTCAGATCCATTTTGCACGTCTTGTAGACTGTAAAAAGCGTATATATAAAAAATCGAGCACGGGATTTTATGAATCAATATTGGGTTATGCAAATGAAGATGAATTTAAATCGGAATCGATTTTTTTTGTAATCCCAGTGCTACTGTTATGTCTATACTGCTACCCTGCTTGCCTTCTCAAGGTGTCTTTGCATTACTGCTTTAGCCCACGTCCCTCTGTGTATAGTGACTGCCGTTTCTCTCCACTAGGTCTTCCCGGGCAACAGCGACAACAACACTCATAAGAAGAACGTCTTCGAGCCGACGATCTGGGCCCGCTTCGTACGCGTCCTCCCCTGGACGTGGCACGAGCGCATCACCCTGCGCCTGGAGCTCCTCGGCTGTGACGAGTAGTGCCCCGGGTGCCTGGCCACGCCCCCTTGTAATTGCCACGCCCCCTTTTCATTGCCCCGCCCACCCACTCATGCACACGCACACCTCGTTCACAGCCACCTGGTCTAGCATTATGTCTCTTCGACGCCCTCTGCTGTTTGCTAGCTTCACTTCGGTGGACCTCTACTTGCCCTCTGTAACTATGATACGATATTGTAATCCGTGGTGTATATAAGCATGTGGTGAGTACTGGTGTCACATTAATGTTTTGTGCTGCATGGACCTGACCTGGCCCTGATCACCTGTAGCCTGTAGGAGGACTGACGTCCTCTGTGTTTGTGGTAAGGTTTAAATATCTTTTTTGCGGCACTATTTACAGAGAGATATTGAGTATAGTAGTATTAGTATAGGATGTCGGGTTTCGCTGGTGTTTTGGTCAGCCTGTGAGCACTGTTAACCATTAACACGGTTAGTAAGTAGAAGGCAGGACAACAGTGTAGAATCTTCAGGAGTGACGGCCGTTGCAATAACAGCCACCTGAGACCTGAATGAGGCCCTCTGGATCCTGTCCCTTCAGCTGAGGAGGAGATGGGAGGTCCTGTTTTTTTTTTTTTAACGTTCTAACGAACTGCAAGGTCTGTTTATCCAGTGCAGGGATCCGGAACGGCGTCATGGTGTGGCTGAGCTTGTGTTTTCATTAGTGCTGGGACGTGGAATGTTGGCAGGCCGTCCCCGTGGGGGTCGCTCCTCTCGATGCTGTGTGTTAGCTGCCATTCTGGGCGAAGTTCAGAGGTGTGTTAAGGGTCTGTTCACTGAAAGCTGGACTTGGTTAGTTTATAGTTTTTCATGAAGTCCAATTTTTGTTTTTTTCCCCTGACCTTTTAAAAGCAGGAATTTTTAAAAGGAATATTTGCCATTTCAGAGAGATCCAGGCTGTAGCCCAGTCTGGAATGTGGCAGATTTTCACCAGGCAAGCGTTTAGAAACGGAGAAGAATTCTAGCAGTGACTCAAAGAACATTTTGTGTTCTGGCTGAATTGTGCATTTTCCCCCTCTCTGCTTGCTATTGCATTCCAAAATCTCCTGCTTGATGACACTGCAGGAAGCGGACGGCCGTGCCTGTCTGCTTCCCTGAGACTGTCAGGCCCCCAGCCACTTGGCCTCCCATTGGCTGGTAGACAGGCAGCGGCCGGTCGGGGATGGGAAGTTTGTGCCAGGACCTGAACTTGTGGGATCACCAGTAAAATGGGGCCAAAGGTGCTGGGCTTGTGCACTCTGGCACTGGTGTCCTCCGACTGGAGACTCCCTGTGTCCCAGGGATGGATCGGCCAATCCGTGGGTGGCCAGCAGAGCAGAGGAGCCTCTTGTGGGCCAGGAGCGGTTCGGCTGCCTCCAAAACGTTTGTACCCGCGGGCGGAGGTCACATGTAGTCTCATCCACTGTAACAGAATCGGAGATGTTCAGATAGACATGGCGATCGTCTTTGAAGGCATGCCACCAACACACTAATTCTTCTGTTTTGGTTCGATTCCTGCTGTCCTGTTTTGCTCTGTTCATCAAGATGTTGATCTGCTTTGAGAGTCATTTTTTAAATGCAAAATTATTGTTAAAGTTTACTGAGGTTTTTCCTCTTGAATTTCTGAATAAAGTTGAGTTTTTTTTTTTGTTTGTTTTTCATTTTTTGAACACCTTTGCTTATTTTTACCGGACCCCAATGAGCCGTGGGAGGGCATTGTGGAACTGCCGTCAAGCTCATGAATGGCTTCATTATTCCCCCAAAGGACGGGCTCGGGGACGTCTCCGACTCGCTGATGGAGCGGAAGCATCAAACATGCGGTGTCAGATGAGCACGGGGGGGGTAGAATTCCTTGCTGATCTGCTTTGGTTACGTCCAGCGTAATTGCTAGTTATCTGCCAGTGCATTTTCTTTTGTCTTGCAGTTCTAATCCTAAGTTTCTATAAGGTAACCCATTTTACTGACTGAAAAGTCATAACAGAGTCACTCCAAAGTACTTTACATGGGTGTGTTGTGGTACATTACAACGTCATTAAGCGAAACAACACAGAGAGGTAGATGTATACTTTATTGTCCTCACAGGGAAATTTGGACTCTACAAAGCTGGACCCACCAAAACAAGTAGATACACCCAGTCCCTCATGTGAGAGACAGAAAACAAAAGACGATTTAATAAGCAAATAAAAGTAAGTAAATTGACAAATGGATGAATGATTAAATTAAAAATAGTAATAAATTTTAAAAAAACATGTCCATTATTTCTTTTGTCATTTAAGACTATTGTTCCAAAAGCTGATAGATGAAGGAACGAAGGAGTTATTGAAATGGTTCAGTTTACACCAGTGGACTCCATACCTTCTGCCTGACTCATACTGGGAATAGAGAACATGGGATGGGTCACTGAGGATTCACTCTTCCCGTTTGACCCATCCCAAAAACAAGGGAAGAAGGGATGACAAATAAATGAAAGAAGGAAAACCAGATGACAACAGAAGAGAGGAACTAAAACCTCCCTAAAGTAAGGAGAAAACAAAAAAACCTCTGGTGGTCCAAGGCCAACTGGCTGCCCATCCCCCTGGGCATGCTGACATTATGGGGAAAGAAAGAGAGGCTTGCTTGCTAAAAGCTGGGTGTGAACTGTGGTCAAGGGCAAAGCCAAAGTCCGTGGATGACTCAGCTCCTCACGGCAGCCTGTGTGGGGTGACGGACTGAAGGCTGCGGGCGGCACGTTACGGTTCGTAGTGCTATGTTCTCGTCCTTCCCATCTTGAAGGCCTTCCGATCCCCATTGGGATTTGCATTCTCTTCCCTGCTGCAGCTCGATCTTCACCACATGCAGCCTCTCCACCCCCCCTCCGCGTGAGGAGACTGAATGACCATTTCAAGAAGCTCGCTGGGCAAACGCATAGAGTAGTACAGAGTATTCACTGTGTGTATGTCATGTTAAATATAAGTAAATTACCAATTTAACAACTTCAATCCAACCAGCCCCCATATATTTCACACTCCACAATCTCAGAACTGAAATAATTCTTTGCCAGGTGTGTTAACTGTGAAGGAAATGCATATTCTAATATCCCGTCTCCTTCCTGATCTCTTTAGTGGCCTTTATGTTTCATGAGTGAGCAGCATTTCAGAAGGGCAGTCTAAGTGTCATACTATACCAAGGAGTCCATGTGTCGCAGTGTCTGAAACGGGAATGTGCTACGAATTAGGCTGCATGATGTATATTAACACAGAACTGTAAGGGTTCTGGGTGACGGGTTCCCAGCCGGTGGTGCTGAGGTGGGCAGAATTAGCATAGTTAGCATGAATAGCACACGCCAACTGCTGCTCCTTGAAAGCAGCAACACTCACATAAGAATGTGAGCTGGCACACGGATATTTATCTTTTTAAATTAGATTCATTGGGTCTCTGGATCTAGCAAACCAATCAAAGTTGAAGAAGCATGAGTCACAGAGAGACCTCAGAATAGAGCCACCGCTCTTTGGGTTCGAGAGGAGGCAGATGTGGTGCTCTGGGTGTCATGAGGATGCCGCCTGATTGGCTGATCCCAGCACGTCCCATTGAGCGCAGGCCCTGGGGGCTGCATCTCCCAGCTGACCGGGGGATCCCACGTGGCCCCGTGGAGGAGCTTGGGTCTGATCTGCTTATCATGCCACCGTCGTGACCCTCACCAGGAAGAGGATGTGATGCAGATGAGGACAGCATGTTCGATAAACCACTACAGTCAGATGGATGGTCAAAAAGCTTGCCAGCAACATTGAAGGAATTCAATTACACCCAGGTATATACTGTATACATCTAAAATTGGAAGGGGGGGCTTGTGGGTCCAGTTGATATTCAGGGAATAGTGTTGTCCTCCCAGTCAGTGCAATGGCTCACTTCATATGAAGAGGGACTTTAAACAATTAGTATATAGGTCAAACCCCAGAGAAATGTATTACTTTGATGCAGATGCCTGTAAACATTGTTGCCCTGGCCAGTGATTTATTAAGGAGCTGCAAGGTTCCACTATCTGAACCTTGCATTTGGGCCCCTCATATAGCCCCTACATGTGCCCGCGCTCCATTTACCGTGCAATAGAGAGCCCTTCAAATATATCTGCCATGCCAGCTTGCATGCAACACCACCAGAAATGACACGCAGACCACAGGAAGTGAGGTCAAGGGTCAGAGGGGCTATTGACCACTTTGTACTGTCTCTGTCCTGTTTACTGTACATAGATAGTTAGAACTAGTTTCTATTCTTAAAAATGTAGTTAGATTTATTCATGTGAAATTTCTGTTTTATATTTTTTTGGTATATTTTATATCTTTATAATGCACCGTGGGGGACTGGTGTGGAACGACATTTCAATACACTGTATACTGTGTATATTGTTGTACTGACAATAAACCAATCTTAATCTTAATCTTAAATCTTAATCCTGCTCTTAAGATGACCGTACCTAAAGGCTTTGCCCCATTTGCCTCACTTAGTCCACACTTACACACTACCACACTTGGTATTCACATTCATACATTTAGCGCAAGTATTCAAGGGTGTCCCGTTCCTCAAATAAGCCAAATGCAGCGTGCTTGATATGCACTTTATCCATACTTTGGCACACAGTGTGTCCCATTTTGTCCCAAAATCCTTGCACACTTGAGCCCTTCACATACTCTTGCACATTTCGCGTTTTATGTCAACATATGTCGCATCAATGTGTAGTATCTCAGTTCTGTTAGGGGGGATAAACGGGACAGAGCCACAATCCTTTTTCCTTTCTCACGCCATAGAGGTCTGTTTGGTTCAGACTTCATAATGATGCTACAACATCCCTTTATCTGCCAAGATATAGGACATGGGCTCTTTACTTTGTGTTGGAGGACTGTAAAGACACTTTACAAAAAATATCTAAATGGTGGAAGTAATTAAATAATTAAGGGAGGATGTTGGTACAACAAGTGACACGCCTGAGGTAATCACTGGGAATGATATAGGATTCCTGCAGGAAGCTAACTAATTATTTATTAGCGTCTCAGGCAGCCCTGTAGGCTCTGCAGACAGCAGTCATAGCAGTGGCTCCTGCACTGTGACATGTGACCTGAAGTGGTCTTGGCACAGACCATGTAGCCAGATGGGAGGGGTGTGGCAGGCAGTCAAGTCTAAAGCGACTGATCTGAGTGGGAACTGAAGGGAAGAAAATATTTCCTCTGCTTCAGGCATGTGCTGTTATAAAAATACCAACTTGGGCAACAGTGCTGAAGTTCGCCTTCGCTTTTTGGTACTGGAGTACTATAGCACACACAGCCCCTGTCACCAGGCCTGCATCAAGAGGCCTAAATCGCCTTCTCTCTCGCACAGTGCTTGTCTGTGAGCCCCCCTGTGCCAAGGTCGTGGTGATGTCCCAAATGTCAAACACCCAGCTGAATTTTCCTTATACCAAAACAATCCATGCTGTTCAGGATTTCCTGTCGTGTGCAGGTTTACAGTTTTGCATATCGTACAGTGCATACGTATTCAACAGTGAACAATACTCTCCACAATGCTGTGAAAAAATGGTATATCTAATATACACATTTGTAGAGAATGCAGGTATGTAAAATTTAGCTGTTGACAATAAATAAATAAATAAGTTTACAAATGAAGTGCCGTGAGCTTCTGTAAAACTTCCCAGTGACAAATTTCTTGGACCGGCCGTCTGCACTACTGTTATTGACGGCTAGAGGTCTCCCCGTTCCCTCAACTGGGCAGAAGTTTGACGGCCTGCCAGAAATTTCGTTCCGCTCAGTGGATATTGGTTAACGGGCCAGGGCAGGGTGACGCCCTCGCGGCTGCTTTCGAACTCCCCATTGGCTCAAACTGACGGCAATCAAAGCGACACGCCTTCGACAGCCAGCTCTCCTCAAATGGGGTTAGAGCGCAGCGGCGCCGCCGATGTGTCTCGGAGTGAGGAAGCGGACGAGCGCGAGGAAAGTCATCTGCTTGTGTAAGTACGCAGTCTCACTTTTAGTTCTGTAATAATTGGCTCCTTTGTAGATAAATTAGATTTCCCTGGGAATCACTTAGCATGAATAATTGTTCCGTTTTCTCTGCACACCATTGCGTACTTTAAGCAGATAATTAATGCAGCTGTCACAATTAATTAGACATTTATAATAAGTGATTGAAGTTAGTCAGCTCAGTTACTGAGCGTTTACCCATGCATGAAGGAGACAGATAAGCATCGCTTTGATTTTCTCATTGGGTTCTCAGATGACAGCCATCACTGTTTATGAGCGATTTTAATGTTTATTTGGGTCTCGAACACATCCGGCCGCTCAGTTCAGCCAACGAGCAAACTGTGCAGGCGGCTGATTCTGCTCCTTGACCTCTCATAACATTTATGCAGTTTTCTCTTTCCTATTAAAAAAAACCCATAACATTTACATGCAAATACTGACTAGTTATTTTTATCCCGTCGCCCACTTCAGGCGTAATGGAAAGAAGCTCTGTATCGAAACCTCTAATAAGGAACTCTGCTAGGTCAATATTAACTTCCTAATTACGCTTATAGAAGTGATGCAAGTTGGCAACAAATATTTAAAACCCTAGTTATTGGACTTGGTAGTGTTTTCTTTTCGGATTAAACGGACTGTCATTACCTCATTAGCAGAATGACAAGTTTAAGAGCTTTGCCTAAATCATATGAAAACCACCGGTTTACAGAGTGTGACATGGATGCCATCGTGCACACGCTAGGTGGCAGTGTGGAATGTTGAAGAACCTACAGTATCTTTAATTAAGAAACTTGATCCTCGTGTAACTGCTCTTATATCGTCTTTAAGCCATGTATTCGTTACTTGAAACCACTTTTCCTGGTGAGGATTTTGGTGCATTTAGTTACATGTTTCACTAGAGTATCTCCATCTATTTAAATGGAAAATGTTGGAGGGAAAGTGGTTCATATACAGTGGCTCAGTGGGTAGCACTGTCGCAGCACACATCTGGGGTTGGGCGTGTGGAATCCTGCCTCTGTCCAGGTCATGTGATCACCCCACGTCGTTTGCATTTCCTCCGTGGTCTCCGGTTTCCTGCCGTAGTCCAAAGACATGCACTTCAGCTAATTAGTGTATTTAACTTTCTCTTTAGTGTGTGTGTGACTGTGTATGCAGGTGCCCTATGAAGGTCTGGCATCCCATTCAGACTATATCCAGCTGTGCCCTGTGCTGTCTGGGTTGTGCCCACGCCCCCCCCCCCCCCATTCAGGATGAACACTTAGAAGATTGATAGATGTTTTTCATATATAAGTAGGAAGAAAAGTTGTGTTTTTACGGGTTTGTACTGATGTGTTGTTATGGAGTTGCGTTAGACTGATGTTATAAGTTTTTGTCAGGCCTGTCATATGGGAGCAGAAGTCTGTCATTAGTTCAGCTCCCATCTTGACCAGAGTTCACCTGATACCAAACACATTTCAGCTCCGGGAGACAAACCAAATGTAACAGCCCTCATCTCCAAGCCTAACAAAATGCCCCCCAAGCTTAGGCCTGGGTCTGGGCTCTGCTACCTTTCTCAGCACCAAGGTATTTTATATATTGTTTTGGTTTCTTGTGGTCTTATACTTCTGTCGTTTTGGGGTGGAGGAGGGAATCCATGCATCCCCTGAGAAGCAGCCGTTCAGTGGCTCAGTGTGTGCTGCATCACTCACATTACAGTCCCTTGTTTGCTAATTCCAGAGCATGAGTTCCTTGATCCCTGACACCATAGCTGTCATAAACTTTAGATAGTTATTTGATGCGAAAGTTATCCAATAACTGCACAAGTTTTTGTTTTCGGCGATATAATTCCAACAGCGCGGGGCCTGTTGACCCCAAGCAGCTAATCATACTGTGTATCTGCTAATCTCACACAGCTGTCCCACGTTCTGTTGCAGTCGTCACTGCGGTACGCTAAATGAGATTCATTCGCTATGTCAACAAGGCCTTCTGAAAAGCACTTTTCATATTCTCCCAGATATTTCTTTTACCCTTGTAGTTAGTCTGCAGATAAGCATTTGTTGATGGTTCTCTGGTCACTGGGCTGAATGCAAGCTTGCTGAAAAGAGTAAATCATGGTTAACCACTGTATGACAGTCGAGTGACTTTCAACTGACCAGTGAAATCCTTCTCCTCAGTCTCCATTTCTGTGTCAACAGAAAGCATGGCTCCCTTGTGGAGATGTGCAGCAGGCTATTGTGCTATAAGGATATATATCTCACATAACCCTCCCGCTTAAAATTAACAGGAAAGGAAACACTTGGAAAATATTTTTCCAGAAAGGCTGAGTGTTTTAACATCTTACAGTTGAGTTTATACTTCTAGGATGGTGTGTGTCCAGGCGGCACCAAATCGAGAAGGATCAATGATCCTTAAGTTGTTATGGAGGCACTTATGAGGCAAGATGTGCTTGTCTTCATTTCCTAGTCGGCTAGACTGTCGTTTGGGGTGTAAATGTTTGTTCATCATTTTAATGGTCTGTCGGGGCCCTTGATTCGTACATCTGCTGGACAGGTCACCTTCTGTTTGCTTCAATCTTTCATCACCTCAGTGACAGAGATGAGTTATTTTTGGCAGCTGTGTAGCTCGATGTTCTGTCCCGAGAGCGGCTGTGAGGCCCCCGGAGTCCCAGCTGCATTGGGGGCGGCACCGGGTCAGTCTGTGACTGCAGAGCTGCTTCCCCACCCACTGCTGATCCCACACATCTAACCTTCCTTTGGATGTGGTGTGCTTGCAGCTTCAGCAGATTCACCCTCCCTAATTCACTGTGGTGGAGTGTTAAAGGACAAGATGGACTCTGGTCTTGAGCTTGCACAAGTAAGTAACTTGAACTTTAATGTGTTTTTCCTTGCAGGAGGTGTTTCCTGAACTGTGACACCTCTACCATAGATGTTGGGTCATGGCAAGGTGTAGGTAAAGTTATGTAAACCATCTCGGAGGCTGCCACCATCGTCTCGATCGTCCTGGGGGATATTGGGGTTGTGTAGATCATCTACTTCTAGTGTTCATAGGGAGCTTTCAGTGCCCCTAGTCACCCCGGTACCCATCGGTGGGGTTCCGGCACGCAATGGCACAGCCGGACAGCAAGGGTCCACGCGGAGGGCTGTGATGCCCGCGCCCCACCGTCCTGGGAGCCGGCGTGCTACTCCGGCCTTCTTCATTGGCTCTGAGGAGGATGAGCACACAGGCCCGGGGGACAGCGGAATGAGGACTGACGCGGAGCTGCCAGAGGACAACGATGAGGGAGACTCTGTGAGCACGCCGCTGGCGGGAAGGGGGCGCCTGGCCAGGCCGGCCGCTCTTTTGCGTTATGCCGTCCGTCTGAACCCGCTGCATGCGAAACGGAAGTAAAAATTGAAGTGGGGGGTGGGAATAATGTCATTTAGCGTAGACGACTAAAAGGAGCTTTGGCTGAAATGTTCTTAGTTCTAAAAATAGCTGGAGATATTAACAAGGCCACGTTCGCTTTTATATCCGAGCGAGGCTCTGCAGCAGAGTGGAATCCGCGCGTTAGAGTCTTCAGCGGAGCAGCCTTGCGCTGGTGGCGGGATGAGCGGTTTCAAAGGATACGCCTTGCGCTCGGTCTCCCCCCAGCCTCCCGAGAGGCAAATCGTGGTGGGGATCTGCTCCATGATGAAGAAGTCCAAGTCCAAGCCCATGACCCAGATCCTGGAGCGACTCTGCAAGTTCGAGTTCATCACGGTGGTCATCTTCCCCGAGGAGGTGATCCTGAACGAGCTGGTGGAGCTGTGGCCCCCCTGCGACTGTCTCATCTCCTTCCACTCCAAAGGTATCTCCTCAAGGTCGTGCCCACGGCCGCGGGGTCAGCGGTGCCTGGCGCTCCAGTTTTTATCCACGTTTCGTCTGCAGTGTGCTTAACACTTGGGGAGCCTCCTGACTTTCATGTGTTTGGGTTTATGGAAAAAGCCAGTGTTTAATTTCACTGCGCTTGTTGTAAGATTTGCACTTTGTGTGTGATTTCAGGGTTTCCTCTAGACAAGGCAGTGAGTTACGCCAAGCTGAGAAATCCACTTCTTATCAATGACTTGAACATGCAGTATTTCATACAAGACAGGTGAGTCACACCTGCATTGTAATCTAGTGGTGTTCTGGTCCAGAATATCCTATAAAAAAGGAGTACATTAGGAATCGCTGACATACCTTCTTACTTCAGTCTTTGTCTATAACATGCGCTTAACTTCTGTTTTGAATTTTGGCTTATTACTGGAAAGTGCAGATTTTATTTACACATTGTAATTCATTTTTTTAAATGAACCGTATCTTGTACAATGTGACGAAAATTGTTACTGTTTTGATCCTGGCTTCACCCGTCTGCCTGTCCTCTTCTAAGAGGTGAATTGCCATAATGTGTGTTTTTCAGGAGGGAGGTGTATCGGATCTTGCGGGAGGAGGGCATCGACTTGCCTCGTTACGCTGTGCTGAACCGGGACCCCGACAGACCAGAGGGTGGGTGGTGGGCCGGCAGGCTTTTGTCAGTCAGCAGTCCTAGTCAGGGTTTCATTCTGTGACAGAAAATGTGTGCAGCAAATTGGGCTCAGGTCCCAGATGAGTTTCTTCTGCTTCTGTAAGAGTATCCAGGTTTATGTGCTCTGTGTGACGACAAACATACTAAATAATGAAAGAGCAGAGCCGAGTCTGGTGTGCCTCTGTCCTCTGAGCGTGTGCCAGCAGACTGTTTGAGCCGTCCAAGTCCCGGAGTCTTGTTTAATTTGGCTTTTAACTGAGAGACTGTGTCTTCTCAGAGTGCAACCTGGTGGAGGGTGAGGACCACGTGGAGGTCAACGGAGAGGTCTTCCAGAAACCCTTTGTGGAAAAGCCCGTCTGTGCCGAAGACCACAATGTGTACATCTACTACCCTACTTCTGCTGGCGGGGGTAGCCAGCGCCTCTTCCGGAAGGTTCTCTCTCTCCCTCTCTCTCCTTTCTGTGCTGTCTCCGTCTCATGAGGAAATGTGTCATGGTGATTTCTGTGACAGCTATACTGCGATTGCGGAAATGGAGAGTCCCTTAAGATGGCCTCATAGCAGGGAAGAGGTCTGGTGTTATATTTAATCTCCCCTTCGAGTAGCAGTCACTTTGAGAAAAACGTGTCTTTAGAGTACCGATGGTAGCGGTGTGCTAGCTCGCTAATCAGGACAACATAGTCACTATGGCGACGCAAGCAGCTGTTTTCCAAGCATGCAAAAAGACTGTAGGTTCTTCTCTTCACTTGAAATGGGCTTAATGATGGATTTAAAAAGTTTCTCCATATATTTACACAGTCATCTAGAGATTAGCTGAACCATTTGCAACTGTGTAAAGAGCTCTGAGGGTAAACGCCAAGTCTGCTTCAGTCCAACTACTTACATTACATGACAAGCCCTAGTCTAAAAGCAGGCTTGTAGCCTGGTGAAGAGCTGTGGTTTGACAGAGCCCTGGCACTCCCCCACAGATCGGCAGCCGCAGCAGTGTGTACTCGCCCGAGAGCAGCGTCCGCAAGACGGGATCTTACATCTACGAAGAGTTTATGCCCACCGATGGCACAGATGTCAAGGTACGAGCTGGGGGCGGGAACGCCGCTTAGCCTTGATGCTGTGCTGGTCATGTTCTGTGCACATTGTGACACACTTTGGGTGTGCGTTCGGGTGTAGGTGTACACAGTGAGCCCTGACTACGCCCACGCTGAGGCACGGAAGTCGCCTGCCCTTGATGGCAAGGTAGAGCGCGACAGCGAAGGCAAGGAGGTCCGCTACCCCGTGATGCTGACCGCCATGGAGAAGTTGGTGGCTCGCAAGGTCTGTCTGGCATTCAAGGTGAGTCTTGCCGTCAGCCGCGGCTCTCGTGTCCCTTTAGCGTGTAGCACTGTTTATCTTCCATGTGTTGTTTGTAGCTGGTTTTATGCCTGTTTGGGCTATGACTGACCCTTCTACTCTCCAGCAAACCGTGTGTGGGTTCGATCTGCTTCGTGCAAACGGCCACTCCTTCGTCTGTGACGTCAATGGCTTCAGCTTCGTGAAGAACTCCATGAAGTACTATGACGACTGTGCCAAAATCCTAGGGTATGTGAAGCGGGCAGGCACGCGGTCCGGTTTATCCGTGCAGGAGACCCTCTCGGGGCAGACAGTCACGGCCCTTGGGTCATTTCAGGAACATCGTGATGCGGGAGCTGGCTCCACAGTTTCACATCCCTTGGTCCATCCCGACTGAAGCTGAAGACATTCCCATCGTTCCCACCACCTCTGGAACCATGTGGGTCTTGCGGCACATCTCCCCAGCATTCCGAAAATGATCCGTATCCATTGTCAGTTGCAGGCCATGTAACGGTCCCCTAATAGCGCTTTAATACGCCGCTTAGCATGGCAAGCAAAGGGACCTTCATGTGTGAGGAACTGTCAACTAAGTGTTTTTTGGGCCAAAGCTTAACAATGGTGAAGTCTGTACTTAGTCTTCAAGAGATTTTCATGGCTTACTCCAAGGGAAAAGGAAATTTCCCATCCACACTTCAGTTGTATTCATAGTTCACCAAACGCTCACTTTGTCACATGATCCAGGTCCTCCCACACACAGTGTCTAGTCTTTTAGCCTTTGCACTGTGCAGAGATGCTGCCCAGGTCTTCGAACGCTGATCTGTTCCCTGCCACAGGATGGAGTTGCGCTGTGTGATCGCGGTAATACGACACGGCGACCGGACGCCGAAGCAGAAGATGAAGATGGAAGTGAGGAACCCAATGTGAGTTTGGTGTGTCCAGCAGTCATCACCAGCAGTCGTCTTAAGCTTTCTTAGTTAAAGAAGCTCTTTATTACTTAGAACAGCATTTCGACTGAATGCGTGTGGAGTTCTTCTGTTTACACGAGTTTCCTCAGGGAAACTCCGATTTACTCCAGCAGCCCAAATACATTCGGTTTGGTGAATTGCTCCTTCTCAGTTGGCCATAGTGTGAGTGTGTTCCTGCGATGCGCTGCCATCCTGACACGTCAATTCATGCATCCACTTTATATTTGCAAAATCTCTTTAGTATAGCCCTTAATAATCGATCAATCAATCGATCAGTCTTCTGTTTGCTCTCCTCTGTTTGTTTCCTCAGGTTCTTTGATTTGTTTGAGAAATACGGAGGGTACAAAACGGGCAAGCTGAAACTGAAAAAGCCGAAACAGCTGCAGGTGACCCTGTCTCCTCACTGGCGCCCCAAGGGCGGCTCATTCAGACGGGGAGAGCTTTACAAACACAACAGTGCTTTAATCTCCCCGCTCCTGTGGACCACCCCATCAGGAGCTGTTGGACATAGCCCGGCAGCTGCTGGCAGACCTGGGCCAACACAACGACTGTGAGATTGAGGAGAAGAAGTCCAAACTTGAGCAGCTGAGGACGGTTTTGGAGATGTGAGTAGTTGTTAGGTGGTGTTGAGCGAACACAACATAGTATTTGTGTTGTTGGCAGCACTGAGCTGTGATTTTCAGACGTATTAGTGTACAGTATGTTTTAATGAATTATGCTTACATAATGCATAAGCTCTCTCCTTCGTTCTGTTGCTCTTTTTCTTTGGTTGGACTTCCTCCCAGACCTGTTTTTGAACATCCACCATATTCTTTTGTCTTCATTCAATGTTCCCTACAGGCAAGATCAGATTTTTCAAGATTTTTGTCCTCTTCCTGTTCCCTGACGCTTTGGGCTTAAAGCCTGTGTCTGCTTCCACAGCTCGATCTGTTAGTACTAGTTTTACTAGCCTGTCCCCCCCTCGAATGTCTTGATGTACTTAAACGACAGTAGTCTGAGGGACTATCCTTCAGTAGCCTTCAGTGACAAGATGGTGACCCTGTCTCTGGATGCATATCTCTGATCGCCTGAGGCGTCTCTGCCTCCCAGCCACTGTCTGACTGTTGTACATCTCCCTCTCTCTCTCTCCCTCTCTCCTGCTCTCTCTCTGAAGGGAATCCAGTGTGAATGACTACCAGTGCGCCCTTCTTACGCCTGTTGTCTTTGACAGGAGTAAAAGGTTTTCTCTTCCTTATTATTGGTTCTCTAACAAGCGCAACCAAATTAACGTCCAGTTGCGACTGCACCCCTACTGACATTGTAACTGCAGACCAATACTTTCAAGCCTTGGATCTCCCCAGAGACTTGCCTGTTTGGGAGTGCTGTCCATCCCTGTCTCTCACCTTGGTCGTGCGGCTGTCCTGACTGTGCGTTTTCTGCCCGCATCTACCTGGGACATGTCACAATGTGTTCACATGTACCGGGTGTGCACAGGTGTTTTTGACTGCAAAAAGAATGCCCAGCCCATATATGGTAAAAACAGAATGCTGTTCTTTAAGCAGGTGATGCCGCGAAGGGACACGTTGGTGTGATCTTTCACGAGTGCTACTGGTGGATAATTAGGTTTGGGTTCATGTGGCACGTGAGGCAGTCTGGGATGGTGTTCAGAAAGGTCACAGTGACACCTGCTCTCTGGGACGGCAACATGACTTAACGCCTGTAAGAGCCAGGGGGCGACAGATGGGGAGTGGAGAGATGTGGCATTTAAGGTGGGGAGTGGAGAGATGTGGCATTTAAGGTGGGGAGTGGAGAGATGTGGCATTTAAGGTGGGGAATATGGCGAGATGTGGAGAAAGATATGCAGTTTCAGTTCAGTTGCTTTGTAATAGACATTGAAACTGAAACAAGCATTTTTACGGGCATTCCCCAGTCGCTTGGCAGTGTAAGCTGGTTTTGCAGTCGCTTTGGGTGCAGATAAATGACAAATTAATTTGAAATGTTAAGGTAAGAACATATTGAGTTACGAACATTTCATCCTCTCTTTCCAGGTATGGCCATTTCTCAGGAATCAACCGGAAAGTGCAGCTCACCTACCTGCCACATGGGCAACCCAAAACCTCCAGTGAGGAGGAAGGTAAAGCATGAGTATCTCTGAGTATGGATTTAATTCCAGAACGTTAACCTGTGCCAAACCTACACCGTGACAACTAATGTTAGAAAAAAATCACCTCGCGATATGCGACGTTTTTGCGATTAATATCGCAATTCTTTTAAAACAAGACATTTGAAATCTTTGTCAAATTTCCACACTGTCTATGAGTGAGTCCAATGGCAAGAATGAAAATTGTCTTTATTTAACAGACTATATTGGTAGATAATAACAATTTCCATTTGGCTATTGTATAAATATCGAAATATTTGTCACAAATAATTGAAGTATCACATTATGTTTTTCAAATATCATTCAGCCCTATTCAATAAGCACATCTTATACACAGCTGTCGATAAATATAAGTGAGGGCTAACCTTTGTTTTAGCAGCAAATATCTTTAGATACAGGAATTATAGAAAGTAAGTTGAGCTAAATTTTAGTCAAAATGATGACAAAAATAGGAAAGACTAATCTAAGAGTCTGAAAGGCATGTAGTTTAGTTGTCTGTGGCTAACCATGCACTATAGGGTGAGTCCGTGGATGTCTTAAGATGTTGCATTGCAGTCCTGCTATGGTAATATTTAAATTCTGCTTTGCAATACTGACAGACGACTGCATTCTCACTCATTTTTAGTGTTAAGGGCCAAAATAAAGAGCATTTATCTGAGATGGCATCTTCCTTCCACCATATTACCGAGTAATTCAGGCAAATTTTAAATGATGTTTTTATTTGTTTTATTTGGGTAATTGATTAATGGTGACAGCTCTGGGCTGGATGTAGTTGGGTATCATTTAAATGAGCGTATCAAGAAGAATCAGGAATTTTTATTGTCATTGGATAGAACAATGAGCAGTGTAACACGATATCAATGAATAAAAAACGAGGTAGAATAAGGAGGAGGGAAATATATGTATATTTTGTACACAACAGACTCTAGGAAATGGGCTAGTAACAAATAGTATGAGTGACAAAGTCTGAGTTCCGTAAGTTGTATGGGGGGGGGGGGGGGGGGGGGGGGGGGGGTAGAGGCTGAGCTGGCTCCCACTTAGACAGAAGTTTGTCTTATGTGCGTCTGCCCCCCTCCAGACTGCCGAAAAGTGGACCCCTCTCTGCTGCTGGTGCTGAAGTGGGGCGGGGAGCTGACCCCAGCAGGCCGGGTGCAGGCCGAGGAGCTGGGCAGGGCTTTCCGCTGCATGTACCCCGGAGGACAAGGTAGCTGGACGTGCGGCGGCGCCTGCTCTCCCAGTGCAGTCCGTCCGCCACCCTCATCCTCCTCTTAACGCCACTGCATTCCTGCTCTCCCAGTGCAGTCCATCCGCCACCCTCATCCTCCTCTTAACGCCACTGCATTCCTGCTCTCATCCTCTGCGTTTGTCTTTAATTCTGATATTCTCCCTGTCCTGGTGCAAAATGGTGTCTCTCCATTTCTGTCACACTGTCCTGATATTTATTATACAGACGCTCCTCTACTTACGAACTTTCAACTTACGAACTTTCAGACATACGAACAAAGCGGACTGTAAGTACGACTTCGGGCCGCTACTCCCACCGCACAGCAGCGTAGCGTGCGTACTCCCAGCATACAAGTTCTTTGTACTTGCGTATACCATTAAAATGATGTTGAATAACGACTTACGATCATTTCAAATTACGAACGGCCATTTGGAACGTATCTCATTCGTAAACAGAGGAGCGTCTATTTTCTATTCTTGGTATTCACCCTGTTCCAGTGTTAAACTGTAGGATTACTCATTTGTGAAAGCTATATGTACTAAGATTATTATTATTTAATAATAATAATTAATAATATTATAGCACCCATTCATTATTGTTACCCAATCAGTCAGTCAGGGCTGTGGCAAATCCCGGGAGGTAACAGGCTAACCCACTGTGCCACTTTCATTTCAGCTTGTCAGAAGGAACCAATCGATCTACTTACAGATTGCTTTCTAAAAATGACTTTCCATTTTCCACTCCCATATAAATAGATGTTGAGCCCGTAAACAGGACATTCGTCTCGGTGTGGCGTCGAGCCAATAAGGGACGTCCTCCAGAGAGGAGCTTCACACTTCAATCACGCGCCGGGCAGCCAGAGAAGGCGCCCAAATACCTTAGCTACTAACAGCTATAGTAAATAAACCATAAGTACAGCAGCAGCCGTGCCAGGGTCTATTTTCTGAATGACATGTGCTGCTCCTTCCTTGTCCTTTTCCATTTCCGCTGTCTATCTGTGGCGTCACTGCTCCTCTTGTGGCTGGGAGGACTCACTGCATTCAGGATCACCTGAAGTTTATGTATTAATTTTTCTCCTGTTTGCATGAGTAATGTAGGAATATCAACTAATTTACCATTACACTTGCAATGGTGAACCAATTATTTCTTCAGTGGGAAGTGCAAATTTGTGTCATATTTTGTTAATATGCTAAACAAGGCTACACACTTTGATCCTTTTAAAGGGACGTAAAATGTAAATGTTCTCTGTGTGTAATTTTTAATAGCTGCTTTACTTGCCAGCTGCCTGACGAGGCTAAGGTTGGCCCAAGCACTCGTGACCTGACACCTATGCTTATCCTGTTTTCAGCTAAATGGACTGTTTAAACTGTACGTCCCAATTGCAAGTGTTCTGTTAATTCTCTTCTGCATTTCGTTAACCAGATGGTAGTCGCAGGTCCCTGGGTTGTGAGTCCCCTATTGGCTGTGGTAAGAAGGATTATGGACCCCCCCCCCCCCACCTGCTTGCTGCTCTAAGCTCATTTCTTGCGTTGGCCCTAACATATTTAATACCTCCCCAATTCTGAGTGTCCTCAGTCACATTCATCATCATTAAATGCACACAGAACCAAAAAGACACTTCAGATACCGTCATTCAGAACAAGATGGTCGGAAACGCCTACAAAAGCCGCGATTGATAAAAAGGAAATGTAACCGGTATCTGTTGGTGGTCAGGAAGTTCCATGCTTAGGATTAGCTAGCGCCATTTCTTGTTGCAGGGTTAGCTGTTGGTAACTGCTGATGCAGAATCCCAGTTAGTATCACCAGTCCTCGTCTCGAAGAGCTGGAAGTCAGGGAGTGTTTCTGGGTGAGAGGTGGGTCGTGGAGAAACTATGGCAGTAACAGCCATTTACTGACCAATGATACGATTTGCAGTGCAGGAGTTGGCGGTCCGAGTCGCACAGAGGCCTCAGGGCTTCCGGGCAGGTGACATATCAGCGGCACAGACAGAATATGGGCAGGTTCTTTTGTCACTCCAGAGTAGGGCTGGGCGATATGGCAGAATATTTAATCACAATCTTTTTTTTTTTTCATATCAGTCGATATTGATCATTATAACAATATCATTTGTGTCTTTCCTTTGGCTCCTTGGTATTCCTCTTAAACAGATTCAGAACATGGAAAAAGGCAGCAAATTGAAATTGAACTGCAAACTGAAATCTAATTTTAATTAATAAATCGTACAACAATAAACTAAATTTAAAAAAAGTTGTTGTAGGCCATAACACTAGAAAAATGCAGGCAGAGGTTTGTTGCTGTTTTTTTTTTTACCCAGACTGCCCCGCTGCTCGTTCCAGGGCTCGGGTTTGACGTTACTAGGAGAGCTGCCACCCATCCCATAAAAACGCTGTGTCTTGTGTTTTTTTAACTAGTACGGGGTGTGATTTGTTCCATTTATCTTCAGATTGAAAGTGGAAATCCAAATTGCTGGTGTCTCCTACTGTTGGTGGTTATATTCTGTATGTTCTGCTGCGTGGCAATGCTTCAGGTCTTAGTTGGCAGGTGTTTTTGGCAGTGTGTACAGTACACAGCACCAGTCTGCTGCGTGTCGGACTTTAAACTGCGAAAAGTATAGCCACAGCACCAGGTTTTTTACCTTGTTTGTCCACAATATCTCCTTTATTAAAAGATGATGCGTAGGTTGTCATTCTTAAATGACTACCATATGATTGGTTGGAATTGCGTTCGACCCTGTGATGCGATAGGCTGATATGTGCTATGAAGCAATGTTCCTTATTGACAGTTGAGCAGTTTTTTTTTTCTCATTTTCTTCCCGATTAAATTATATATGACGATAAATTGATATATGGATTATATCGCCCAGCCCTACTGCAGAGGTTGGTTTGAATGGCAAGGCTGTGAATTATGACAGAATGTTCTAAAATTAGGAGTGGGGATGCATGTCTTTCATTTGAATTCTGCTGTGGCGGATTAATCCTGTTGATGTAATACTAATGTTTGCTCAGTCCTACCATGAAAAAGAACCTTTTCCCCAAAATGATGCCTTTAACCTTTTGGAAAAGGTCCATGACCCCTTTCAGGAACTTTTATTTTGTAACATTATGATCATTTGAATGTTGTTTTCCGCTGTTTCTTCATCATTATAGTTTTTGTTAGGTGTTATTTGGGACACAGGATTAAGGTGTTAACTTTTACTGCATTCAAATCAGACCCATGGCTGGCTGCTGGGATCTGCTTGGATCGCAGGAACCCGTGGTCTGGGGCTGCTAGGTGAACTTCTTCACAGGTCACTGCTCAATCTGCTGGTCCCAGTTTAACAAACCTGTGATCAGTGCTGTCCCAGTCCATCTGGACAAGAAACTGGGATGGGGGCTTGAGGGTGGTGGTGGGGAGGGCTGGGTGAGATTTAGTACCCAAAAGTTTTTATTTATGGGGTTGCAGCCTGTTCTGTTGTACATAGAAGGTCTAGAAACTTCTCTTCTAAATTTACATTGAACTCCTGAAGTGGTCCATACTTCAATGAATTGTGTTTCTGAAAATATTTAATATGGGTGATTTTTTTTTTTTTTGTACTGTCAATGACCTACAAATTTGAATCTTGAATTACGTGCTGTCCTTCGAAGGGGACATTGGTGTTATGAGGTTTCATTCACAGGGTGGAGTCACTGGGGAATCCCGTTGCTTCTCCATCCAGCAAATCGTGTCTCTCCTGGTACTCAGATCACCTCGCAATGTGTAACTCTGCCGCGCTGGTGCTGCTGTGAGATTGGCTTAGAGGGCGCTTGGCCCGCGTCTCCGGTTCTGGTCCACCTGACGCTGTCCGGTCTCCTCTAGGGGACTACGCCGGATTTCCTGGCTGTGGCCTCCTCCGTCTGCACAGCACCTACCGGCACGACCTCAAGATCTACGCCTCCGATGAGGGAAGGGTTCAGATGACCGCGGCTGCCTTCGCCAAGGTCAGAACAGGCCCACGGTGCTCAAGGCTAAACCATAATGCAGCAGATTCGATTAGTTTAGATGAGCCTCTTTTTAGGGCGTCATGATGGCACAGTGATCAGAACTGTTACCTCACACAGTTTCCCCACACAGTCCAAAAACATGCTGAGGTTAATTGGAGTTGACAAATTGTCCATAGGTGTGAATGTGTGTGTAAATGTATATATTGCATTGTGGAAACCAAATGTCCCCATAATATGATATGAAAAACACCTGTTACTTCGGGCAAAATCAGTTTTATTAAAATCTGTGACAGCAAGCCCATAGAAATTAATGGGGCGTCCCCATTTTTTCCACCTTGTGGGGATTTCTCAGGTCCCCACAGAGATCTGTGAATGAACTCAAAAAATGAAAAATGCCAGAAGTCTCATGTTTTGTTTGGTTACTCATGGTTAAGGTTAGGGCTGGGTAGGGGTTTAGGTCGCCGTGTTTGATTAGAGTTTTCCCCATAGAGATGAATGGGGAGTCCCCACAAAAATATAATTACAGACCTGTGTGTGCATGCGTTTGCGCGTGTGCACACCCTGAGAAGTTGTTATTGACTTTCTTAGTGTAAATAACTCTTAAGCAGACACACAAAGTGTCTTTTAGCTTGTGGCTGTCCTGGTTGTGTATTTCCACATAGCCTGTGTGTGCTTATATTGATGTGTACATGTGTGGTTACTTGCTGTCTGTGGGTGACAGGGCCTACTGGCCCTGGAGGGGGAGCTGACTCCCATCCTGGTCCAGATGGTGAAGAGCGCCAACATGAACGGGCTCCTGGACAGCGACAGCGACTCCCTCACCAGCTGCCAGCGCCGCGTGAAGGCCCGTCTGCACGAGATCATGCAGCAGGACAAGGACTTCAGCGAGGACGACTTCAACTGGGTAACCCGACCTGCTCCATCGGCAGGTCCAAAGCTGGCCCAGAGCAGCCGTTCTGAAGCACTGACCTCTGTTTGAAGACAAATTGTAAAACTGGTGATATAAAAGCTGTATCGATGCTCCTAATTCCCAAATAGCCTCTGGTGGTTTGGAAGGTGAATTACAGGCCCTAATAATTTAATTGCTCTGGAGGTATTTTTTTGTAAAAAAAAAAAAACCTCCCTTTAATTATTTGTGAGTATAATTTTATGAAAAGATCGATCTTTGCCTGTGCATTGTTAGTACTTCTGCTTGTCTGGCCTGTCATTGCTTTTTGTGTAAGCATCCAATTATGACCTGTGTATTTTTACCCAGCCAATAAACACCTCTGTTGTTCAGTTAGGAAGAATGACCTGCATGTGATGCTTGACGTGTGTCTGGCTGTGTCTCTGTGTATAGCTTGCCCCGACCAGCAGTCCTTCCTTGGTTAACTCCATGAAGGTGGTGGAGAACCCCGTGAAGACTTGCGACAAGGTCTACGCCCTTATCCAGAGCCTGACCTCCCAGATCCGCAGAAGACTGGAGGACCCCAAATCTGCAGGTCTGTCCCTCGACGCTGCTGACAGTCACACACGGACACGTGGATGGTTTCTGCTGTCCTGAGTTTGGTGTCCCCTCAGAATCTCCTCCATCCCTGCGGCTTTTCTGGCAAATTCTAAATGCTCAGTCAAACCCAGCTGACTCAGGCACGCCCCCTACAGACCTGCAGCTGTACCACAGTGAGACCCTGGAGCTGATGCTTCAGCGCTGGTCCAAGCTGGAGCGGGACTTTCGGACGAAAAGCGGCCGCTACGAGATCAGCAAGATCCCGGACATCTACGACTGCGTGAAGTACGACGTGCAGCACAACAGCTCACTGGGCCTGGAGGACATGCAGGAGCTGTTCTGTTTGTCCCGGGCCCTGGCTGACATAATCATCCCTCAGGTGAATCCCTGTGTTTGGCCCCCCCTGTTCTCACCCAGCCCCCGCTTCCTTGGCTCACTCTCTGTGGCCTCACTCGTCGCTCGTCACTCCAGGAATACGGTATTCACAAAGATGAGAAGCTGGACATCGCCTATGCCTACTGCCTCCCGCTGGTGAAGAAGATCCAGCTGGACCTGCAGAGGACTCATGAGGATGAGTCGGTCAACAAGCTGCACCCGCTGTGAGTCCGCGCCCTACACCGTGAAGAGCGTCGCCTCGCTGTTACTGTGTTAGCTCTGTCAGCATGACTTTGGGGGGCATTTAGCGCTTCGCTCTGCAGATATGCCTCCACTACATGGCCGTGTTTCGGGGCAGGTATTCCCGTGGGGTGATGTCGCCGGGACGGCACGTTCGCACGAGGCTGTACTTCACCAGCGAGAGTCACGTCCATTCCCTCCTCAGCATCTTCCGCTACGGAGGCCTGCTTGACGTAAGCTCCGGGGGTGTCAACATATATTTGGTAGAAGCTTTTATCCGAAGCAGCATACGTTTTTTTGAGAAACCAGGATCACAGTCCCTAGAGCTGTTGGAAGTTAAGGGCCTGACCAAAAGCAGAACCACTCTGCAGACCCAGGGATTTGAACCGGCAACCTTCTAATCACAGCATCCTAATCTGCTGAACCACACGCTCCTCCCCAACACTTCAATGTTGGTGTTAATTTTATGTTCTAAGCACCACTAAATCATCACTAAATTTGTCCACTAGATGGTGCCATTGCAAGGTGTGTTTGACCTCTGTTCAGACTTTGTTTGTGTCTTGAGCAGGAGGAGAAGGACCAACAGTGGAAGAGGGCCATGGATTACCTGAGTGCGGTTTCAGAACTGAACTACATGACCCAGATCGTCATTATGCTATATGAGGACAACAACAAGGTAGAATCCCATACTTTCACCTCTCCTGTGGAGTAGCTTTGTGTTGCTACTAAGGAATGTTCTTCTTGTAGGACCCCTTCTCTGAGGAGCGCTTTCATGTGGAGCTGCACTTCAGTCCTGGAGTTAAGGGCTGTGAGGATGAAGAGAATGCTCCGATGGGCTTCGGTTTCCGCCCCGCCTCCGCCGAGGTGGGTGTGGCTTTGGGTCTCGGAAATCGGGATGTGGCTGGTGAAGGGTGGCTGACCCAGGCCTGCCTTCTCTCTTCCTCCTGCTCCAGAAGACTGACCCCGGCAGCCTGGAGGACCTGTCGCGCGATGAGCCGGATCGTGCCATGCTGCTCTCCGAACCGGCAGCTGTCCGGAGACGCTCGCCGCTCATTCGCAACCGCAAGGCCGGCTCTGTGGAGGTACTGGGGCGTGGCCGGGGCAGACTGGGGTACCCCATGACCCCGTCTACGGTCCGTCCATGATTACGTCATAGAATCATCATAATGTAGCTACAGCTCCTCCTTTCTTAGCGACTGTGTTCCGTTCCAGTGACCAGATCGTTAAGTGAAGTGAAACTCCAATTATAGCCTGGGTGTGACCATGACTGTGCTTATGACTTTACTTCAGTCTTCCAAACTCAATTTCTTTTGTCAGTTATGAAGTGGATTTATTTAACAACATTTCGTACTTCAAAGATTTCTCTCACTCCATTGTGCGTTGGTGTCAGGCATGTGAAGTTTGGTTGTAAGGGCGTGCATTTGGTTGTAAAATGATTTTTTTTTTTTTTTATTACCGTCGTATTTGCAAAATGGTCACTAGCTGACGTATCGCTAAACAAGGAGTGGTTGTACTTGTACTGGTTAAGCAGAAGTTGCCGGTTGACTTGTTCCCCTGCGCTGACCATGCCCACGTTTCTCTAGGTGCTTTCGGATGCCTCCTCCAAGGCTAGCAGCTTCAGGTTCTTCCCCTCCTGCCCCCAGCACCCCCCGGAGATGAAGCAGAGCGGATTAGGTCGGTGTCACCTTTCCTGCTACCGGTGTCACACTCCTCTATGTTAATGATCCTGTCCAAGGTCACAGGAAGTCGGCTTCTGGGGGTCCTGCGACCTATGGAAAAAAATCTGCTCCCGGTGTCGCGGGTGGAAGGTCAGATGGCGGCCTGCCCCCCCCCCCCCACCCTGTCCAGCGTTCCATCCAGCTGCCGTGGAGTTATGTCGGGGCTGTAACGGAAATAGATCCAAGCAAAGGCATCCGAACAGCTTGACATTGCGTAGCAGCCTGCAAACACAAGCGTGATATTTATAATTCACATCATTTTAACGAGTTGCTAAAATTTATTTAAAAATGCTAGCGTGTGCCAAGGAAAGTGTTTTGTTCGCAGAGGGCAAGCAAGCATGACGTTGGGGGAGCGACGTATTCATACGCTTGTGGTCGGCCTTTGGGTGGGGTGTACTATAGGGATGTTATTAAATTTAGCTGTCACAGCCCCCCACCAGGACAAATGCCCTGTGTCAGCAGTATGTAAAGATGCGCTCAAGGCTAAAGTCATGTGCTACAGGGTGCTCTATCACGTTTTACTCCATGGCATGTGCATGCACTGTTTCTGCAGTTTTTGCAAGTTATCTCTTGTTGCGATTGCGCAACTTTTTTGCACTGCAGTCAGGGCCCAGAGGACTGCTGTGGCGCCACCTGGCTGGGCAGGACTGGATGCATTGCGGCTCAGAAACCTGCGACGTTTTCTGAATAACTGCATGATCTGTGGTGGTAACTAACACCTTCCCTGCCCTCCCCCCCCCCCGCCCCGTGGTTCTTCTGCACAGGCCCCCAGTGCACTGGAATCTTTAGCACCACCGTCCTGGGGGGCTCCTCCAGTGCCCCTGACCTGCGAGACTACGCTTGCACACACTGCAAAAAACTCTTCTCTGGCAACCAGGGCCACGAGGACGGTAGGTGTCCTTGATCTCTGAATGCCGTTGCTGTGGAAATGAAGAGACCGTCGTCTTGGCGACATGTTCCAAAGCAGCTGTGAATTGCCAGTGTAATTAAGTACCATAGGAAGGATGCAGTGATGTGAGCGTCAGAGAGCGCCTCCCTCATGCTCTTGCCTGGAGAGCAGTCCCTCAAAAACTCATGTGTAACACTCTCTGCACTATATGGTCACCTGTGTCTCACTGAGGTGAACAGAGGAAACTACAAAGGCAACAGATCTCCCCAGGATGGCCGAAGATGACCCCTGTTTGATAGTGTAGATCCGAAACACCCTAAAAGTATTAAAAGATTGTTACCTCATTTCTTATATTAAGCTCTGATATAAACAAAAACCTGTCATAGCTTTTACTTTTAATAACTCATAATTTTTTGGCATTCCACAGTTGTTAACTAATTATTTTTAAATTGAGCTACAGTGAAACCAGCTGTGTTTTATTAAGGTAACCTGGCTACAAATGTTTTCTATGGAGCCATCTTTCCCCTTTACACGATTTCATTAGCTACACTTATGGAAATAGCCACTAGGGGGCCCTAAATACCTGTTTTGTCTAACCGTTTTGCTAACCATTTACCGAATGTGTATATTTACAGCGTGCTTAACCTTGGAAAGCTAAAATGAACATCTGCTGAGGTTATAACTTGCTTTTTGTAGCAGTATGTAGAAAGCAGCATGTGAAAGCTTACACGTTACCTCGCACTGTAGAGCGGAGAGGCTGGAGCTGGTATGGGGGAGAGAGCCTAACTGCTGCTAGAACAGGCACCTGATACTGACATCGGTGCACGGCTGCTTTGTGGCCTAGATGATAACATGCGTGACTTTATTCTGTAGAGACCAAATGGGAGCATTAGGAATAAATGACTTTCAACATCCTATAATTTATTATCTTCAACCCTTTCAGAATCCACTGCTCTGTTGTCCATGGGGTATTGCTGTAGTAGTAGAGATACAGGCTTTTTCCCATGTTTGAATGTCCTGGAATGTATGTTCCTGTGTATTTAGGAATCTCCATGAGGCTGCCTCTGTGTATATATGAACCTCCATGAGGCTGCCTCTCTGTATTTACGAACCTGCATGAGGATACCTCTGTGTCTTAATCAACCTCCATGAACCTCCATGAGGCTGCCTTTATATATTTATCAACCTCCATGAGATGCCTCTGTGTATTTTTTTATTTTAAAAAGTGACTTAGGAACTGATTTTTAGTTAGGCTGTGTATCTCGTGC
>JAODJU010000018.1:15894928-15936376 GCA_026776725.1 Gnathonemus echidnorhynchus | reverse complement strand
GGGGGGAGGGGGGGGGGGGGGGGGGGGGGGAGGAGGGGTATGACATCCGAGCTGGATGGGGGTAGAAAACCACCAGCCTCTAGTCCTCCCTGAACAAGATGCCGTAGCACACTTCTGTTCGCTCGCTAACCATCCCAGCATGCACTGCAGCACCTCACATTATTATCTGCACACAGATCCAAAACCAGCGTCACTCAGTCCACAAAAGAGCGAGAAGGGGCCGCCATGCACCGCTGGCTGCCCCCGCAGTGCTCACCCGCAGCCACTCTCGCCACACAAGCATGCACGATACGTATCCTCACTGCATCTATTGCATTAGTTGAGAGAGAAAGCCAGTTCGTATGACTACAATAAAACACACAACAAATGGAGGACATCTACAAGAACTCTCTCTCTCTGGAAGAGGCACCTTGATAACTCATTCTCATAACAAAATCTGAGTGCAAAAACTGAAAAATAAAACAAGACCTGTGGGAATACCACTTAAAAACATGTAATATAAATCAATCATTAACTTAAAAAATGTAGCACGTTTAACAAGCACAAACAAAAACACCAAAACTTCAATTATACAAGAGATACTTAAAATATGAAACAATTACAAATGTTTTGAATATAATGCATATGTCTTATCTAAGCTAGTTATGTATAGCCCCTCGAAATGCAAATTTATCCATCTTCAGGGCTAACAATAAGGGCATTTAAATTTGTTGAAAGCATATTTACATTTAGTACATTGGCAGTAATATTTCAAACAGATTAACTTTCTTATATAGTACTTCTGCGCACACATTTCAGACAGTATGATAGCTAACAGGTCATTGTTAAAGCAGTTAATATGGTCCCTACAACATGTGCTTTTTAATTACTACACTTGCAGATCTCTGTTGTAGGCTTTCGTTCAGCCCCAGTCAAGAAAAACCAGCTTTTGCTAGGTAAAGCGTTATTTGTACATTATCTTTATTTAAATTTCCTGCCACCTTTGATCTTTCGTGACCACTGGCTGCTGTAACAGCCATTGAAAGAAAGAAACCTCACTGCGGGACCTCAGAGTCAAACAAGGCTGGTCCCTCAGCGTATATGGGAATTACAGCTACAGTAGAGATCTGCCATTCATAAAGAAATTCAGGAACTCTAACCAATTCAGGAAATAAAATAGCATCATTTATAAATCTGTGGTCATACTGGCAAATCAACTGGGTGGGATCATGCTCTGCTGGAGGGGTCCAATCCAGGACAGCAAACACAGATTTTCTTAATTTATATATGCTGCGAACAGCAAAAATGCAAAACATCCAATATCATGGACAGTTTTATACACTTTAAAACAATCCAGCTTGGCCAATAGTGCGGCTTTTAACAGAAGCTGGACATTATTCAATTACTGGGCAATAAGAAATGTAGAGGAGACTACTGGTCCATTGATTGGACAGTGGAAAATGTAGAGGAGGTAGCATGTCCACTGATTGATCAGTGGGAAATGTAAAGGAGGCAGCAGATCCACTGATTGGACAGTGGGAAATGTAAAGGAGGCAGCAGATCCACTGATTGGACAGTGGGAAATGTAAAGGAGGCAGCAGATCCACTGATTGGACAGTGGTAAACACAGCGTAAACAAGCAGGTGAAACAACTTCCTTCAACTCCTCATTAAGTAAAATTTGCCTCACATCCTTACAATATCACTTTATCACAGTAGTCATTATTCATCTTGTGTTTTACGCACATTTCATAGACATATTTAGTCTTTTGTAGGCTATATCCAGCTTCTGAAGCTACTGAAGAAGACCCATTGCATACAATCACCTAAATAAATGCAAGGTCAGATACACTATAGATGCGTCAGAAATTGCATACTTACACAATACATACTGAATTTCATTTGAAGCCTACTACTCGACCATTAATGTAGTATGTACTGTATGTATGCTTGAGAGCAGTATGCATGCACTCAGACAGACTGTGGTCACCATCTTACATATTACCTGACTCAGATATTTACCAATGATTTCGCTTGACCCCAGTGAAAGTTAAAAACTATGTCAATCTATAAGAAATTTATTAGAAATTTTTGACGGTCTTTGCTGCTCCAATGACCTTGTGGGATAGAGTAGCATCCATCGCTTTTACATTTCGGAATTTCGCAGAATGTAGTGTGTCATCCGGATACCATTCGCTTACTGTCTCATCCATACTGAGGATTCAGACATACTTCGCACACTATATTTCGCATACTACATAGCAAACAAGTATGCGATTTTGGATGCTCTAAATGTGAAACCTGTAGCTCAACATCAAAACACAAGCGTTTAGTCTAACTTTTAGTGTCTTTCTAATAGTCTTTAATCTCAACCGAAGGAACACAAAGATCAGAGCACAGCAACCTGCAGAAAAAGCCAAGTAGAACAAAACATACACTCCACCTCAGTAAAGCTGGGAAGGAATAAATCTGCAGTATTTATGTAGTATGACTATGAGAGCCTGGGCAGAACTCCATACAACAGAATTTTTATTTTGCTTTTACTATTTTCTTGTCTATTACTTTTGAAAACTGACCTCAGTTCTAACTACCTGCCTAAAACTACGATGATCTACATACATAAGAACCAATTTGCTGACTCTAAACATTTATCAATATAATAATTACATCCATTTTTATATTGAACCACAAACCAAGACTATTCATTAAACACTTTGCAACTTGCAATACGCGGCACAATTTCATTTCAGCTTCACCATATAAATAGCTGCAGATAAGGAACCTTTTTTAAAGCATTTAATCAAAACCCTGGTTCATTTATTGTTTTCAGTCTGTCTGTTAAGGTTTTCGGTTTATATATTTTTTGCCCCCAAAGCTAATCTTTCCCCTTAACTTTGTTAATGGGTATATCCAGGGTTCAGCTTCGGTTTGTGGGTATGTAGGTATGATATGAAGTTGCTTTCAAATTACTTTGAAGACATTTAAATAATCAGGTTCTATATTAGTGAATTGTGATTTGTGCTGTTCATTACAGAATTCTGTGCATATACACTGTTTCTTGCTGGTCCCGCCACCATGGAATGGCCTCTGGTACCTCAGAGAGTTAAGTCGTGATTGATCCTGTCTGCTAAATCCTCCATACCATGAAATTTGTGTACATCAACTATCTGTCAGAAACTAAGATATGGCAATAATTAGGAATCAGATGGGAAATATGTAATATTATACCACACATAACCTTCATTATGAAAATATATATGGAGTGGTTTTGAAGTGGTTTTGCTTGGCTAAACAGTATGTGAGTCTCTGTCCACCAGCTCTGGAGATGCCAATAACATGAAAGAGCCTGAAGACCAGGAGGCTGGCAGGAGCTCAAAACTCAATCTTACAGGCAGGAAATGACTCGTCTTGCATGACAACTGTGCTGCTGCTAGCCAGAACCATAATGTTGAGATCCTGCTGCCTCTCATGGGTTTGCTGGTACCACTCTCGGGTCACCTCCGTGTCATGTGTGGGGATCAAAGTCACCTGTGTACAGAGGTTAAAGGTCATTGTGTGATTTTCCATGCAAAGGGCATCGCAAGAAAGTTTCACACGGAAAGTGAGCACGTCCGGGGAGGACATTAAAAACTGGCACTGAAAATACAACAAAGTAACAAAAAGGTACTGAAATAATAACATCAGAGCTCCTACCTGGAGGTTGGTGCCCCACTGGGCCTTGCCATCCAGCAGTGCGTCCAGAACGCTACGGCTTGGCTCTCCGCAGCTAGCGTCATTCCCTGTCACTACGTAGTAAGAGGAGCGCACACGCTTGAAAAATTCTTGGTCCACGTTCTTGGCACTGCAGTGATTAGGGATGTAGGCCAGGTCCACGTAAATGGGCGAGGCAGAGGACAAACCAGAAGTCGTTTTCTGAGAGCTTAAACCTAGGATGCAAGGAATAGATAGTAGTCATAGATTTCTTAGAATCATCTCTTGTGTTTCATGGTAGTCTACATTGCTTAACAGTAATATAGGTGATGAGTATAAAATATATTGGTAATGGATTCTATGAATGCAATGTCTACAAATCTATTAACACATTCATAACATATTATGATGCATTCATAAAGCATATTAAACATGGCTATTTTACTAAAAAGGCATAATACAATATAGCCATGTTTATTATGCATTATGAATGCTTTATGAAGTTCTCATCTATAGTGCACTACAGATACCTTCATAAGGCTATACAAAGCATTCCGTACCAAGCAATAATGCACTATGAAGGTATCCATGACAGCGTCACTGGAGCTTATGAAGTATTGTAATCAATGTTATAATGCATTATGTCAGTCAATAGAAGGTGCTGTGATGCATTATTAATTCTTAGAACCGATCATTATAACATATTATGAAGGTATCTGGTATCTAAATTAAGAAGGTATCTATAATGCATTGTACACGACAGCTTCATATGTTACCAGTATATCTGTTGCTCCCACCTGTGCTGTTTTTCGCACCATTGATCAGTCCTTTTCCTGGATTGTGGCTAGACCTGTATGTCTCATCCTTGTCCTCGCCTCTGGATCCTTGACTGTCATGTGTTTTGGATGGTTTTGATTTCTTTTCTGAATCTTGTTTTTTCAGTGAAGATGAACGTGGCAAAGAATCCTTAGTAGCTTGCTTGATAGGGGTGAGTGATCTCTTCGCCTTTGTTTCAGTTTTACGAACTGGGGAGGCAGACTTCGGCTTTCCAAGTGACTTTCTTAAGCCTTTGTTGGTCTTTAGGTCCTTTTTGAGCAACTTGTCTGCATAATTTTGCTGATTAGACAAAACCTCTGGGTCCACCATGCATACATCAGGGTGTGGGGGATGGGGTAAGGGGTCCTTCGGGGGTACAGGTGGGGGATCCTGAACCCTATGAGAGGATCTTGGTGAGGGTAAATGGGGATTTCCTCCACCAGTAACTGAAGATAATCTATCTACTGGCAGGTGTTCAGTGTCTTCGTCTGAGTCTAGATTGCCTTCAGCAGTGATTGATGGACATTCTTCAGTCTCAGGTGGCACATCAGAGTCCGACTGAGAGGGCAAGGATTCACTTACCGAAGTGGGCGGAGTCTCCTCTCCAGCTAAGCCTATGCCAGCTGCCATAGTGCCAGGAAGATGTTGAGATCCACTGCCATCTCGAAATCCACTGGGGACATGGTGGTCTTCCTGTTTGCAGGACTTCAACATAGAAATGCTCTTCTGGTTACCATGTCCCTGTGAATGGTGGCTCCCAGGATCTTCTTCTTCATCGTCACTGGAAAATCCATGTGGACTTGGATTAATGAAGGAGGGTGATATCTCTCCTTTGCGGTGTTTGTACTCAGATGATGAATAAACAGTGGAGGTTGAATAGCTGTAAGAAGAAGCCCCTGTACAGACATCCTGAGGAATGACAGTATCCTTTCCTGAGTCGCTCAGTGCTTCTGGGAAGAAGGAGGAATTAAATGTCTGATTGGTTGATGCCAAGGTTAGAGGGCGTGGTGGACAATCAAACTCTTGGTGTTTGTCCTTGGCTTCACCTTCCTCTTTATAATGCATTGTGTGAGCCCCTGGACTTGCTCCAGGCAGATTCTGTGCTTCTGACTCAAATCTGCTTCTCATTTCTGTCTCCTTTTCTTCTTCCTCCACAGTCCTCCTTGCTTCACACAAAGCTGATTCATTAACACTGGGTCTCTGGGCTGTTGCAGATGGAACTACAGGTGGGCTTAAGCTGACCTCTGTGGGCCCATTTGCTGTTGATGATTGCATGAATTGCTGGGAAGGAGGTGTATAAGAAATTGGTTGATGGGGGGAAGCTGATGTCAGCACATCGGGGCTTTCCTTTGGGCATAAAACAGTGAATTGCTGCTTTGTGAGCGCATGAGTTTCTTTGCTCTTATCTCCAGCCTCCTCCAAAAGATATTTATTATCCAAACCTTCTGGCTTCACCGATGAAACATCATGAAATACCCGTGCTGATTCCACCCCTGAAGACTGCAACAAGTTGGAGTAAGACTCTCCAGCACCAACACCAAACCGGGAATCATCAGTCCATTCAGGGTGATAGAAGATGTCAGCATGTGGTCCCTTCTCCTTTATGGTGCTTGTCGAACTCTGTTTTTTGCCATCTACAACAGCAGTGGTAGGTGGGAAGGCTTTCACCTCCTCAAAAGGACTAAGTGGTGAGAATTTGGTGAGGCTTGAGGTGGACTCTGCAGTTGTGGTAGCCGTCATCAGCTTGTCAGACACCTCCAGGTATTCGTCTTTCATTAAACCCCCAGAACTTGAAAATGGAGAATCCATCACGAGGGAGTGCTCATCTTTGAAAGAAGAATAGTCTAGACCAGCACTGTCGTAATCGAGCTTGAAGGAGTCTGAGACAGTGGCAGGTGTTTCTAGCTCTTCTCCAAATTGACGACTGGTTGAAAGAGAAACTGGGGTAGAGGAGGAGTAACTGTAAGATGAGGAGGAAGAGTACGCTGTGGCAAAGGTAGTGGTGTAGGTAAAACCCAAGGGGTCAATGTCCCCTGCTTTCCTACTCTCAGGTGTCTTCTGCTTTTCAGACTCAGCATCTTTTTCATTGTGGTACGGCTTTTCTTCACATTGTTTACTTGAATGATCAGAGCTGTAACTTTCCTGGTCTTTGATCCCTAACTGACTGCCAAGATCATACTCTTTGCTGTCTCCATAAAAAACATATTCTGGCCTCTCTTTAAATCCCGAGGATCCCAATTCAGTGTAGCTTCCACTGAAGAGAGAACCAGTATCAGCTCTACTTTTCTCTTCAAGGGCTTCAGCTTTTGTGTGTTTCATATGGCTGTCGCTGTTGGACCCAAAAAGTTCTGATGAGGAAGGTTTTGGTTGAAGGTCAAAGCTGTGTTCAGGCTTGCATGTGAAAGTCTGGCTATTATCATCATCTTTTTTCATTCCTGGGTGTGTTATTTCAGCAGATTTACCATACGGGCTTACACATTCCTTCTCAGATCTCTCTCTGGAACCTTTTTCGACATCGGAATCACTGGCATCTTCTTCTGTCCTTTCTTCCTCATCTTCATCCTCATCTTCTTCATCTTCACCCATTATTAATCTCATGTCTCCGCTGATTGGGGCCTTTTCTTTCTCAAAGTGGTGCATCATGGACTGACTTGAGCAAGAGTACTCAGATGCATGAACACCTAAATGCTGCTCTGGGGGCTTCTGGGATGGCTTACTGGCATGGCTGTCAAACTGAGGTTTTGGAGCGAAGAGGTCTTTTTGCCCAAGAGAAATCTGACTTGAAGAACTCTTGACATCAGTATCAAATGGGTATTCTTTCCTTTTCTCTGAGTCAGTAGTTTCCTCCCCTTTCACGATTTCATCCTTTCTGGATTGATTTTCACTGACACCATACTTCTGTAAAGCATCCACTGAAGGCTGAGACTCCAAATTGCGTTGCTCCCATATAGATGATGATAGTTCTTTTTTGCTGTCCATGCCAGAGAATAATTTTTCAGTCTTTGGTGACATCTCATTTTTTACTTCTTGTTGCTCTAGTGAGCTGTCTACTTTTTTCACTTTGTCTAGATCTGTGGACAAGTCACCAGGGTGCACCTGCTTATCACTTAAGGCAAATGAGTACGGATCGATTTTTCCGGCTGTTTTATTTTCATACATCTCTGTGTATGTAAAGCTCTTGACAGATGCACAAGGAGTATCTTGTCTGACTTCCTGTTTATACTCTTCCTGCTCGAATGTATCATGGCCATGATCTTTTTGTTCAAGGAAGGCACAAGGACTTAAATGAACACCCTCCTTAGTCTCTGCTGAGGGTGATGAGTATAAATAATCCCTGCTAACTGGCAAAGTCTCTTCTCTGGGAGAACATGACACAGAAAATCCAGATGAACTTTCAGATTTTCCCAGAATATCTGACTGTTTAAGTGTCTTGGTGTCCTCGCCACCTTCTGACAGATCATGTCCACGTGGGTGGTGGCATTCCTCCTTAAAACCAAATTCATAATCCTTCATGATAGGCTTTTCATCAGGATAATATTTTAATTCACTGTCACCCTCCTGTAAAAGCTTAAAATCATCTTTGCCTGGAGATTCTTGTTTTGTATCTGTTTCTTGGTGAAAACACGAAAAGTGTGATGAAGTTTCTTGTTCACTCTCTTTTTCAAACTTTGCCTTGTTCCCTGTTTTCTCATCTATTTTCACAGTATCACACACTGTTTCTTTGGTGCGATCTTCCCTTTTGTCTGAACATGGTGATTTAGGTTGGGCGGTTCCTGCATTGTCCTTTTTTTCCATATATGAAAATTCTAAATCAGTAGATACATTATCACTAAAAGTATAAGTAGACTGGCGGTGAGCAGCTTCTGGTGTAGTCTCTGTCTTATTAAGCAATGCGCTTTGGTCTTGTTCCGCTGAATTTCCATGTGTGCATGTAAACGGTTCTTTATGATCAGCATGAAGTGACGTTTCCTTAAGTGATGATTCAGCACAATGGTCTAGTTGAGCTGTTAGGGCACTCTGGGAATAAAGATTTGATGAGGAATCATATGTTGGTAAATCTAATTGGTTGGACTCTAGCGATAATGGCCTGGACCCTGCTCCACCAGTGTGTTTAACTTCCTCTTCTTCATCTGAGTACAAATCCTGAGTTTCATGTTCTTTACCTAATAAAGAGGTATCCATTGTGGGTTGCAAGTAAGAAGTAACAGAGCTTTTGTTTTCGTGTCCTTTTTCTGCTTCTTTCATATTTTTCTCTTTGGTGGACTCCTTTCTCTCAAGAATGTCATCCTCATCTAGAAATCGACTCTCTCTTTCCTCAGTGTATTTAGTTTTATTGTACACTCTGAGATCCTCATAGTAATCCCCTTCGGTCTCGTCATCACTTTCTTCAAACATTATCCTTTCCTTTACAGTGCTCTTTGGTAGAGAATGTGATGCCTTCACTTCTGCATCACACTTTGTGTCTTTGTCTATCTCCTGTTCCTGTGCAATAGGTGTCTGCTTTGTGTCTTTTTCCAATGCTAGCCCTTCGTTCAGACCTGGAAGTGGTGAATGCTTGTGTTGGTCATATTCCTGTAGGTTCTGGCCAGTCTTTCCATTCTGATCACCACTCTCATATGTTGTGGTGACCCGTTGTTCACATTCTGTCTCCTGCTTTGTGTGCTGTTGCTCAAATGGCGATTTAATCTTCTCCCCTTCAGGGAACATCTGTAAAGATAAGGGACCTGGACTGGTTGGTCCAGACTGTGATGGGGAGGCCATTTTTATGGTGCTGTCTTCTGGGCTGAGGCATCTTTCCTCAGTCTCTGGGAAAGGAATGGACTCATTGATTGATGAGGCAAAGGAGGGTGGAGGAGATATCCTTGAGGAAATTGCCATAGCATCAGCTTTGGAAAAAGGAGCCTGAATATCAACTGGATATGAAATAGATTGTAGATCAGCTGCAGTTACTGCAACTGGTTGTGTCAAGGATGATGCAGGAGCTTCAAAATCTTTCTCTGTATTGTTAAACAACAGTGGGGATGCATATCCTTCTTGGAGCTTGCTAAGTGGAATGTCCACATTAGGAGTTTGGTCCTCATCTTCCTCCTCCTCTTCATCTTCCTCATCATGCACATGTATGGCATTTCCTCCATTCTCTGTCCCATGCACAAAAGGTTGATATTCCTCAGTAGGTGGCGATTTAAAACATTTATCCTCTTCTAAGGAGGAAGTAGGAGAAATAGTCCCTGCTGAGTGTAGGTACTCTTTTCCCTGGGTAGCTTCCGTGTGGGCAGATGATGGAATGCTGTTGACCACATCTAGGAGTGATGAGCTTTTACCGGTTTCAGTTTCCGTTTGGGTTGCTGTTACAGATGCCACAGATTGATCCTCAGCAACAGAGGTAGCAAAAGATGACAGCTTATCACATTCTGTGATGGAAGTAGCCAGAGAGACATGCTCCTCTTCTGCTAGGGGTGCTGCAACAATGCTGGTAGAGTACACTGCTAGTGCAGGATCTGGACCTCCCATAAAACTCTTTGCTGATAAATTCCCTGCCATGGGCCCAGCCGTTGCTTTAATCTCTCTCATGCCGTGGATGGCATCATAGGAACCTGGCTGATCAGGAACAGAAATGTCATAGCTGCTCATTTCATAGTGCAGGTGTGGTATCCTGTCTTCGGTCTCCTCGTGAATTTCCTCATCGGAAAGAGTCTGTTCAGTTTCAGAATATCCTGGAATGGTCTCATCTTGTATAAAGGAAACATGGTCTCCTGCAGTTGTCACACTGCCTATGTTGGGCAGATACAGAGTCTCATCCTCCTTTCTGGCTGCATAATGCTCCTCTGGAGGAGGCGGAATATTCCAGTCTTTGTCAAAATCCTCCTTGTCTTCATTGTTAATTTTCAGAGCTTTATCACTTGTATTTAGATTCTCCATCTTTTCAGCTTCTGCTTGTCCAGCTATCTTCGTCTTGTCCTCTAAACCTTCCTCAAGTTTAGCCTTCTTCAACGACTCCGTTTCCTCTTTGGGTGTTTGAAATTCATATTTTTGTATTTCTTTATCCTCATTTATTTTCCCCAGTTTCATGTCACCTGCCTCAGCTACCGTAACACTTTCCTCTGGTTCCCCTATCTTCAGATCACTCTTTACTTTCTCAGACTTCATGGTTGCATCCACATTCTCATATTTCTCTTCATCTTTTGATGGCTGCTGATCTGAAGGCTGCTTTGCCTCAGACAGGGATTCTGCCGCATGTGTGAAATCAGACTGAGGGACAATTTGCTCTTTTTCAGTCTCAGTAGGAAGGCTTGCAATTACAGCATCGTTTACAAGAGCCTTATCATGAACTGATTTGGCTTCCTGTTTTGAAATTTCATCTCTTTTAAGTTCCTCAAAGTCCCTGGTCAGATCTTCTGGAGAGGAGACAATGGAACGACTCTCCACTGTGGCTGGCATTTCTGATAGTGATGGTATCTCTTCAGCAGTTAATGCTTGATCAGTGGCTTGATCCTGAACTGGTTTACTTTTGGCTTTATCGGTCTTGGGTTTCGTATGACCCTTAGCCTTGTGCAGAGTCTTCCTGACTTCTGGAGTGAAGGGCTTCAGATCAGGTTTGGTGAGCTTCCTAAGCTCAGTCTTAGCAGTGTCCTTCTTTTTGTCTTCCTTTACCTTGACATCTTTTTTCTCATCTTTTTTAGACGTGTCATCTCTCTTAACTTCACGCCTTTCCTTCTTGATCTCCTTTTTTTCTTTTTCCTTCTTCTCCTCTATCTTGGACACCCTCTCCTTAGTTGGCTTTTTAATTGACTTCTCTTTCAGTAGTTTCTTTTTTTCCAGCTTTACTGGGTCAGATGTTTTCAGGGGTTTAGTAATTTTATCAGACTCTTTTAATTTCTTCTCCTTCTTTTCAATTTTGTTTTCCTTTGCAGAGTCACTCTTGGTTTCCGATGCATCCTCCTCAGCTTCTTTCTTAGAAACTTTAGCATGTATCTTAGGGGATGATTTAAGGCTCTCTTTGCTATCAGTTCTGTGCTTGACTTTTGTCTGTTTTATTACTGGTAAAGGAGCCACAGTAGATAGGTCCTTTTGAGTAGCAACTGGGTATCTCAAAAAATCCAAATGCTTTAGCTTTTCAAGTCCCTCAAATATTTTGTTTTGTGGTGCATTGCCAGGAAACAAGACTCTAACAATCTTTTCTGTGGGGCAGGCAGGGAGCCACACGACAAGAGCAGTGACCGATGTCAGGTAGGGAACAGATATCTCTGCCTCCTTCCCAGTGGGAAGCACGATACCAGTCTTTGCCTTACTATTCCCTGCCCATTTCTGCATAAGAAACTGCATTTCCTTGCTGTCCTTCACTGGGTTCAAAACGTACATGTCTAGTCTACCTACACCCAGTTTGTGGAAAAGTGTAATGGGCTCAATCGTATTGCTGACCACTCTGAAGAGAGGTTCGGGCTTAATTCCCAGTTTAGTGAGGTACTGAAGTGTGAGTGAAGCCTCTTCGATGCTCCGCTTCACCTTTAATGTTGACTCAGACATTCGTAGCTTCTCTGGTACATTGAAAAACACCACCCCTAGCTCTGGTGAGATCATATTCTTCATCCAGTCCCTATAGGTAGCAGAGCCTTGAGAGTGCTCCTCATCCTTCTCGGCTATCTTTCTCTGGAGGAGTCCATTGATCCCTGGAAGATTGTCTGCACCAATGTGGGTGAGAAGAATGGAGTCAACGCGGTCCAGGTGTCTGACAAGCTTCCAGAAGCATGACTTCCGTTCAGATCCTCCGTCTATCAAAATGTTGAAGCCATTTACAGCAAACAACGCAGAGTCTCCTCGTCCTCCAGGGAAGATGTAGCAACATGGCTTGGACAGCTTAAGAAACCCCCCAGATGTGGGCGGCTCTAGGAGGTCGAAGGGTGATGGGACATCCACTGTCTCCGAGATGTACTCCGTGAACTCAGTAACACCCTCCATCTCTGGCAACACTGGTTCCGGGTTCAGTCTGTAGTCCAAGAACTCTGGGATGAGTGAGCTGTGTTGCCTTAGTGAGCTCCAGCTCCCCTCTCCTTGACAGGACAGCGTGAGCTGGGCCCGCTGCTCTGGGTCTCTACTAGTCAGTAGGCCACTAACCTTCAAGGTGGAATGAGGGGAAGAAAAAAAAAAAACAGAATCAGTTCAGCGTACCATTTCAAGAGTTTGTCTTTTATTGTTGTCTATATTACAATTTAAGTGAAACACTCATTCCAGGCTGCTCTTAAAGATTGTACAATTAGCAGTGCTTCAGATTTAGAGACTACATTCTGTCCATGCTTGGAGCAAAAGGATATCGGTATTACCTAAAATATTGAACAAATACATTTGAGTTTGTTTATTCTCACCCCAAGACAGGAGAATATGGCAGAGAAGCGCTGAAAGGTGAACGGCCCACTTTGCAAGATGAGGTCACCAGTTGAGTCTGAGCTCTGGCCACTCAGAATCAGTAACTTGTGAGCAGATGAATCACAGATCAGGGAATGGACCTAGGTTGGTGGTAAGCAGGAATTGAGAGGGACAAGATAGTGAGGAAAATAGCAGATTGAGCCACTGAATCTTGGTGTTTATTAAACGGCCTCATGCATTTTAATTAAATAGTAATTTCACTGAAGATTTCCAGCAATAAAACGTACCTCAGAAACAACTGTATCCTCTGATGGGTTCACTAAGACAACAGTTTCAAGAGCATCTCCTTTATGATGTAGCGTTCTTTGGCCTGCAAAAAATACAAAGCAGTCAAACAAAAATAACTTGACAGTGTCCCATATTATCTATCTTGTCAGTGGTCACTATGAGTACCTTGTACTACCATTCGGTTTAGTGAACACTCTCACCATTTTTTAGCAATATGTTGGCATGTTCTTATAGATGTGCTGAACATGTGATAAAATACCATTTTCCCCCAGATAAGATCTATCAGGCAAAGCTAGAATTATGTTATGTACAGTAGAACTTGAGAAATGTAAATTCTATTTGAATCAGTTTTTTTTATAGACCAGCCCTACTTCAGTAAAGGAAGCACTATATTTTTTGGTTTTTGCATTTTTTTATTCTACAATTTTATTTTTCAGGTGCCAAGGTTTTTTGAATGGATTTAGGGTATTTTGAGGGTGCTGAATTCAAAATCAAATTACTTTTGCTGAATTCTAGTTCTTGAGATAATGGACATCCATGAAAATAATGCATTCCCCCAATGCGACTTGTGTGTGATAAGAAATGCAATAGATTTTGGTCTGTCTTTTGACTCTTTAACAGTGTCTTAGGTAATGAAATATACCATATAATTATTTTGTATTTTAATTCGTAGGCCTACAATGCTGTAAAAGTGACTTTTTAAAGCCAGAATTCAACTGTGAATTTGCGGAGGAAAGAAGTCGGCTACAGTCTAAGTTTGTCAACCCAGTCTTGGTTTATACCTAAAAAGTTCTGTCTTAAGTATATAAATACATGTAAAAATAGTGACTTCATCAAGAAGAGGCTGCATTTACCAAATGCATGAATGACACTGAGGTTTCGGCCTGGAAGAGTTTTGTCTCTGTTGTGAAGAACTACTTGGGTAATCAGAGCAGACAATTATGAAGAGCTGGTGCTGGATATGCTTGCCAACTTCAGAAATTTGGGAGTTAATATGAGCATAAAGGTGCATCTCCATAGCCATTTAAACAGATTTCCAGATAACCTTGGAGACTTCAGCGAGGAACAAGGCGAGAGGTTCCACCAGGATATGAAGGTGATGGAGGAGAGATATCAAGGCAGATGGACATACACATGATGGCAGACTGCTGTTGGAGCCTCCAACGTGATTGTCCCAATGACACACATTAAAGGAAATCGCATAAACAGTGTTTTTTGAAGCATTGACATTAATAACAGTTACTAACTAATTAATATTGTATTAATTAATCAAATCATACATAACGTTCCTGTCACTGTTAGATATTTTTAATTTCTTTTTTGTATGATGTTAGACTGTTTACTTACTAGCTGTAACTAAAATAAAAATATTCTTGCAATTCTGAATGCTTTTCAAACGTGTTGCATTAATTAACTATTAAATATCTCAGAAACTAGAGCCAATCTGGCAAAACCAAAGTCACATTCTTAATCAGCACCATAAACTTAATATAAAACCGTTCAGACATCGTTGGCACCAAGATCACTGTATACCAGTGTAATTGTTCTCCCTAAAGAAGCACCTCTGCAGGTTATCTGGACCACACGTGCTCTGAAGGCATCTGAGGTGCTCAAAAAGATGGTTCACGTCTACTCCTATTTTTACACATCCTGATCCTACTTAACTCTTTGTAGTGTTGATATATCTGACATCAGCATTGAGGCAGTCTTATCTCAAAGACCAGGCACTGCACCTAAGTTAGACCCATGAAGTCAGCCTTGGAAGAATAGAGACACTAACTTGAAGGTACAAACCACCCTTTTCAAGTCCTTACCAATCATAAAATCTGAAGTCTCTGAAAAACCCAAACGGTTAAACCCTTGCCAGGCCCACTTCTTTTCAAAGTTTGCTATTGCAAATTCTAATTACAGAAATTAGTTTTAAAAAACACTAAGGCTATTGCCTTATCCTGGATATGGAAGGGCACCATTATCTGAACCCCAAGGGAGGAGACAACTTATTACCGTGTTTTATCTAGTGTTTTAGCCTTTGGTTGCAATTAGGCAAAGCAGGATAATCCGCCTCCACAAAATGTGCCGAGTCACAAATTATGTGTCTGAAAGGAACGCAGAGGCTCTCAGCTCGAGTAGCTTAATGTCTCTGGATTTCCAGTGCATCCAGTAGCAGATTCAGGATCATTTTTGACAGCCAGAGTGGAAAAGGGACATAAAGGCCTTTGTCCTGGGCTGCTTTTGCCACCCACCAGCTGGGTCCTTACAACCCCTTCCTATGCCATACCAGCTATGGTATCACGTTGCCTTTGATTTTATTATGGATATGCTTTCCTCTACAGAACACATAGTGATGCGGTGGATCGATTTTCAAAAGCCTGCGGACTAATTCTATTATCCAAGCTATTCTCCACAATGGAAGTGTTCCATTTGGTTTCATCTACATAGGATCCCTGACGATCTTATCACTGACTGAGGGCCACAATTCACCTCATGGGTATGGAAGGGGTTTCATATGGAGCCCACAGGGAGTCTTTCGTAATGTCACCACTCAATAGATGAGTAAAACTTTTAAACCAGGACCTTCATTTGTTCCCGAAGACTCGTAATAGACTGGATTGAAGTAGATTACCTATCCAGGCCTAAGTATTCTTAGAACTGCCTTATTTGTTCCCCTCAAATTGGCAACACAAGGCAATGAGAATGTCTCCTATCTTCCACACTTCCTTGCTAAAAGCCCACCTGCTCTCCCAGTCACACCCAGCATTATCAATGGTAGCCCTGCAGCCCTATGTAAACTGCCGCCTGCTAGAATATGATCAAGTCCACAGCAATATCCGGTACCTGGGAGGGACGCAGCCCATAGGAACACATGGATAAAGGACCAGGACAGTCTGGACCTGGATTGCATCAGTGTGTTTCACCACCAGTATCCTGTGAAACCTGCTCACAGGCTTTAGAGCCTTATATGCTCTGGTTTAGGGTTTATGACTTGTTAACTTAATTTGCTGGTGATTTTGACTCTAAGCTCGGTTTATATTTTCACTAATTTGATTATTACATTTCTGTTCACATCCTTCCCTTTACATCTTGAGCGGAGTCCCAACATCAGTCACCAGGTATCCTCATTCGGGTACGTTTGGGAGACACAGCCTATGCGTGTGCAAGTTGTTGGTTTGCACTGGTTATTTCCCCTGTTCTCTAATTCATATAATACTTGGATCCTTCTAGCTAGTCAGTGTATCCAGCCCAATGTTACAATGCATCCCAGGGCAAACGGGAAGCTAGAAAGTCAGCTGGAAACCCGAGAAATGTGGGCAGAAAATCAAGGAAACCAGAATTCTGCGAAAAAGAAACAAAAAAACAAAAGGATTTAAATACAAGCATCCTAGATCAAAATGGAAGCCGGAAAACGGAAAATCTTACGCTAAACTGAAACAAAATGTTAAAATTGTGTTATATAACGGCTCACTTAAAGCAGCCACCACTACAGAGACTGATTTGACATTATTGCTGCTGGTAGGAAAGGGCCAATGGCCATACACCATGGGAGCAGCTTACGTGGCCTAGTGACGAGTGCTGTGGTCACACACCTCCAGGTCGCGGGTTTGATTCTATGTGTATTGAGTTTGCACCAGCCACTGTGGGGGGGAGGGGCTAGTGTCCTGCTATGTCTATATAAGCTTCAGAAACCAGCAAAGCGTTTTCACAGTGTCAGGAGCATCTGCTTCTGTGAGCATCGCACAAAGAGACCAAGTGGCTGTCAAATGAGCCATAGTGCTTCCCAACACATCTATCAGTTAAACGGTGTGTGAAGACAAGCTTTCAATTTCCTCAGTTTTAATGCCACAGCGCATGACAGCACATGAGGTTAAATTCCAGAGCAAAGTCTGTGTTATAGCCAGCTTCAGGTCCAGAGTGGGTACTGATATTTACTCTGTGTGATCTTTGCATCTACACTGTCCATCAGCTGATTAGGCTGAAATAATTCCACAGAGAACAAAAGATTCGAAGGACAATTTGCATCTCAGATGACAGAATATGATCCATATGATCACTGTAGTTACAGAAATAGTCAAGACCACATGGAGAAGAATGAACAAGGAGGAAGACAGTGGGCAGATTAAGCAGAGTTTGCCCTTTTACTCTTTATGATAGGATGGGTCATGTATGTTAAGAAGGTGGCCATTTTATGTGCCGATCACAGTGTTTTACAAAAGGAGGACATAGTTATTTTTTAATCAGTTTCAATAATTTATTTAGAAACAGAATAAAGTCACAGCACTTCTCCATGGCTCCAAGTCTGCCTGGAAGGTTTTTCCCCTCCAAAAGTTTGATGTGCAGCAGTAAACCTTGCTGGGGCCTGCGGGGGGTTACAGTGAAGCTCTGTGATTAGTGAGGTCCCAAATCCACTGTCCAGGGAGAGAGTGCACAATGACAGATGAGTATCGAACCAGTGTGACTAACCCGCCACAGCCTGAGGGAGCTGATGGTCTTCTCTGGACCTGAGGAATGACATCACCGTGGTGGACACGCCATACCCTCTACGACGGCTACTAGGACTGACTCTGCTACTGTACCGTGGGGAGGCCATGAGATCAAAATGGCCCATTTGATGGCCAAAAGTGTTCGTGAAATTCCTGGAGAGCGAACAGGAGAGGCATCCTCTCTCTCTTCACTCTTCACATCGCCATTTAGGAGAAAAGTTCATAAAGGAGAATCAATGTGTCTGGCATTACCTGGACCAACATGTGGTCATTTTCTATTTAGTTTATTTTAACCCATCTGGCTTTTAGAAGACTTCTACCAGAATTCAGTCCATTCTGCACAAGAACTTGGCAGCTGTAGTTTTCTTTCCAAACAACATCTAAATTAACACAACAGCAAGTGCCGTCCAACATGTCTTCTTAAAGTCCATATCTGCCCCTCATATTTGAGCAGGTCTTCCATTGCCATTTACAGAGATCTCTTGTTTGCCGATTTCACCAGCTCAGTTAGCTCTGCACACAGTTCCTGCAACAGCACCGCCTCTTTCCAGCTAGAGAACGGAGCTCTTTCATTGGCCGTTGCCATAGGGACGGTTGCCGCCCGCCCCGTCACACTGACCCAGTCTCCGTGCCGTCAGACGCATTGCAGAATTTCTGTGCAGGCGGAAAGCAGCTCGCTGCACGGCCGTGGAGAGCGGCGAGCTGCTGGGGCATCAGCTGACGGGCCGGTAGCAACCACATCCCAACCAGACAAACTAAATTAAGCATGATATGCCAGTGAACTATGTTTAACTGCAAAAATCAGAGCAGTCTGGCCCGTGGGGGGGCAGGTCATTCTCTCCACAGCCTTCAGGGAACCTTACAGTAATAGTAAAGGAATAGAGTAAAAACAAGGGAAAAGGGGGAGGGCATCTAGTGTAGGGAAATTATCCAGCTAGGACTCCCCCCACCCTGAACTGTACCTGCATTTACCCAGGGCCCATTGGCCGTCTGAGACTCACTGCACCCAGCCGTGACTCTTCCTTGCTGTGACTCCGCCCATCTGAGTCACAGAGCCTGTACTGCCTGCAGATGTAAGCTGTACAGTGAGGTGTTGATGAGCTGTAGTGTACCATGCCTTCGCTAACTACCCCCAGTAGGGGTAATTCCCAAGACCAAAGCATGACGAACGCACCAGGGCACCACAAAAGCACTATGGTGATTTGGGTAGCGTCAGGCTCAGCAGGTAGCTGGACCAGACTGGAAGGAATCGCCGTTTACTTGGTGAGTAACAAGAAAGTGCAGCCTGTTAGATGTGTGAAGCTCATTCATACGACCTGTGCCTGTCCAGTGTGAGGAAGCCTGAGAGGTTCTCATTTATGTCAGAGATACCTATACAGCTGTGCCTGTGGTTACACTCTCGTTAAAGCAGCCCTGTGGACATGTTTTAAAGCCCTCAGGAAGGACCCTTTCCCTGAGTTATGACTCCATGTCCCCCTCTGGGCAAACTCCATGGAGTCGTATTAGCTTTCCGTCATATTGCGTTATTGAGGTACAGTATGGAACCGGTATCATTTTTGCGAACGATTCCTTTATAGATAAACAACATCAGGGAGTTTATTAACACTTGCACACCCTGAAGCTAAAAATGTAAAGCTGCCAATGGCAGAGAAAAAAGAAAGACCCTAAAATATATTAATTTTTCATGCCTTTCCAAACTTCCCTGGAGACTGAGTAGATGTGTTTTATCAGCTGACCTCTGTCATCCATCTGATCTCAAGGACACGCCGACGACCCCCCCCCCCCGCAGTGAAATGAGGGGGGATGGCAGTCACGTCCTTCAGGGCGCCGCCAAGTCCTGGGTGAGGAGGGAATCTATGACTTCGGTCCCGTCAGGGATGCTGAATGGTCAAAATGTTACTTTGACAAGACGGGTCGTTTCCACGGGAACTCGCAGTCAGCGAAACAGACAAGGTTCCGATACATTTCCAACATTAAATGGTGTCATTTTACCAGAAAATTTCCATGTTACAGCAATGGAAACAGATGCTGACTACTTATTATCCGAGAGCGATTTGCAGATATTCTAGAGACAGGGTCACATGCAAAATCATGCCAATTAATTAAAAATAATGTACATATAAGGCAGGGGCTATATGATTAACAAACAGTATGCATCTTCTTGCACACAGCTGGCTCTCACCCCACATACACATTCGGCCCACATGTACCAAACCTCAGTCACATTTTGGCTGGAGATTCAGAACAACCCCAATATGGGTACAACAATTTCTTTAGATGTTCTGATGAATTCCACGAGTTTTCATGAGAGCAGTTGGGTCCTCATCCTCCAAGTTAACCTCCAAAAAACAGAACTTTAGCATCTAAAGAGCAAATACTACATAATTAATTAATGAATTAGTTTGAATAGATTAATATTACTATTACAGTTTTTGCAGTGCCTTTGCACACATTAACAGAGTGATAGCTCTCTGGTGCCATTCACTTACAGCACACTCATAACTAGATTTGTTGCTGTCAGAAATGACAGTTGTATTCCCTGGGCAGCTCTGTCATTTGGTCCAGTTACTGTATCTAAGCCATAGTCATCCCAAACCCACTAACCTGTAGAATTTCTAGAATGACTGGAAAGATCACCTGGAAATGTTAATAAATATGTCGTAACACTTTCTGTGAACGCCATGCCTATGAGAATTTATGAACACGGTTATAACACATTACAATGCATTGATAAAGCATTATAAACATGGCTATAAATATTTATAAAAAGGCATAATAGGCATGTGTTTCATGTATTATGAATGCTTCATGAAGCTCTCATCTATTGAAAAAGCATACTTAACATTTGATAACACCATAAGCATTGTTTTATTTCAGATCTACTGGTCAGTGTAGTTTTTACGCTGATTCTATTAACTTATTTACAATGTAAAGCTTTGAGAAATGCCACTTTTAACCGTTTTTTCCATCTTGGTCTTCTGCCCTCGCAGATAAGCCCACACATTGCCTGCTTTATCAAACTGCCATACAGTACAATGCATTTTACTTTTAAATTAGACAGAGACCTATACTTAGCAAATATGTTTTTCTAACTGCCTTGCTGGGAGAAAGAAACCGAAGTGATATATTGGGCTATGGGGCTGAGTTTTGCTGTTTTTATACATGCAATATACCTTTTTTTGTCCAAAATACACACTGGGGCTGCCTGGGCTTGAAGGTGGAGTTTATTTAGCATTTCATTATTCTGCAGAGCTTTTTGTGGCTTGTGCTTCTATACATCTTGTACTCAGGCATGTAGCCACATGGCTAAATTACGGGTTTGATTACACGCCCTCCCCCCGCCAATCGGTGAAATGAACTGAGGGGACCCCCCCAGTCAGCAAAATCTACCACAGCGGCGAAGTTAAAGCACCTGTTATAAGTAAGCTAGCTCCTCCGTAGCAGCTGCAACATTAAATCAATGGCGCCATTAACTGGATGAGGTGTGACTCCATTTCTGTGTCAGAGTTGATGCCATAGGCTGCATGTTCCAGTTTAATTCATATTTACCTCTTGGCCCCCCAGTGCTAACAGGAATGGCTTGGACTGAGGTCGTCACTGAGAAGGGCGCTTAGCCCGCCAGCCCTGGACTCCGCACACCTAGCTGTAAAACAACTCAATTTTCTCGCCAAAACAGCCGGTCACACAAATGAAATGAAAAGAGCCAATTACACGCCACTTGACGCCAGGCGATGGGTGATTCTCACCTGCTCATGTGCCCATTTCACACCAGCTCAGCAGTCAGGGAATTAGCTGTCATTGATGTTGGCCTACCTTTATTCCGCAGTTTGATTTAGTTACACGTTTGTCTAATTAGGCATACATTAATGACCCTCTTATTTTTGGAGGATTTGTATTAATTAGTAAACTACCTCCCCTGCAGAAAAATGAATGCATTAATGAGTACCTTCATGAATGCCACCATACCCATTCACTCATACGGCTAATTTTTTCCCAATTACTCATTGAAAAGTAACCTCAAATGGGACAAAGTGATGTTTAGAATTAGACACAAAGGGCCCAATTAAACAATCTGAAGCACCCGATCTGAAGCACATTGGGCAGGTTCCACTTTTGCTAGTTTAATGGCGGAAAAATGGTATGCTATGAAGCGCATGGCCCAAAAGGGTTATACTAATTCTCGTAATCAGTCATGGGTGTGTTTGGGGCGTAACACACTATCAACCGATTTGTCAGGTAGAAGAAAAGAACGCTTCGCTGCATGCTCGCTACCATGTTTTTACTGCTCAAAAGTGTAATCACTTCCCACTGCCTTAAAACCGCAATGTGACAACAACGCCCCTGACTCTGCCTCATTTTAAGACTGATGCCATTTAAATGCCATGGGCGTCGGACCGGAAAATTACAACTGCATCGGGTTCTTGCTAGCAAAGACATTTGCTTCATGCCACTTTGTGCCTGACGCAAATCAGGGCCCAAAGTTTTATAAAAGGCATTAATATTTCTAAAACAGACATATTTACACTACTAAGATATAAAGGAAACAAAGTTTAAACATTTTATATCAGGTATGCCAACTGTGGTCAGCTGGCTGTAATGAGATATTCAATTCGAGGCAAGTCTACACAGACATTTACATGTATATAACAGTTTTATTAACTTGTAAATAGCCTGTAGAGTTTGCAAAAACTACCCCAAAGCTTTCGATGCTGCTAATTTTAGGTTTATAATGGAATGATATAGATTTGCCGTGAGATTTCTTGCGTGACCGTGAGCATCTGAAAGTGTGAGTGTCACGCCAGATGCGTGAGAGTTGGCAGTCCTGTTATATACATGTCTTGTTCTGACAGCATTTCACTTGTTTTGATACAGCAACAATAGAGAACGCGAGCAGCACTGCTTGCAGGGTTGACACTGCACACAAGGCTTTGTGGCGTAAAGTACACACTGTAAATCTGACTTTCCACAGCTGGTACTGCTGGCATGTTCCTCCAGGTTTTTTCTGCTCAGGACTTTTAGAGAATGTCTACGGGCTCCAACATGACAGTCCCGTATGCCTAACAGCTTCTGAACAGCAGCTCACAAGCAGTTTACAATCCAGGTAAATGTTTTACAATTTGAAAGATATATTTGTAGAATTTGCTTTGTAACTTAGGTCTTACATGCTTACTAAATACTATACATAATACTATATTTATAATAATCTAATTATTCTACTACAATTTTACTCCAATTAATAGTCCAATAAATTACCAATTAACTAAATTTAAATCCATGGATGGGATGATTAATTAACTGACAAATTATAATATCATTATATATCTAACAAGAATATTACAGAATAGTTTTCTTCCCATGTTATACAGTTAGATATAGTTCTGAGATCGATCAGACACAATGCTACAGATCCTGTGGTATTTCCACACTTTCCTCTGCTGCAGAAATTTCTCAGCTTCATTCCTTCTCACAAAGATAGTGTCCCAGTTTTTTTCCCTTCTGTAATCCAGGTCATATGAGCTGGGAAGGACCATAAGCTTCCGCTCCTAATCTCCATCAAGCTTCACTGCTAATTGAGGTCACGCCTAAGGGTGCCGTCTCTGCGGGGACCTGGCCATCTCTGGCTCCTTGCTGGCCCACTTGGAATTGCCAGTGTACATATGGAGATATATGCCGACTCTTTACTTGAAGAGACAGTGGTACAGTAACACTTTACTTAAAGTTATTATTATTTACTTAAAGTTATTATTATAAACTTTACTCAATATTATTATTGATACCTTCATAATGCATTATAATGGTTGGTATAAGAATCAATAAAGCATTACAGCATCATCTTTTGACAGACGTAAGGCATCATAGTGTTGATTATAATACTTCATAATGTACTATAGATACCTTCATAATGCAGAACACAGCATCCTTAATTCTTAAACTGACTATCTGCATTATGAAGGTATCTATAGTGCATTATAGATGAGAACTTTATAAAACATTCATAATGCACAATGCACGTGGCTATAATGTGTTATGCCATCCATCCATTATCGTAACCGCTTAATCCCCACTGGGGTTGCAGGGGGCTGGGATCTTATCCCGGGAACAACGGGCGCAGGCGGGAACCAACCCTGGGCACGTGCCAACCTGAGATTGTGCCATTTTTTACATATTTATAGCCATGTTTAAAATGCTTTATAAATGCATTAATATGTGTAGTAAATGTGTTCATAGATTCATTTGCACATTGCATTTATAGAAAGTGCTACCAAGACATTTAATTCCAAAGCTCCTGAATTAGGGTCCAGTTTGATGCCCTAATTCTAGAACACAGAGGCTGATGACACTTTGTTGTTGATCTCAAGAGGGAGAAGGAGCTGCGTCTGAACTGGATAAAACCCAAACAGGACAGTAAGTCAGACCTGTGGGCAGCTGCCAGTGAATATTCACTGGAGGAGAAGAGTCAAGGAGCCAGGCTATGAATAGGCCACGGAACCATTTAACTGCAGTGCCGTCATTACGCCAGAGGAGCAGGCTGCCGTCTGGGCCGGTAATGAACTCAGAGCTTTGCTGCTGGGGGGCCCTAAAGCAGCCCAGGGGAACTGCAGTCAGAGGACCAGTCGCCATGGTGATGCTGCTGGATCCTGTATCTGTTATGTTCAGTTAGGGAGGATTAGGTTTTACAGTAACACCTTACATGACGATGCACAAATACTTAGTAATAACTCAGTTACTACTGAAGCACAAATCATGAACAAATATAGTAGCTACTGAAGATAAAAGATACATCAAGATTCATTAATAACAAACATGAGATCAGTATTTCACGTGTTATTCACGACTTGTTCCTAAAAGATTCAAAAAGATATACAGAATTAACAGATATAGTAACAAATATAGTAACTGCTGGGGATAAAAGATGCGTCACGATGAATTAACATGAGATCCGTATGTCACAAGCTATTCAATATTTGTTCCTTCAGTGATTCTTTCAGTAGTGAAGGACTAATTTATTCAAAGGTTTACAGAATTAGATATAGTAACAAATATAGCAACTGCTTGAGATAAAAGATGTTACAATCCATTAATGATGAATAAATATGAGATTAGTATCTAACTAAGACTTACTTTGTGGTTAATTGATACATAAGTAATAGCATAATAGTACATTATTTGTGCCTTCTAAAACAATGTGTTTCACTGCTACACATCACAAACTGTAGTTGGCAGCTGGAAATATGTCACTATGTAAATTGGCAGTACAGCAGATGATTAAGAATTGCAGGTTTGATATGATGGATACGACCAAACATTTTAATGGAGTACTTGCTCTTGCCTCTGGGTGTGGTTCAGAAACAGCAGGCAGGCCTGAGGCCAGACTGCTGACGCCTGGAGCAGGCCTGCCCATTCTCACGTTACATGTCTGAAAGCAGTGAGCTTCACAGCCCGGAGGCTTGGGCTCCATCAGCAATCCATCCCCAGTGGTCAGCTGAGCTCATTTAATGGGAAAGATGCAGCACATTTAGAAGTGTGGAGTAGCCGCTTAATCAATGACCATCCGTCTGGATGTCAAAAGTGCAAAACCGGGATATATTTAGGTCAGAGGTGAAACCTCTGCCTGGGGGGGGGGGGTCGTCTGCAAATTAAAAATAACAGTACCAAATAATTAAAGAACTGTCAAAAGATCCATGCAGATGCAGAGAGCAGCCTTTAGAAATCAGTATTTATTTATCAATAAATGCATGCATAAAGAAAGCAGGTGCAATCAGATACTTCAAAGTTACAGTCAAATTTAGAGTAGCTTTTTAAATCCCGAGCTACACATGATGTCACAAGAATCATTAAAAATATACTGCCTTCCAATCTTGCTTGTGAAGCACAATGCAAGCAGGAAGCATTCGTTAAAATGTGCCGTGTAATATTAATAATAACATAGTCAAAATGATGACAAAGTGAAAAAGGACCACAAGCTTAGTTGCTGCCTTTGGACTAGGATGAAAGTGTCCAGTGTGGGGGGTGTGGCTTTATGGGGGGGGAGGGGGGGGGCTGTTATACACTTACTGGCTGTTTGAAATACTGGCTCAATTAATTCAAGTGCAGTAAAAGACATCACACTGAAATGTTGTGGATAATCAGGCTTGTCCAAATAATCTAAGCCATGCAGAATATGTGCATGTTACGGTGTCAGGTTTATTACTGCGGAGGAAACACACCTGCTCCACACAAGTGCTCTCATCTGAACAGTCAGCTTAGACCACGCACTACGCAGACAGACTCTAGAGCTCGCAGATTACCTGATTGCTTTGTGGAGATGAGTGACCACAAAAGAGGAACAGCACGGTGTTGGCCGTACCCCTCTACATGCAGGCAATCAGTAAAAGTAACCCTGAGATTTATGGGTTTTGTATGGTAAGCATTGTTATGATATTATGCATTTAACCTTATCATGTGATGCATGTCATGCGATGCAGAATTCCTCCATGCTAATGGCTTGATGTATCTGCCTAGATCTGTCAAACCCCAGGCCTACAGAGTCCTACCCACAATCCCTTGATTCCCCATCTATTACATTCTGACTCTAGTACCTCCCCCAGATGAAGAACCCCACCCACGGTGTGTCAGGGTGACCGCCTTTCACAAAGGCTCCAGCAAACCCCGGAAAGGACGCCCTCACTACGCACACTCCACATCTGCGCACCTCGCCAAGGTTGTGCTGCTGTGGTGGGATCCCAAGTGTATATAAGAGATGCAAATCTCAAGCATGGCCTTCCAGTGGGGAGAAAATGGTTCTAAGGATATTTGAGGGGGGTTTTAGCATATCTGTGATGTTTTATTGACCTATTGTAGGCAGCTCATAACAGCTGAAATTCCTATTTTTAGAGATGTTTGGTACAGCGACAGCAGTGATTATAACATGCCAGTAATTCCCACATTTCCAAAAGGCACAGCAATGTGTGTGCATACGTGCGTGTGTGCCTACGTGCGTGCGTGTGTGTGTGTCTGTATGTGCGTGTTCGTGCGCGCGCACGTCTGTGTGCGTACGTGCATGTGTGTGTATGTGCATGCGTGTGTGTGCATGCATGCATGTGCATGCATGCGTGTGCATTTCCTGTTATTGAGAGTCGAATTTGATCTGCAGCTGACAATTGGCTCTGCATTTTTTTTTCATTTTATAGGAAAAACATTAACCAAGACAAAGTGACGACCCTCCTTTTATGTTTTATGACATTCATAAAACACATTATAACATGATTCTTTTCTTTCACAGAATAGCGTTCAAGTAAAGCAATGCTGATCAGAAACTTAAACAGCAAATAGGTTAACTGGACTATCACAAAGCTTATATATTGTTAGAAAACAGTAGGCGTATATGTAGGCCTATTCATACAGAACCAGTGTTTTTATACGGTATACAGTGTTTTATTAATAATATCATATTTCCCATACAAAGCCAGCACTACACAAATTGATTACAGGCAAGAGAATAAAGTGGTTACCTCATAAAATGCCAAACACCCCAAGCAAGTCTCACACGACAGAAATCTCAGCTACCTAATATTATCCACATTTTATACGCCCGCGGAAATGACTGATCAATACAGTGATTTATGCGAGCTTAGCTTGCCGGTTCCCTCACTGGGACTTCATGGAAAGCACATATTTAAAATGAGGTCATGTGCCCCAGCCTAATCTAAGTGCCCCCTGGGTATAGTGGAAGGGACCCTTTCGCACAAAAGGCGTCATATAACTGACTGATACCCAATATCGCGGGCGAGATGTGTTTCCTTTGCCACCCTGTCGGGATCACGTCCTTATATCCATCTGGTGAGTACTGTCGCCATAAAGGTTACATTCACTCGCTTTTCCGTATACGTAACCCTGTCTGACGCTTTTACTCCACAACAGCATCACTCATTATAGCCTTAATCTGGTTCATTTAAATCAAAATTTAAAACTAGCAGTCTAAGTTTCAACCGTATCTTGGTCGGCATCAGATAGGCTCGACTAGCTGTCTGATTATTTGATTAATAGTTGCACAATAATGCAACTCACTAGTCTCCCCGTTTAAGCCAAAAACGAATCGCATCTTTTACTAAAAGCACCAAAAACAACACGTCAATAAAAACATTGTCAATATATAATACGAACATGGTAAACAGTATATTTAATATGTCTCTAATAGAAATTGCGCAAAAAGCAAAGGATGACGTTACACCTGCCATCACGCTACTCTTCAAAACTGCAGAAGAAACAGCAAAACGCACATAATTCATCACAACAAGGGATGCAGCAGAGCTGACAGGGACATATAATCGACTTTGCCGGCGGTCATGATTGCAGTGCGGAGCGGCTTCAGCGAGCCTGCGGTGCATCGGTACGTACCGTGACTGATGGCGAAGCGCCTTTCCAACGCGCAGTCGGAAGCTGGGAGAGACCCGTGAGATGCTCGGATCGCGTCAGCCTCTCGCCGGGGGAGGGCGGGGCCCCGGAAGGTCGCAGCCCCGGATGATCGGACGGATAGACCGGGATGCGCAGGCAGCGCCGCGACGAAGCGCCGTCTGCAGCCGAATTCCAGTTGCGGTCCGGGGCGGGGCCGCGCTAGCGCTCTGCGCCTGTTAACCCCATCAGGCTCGTATGTAAAGACTCATTCACCCCTGTTTTCCCGAAACCTTGCCAATGCAGAAGACAGAAGCACATTCTGAGAAACCATATACATTTATTTGGTTAATATAGCCAAGTAAACAAACTGTACGCCCGTTTTCAGCACAGATCGGACAGTCTGAAGGAGTGAGTTCCTGGGACATATTCTGCCCATCTATAATAACATTTGTACCACTCGAAAACGATCGAATCCCGAATTATATCTTTTTGTCAGTCAATATAGGTATTTGCTATGTCCATCGATATGTACTCATTGGAAAATTTCACTGATTTTAGAATGCAGGACAGAGGTGAAGAAATAAGCCCCATTATGCTATCCGTAATTCTAGTGCTATCGGCACTAACTAATCTGCTCTCATGCAAGCCCAAAGAATAAATGTTTTAGCGAATGTGTAGACCTGACAGTGAATCACTGCGATGGAATATTAACATCAACACATCTATTAGTTAAAAAATTCAGTGTATTGGTATCTTATAGGCAAACACACCAGCGTCTCATTTCTCATGTATAATATATAAGCAAAGCACATTTTGAATGTCAAAATTATCGCTAAAATGTTTCGATAGGATGAATCAGAAATGACAGTATAAATGTGAATGTGACAAAGAGTTTTATTCTTATATCTGCTAAAGCCACATTGGCACCTTCTCCATCCCCTGATGGAGATAAAATAGTGAGACTTTGGTACTATATGAAGGCCAGTCTCAAACTGATAGGACCCTTCAAGCTCAAAATGAGGAAATGAGAACTGAAATAATAAGGGGGCAGATGCTGCTTCGCATTGGAACCCACCTGATTTTTACAAATATCTACTTCGATCTGTGGTACGTGCCACATCTCACACAACCACTGAACAGTGTTCACCACTCTGATATACATCCTGCTGTCATGAGGTGTCCCCCCCCCGGGTAGATTAATATGCTTATATACTGCACAGTAAACATTTCTGTAGTGTGATAAATATGTACACGACCAGTGAGACGCATTTTCACTTCCTGGTCACTTCCTCCTTTTTTATACAGGAAGTGACATCATACTTCCACACAGGGGTACTCTCAGATGAAAAAAGGCGTATTTTTAGGAAAGAGCCACAGGCGGGCATCTCCCAGCGTCGCTCTGCTGTTCATCCTGTGAAGTAGGTGTCCGATGTTTTCTGCCCAATGATGACTCAGATTGATAGTGGGTGTGTAGAGGATATGGCACGGCAAAAATGGAGAGGCTGTCCGAGGCTTTGTGACCAGTTGTCACTGTCCCAGCAGCTGTGGGGCGGGGCCACACGTCAAAATAGCATCTTACAAAATAGCAAGTCACATATTTTAATGTTTTGCTTGGCAGTGAGGTTCTATTACAGAGACTAATGTATAAGGGTTACTATTACAATAATACAGGAATGATCTGCATGTCGGCTTTACAATAACCACAACTGCTTTAGCAGTTCAAACTCAGAATTGAAAGTATTCTTGTCTTTATTCATCAGGATTAGTTCATTTTCACTCCAAAGACGAATATTTGTGTTTGTTTCTCCTACTAGTACTGATGTTACGTCTTTCGAAGTGTCTTTCTCACTTAAACATTGTCTAGATTTATACCCCCTGGTGCTGTTTTGGACTTTCTTTGTTCCTTTGCCCGAGCTGCTTCCTGGACGCCTCAGAGACAGCCTGCACGCTCCTCCAGTGCTCCACCTTTCCAGCCTGTTGGCCACGACACTGCACCAAGTGGAGGAGATCGCTCTGATTGGAGGAACCGTCAGCCGATCAGTAGCTGGAACCTAAAAACCCTTGGTTGACCTCGGTGAGCCCTCCCACCGTGAACTGATGCTAATTATGGAATCCCCAGTCAGCCAGATGACAAGGCAGATGCTCAAATCCTTGGCCTAAGCTATACAACAAAGACTCAGGTTTTGAAGAAAGGTTACACGTTTCGAGGCTCAACCGATCAACATGAAGAGAAGCCAGGAAGGTTTTAAGTATCTCTTTCTTTACAGTGTCATCAAAGATCCATTAAAACTACTTCTGCTCCACATCTTTCCCGAGGCTGGACTGTGCTTCGGGCTGTAAGCACATGCCACCACACCCATTCCCCCTAGACAGATCCACCCCTCTCATGCATTTGAAAACATCCCAGCTATTTTGCCATGTCTCACTCCCAAACAGCAGGTGACTCTGGTCACGTGACTTGGCTGAAGGGAGAGTATCGTGTTTCCCAGGGCGCCTGCTCTGCCCTGTGGGGTCTCAGCTGGCCCCTGACCTCTAGCCTTAAACCCATTAATGAGCCCAGCCAGCCTGCTCCTCCAGCTCCCTCACAGGACAGCCCTGCTCATGAAGCCACCTCCAGTGCAGATTCCGGCTGCATCCCACAGAGGCCTAAAATTTCCAGACCTGCACGTTAGTTTGAAAGAGGAGGGTCTTGGGGGGGAGCCGGGAGAGCTTTGGTACTGCCCCCTCTTCTTTATTCCCACAAACACTGCAAATCCAGTGGATATGCGGCTCCTTTACACTGAGCTGACACACACAGAGCGGGGGCCATTTGCATTATACTCACGCAGACACTTTCACGCACGGTGCAGGGACCAGGATCAATACCACGCTCTCAATTATTAATAAACCTCAATAATGCATGTAACTGACCTACCTACCCAGTGCAGCCACTGCTCAGATCACACGCAGCTGCGTGCACTGGTTCCAGTCAGAACACAGAATTATCATCCCTTATTATGAAAAAAATGTGTCAAATAATATGAAATACATTTTTTTAGTTCCAGTATCACTTAATTAAGATTCTTTTGTAAGGGCATTAAGATAAGATCTCAGTTTACTAACATTATCAGTAAAACTGAATGATGGTCATGAAAGCTTATTGTTTTGCAGTCTCCAGATTCGAGCATCCCCCCTGGAAGAAATGGTCGCATCATTACAGCTCATGATGGCCGGTTTACCTCTCAGTATCCACCTGACTAGAACTGCAGTCAGGGGCTTTAGTTAGTGCGGCGAAGCCCGGGCTGTAGTGGGTGGTGGTACTGCACCCCAGACCTTCAAGGCCAGGTGGTCTGAACCCAAACCTCTCCACTTCCCAGCCAAAGCGAAATCTAACAGAGATAGCATGGAATAATGTCAAGCCCTGCCCCACAGCGAGGGAGCTTCTCCAGGCCGTTCCTTGCCAATAAGATGCAGATTGTCGATTCTTCTCCCTTCCTCACACCGCTGGCATAGGCCCAGGCAACAAAGAATGACCGGCACAATTAATGCATCTACTTCCGGCTGAACGCTGTCTGTCTGACGGTTACCGGCTACGTGCTCGTTAGAAGGTGACCTTCTGTCACATTCTCCCGTTACCATAGGAATGACCTTTACCGCAGCAAAAGCAACACAAATGATGTCACTGATCGGACAGTGAGCAACCCTCTAATATATTCGGATACTTAACATTCACCCAGATGTCACGCACTGTGACATCACTGAAACCGTATTTCATTTACAATTTGAGGCTATTAAAAATGTCTCCCAGCACGTTTTACAATATCATTGTATAATAGCATTTATTCAGTTCCATCCAGTGTGGTAGAAGGTTGATCCCAGACCTCTAAGCCTCTAATCTTGTCTTATTCTGACACCGATCTTCTCATCGCTGAGTGCTTCGTGAATGAGCTTTTTAAAGTTATCAGCTGTTTTCCGACACATGGGCAGCGGGAACGAAGAGGGAGACGCACTTGCGGATGTCACCCACCAGAGGGTGCTGTGCTGCCTAGTTCGTCCCATCCACCCATGCATCGTATTTGCTCATGGTCATTTACCACATGCTACTTCAATCCATTTTCCCACTTAAATACATGTAGTTTAAAAATGAAGAAGAAGGGCTGAATTTCTAAATTCCAGTTCACATATATGTGTATGCTGATGCTATGTAAACTGCAGTTAACATCCTTGACCAGGTTCCAGTTGATATTTTAAAAAACCTCATATTTACCTGACAACAGGTGTGTCTCATCAGAAGCTCTCCAGGATCAGAGTTGGAGACCCCTGATTGTGAGTTCTGTTAAAGAACTCACATCAGAATATTCAGGCATATTCATTGATGCATGTATCAATCTGTTGTGCTATTTCTCAACAGTTTGGCTAAACTGGACAAATAAGCTTGATTAGTTGAATGTCCTTTGCCTGATTCTATTAGCTGCCAGCAGGGGGCTGCCACTAAAAAAGCTGGGCCCCCAAATCATATCATTTTGGGCCCCCAATGCAGACCAATCAAATTATGTTCCAAATTTTTTATGGCCGCTGTACTAACCTTACGTTGCCCCCAGTTGCAGGACAGAATCAAGCAGATAATATGGATGTTGATGCCCTGGATATAGGTCCCTGTGGATTGTGCTCTTCTTTCTGGGGGGGATGATTGTCCTGTGCTGAGGAATGTTCAGCTGCGTAAACTAGAAAACATGCTAGGCTGCATGAAATCATCGGCAAAGCAAATTATTAATAAAGGCTTGTGTGTTTAAGTGTTTCCGTGTTTATACCAAGGTTTCACAAAAGCACAGAAGACAGTGGTAGGAGTTGCTCAGCCAGACTATGCTAAGTGACTGACGATGCTATTTCACTGAAGCTGCTGTTCGGACATTTTTCACCTGATGCATTCTGTGTACCTTGGTAGCCAATAGGAAAGGGTCTGTGAACCATGTGAGGGGCGGGTCTTAAATCACACTGGGCCAAAGCCTGAGTGTTTAGAGAGCTTGAGATGTACTTTGCAGGATTTCTGCACGGTGCTAATGTGTTTAGGCAGGAAGTGCTTGCGGTTTGAAATAAACAGATTTGTCTGTTAGATCAGCTTCCAGAGCCAGTGTATCAAACTGTGAATAATTCACCGAATCGTCAGTTATGAGTAACTTTCACAGCAAACAAAGCCTGTTTACATCCCGCCTGCAAGGCAGAGCCTGGCAGTGACGTGCTTATGGTGTTTGGTCATGGTGAAATCGGGCCCGTTCAGAGAGCTTCTCTGAGGCACACAGCACAGGCTGTGCAAAATGGAAGGAGGGAGAGTTTTACTTCACTGGTTAGCGGCAGGGGAGGGGGGGGTGTAATTGAGTTTGTGGCAGGAGGTTAATGCCGCTTTCTATTTACCTCGGAGCTGGGGGCTTAAGTTGGTGTTGGGAATGATGTCATACCCGAGTGAACCGCGTTCCAGCACAAGTCAAAAAGCCATTTAGCAACTGCAGTCCTAGCTAGGTTCGTTGTTAGCCATTGTTAGCAATACCAGTTGATAAAAATGCATTAGACAGTATTTTGCGGGTACAAACACCACAACAACATGTCCACCGATAGCGTACTGTGTGTACGACTGATGTAATGAAACTCAAATAAGACATAAGTGCTAATACACAGCATAAAACTACAGCTTCCACTGCTGTTGATGAAGGGCACAGGCATTTTGAATTCTGAAGTCGGGGTTGCAGAGGTTCCTCCGACTTTCCGACTCAGGATTCCGACTTCCTGGAGCATTCCAGTTGTAATTCCTGAGAAGGAACTTGAATTTCAAACATCTGAGTTCAAATGGAACAAAGCATAAGAATCACAGATTCTGGGGTGGTGATGGGAAAGGATATGGCGTGAAAGCCGGGGGGGGGGGGGGGGATGGAGGCAGCTGGGACGCAGTCACATTACAATCAACCCAGCCAGAGGTAGGAAATGTACCCAGTTCAGCTGGTTTAAGTATTAAATTGGTCTTACTGTAGATTCATTGTGAATTATGTCCAGGAACTGCAGCTTTGTAGCATGCCTGAGCGTTCCTCATAAAATACGAAATGACAATATTCACCCTTCCACTTCTGAAGGAGGAAAAAAATCATAAAAGAAGGAAACAAGCCATTCGGTCAGACGAGAGGCCAAATGTTAAGGTCGTATGAATGCCGTTCACATTTCAGCTCATTATGATGCTATGTTACTGAAACTGTGCATAACAGTCTTTTTTTAACTGAACGTTCAGTTGTTAGAACTGCGACTGGAAACTCAGTCAAATGCCATTTCAGGTTCCATGGCTGGCAGATGGATTTCATACTGGGGCTCCTGAGCAAAGTCCTTAACACCAGTTACTCCAGAGACTCTGCTCTCTGATTCTCAGATGTACATCACTTTGGACGAGTGTGTCGGCTAAGTACATATACTCTCACAGACTAAATGTTTGTATCCAGTAGTTTTATCAGAATGAAAATGGAAATTCTTAAGATTTAATTTCACCTCATTTTAAATGGACCTGAATAGAGTAAAATACAATTCTGAGCATCATTAGATGGCAATATAGAGAAAGCAACTCAGCACCTCTGAAACAGCACCTCAATTACATCTTAACACTGACCTTGAGGTTACTGACTGGATGAAAAATGCAACACTGGCAAAAAAGTTAAATTAAGTAAAATTTATCCTTTGAAAACCCTCCCAGTTTGTGTGGTCACATTGAAGAAATGCATAAGCAATACACAACAAGAGTATATCACATGAAACATTTAACAGCAACTAATCCCAAACATGTGTGAAACTAACTAATCCCAAATCTACGTGACAAAGTAACTAATCCCATATCTGTGTGGAGCGGTGACTAATCACGACCAACACCAGATAATCCCAACTCTGTGTCCCAAAACAGTGACTAATCCCAAAAGGCTATAACAGATTCCAAACAAAAACAACTCTAACTAATTCCAAAATTTGCACCAAGTGGGACTAATCCCGAATCCATGTGCAGCGGTGACTAATCCCAAATTTGTGTGAAACTTGACAACTGTATACAAAAACCAGGGCACTGCAATGACGAGCTGTTAGCATTCAGGCAAGACTGAGGTACAGATTCATGTATGTGTTCCAATGGGTTTACTGACATTGGATGTAATTCCAGAGAATCTAAAAAAACTCACTCAATATCATTTTTCTACCTCCACCATTGAGTATAAATGGATTTACTCATCACTGACGACATATATCTACAGTGGATTATGGGATGCTGTTAGGCTTTTTGGTCTGCAGAGCACAGTGTGAGCCACCAAACCAATTCCTCTGCTGGACTGTCCATTTCACCAGCATACTACCCATTTCCCTTGGTTCTGTGTGGGTCTGAAACACACCCATACCTAGTCTTCTCCCAGCAAAACCAGGCACACCAAAGTACCTTCAAAATTCAAAATCTTTCCAAAATATATCAAGCTGGAACATTCAAAGACAGAAACTACCAACAAAATTATATTTGCATAACAATACCTATTTCAATTACTGCTGCAATTTGTAATCTTAGTACGTAGGCAACGCAAGCTACAAATAAATCTCAGAAGATCAGATTTTCAAATTAGTTTTTTGTTTTTAATCTGAAACAGTGTCATGACCGAGGTGGCTTGTGAAGATGGCAAACACTATGTTGGCTTGGAGACTGTCTGGGCTGCTGTACCTTTCTCAGCCTCTGGGGGCACCGTCAGGAACATGTTGTTCAGAGCTGGGGGAGGTCAATACACATAGAGGGCTTCACTGTGTGCAAACCCTGGTCCTGCATCTCAGCCATACCTGCCAACATTAGGCTGTGAAAAACAGGGAGATTTTGCCCTTGATGATAAAAATTTGCCAGTGACCTCAGCAGCCAGGCGCTGAAATGTTCTCCTGTGATTGGTTCTATGCCGGCGCCATGTCGGGCCTGTCAAACTCCTCCCCATACGGTTCTACTCAGCAGCGCAGCTCCACAAGCCTCTTATCCTTCTCTCCAGTTCACTCTCGCTCTTCTTGAAACCTCCTTTCCAGCTACATTTATGGTGTGATTTAGATCCGAAGAGCCAAGGCACGGAGAGTACAGCAGTGAAAGCTCTTTGAGAGGATGTGGCAGAGGTGAGTCACCGCCCGTGATAAACATGTCCCTGCACCACCTACTGCTTTGGAACAGTAACTCACATTCACTTTTCCTCGATTAACTAAGACTTTTTAAACTCCATTTTTTTTTTTAAATAAAGATTTCTTGCTATTGGTTCTGGGGTATGATTGCGCTCTGCTACACAACCTAATCGTGCAGGCCCATTCTTTGGGGCTGTACCACCGATGTGACATGCGGCTTGGTGCCAACCCTGTCCCAAAGAGGTGACGCAATCTGAGAAGCCATAGAACTGGGGAGAGGGGGCGCCAGAGCCCCAAGTCAATGCGATCTAATCTTCTAACATTATGCCCGTCACAGGTCCTGGCTGCAGACTGCTGGAGACAAAACAGCTGAGATCTGACGTTGCATACACCTGCACCCCCCACTCAGGTGTTATTTTGCTTATTGTTCTTTATGCACCAAGGTATTTTTAAGTAGAGTGCTGTAATTTTGTGACTCTCGTGGTCCTTATCATTAGCAACCGTGGGCAGCCATCTGCTCTGATCACTGAGACGGGACAGAAGACTCAAGCAGACCCACGAACGTCCAAGAATGTTCTCTGAGGGCATTGTTGCCCAAAACATGGTCTCACATCATGCTAGCACCACATCCCAGATGTCACACAGCTGCGGCCGTAAACATCCTTTACTAGGCAAGATACCTTTGAGTCGACATAATCTGATCTAATGCACTGTATAGTAACCAGAGCTGCTCAGGCAGGAATCCTCACTGTCTCCTGTGTTTTCACACAAGGCTGCCAGCGTATGGCGCCACGTCGATGATGATGCAATTTAAGGACACATTTCTGTCAGTTTGTGCTCCAGAGCCGATGGATTGAAAGCCAGGGTGACTCACCTCTGACCTCTGCGGAGAACTGGGCAGAATGCCGTGTCACAAAGAGCTGCAAGTGCTGGTCCAGGTCACAGGAAGCGAGGCTGATGTCCCACGAGCGGATTCCTGTAGCAGTCACAGAGCCAGCACAATGGAAACCATTATCACAGACGCAGCCTGTTGTAATAGACATGTGGTCAGGAAGCTGCGCTTGCGTGTGTGTGTGTCTGCAAGTTGTGAGGGCTGTGAAGGACAGTCAGCTGAGTTAAATCCAGCATCTCAAGCCTTACAAGTGCCCTTGCCAGCTGCTCAGCTGCCAATTTAAAATGTAGCCTTAAACTTTAGCCTGCAAGCTAACCTGTGCTCCAACAGAAGGACCCATTCGCTTTGTATAAATTGTATATGTTGTGAACTTGAAATGTGTAATTAAAGTGAATAATTTAAGTCAGAGAAGTCGCCAAAGCGAAAGTTATGCATATTATGATTTCAAAAGTAGTTTAAATTTATGCTATAAATCAGCCTCAACGATAGTTGTAAACATTTCCATAGTGACTTATATGTTTATCACACCCTTGGACGCTGTTGCTGTCGTAAGTCCTTTGTGAATTCTAATGAGGATCCATTAGCTATAGTGGGGGGGGGGGGGGTCCCCCGAGATGTGACTGTGCAGTGTGGGGGGGTGGTCAGCATGTGCACTGGGTAGCTATCAAGGCGCCGCAGAGGGAATGCCAGCCAATGAACAGCTGTGCTCAATGCACTAGGAGACATGAGTGGCCAGCTGTGCAATGTGGGCGGGGCTTATACTGGGGAGCCCAAAGGGCACTAAACTGTCCTGGTTGGTAGTTTGTGGCAACATGCAAATGAGGTCAGAGCGCCGGCTGATGTTCAATGAAACCACAGCAGCGGGCAGGAATGGGGGGCGAGCCTCTGAAAGTGGGGCACTGGGCCGAATGCCCATCTGTAACATGTGTCTTTGATTTTACCATAAGCCGCTAAAATGGATGCCAAACACCCACAGAGATTACACAAACTTCAGAAATCTGGCACATTTGCTCAATGATTTTGCTCATAAATCCTATGGTTGTAAAGATTTATTGCCTTCAGATTTGAATGTAGACGTAATCATTTACTGTGTCACATTACTGGTTTATATAATCTATATTATATTCTTATATAATATACTTATGTAAATTTATATAATGGAATTTCATCAGACAGGATTGAGAAGATAGCCTTAGTCAGACATTGATTTTTCAGTGCAATAGTGAATTAAATTATAAATTGATTCCCCCCCTTTTTTATGGTGATATCACTCTTGTGTATGAACTTCTAAAACACCCTGTACTCATACTAAGGTCTTCTGGAGCCAGGAGTCCCGTCCTGGAAGCACAGGGTGCACATGCTTCTTTTCAGTGAAACGACCTTCTCACTCAGCATTGTCACTCCCTCACCGTTTGAAACCCACAGCCGCCGCTGCGATGCAGGAAAAGTTTGTGATTTTGTGCCAGGTTGCAGTGCTTGACCCCATCGAATGACGTGCGATCGCTAATGTCAATGAAAAACGTTTATTTGATCAATTAACAAGTAATATTTGTCATAACTGACCAAAGATTAGTTAATGAATGTATTGATCAGGTTACGCATCTTAGATTGATTTATGCAGCGTATTTTAATTAAAGTTTAGCTCTTGGATTCGTGGTTTTAAATGCATATGATGTAGGCTAACTGCACTACGGAAAACCCTTTAGATGGTGGAGCTCTGATGAAAGAATTGAGGCAGCTCTGTAACTCTGCTGCAACACACGTATCACACTCACCCTCGTGCAGCTCATCATAACAGAGACCTCCGTTCTAAACACATCATGCACTATATAACCGCCGCTGCTTATGATCCACAGTTGCAGATAATGTTTATAGGGCGGTTTGGAACCCGAATTAAGTTTCTGTGCGCTGATGCATAAATTTCACCTGTTTCAAAATAATTACATGCGCATACACTGTACCACGTCAGTACTGCTGTCAGTAGGGCTATTGATGCACCGCAACGCAAACATAACATTCAGTCTGCTTACATTAGCGCCACTTTGTTCTGCAACGCAATGTCTCCGAATTACAAAAGATGGTTAAAATCTGCCGCAGATTTCAGATTTCAACCTACCCAACATTGGCAGGAAACGCCTGACATAACTTGATACATGATGCACCTTAAGTATAAAATGTGTCGCAGTTCGCTTTTAAGCAGGAAGGGTGATTCCAGTCTAACACCATTTATTTCTCATAACAAAAAACACAGATAAAGTCATAACTTCATAAACGTGTTATCATATGCACACATTAAAAAAACATAGTTAACTTGTAGTTACATATAATTTTAGGTAGAATATAGGTGCCGGGAAATGTGGTTTGCATGAATTCTAAACAAATAAACAAACAACTAAATCAGTTTAGAATCTTAAAAGTCTCAATAAAACTTCGTATATTTGAATGTCTTAATCTTTAACAAATATTCATTTATTTCATCAGCGAAAGGATACCCCCTTTCTGCAGCAGTGCCCCATCTCAGTAAGATCTCAGAAGGCCCGCTTCCGAATTTCACACGACAGGTTCAACGGATTCAGTGTTTTGGTAGTTGCTTCGACAGTAATACCTACCAGTTGTTTTATTGCATTGCAGTCACGTTTTAAGATGTCAGGGAGCTCACTCACCCAGTTTAATGTGCTCTTTCACTGCCTGTAGCTGATGGTCGGTCGCGATCTCCCCGATAACGATAAGCATGCAATAGCTCCCCTCACAGAACGGCGGTCCACGGCGTCGCTGCTGTCCAGGGTGCTGATGGGGATCCTGCGGCTCCTCGGTATCCAGCCGCGCAATGCTTTCGCTCTCTTCCACATCCTTCGTCGCAGCTTCGGAATGCATCTCCATGGCAACAGCACCGAGAGCCGACGCCGGGCCCACATCTATTTCCATGACAACTGCTGCCACGAGTACGGCGAACGTGGAGAGATCGGGGTGGAACCTATGGGAGGGACGCTCACATTTGGTGCTAATAGACTCCTCATGATTGGCCGAAAGCCCGTGCCGGTGTTTGATGTCATTGTCAGCCAATCGGGTTCCCAAAGAGGAGGTGAAAAATCCTGTAACTGTACCATTCTGCAGATGAACTGCATCTGCAATACAGGCAAAAACTGTGTTTTCAGAATTTTGGGGGTTTATGACATATGTTTATAGTTACTGACGTTTTAGATATTTAGTTATAGACTCTCCTTAACTTACTGATTACAGATAGCTGGTATTGATCAGTATGTTCATCTGTGTAGAGATTAGTTAGAACTTACAGTGTTTGTCACAGCAGAGCATAGCAGAGCACAGTTCTGTGTAGTATTCTGCTTACAGTAATCATTCAGCACATTGGCTGCAGATACCATGCATGCAGATCACCCATTCTGATCTGTTACAGTGTACTGTTACAGTGTTACTGTTAAATCAGTGACACATTGTCACTAGATCTCCAAGGGCGGGCAACACTGAGAGCCTAAATAAGGTGGGGTGTCGTTCCTATGATACAGCCCTGTGGTTCTCCTCTCTCTTATCCTGGAGATGGCCCCACACTGCAGCTCTCACGCTAGGTTGGGCATCCATCCAGCAGGAGGAGAGGTCTAGTGGGCAAGGAGCATAAAGGAGAGAGTCAAATTGTACCCAAAGTCCTGGGTCTTCAGGGTCTTCACTGGGTGGCGTCTAAGCTACAGAAACTCAGACATTTTGTGTAAACATTTACTAGTGAACCACAGGCAAGAATTTTTCTATAATTTTGTTCTTTTTGGTTACAAACTCCGTAAAGTTAACAATGACATCATTAAAACATGCTACCAACATGCCTAAGTTTTATAGTTATACAGATGATGGCACAAAACCACCAGCTGTATGGTTCAGAAAGGAGTGTTTTCGAAACCAATGGTGGGTGGGATTACTGTGACTTCTTGAATGAATTAGCCAATGTGGGTTCAGTTTATTGATTATTGACAGCACAGTTCACAGATTAATTTTTTGCACTGCTGATGTATGTGCATAGTATGGCAAAGCACAGCAGGTGTATCTTTTCCCATAGCATTGATTAATACCTTTGTATTTTCTGGCTGGCTGAGCTGCAGCAATATTAGTTGCTGTTGTAATTGATAGCTGTGACCCCTGCTGTGGTACACAGCATGCTGCAGCTATGCAGGCCACATCCCGCTCCTCCATGAATCAGCACTTCTGATAAAACACACAAGTCCCTTTGGCTCCCCCTGGTGGATGAACTGTCATACTTTCTGAACGTATTTTCTTTTAGCACAGAGGTGCAGGAAGTAAGATCAGGGCCGAATTTACGGGACTGGGGCCACCAGGCTACCTACTGCATAAAATGCTGAAGTAACAAGCAGAAATAAAATGGGGCTGTTTACAACTGGGGGTCCTGGGCAATGGGGGGGGGGGGGGGGGGGGG
>JAODJU010000018.1:15847057-15859648 GCA_026776725.1 Gnathonemus echidnorhynchus | reverse complement strand
CAATAACCATCTCACAGTGCGAGGGAGATACTGGTACACACTAGGATTGGAATCGCCAGGTCCAGTCCAGCGTGGGGAAAAAATGCAAAGAGCTCATGCTAGAAGCATTTATTTTAAAAACTCCTGGTGAACATGAAGGTTAAATTCAGTTTCTCGAATGCTGGATTTTTTTCTGAATTATTTCATCTAGTTTTTCAAATTCAGGGCCCTGTTGCTCCTTTCAAATTGCAGCTACAAAGATAAACGTCTGTGCAGTATACTTATTTTGGCCCTGCAAGTGACATCTGTGATGGACTGCCTTCATTAATGACACCAAACCCAGAGGCTGTGCACTTGAGAGGGGAGATTTAACATGTTGATGGTGGGAGTGCAGACTGGGATTTGGGGCTGACAATGCCGACTTTCTCCAGTCTTTTCTCATGCACTTTTAGGTATATTGTGGCCCTTAGCCCAGCTTTGGGCAGATACCTTCTTTTCACGTCTTTTCCTTGCTCACAGGAAAATGCTGTAGTTTTCCTGTGCAAAATACTTAAGGTCCATTATACGTTTGCATATGGAAAAGAAAGGGACTGGCAATATTGGTTTTTTTTTTATTTTCTTTACTTTCTATTTTATATGACTGATGCGGTGTGTTTATTTCACCAAAATCCTTCCCTTGTTTTGTTATTTTAAAACTGGCCCTGGTATTCGGAGTTTTACAGTTGGCATAATAGCGCCCCCTGATGGTCAACAGGGTTTGCACCACGTTATTCACGTACTCCCACCAGTCTGCGTTCTATCTGGCTGGGAGAGGCTTGGTCTGCACCAGAACACAGCGCAGTGTGGCTGGGTCTCCGGAGCGGACCGGCTACACATATATGTCCGGTATTTCAAGCATCTACTCATCAATCCATCCATCCTGGAGACAGAACTGACACAGAAAGCAAAAGGCAACATCAATTGAGCAGCCGAGTGTGATTAAGTATGTGCCAGACTAGCACTCCACCAGTACTTGCATGTTAATCTAAAGACCGCTCCATGTACCCTATAACTTTTCACATGGCGCTGCTAGCTTGTTACGCAGGGCTGGTGTTTCAGGCACATATGTCATTGTTAATCTTCTTTGCTTCTCAATACCATTTTATGTTCCTCAATTCCCCGGTACTTTTTCCACAGAACCATGAGCCCAGAGCTCATCAAAGGATTCTGTCATGTTTTATCCTGCTCAAATACTTCATGAGAAGTTTAAGAAGTTGGCATCTTTGAAAGCAACTAAGATCTACTGATGAAAATTTAATCTACAGAAGATTTTATTCAGGGAAACTCTTCTAAAAAGGTCTTCCAAGTTTCATAAACAATTTTTCACTAAAATGTATCAGAAGATTTCCTCCGGGTACTCCGGTTTCCCCCCACAGTCCAAAGACATGCTGAGGCTGATTGGAGTTCCTAAAATTGCCCGTGGGTGTGCATGTGTGAGTGAATGGTGTGTGAGTGTGCCCTGCGATGGGCTGGCCCCCTATCCAGGGTTGTTCCCTGCTTCGTGCCCGTTACTTCCGGGATAGGCTCCGGACCCCCCGCGACCCAGTAGGATAAGCGGCTTGGAAAATGGATGGATGGATGGATGGATGTATCAGAAGAACGCAACACATGGCAGACTCATAGAAGTCCATTGCAGCCAGACAAACAACCATAATACCCACATCACTAGATATATAGTTTATGATTTCTGGAGTTTCAGTGTGGAAAGTAGTAATTGGTGATTATGTGATTACATCATCCGATCATTTATTTCCACTGGGTGCCTAAGCCTGGAAGATCATGGACGGGGCACCACAGAAGCCTATATGGGCATCCATGTACACAGAGTCACTCACCATATACTTTATCAGCTCCCTGGACGGCGACATCATCTTTGAAAGTGGCAGGAAATTAGAGGAACCAGAGGGAACCTCACATACGTCATGCTGTCCTTCCTGTTAATCACCGCAAATTAATTTGCAGTAACAACGCTCAACAGGCAACCCAGCATCCAATGGAAGTGCATCCGGCTATTTGCACTGAAGGGGGGGGAAGCATCGAAACTTAGCCTAGATACTGTGGAGGAGACGCCACTCTGTGAGCCTTCTGTGTTAATGCATTAGTCATTATGATGTAAGTCTGACATTTTGCTATAGTTACTGAGACATAATGAGATACACAGACATTCTAAACTAATGTTTCGCAAACCATACGTAGTTAAACGTCTGATGTTCTTTAGATGTTTTCTAGTTTAACACACGCTGTTTACTTCGACCAAGGCAAAACACGCATGCTGCTTGAGGATTGTGTTCCCAGTGCTGTTGGCGATGTGCAGCTATTTTCTCCGTAAATGTTTCTGTTGCTTCGACATCTTGCTTCTCTCTTGATGTTTGGCATGCAACAGACGCAAGACCCAGCCCCCCCCCCCCACAGAAAAAAAAGGCCTCGATGCTTCCTAGGGGCTAATTTCTTCTGGGACTGAGGATGATGGATCCCACACATATTTCCTTTACGATCTGCAACCGTTTCTTTTACTGTAAGTTACTCATTCTGATTTTCTGGCCACCAAAGTATGAAAAGGGGTGTCGCTGTTGGTGCCCTGTGGACCGTGCTTACGCACTTTGCTGGCTCTTTGTCAGAAAAGGAAGCACTGAGGTCGGCTTGATGAAATGAAGTGGCCAGACTGAGCTAGGGGTGTATTAATGACCTCGCTCACCCGCAGATTCACCTTAAAAGGTGCCTGAGATGAGAAATGAAACCACATGCTTCTACTGAACGGACTGTAGTCTTTCTGCCAACATTGAGTGGAACGTGTGAGGGCTACCACTGCAGTTAGGGTTGGTATTAGGTTTAGGTTACAGGAAAACTGTTTTCCACAAGTTTCTCTTCTGAAAAAAAAGGTGAAGCCAGAGCCATCTTGTCTGCTTATACCAGCCCAGGTTTTGTTGCCTTTGTTGGGGTTAGAGTTAGGGATTTGAGGTTAAGTTTGGGGTTAAGGTTAGGTTTCAGGTTAAGTTTGGGGTTAAGGTTAGGTTTCAGGTTAGGGTTAGAATGCGGATGATAGTATATTGCCATATTATATATGGCTAGCTTAGCTAGCTTGGGTTAGAATCAGGGGTAAGATTAGCACTGAAGGTACTGCTGACATTTAGGTATGTGTCTGGGTTAATGCTAGGAGTAGACATTATGGTTAGAAATAGGGTTAGGGCTAATTTGGGTTACACTTGGAATTAGAGTTACACCTTTTTGAAATCTCTAGTAATTTAGGAGCTGATGACATATAGTGCAAAACAAGATGAAGTAAAAAGACAGCAAACGTTGTGCAGACTAGTAAACATAGTGCAAACAATTTTTTAAAAGTACACCCGGTACAAAACATCATAAAATAGAATGTTAGGGTAATAAATAAAATTTAAAATTAACTGTAAAAATATGCACACAAAAATTGCACCAGACGTTTACTACAGCAAAGACGCGGGGGGCTTCCTGACGTGTTATGACCGGGGGAGGTGGGGGGTGATGTCAGGAGGAGGTGCTGAGGTGCCTGATGACAGGTAGGGAAGATCCCCAGTAGCGATTCCTAGCACACTATGGAATGAGCCGTTGGCTGGCGCTCCAGCATAGTGCCCCCTGGAGGGGATGGCCAGAATTGCTGCTGTTCAATTTTGCCACCATCCTTTACTGAGTCTACTCCATCACTGCCTTTAGCAGGCCCAGGGTCAGTCCTGTGACAGAGCTGCCCTTCCTGATGACTTTCAGGTGTTTGGCATTACTTAAATTGATCTTACTTTTTCAGCACATCACAGCATGGAAAAGTACATTGGTCACTATGGACCCAGTTAAACATCTTCAGCATCCCACTACACACATCAAACGAGCAGAGGCTCCTCGGAAAGCAGAGTCTGTTCTGGCCTTCCTTGTAAAGCGCCGCTGTTCTGTCCGCTCAGCCCAGTCTGCTGTTCAGGTGGAGCCCCAGGGCCTTGTAGGTCTGCACCACCTTCTCTTCCTCCCCCTCAGTGGTGACACATTTGAGGGGCCCTTTGTGACGTCAGAAGTCCACACCAGCTCCTGTGTCTAGCTGATGTTGAGCTGCAGGTTGTTCTCCCTGCACCGCAAGACAAAGTCCTCCTCTAGTCCCCTGCACGCTGACTCATCTCCATTGCTGATATGTCACACAATGCAGGAGTCGCCCAAGAGTGTCTATGGATGGCGAGAGCCGTGATTCACGACCACCCCAAATATTGAATTCCTTCAAAGAAACTTGTAGAAGAAGCCTTTCAGCTTTTTGTCAGAACTTCAGTCTCCAGCATATATCAGATTTAAATTACATCTTGGAAGAATCATTAATAATTTGTAGCTTTTGGTAATGAAAGGAATTATTGGACAGCAGCTTCATGTTTTACTTTATTGTAAAGTGGAGATTACAGCGGCAAGAAGGGACCAAAACATGAAGAGCTGGCCCAGTGTCTGTGAGAAAGCCTGGTACCTGTGTCCACCAGCAATGAAAAATAGGTGAAAATACCCAAACAAAACCACCAAACCATCTATAGCAGTGTGTCTCAATCTGGTCCTCAGGAACTCACAGACTAGTATTTTAAGAGATTTTGCTGAGATAAATATGCACAATCTCCCAATAACAGCCAGGACCAATGAATTGCCTTCCAGATGCCACCAGGATTAAACTCCACCTGTGTTCAGGTATATTTGTTGTTATTCAGGAGAAGGCAGCTGCTCCTGTTAGCTTCCTTCAAACTGTGATGCATCTGAGAGCAGAGATTCAAAAAAGCACAGCAAGGAAATTTCAAAAGTTCCTTAGAATGATGTTGCAAAAAGTCATGGATCCTGAGATGGGGGCTTCTGGGGGCCTGTGGAGCAGTTGTACGGGGTCCCCAGAAATTTAGAGGGTGTCTAACTTTGGTTTCTTTTCATTTGGGGATAAAATATCATATAGGAATGGTTGGTGTCAGGGTTAGGATTAAGGTTAGGATTAGGGTTAGGATTAAGGAATACCAGGGCTTTAGACAGAAATTCTGGGCCCCTTGACAATATGTCAGCTTGGGTCCTTAGCTTGGGTTGCATAATGTCAAGGTCCCACATATATATAATTTGCTTTTGGGGGGGGAATCCTAGCAGATTTCCTTAAGTGGACCCCCAGCAGTCAGTTTGGAGAGTCCCCCTACTTGATCCGAGCCCAATCCGGGCTAGATTCCGGAAAACCGGGAAGAGAGTGGACGCCATCCATGAACGGTCTGCCTGACTGAGCTGGAAGAGGCAAATATTGTAAAAATCTCGCAAATGGTAGCATTTCACTCTTGCAATTTCTAAACAAAAGTGGAACAGAATCTCAGTCCATTTACTTTGAATGTACTGGTCTGGAGCCTGTTTATGCAACCAGCCATTTCCTGTTTGGTTATTCTGATCTGGGTCACAAGGTGGAGGATATGCATCCACTACTGATATCCATGCTGACAAATTTTAATGAATAATTTTAGAAACTGTCTTTAGAACCGGTTGCTGTAGTGGTTCTGGTGTTACTTTTGATCAAACATGTCCCAGATCAAGTGAAAGGCAGCTTACCTTGTTTTCATGGTAATTGCTAAAACAAATAGTTTTGGGAATTTTTATTCTCAGACAATACGGGATGGTGTCTGCTGTCTGTTTTTATTTGTAATATCTGAGCCTGCAAGACCTTGACCCCACTTTACAATTCCTCAGTTTTCTAAGGATTCAGCCTAAGTTTCCTCAGTTTTATATCTGTTCATGTCATTTCTGAGTAGACATAACGGAATAAGATTTGAAACATCCTTGTTAGCCATATGATCCATGAGCGTGAGAGAGGGGTGGTGTGCGGCTGTGTGGGTTAGGTCTCTCTGCCGTGAGTTGAAGGTGGTTGCAAGTTCATGTTAATTGCTGGCAGAATGATTTCACCATTGAGCCCTTGAGTAAGACCCTTAGCCCCTGTTTCTCCAGGGCAGTGTTTCCCAGTCTGGTCCTCAAGGACCCGCAGACAGTCCGTGTTTTGCTGTAGAGCAGGAGCTGGGAGGGAGCAAAAATGTGGATCGTCTGGGTGTCCTCGAGGACCAGATTGGAAGACTGTGCTCTAGGGACAATGGCCGACCTGCTATCTGATCCTCAATTGTATGTTGCTTTGGACAAAAAAATCTGCCAAATATCACCAAACCATCTATAGCAGTGTCATTTTTTTTTTTTGAGCATGAGTAAACAAGACACAGACAGAAAGCTTTTCAAACGCACAATAAAGCAGTAAGTGATAACGATTTTAAAAACTGAGCCTCATGAATATTTCACTGTGTTTGTTGCAAGTGAGGATAGGAAGAAACGCAAACGTTCTCCTCCACAGACAATGACTTTGACCATGATTATAAAATCCACCAATCCTTCCACTTATAATGGTGATGGACACAGTAGATCCTGGAGTCTAGTTCAGGTAGCACAGGGCACCAGAGCTACTCACTAAAAAACAGTAATGCACACAGTAATTACACTAAGACTACACTAAAAATGGTTTACACTTAAAAAATAAAATCCTGCTCCATCCTTGAGACAGAGTACTGCAAGTTCAGACACATTACGCAATGTCAACGAACGTTGTACGTCAAGACAGCCAGGGGCACTATCCATGTCTTACTTTGATGTGAATTCGCCATGAAATTCACTTTTGCGTTTGTTGACGAGGAAATGAGGACGTCAGACATGAAAGGGGCAACGCTTCAGACAGATCAGCTCACCTTCAGATATGCTTCATTGCCTGGTGAACATACTGCCATGATGTGTACACTCATCTAAATGACCTTGCATGAATACCTGTAGATGGCGGAGACCTTTGTGGTCACACCCACGCCGCTCATTTCTAATGTTCTGCTCCAGTTACACGGTAAAACCCCCATTAAAGGAGGGGGGGTAGTCTTTATTGGTATACAAACGTTGATGGACCACAAAAAAAAACAGATTAAAATGAAAAAAGAAAAGTCCAGATACCAGCAACTTCGTTTCAGCAGCGATAACAATACAGAAAAATAAAGGGCTCGCTTCAGATACAACTGTGACTTTCATCTGCTGCACCACAGTAAAATAAAATCACACCTCCCAGTTTAACACGCTGCACCCAGTTCCGACAGCAGAGCTGTGATACACGGCAAACCAGCATAAAGGCTGGCTGCACTTACCCACTTCCTTTTTCTGTATTGTTTCCTAACAAGCCGGCCTGCATCAGGGCCTATAGCCATAAATAAATTTGAGGGGGGGGGGGGTCCTCCTCGATAGATTTAACCAACCGGGGGGACAAATTCAAACTTACAATTAATTTCTGTAACTGGCCACATGCCTGAACAGCCACAGACACGTTTCAGGGAGATTCAAGCCCATCATTTTCACTCTGTGACTGTTTGCCTGGTCCACATCCATACCCACATCCTACTTACTACTACCACTAAAAATCACTGAGCAGCTGGTTAGGAAAACATAACAAACACTAATCGCTAACTATACTTAAAAGCCATTGGGCAGGAACTACAAACAAAACAGATTTAAACTTCACAGATGTAAGATACTTGTATTAAATTGTGCAAAGTATACATACTGATCCAAAAGTGCGCAAATAGCCACTATTGTCCAAGGCAGTAACAGAGGACAAATACACTACGATATATAACTTTACATTATTGTTTGCTTAGCCTTTATACTCTGAGGTTCTAACCAGTCACCACATTGTTCCCAGAATCCTCTAGCACTCACGTCTGATCAAACACAGGAAGCCTATCCTAACAGGACTTCTACCCAAACTGACTCCTTGACAGCTGTATGCTTCTTATGTATTAGCTGCTTCACTTAAACGTTCTTGTAGACAAAAGTGTTAACCAAATAAATAAATGTAAATGTTACCACTGACTAATCAACAGTCAAGCCGCAAAGAGGGGCCATAGTTACACAATACCATCTAGTGTCTATTAAGAGTTACTGCATCTGTATTCATCTCCAGAATCAAATATGCTTTATGTTTTTTGATGCTCGTTTCAAAGACAACACTGATTCCAAGTCACTTAGAGAACAGAAAAGGACATTATGCTGGAGCAAGCAATTTTGGTGGCTGATTTTAAGTATGGCTAAAGAATAATGTTAATAATGAATAAATAAATTAAATTAAGAGACTGTGTGTGCAATTTGCACATTCTCCCTATGCCCGTGTGTTTTCTCCAGGTACTCCTATTTCAACACACAGTTCTCCCCTTCCACGCTACCTGCCATCTCGCAGGTACATCTCCTGATCAGCTTAGTGATGGATCAATCTGTCTCTCACTCCATCCCAGGCTCTCGATCTGATCATCACAGCCCAAGTTCCTTAAGCCAGGCAGTCTCAGAGAGGAAACGAATGGCTAATTAATAAGCAATCGCAAGCCAAGGTCCGGTCAAATGTCAGGGTGATGTAAGACTTAGCCGTGCCTGTCAGAAGTGGATGTAAATGCAGACTGCAGAGTTTGGGTTTGGAGACACGCAGGAGGTCTCTGACATCAGGCCAGGTCTTGCTAAGGGACTCCAACAGGAAAATGTGTGCAGCTAAAGAGATATTTTTTTGCTTGTTGCACCTGAATAGTGGCAGAGTGGCCCAGGTATGTAAAAATCATGCCTGACAGGATTGCTGGCACTGTGATTTCATGTGACTTTGCACTTAGGTTCCTCTCTCATGAACCTTAAGCCGTGTTCATGAGGACGTGGCGGGTGTGTGTGGGGTGGGGACCCCTGACCTCCTGAGTGATGTTATTACAGGACACCTCCAAGGAAATAATACCAAAAGAAACAATGAAGCACTTTTGACTTGTGCTCCGTGAGAGATGCGAATTCATCCCCCGCAGTCAGCCCACACACAGGAAGCCAAACAGCAGCACGAAGGCATGGTTCAGCGCTGCTGTCAGACCCTGAGGCTGATAAACAGCCTAACTTCACTTGCAGGGGAAAACAAGCTTTTTGATTAAATCATCTGAAGTGTGTCCTGATATCTGAACCACCCCAGAACACTGGGACAATGGTGAGGTTTAGGGGGTGGTGTAAATCTGTTAGGTGTCTGTTATGGGTGAATCCCAAATATTTGACCTCCCAAATATGTACTTCAACCAATAACCCCCTACCCCAGCTCATCCACCCCCACCCAATCTGATCACTGTAACTGAATTCATTTCACTCCCAAACCTACTGTGAGAAGACCATCCCCCAGACCACGAGCTAGACAAACAAGTCTGAGTCAGGCCCATTCCTTCTTCATGCTGAGAGCCAAGACAGGACCTTCCACCAGGACCAGGGCTGCTTGTATCACTACTACAAGTACATCCTCCTGTTAATAAAGGAGCCCCAGTCTTTTGTGTCCCTCGTGTTATGGAGTAATCAGTGCTAAGAAGCATGAGATCCCAAAAGCACTGAGCTTCTGCTGAACCCTGTGCAAAATTTGATGCTCTCATACAACATATAATACCTCCCCCAAAGCTGATGTTTCCACTACGAGATGAGGTCATGAGGAGCGTCACCTGTGCTCATTGTCGGTGTAATAGAATGTCTGGTGTTGTGTTCGGGGTGGATGTCGAATCCCGTAGCATTTTCTGAGTCATGCCTGCTCAGCAGCCACACTGAGCTCCTCTGTGCCCAGACAACCCAAATAAATAACTCAGATAATGCGGGAGCCACTCTTAGTGATAATACGCCATGTTTCATTCATTAAAACTGAATCAGAATGTGACCTTATCGTGCACAAGGTTTAACAACAATATCTAATAAGATGGAATTTCACGTGGTTAAAGTTGCCCTGAAAAAAATGGGAAATATAAAGAAAATGAATCCTCTGACTGAAAGAACGAAGAACAAAACCATGACAGTACTGGGGCTGAATTACACTGAGCTCCAATACTATTTTATACAAGGACATTTTGTTTGGGGAGAAACACTGCAATGGCCAGCTGCTTGCCTTGAGTGTGAATGAGGGTATTTCAGCCGCGAGTGAGATTACACTGTTTACTGACCGAAGGAGTCACTTATTGAACAAAACTGGCAAAAAATGTGAGCACAATGATTCAATTGAGTGATTCAAAAACAGACGCTCCCAGAATAAGGGGATGAGGAGGGGATGGGTGGGGGGGGGTTGTAAGTAGCACGGGGACAATGTCAGAGCAATTACATCTACAGCTGGCTGTCAATAAGCAAGATGAATTTATGACAGGAACAAATTAAGTGACCAAGATTATTTTGTTCACTTAAAATAACTAATATTTCAGAAATGGCACCTGGTTTAGTGATTAAGTGAGAGGAATTGGATGCTGGGATATCATGCGTCCGGGTTCCTTGGACACGTCCTCTTTTTGGGCCCCTGTCTGGGCATCTGAGCTGTTTTTCAGAAATCGGTGGTTTGTCCAGGTTTAGCGCTATAACCTGTATGACCCAGCGTTGCGAGTCACAGTGGAGTACCAAGCGAAGGACAAAGCACCAATTTTCAGTGTACGGCAGCTACTCAGTATCATCACACCGCGTTTGCAAGGCTTGCGCACACGTTTGCTTTATAAATGAAATGCTATGCGCAGCCCTACATGTCACACTGCGCAGTGACGTCACCTTCTGGAAACCACTGGCACTTCGACTCTTTGTTTTTGTTTTCATGTGAGCAGTGAATCGTTTGGTTGAAATTTAATAAACTTTAGCTTAGCGTTCTGAGACTTACGTTGAAAAAGACTTGTATACATGTCGTGTCAATTGTGTGTAGATTGTAAAACGAGAGTTAACTGTAGGGTTACCACACGTCCAGGTTTTGATGAACGCGAATTTCCGTTTTACAGGAGGGTTCGGAAAAACTCGTTGATATTCATAAGAGAAGCACTACCTGATTGGCCAGTGAATGTGAAAAATCGTTAATAGATAAACTCATTAATAAACTTATTAATAATCCCTGGACATGTCAAATATGGTAACCCTAATTTTGAGCACATGAGCATTAGTGTGGTGCTCCTATGTCCTGGAGATACACCAGGTACCATTTGAGCTGAACCTCTGATGTGACTTATTATTAGCCTGATCTGGGGTCAGCATTCTTTGCACTATGCGAACTTTGACTGTCTACTACTATCTTGGGATTCTTGACTACAGAGCTAATTAACTGAGACCGTTTATTCTTCATGTGTTTTGCTGAAGGCTGTCGGGCTGTCTACCTCTGACCTTGCTGAGTCCGCCGCTGTCTCTGGAGCGTGTGCCGTCTCCAAAGGTGGGGGCTCCCTGCCCCCGGAGTCGCTTCGGCCTGTAAGCGATGACTCACGGGCAGGCCCTGAAGTTTGGCTAACTCTCTCCAAGCGGCCGCAACTTTTAAAAGGTTCTTTTCAGTTCTGGTCAGCACATCATTTTCTTCAGCACATTGGAGCGGGAGGTGAGAATGAGCTGGAGGAGGGTGGATCTTACCTCCTGTGCTGTGACATCAGGAGGACTTCAGACACATTCGAATGGACAGTCGGGGGTCACTTAGGGTGGTTCAGTACAGAGTCCATGATGTCCGCTACCAGGGCTGGCTAAGTACAGCAGCTATTGAAATGTTTTTATCCACGCCAGTTGCATTTTTCCTCAAGTATATTGCTGGATATTTTTCTGGAGCAGTTCAGTTTAGGTACCAAGACTTAAAGTGCTTCTGATAGTCATACCAGCAACCTTCAAGCCCTTAAAGCTATACTACCCGCTGTCCAAATAGCTTACAGTATGCATGTGGAGCTTTCAGTGATCTTTAGGGTGGGAAGTTTTTAGACTCTCCCTGGACTGCTAATTAACACTGAGCATAAGAAACTCCTCAAAGCCGCCATGGCACCTCCTCCCCACCTCCTCCACCTCCCAACAGCCCAGGTGGGGCTCCCTCCTTGGAGCTCGAAGCCAAAGATCAGGTCCCACCACTGATCATTCACATGCGGCAACACAAAGCTCTCAATGGTCTCTCTACTTCAGGCACAGATTAACTCACATTTTGAGGATTCTTCCTTATTCAGTTACTAATGTCTGTCTGTTCTTTGTGGGTTGTGTCAGACTGCTTTATCTGTAAAAATGTGTGAACGCATGAATACAAAACGAGTATGTGCTACATCGATTGGGGGCTTTGGATTGGGAGGTGTCGTTTGTTTGCTCTAAGTGATGACTCGTCTCCCACGCGGCTCTCACGCAGATTATATCTATACCCTGGAGCGACGGGCTGTTTTATTTATGTCTCTGTGTTTCTGAGAGTGTGTGTCCTGCATACATCGTGGCTGTGTAGCCGTAGCATGTTTCCCTAAAAGGGAGGGGGGGCCCAGTGAGCGCTCGCCCACCTTGCGCTTACGGCTCCTGTCGTGCCCATCACACGCTGAGAGCTATTCTCACCGCCTGAATGTTAGTTCCTGTCCCAGCATTCAGTGTCAGGCTTATGCTGGAGCTCTGCTGGCTAATAGCAATGTGCTAAAAGTGCTCTCTCTCTCTCTCTACACCTCCCTGCTTCCCTCTCCCTGTGTATCTGCATTAGGGGTGGAGCCGAACCCGAATACGGTATTCGGAAAGGCACAAATAACGTGTTTTTTACGAATACTTATTTCA
>JAODJU010000018.1:15825465-15837552 GCA_026776725.1 Gnathonemus echidnorhynchus | reverse complement strand
GGTTTGGCACTTTCGGTACTCGAGATTTCGGTACTGGTACTCGACCGGAAGTCAATGGAAAAGCGAAAGTACCGTACTTTGTGCGGTGGAAAAGCGCCCCAAGTTGGAGACCGCTGTACTAAAATCACTTCCCTTTTCACCGAATCGTTACTCTCTGCTGCTGATGACAGTTTCACTTGAGCCACTTCTTGAAGGTAAAAACGGGAACTCACGTTCTGGCTCACTGCCTCGGAGACGGTCTTGGAGAACATGAGGCAGGAGACGGTGCAGGCCAGGACGTGGAACAGGGTGTACATGAGGCACGTGCTGGTGGAGGACTTGATGGAGGGGCAGCCGGAGCAGCACAGGGCGCAGGGGGCCGGTCCACAGCAGCAACATATCTGAAGAGCAGACAGAGGGTCGAGGCTCAAACCCATGGACCATGGAACCGGGGGTCCACACCGGACCAACACCCAGGTAACTTCCGGAACATTGTTAAGAATGCAGTGATGACCAATCATGAACAAATCACCTACATACTGTATAATTTAAGGCAAATAAAACTTTATTAGTAAAAATCTGAATTATATACATCTTTTTTTTTAAACGAAAAATGTGATTTTTAGGCAAATGATGACTGATTGATTACTCACTGATGATACAATGACACAATCTCATAGCTACCAGTCAATTGTAATTTTAGACTGTATTTAACGTTACGTAATCGCCGGCATCAGTTAAATCCCAACATGCTACCTGAAGCAAAATAGTGTTTTGTGAGGTGAGCAAGTATCACAATTTACAGTAATAATGGAGAGGCAGACAGTTATATCTGCGTTTTGTTTTAAAAACAAAGTAGAGATGATTTTATGTGCCCGCCCCCCCATGCCCCAGCTCACAGAGGTTTTTTTTATCAGATAATCTCCGGGTTTACAGGACAAACCCTTCAATGAATTGCCCATTAGAGTCTTTGCATCTTTTTTTTCTGGCAAATGCATCTCTCTCAGTCTTTGTGTAAGTATCGCTGTGACTGAGGACTGGCCAGAGCCATACTGGACTACAAAGGACTGCTTTGATTAGTTCCACCACACCACCATTAAACCATTACAGGTCATGATAACATTATTCTGCAAGACTTCTTATCATCTGCCACAAACGTCTGTTCTCAGCTTGAAAAGTGGCCCAAATGAGTCTATATTATCAAATGATGGCTGTACCTATGAGGAATATACTTGTATTCATGGACTGTTTAGAGAATTAGCTGTCTAGAGTTAAACTAGAAGGAATATGACAAGTAAGCATGAAGAAAAGGAGCTCAATCCATTAGTATGTAGCTCTGTATGACTTCTGGAAATTCTGCAATCAGATGCTGGTTTATATTTCTATTTAAATGTATCACTTTGCAGGATCTGCTTTGCATCTGTCTCCCACGGCCCGTGAGCATAACTAAACCTGAACAGAAATCCCGATGGTCCTCTTTTACACCTGTAGAAGCAAGTGATTTTAGGGGAGGAGTCTGCATGTATAAACATACCTGTAAGCCATTCAGTTTCCGGGCTAAATCTAAAAACCACAGGTCGCAAACCTTCAGTCTACACATTAGCCAGATTGATATTAGTCCATGCAAAGCAAGCCTAGGACTGGACCTCTCTCTCACCTGGTAGGCTACCATGCGGAGCAGGTAGTTGGAAACACCACTGCGCTGGTGCACCAGAGAGGAGGACATCGTCATCCACAGGAACGGTCGTTTGTGACCCCCTGCCCCCCCCCTCCCCGCCCCTTAGGTATGGTGTGAGCAGGTGGGTGGCAGGCCTCAGTGAAAGCTCACAAATAATCACCAAATGAAAAGGGCATCAATCAGCAGCTGTGATCCAGATCCAAAACATGGTCCCTCAGATGATCCATAAATGATCTTGTCCAGCAGATTTTGGAGGACAGTTGGATTGTGAGGACATCATTCCCCTCTTTCCCTCCCTGGCAGATTAACAGCCTCCACAGGAAAACTGGACTTCAGTTGTCACTCGCTCCATGCATCTGGGATGACCTTAACCAAAAACCCAGAATGAACACAAGCTTGTCCTCCCTGCTCCACCTACTCTCCTCCCCCAAGGAAGATTAGCCAGCTATGGCCTGCGCATCTTGTCTGCCCATCTGTCCCCCAAAGCCCCTCCCCCACAAGCACTGCTACCTGATTGGCAGATACAAAATCTCAGTATGTCTTGGCAAAGTTTTAGTACCACTTTGGTAAAAACAACATAACGGCCAATGAGGCGATTCTGCACGGTATTGGTCAAAAAAGGAGCCCCACAGTTTGCCAACAATAGGCCTAATTTCAACCTCTGCATCCAAGAATTACAGCAAGAACTCCTTACTGTAACTTATTTTCCAGTGACCATGAGATGCGTCTGATTATTTTGTTTATATGTGCCCCAAGGTGTTACGGACAGAGGTATCCTGTTCTGTGAACACGCAGCACTGACTGGGGACTGTGTAGGACACCGGATTAAATGTGGGTCAGTGTACAGGGAAGCCAGTAGGATAATCCCACTTTTTTCTCCTCTGTCTTTTCCTGGATGACCCGTGCTCCAGTCTGACGCGCTAATCCATCTAGGAGATGTTAGGGCGTGGGCGCACCTTGCTCACACATTCACTCAGATCTGGGCATATGCTGACCAAGAATGTGCAAACACACACATATTTTCTAGAGGGTTCTCTGCTGCTCCCTTTCACCATTTCACACAGCTTGACCCCGAAGCACTAGACCCTGTCGTTTGCTCACCGGGTTTGTCGTCAATGGATTTAAACATTTTGGATGCTAAACTCAGAACTAAGCTACTGTATGCTCCTGACTCTCAAGTTCTAAAAGCCAAATAACAGAAATCAATTATTGAATTCATTATTCAACTAAATTCTATTAATCATTCATTTTTATTCTTAAACTTGTACGTCATGTTAGGCAAATAAAATAAATGAAAATGTACATAATCCTGAACAGGAAGCAGTAGCACCACATTAAAGAACTTCCCAAACGCATCATGTATCGGTCCTTCTGCCCCTCACATTGAAATGACATTTATGTAAGATAAAACAAAATGAATGGCTTACAAATACACCATGAGACCATATACTCCTACTGTTTGGCCCAGGATTTAATATTAGACCAGTAATCTTCTGACAGTTAAACCACTACAGCCATGAATTCAAATAAACCAATTAGGGGACTAAGTAAGAACATGACATCAGTTTGTTGTGAGATAGAATAGAATAGAATAGAATAGAATAGAATTGAACCTTTATAATAAAGCTGAGAACACACACACACACACACACACACACACACACAGAGGGCTGCATGGTGGCACAGTGGTTAGCACTGTTACCTCACACCTCTGGGCCCCAGGTTTGAGTCTCTGCCTGGGTCATGTGTGTGGAGTTTGCATGTTCTCCCCATGTCGTTGTGGGGTTTCCTCTGGGTACTCCGGTTTCCCCCCACAGTCCAAGGACACGCTGAGGCTAACTGACTATATTGCCCATAGGTGTGCATGTGTGAGTATTCATATTTTAAAAAGGGGCAACACAGTGGCAGCGGACAGGTTAGAATCCTGCCCTCTTTTTGTGAGTGTGGAGTGTGTGTGTTGTGCATGTGCCCTGTTATGGACTGTTGTACCTTTTTTTTGTATCCTGTGCTGCCTGGGATTGACTCCAGGCTGTGTGACCCTGTCCCAGGAAAGTGGTTGGTAGATGGATGGACTGACAGACATTTGAAAAATACAAATCAGCAGAGGTGCAAAGTCCAGAATTTAAAAATCCAGACCAAGATTTTCTTTCAACCAATTAGTTGAGTATGAAGAGTCACGGTCACAGAGTTACTCTTGGTCTGGATTTTTATATTCTGTACCTGAACTTTCTACCTCTGTAAAACGGACAATTAGAGATAATAAACAGATCAACTTTCAGGCTTTTAAATATAAAGTTACCTATAAACAGCCAAAGTCACTAGTTGTAGGGCAACACATGGTCAATGAAACAATTAACAGAATTGCTAATGAAGCTGCAAATTGTAAGAGACAATGGATTATGCTCCCCCAGACACACAAAATGTCAATGTCAACATGACACAAATCAAATCTACACTGATGACAACATTTCTCAGTAAAATAATTGTGCCCTACGAGTTTAGTATTCCCAGTATTTATATTTTATTAGTGAATGAAATAGGATAGAAAATGGCCACATGTACCCAATTAAGAGAAGGAAATGACAAGTGAATCAGCCTGTAATTATTATTAGAAAGTAGTAAGAAGTCAATCTTCAAGAAAAATCACAAGATCAAGTGTCTAGCTGTGGTGGCTTTGAATGATTTGCAAAAAGTGGCTTTCATGAAGATCAAACAAGCTTAGGCAAGCCAGACACGACCAAGGCAGAGATTCAGTTAATTCAAGTCACAAATTTGCAATACTGGTAGTTAATAGTATTGTGCTTTGTAAGTTGCTAATAGTGTTAACACGCTTTTTGGGCCCCTGACCGCGCATACACCATTCAGCTCTGGATCATGAGAGCACGTGATAACGGTGTTCCCCACATTTCCTTCCGAGTTCCCGCTCAGCCGGCGATAAGCAGTTCCGCATTTCCACATACAACATGGCTGCGGAGGGGGACGTAGAGTTAGACCTGGAAGCGGAGGAAAACTGCACTGGAAAACCAGTGGAAAAACCCCGAAAACATGACAGCGGGGCTGCCGATTTGGAGCGAGTCACAGACTATGCAGAAGAAAAAGAAATATCCAGCTCCGATCTACAAACGGTACGCACCAGTTTTCGCTTTCAGTAGTCTGTGGTAGTAGTAGTAGTACTAGTAGAAACTGTGGTGTTGCCATTGTGATCGCCAGAGTAAATAAGAAATGGTCTATGCTATATTTTATATTTAATTGTAAAAAGGATTTACAGTAGCTTTTTTAAAGTTTTCCGATTTCCCCCCTACAATCAGTAATATCCGCTATTCCATCTTAGATTATATTGTTAGTGTTTGGTTGAGCCACGAACATTCAATATGTCCCTGTAAATCACAATATGAAATTAACTGTGCCTTTTTTGTCATCAGGCCATGTCAGTGATCGGTGACAGGCGATCGAGGGAACAGAAAGCGAAACAGGAGCGGTTAGTCGTTTATAATGTTTTTACCTATTATTTTTTACACTTCGTATTTTTCGAGAATGTAGTGCCCCGCCTGTCGTACAGTTGTATAATTCACGAACGCTCTGTTGCTTTTATAACATTCCAGGGAGAAAGAGCTAGCCAAGGTCATCATTAAGAAGGAAGACGTAGAACTAATCGTAAGCACACTACACATTTATATACTTGTTTAGTCTGCGGAATCAGACACCCAGTAAACCTTAAACGTGATCATCTATGCACTAGTTTGCACCGAATCTCGATTAACCACACGCCTGTTCCCGATCCACAGATGAGCGAGCTGGAGATCCCGCGGATCGTGGCCGAGCGCAGCTTGAGGGAGCACATGGGAAACGTGGTGGAGGCGCTGATCGCCCTCACGAACTGAGCCGGGCGGACCGGCAAAGCCAACGTGCACTGACCTCGTTCAAAGCTGGAAGTGACTCATGGGCCAAGTTATTTCAGGACTGCAAATAAAGCATTTTGGGATTTTTTTTTTCTCCTTTTCTTCATTGAAGAAAAACGATTCCATACCTGTTGGACACTTGATGTGAAACGTTACTGCCCCCCAACCCTAATCTACAAAAGACAGGCTACAACTGGAATTACTGGATTTAATCAGTCTATAAAAGCCGTGAACACTCCAGAACATGGTTAACAATACAAGAATTAAGTTATTTACACAATTTCATAAAGAAATAAGAAAATGGAATAAAACTGAAAAAAAAAACAGAAGTCCATGCCTAGAAAAAAACAATGCCTTTATGTTTTAATTACACAGAAAACTGACAGATTAAACTGATAATGTACATAGACTGACAAATGGCATTCCCTGGGGAAAAAGTGAGCACCCATGCTATCCCCATATCAGGAAAATAGAACATATCCAAAATAATCACTTAGGAGAAATGTGTGTCTATCCATGGGCTCCCAACGTGCTATGAACAGAGAGTCCTGTCTGACACACAGCTGTTCCAGTCTGTTCCTGTGGTCTAGGTCCAGTATCAGTCTGGGTCTATCAGTTGAATGTACATCTTCCCCAACCCCGCTCGTCTGCTCCATAGGGGATAAGTTCAGGTCTTCCTCTTCTGTACAGTGGGACGCTCAAACACATCTCTCACACCCCCTGCTTTCTGTTTAAAGAACTTGCTGTTCTGGGCACTCTCCTGAGCCCACGGGGAATCGAAGGAGGTGGTGTCCTGGTCCACCAAGTGCGTGTACTTAGTGCGCCCGGAGCGTCCAAAATTTTTGACCTGAAATTCACAACAGGACAAGACATAGTTAATTGTAAAAGGCCAGTCTTTTGCAGGCATTAAATCAATACGTTATGTAATTCAATTTAAAGGACGCGCAGCAGCGAATCCTGCCCTGACCTGCATGACTTTGGGAAGGATCGTCTTGTTGAAATGGTCCTCCAAGGTGGGGGCACTGAAGTCTCTCTTGAATACTTCCTGCTCTTCGTCCTGCATGGGAGGTGGGAGTGTAGGGTTGAAAAATGTTAATCAAACCAGAGACAAATCAGGTATACTCTTTAAGCCTTCTGCGCACATATCATACAGTTATCCACGTCTGCTCACCATGAAGAAGGCTCCTCTGTGGTAATACTTCTGGAGGAACTTGTATTTCCCCTTAATGGCCTTGTTGGTAACCTGTCTGCCGCTGTTCCGGAGCTCAGCCCTGCGCTCCTCGTCTGTGAGGTTGTGGAACCTGTCGATTTCAGTCTTTTCCTTCTCCATGCTGTGCAACGACACAGTACAGAGAGTCAGGACCGATTCAGCAGGGAGACCCAGCTCAGCCAATGTCTGCCTTGGTAGCATTCATGAAAAACAACAGTAAGAACTTAAAAAAAAAAAAAAAAACACTCACGCTTCTCGCGATTCGCGGTCCCGCTTGATGCGCTTGAGCTCACGGACCTTCCAGGCCTCATACTCCTCCTCCTCGTTCTCTCCATCGGTGTCCAGCGCTTCCAGGGCGGCTAGAGTGCGTCGGTTCTCCTCAAACTCCTTCTTTGCCTCCTCCTCCACGATCTTGAGGGTGTAGCGCCTTCGTTCCTCCGCCTGCCTCTTGGCTTCGGCCTCCAGCTCCTTCTGCCTCTGCTCCTCTGCCTCGCGCTCAGCCACAGTCACCCTGTCCTTCCTGGAAGAAATGGGCAAATGACAGGCTTAAAAAAAAAAAACAACTGTATGAGAATTAAGCAGGTGAATGAATCGTTGACAATACGACCAGACTTACAGAACGCTTAGTCATCTGTAAATAATGGGAGAGAATGCTCTTGCCATGAGAAAGAGCCTCTTACTTGCGGATGAAGACGGGTTTGAGCCGTGGTTCTGTCTCGTCTTCGCTGTCTGTGTATTCCTCATACTCTGACTCCGACTCTGACTCCTCTCCGGATTTGCCCTCTTCTTCCACCTCCATGATCTCCATTTCTTCATTCTTGCGCTCATGCGCTCGCTGACGCATCATCGCCCTACGCCTCTCGATTTCCTGTGCAGCGGCACCAAAGACCCAACTGGCTATAATGTCCCAGTCCCCCAAGTTGCTAAGAAAAGGGTAAAACAACTGCCATCCCCTTTACCTCATCATCGACTTCCTCTTCCTCCTCCTCGTCTTCTTCGCTGCTCTCGTCACGTTCAGGTTGCCATGTTCCTTCATCTGACTCCTCACTGGCCTCTGCCACCAGCTCTGGCTCGGCAATCTGTCTATGTCGTGCCAACCTAGGAGAGGGACAGGGAACCAACTCAACATGTTCAGGATACTCAGGGCATCCCAGATTTCACAGAAGCATGAGGGAAGAGACCAGGACCAACTGGTACCTTTCCTCCACATCCTCGGAGACACGGTTCATCAGACGCTTCAGGCGAGGGTCAGACACCTCTTCTTCCTCCAGCTCCACCTCAGGTTCTGCCTCCTTGCCCTTCTTCACAAACTGAAAATCCTCCTCTTCCTCATCCGAGGATTCCATAGGGGCATAATCGGGCCGCTTACCTGATACGTATCGCTTCACCTTTACTTTCTCCATAGAGATCTCACCTGCAGAGCGATGGAATTGAAAATATCCCGTCTGTTAAACTGTCGCGCCATTGCTGTGAACTGATACTTTGCACTCGATTGCCATCAAAACGGCAACTTTTCACATTAACGATGAACTGTACTAAAGTTATCAAATTAAGTGACGAAAATTGCATCACACGTCACACGTGTCGGTGTATAATATTTTTTTGGAAACTGGAGATACTGCATGTCAGTCGATTTAAACGTATGAACGAACATCAGAGCCGACATGTTTCAGAAAAGCTCTGCGTGAGCTTGCGGTCTTGGCTGTCTGTTGCCGTGGCCTCTCCTTACCTTTTTCATTTCGCACCGGCACGGCTCCAGCCGTGGACTGGATCGGCGGTTGCTTCATGTTGAGAGCGTTCTGTCCCGACATGATGAATCAAGTATGCGAATACACACTATTATATGTATTATTTTCTTTATCCAAAGACACACTTATCCTACGCCTTCTTCTCTTAGGAACAGGAAGTAAACGTTAGCAACCGGATGTTGATGCTATCCGACCGCTGCAACATACCGTGATCACAAAGGTTCCGAGGCTCGACTTCCGGTTTTGGTCAGGCTGCATATTTATCTCTAGTGAAAGGTTGCTGTTCAAAGTTTCGTTCATTAATTAATTAATGCTTGTAGTAAAAATAAGAAATACTGCTTATTTAAACGTAAAGCCCTAAATAAAATATTAACGTCAAATGCAATTTTTTATATGTAAATTGTGCTCAAGTTATGCTTAGTAGTTTCTTTAAAGGAGTCACCATTGTAAAGATGTTAAGTGTATGAAGAGATAGCATTATGAAATGTGCAGAAATTCTTAATTCTAGTTATCTCATGGTGACATGGTAACTATTGCATATATTGCAATATATGGTTCTACTTTTATATACATGAACGTAAACGTCCTCTCAATGTTATAGCAGTGCGCATGCGCAGTTTTAACACTAGCCCTTTATTGCCATACTGTGACGTGGTGGCTGTCCGAGCCAATAGAAAACGCGCTTACGCTCAGACGCAGGATTTGAATTCTATCGAAACTGTCAGTGGGAGAGTGAGGTACGGCGAGGCTCTTCAGAATAAAATTATACGCATATATATTTATCGCATATATATAAGAAGAACTGCGAAAAGGTCATTTGGAGCGTTGGTACCATGAGAAAGAGGTAAGTACGAAGTTTGATCGTCATTCTAACGGTTACGGGTGGAAAAAGTGGCCAGTTTTCTTTCTATGAAGCTTCTAACTCGACTGTTCAGTGCGGCGCTGCCTCTGGTCTCTGATTCCGGTTCTTTTTGCGGTTCTGCTTCGTCACAACTTTGTCTTTGTGTGATTAGCAGTTTATATCCTTATATAGCTCAATGTTGTGCTTGTAACTACTAAACTAGACAATCCCGGTTAAACCAAGCAGCCGATTATTATCCGAGGCTCCTTATTTAGGGCTGCCGCATAAAAACAGGTGTCTGGTACAGCGAACGACCACAGCGCAAGTTTGCCCAACACTTGTAACGTTATCTTAACCTTCCTAGAATATAATCCACCCATCCCGTCGAGACGTATTTAACAGTCCAGCATTTTTCCTAGGAAGGCACACGACACCTGCTTGCTCGGTGGTTTGTTTTATTGACCAGGCATACTCCTCCAGTCGCTTAGCACTACAGTTTCAAAGCAGCCAGCGCCCTGGGTGTGTCCACATTCAGGGTGGCCAAAGGACGATTATGGTACTGGGAATTGTCCTTTCTTAATACGGACAAGGTTTGTTTCTCATGCTGGTTCACTGAGTGTAGTTGGGGTGTCAGTCGATAATAGGTGTGGCTCGTTCTGCTTCTGAGTAGAATTAATGGAGCCTGGCTGCTTGTAATAGGGGTGTGGTGTCCTAACGTCTGCAAAGTGCTCACTTAGGTTGTGGTCGTCTTTTGACAGTGAGGTCCTTGCCGCTGAATCTGTGGCATGCCTAAATAAAGCCCTGTGCCGCCTGAAGGACATCTGGGAGGAAATCGGGATCCCAGAGGACCAGCGGCTACAGAGGACAGAGGTGGTGAAGAAGCATGTCAGAGTGAGTTCTTATGCAGGACATGGTTTAATGGTTTAGGACTGTGCCTCCCTGCCTTTCTGTCTGCCTGTGCTGTGTGGGACTCATTAGACTGCTGCTCTGGCTGCAGGGTTTGCTGGACATGATGATCGCAGAGGAAGAGAGCCTGAAGCAGCGATTGATGAATAGCATCGGAACGTGCCGCAAGGAGCTGGACGACTTGTGCAAGGAGCTGCAGCTACCGCCATTCGAGGTGAGCCGGAGTCCTGAGGCCTCACCTGTGGCTTCCTTGTGGACAGCCTGGTGTCTCGTGTCTAAGAGCACACTTGTGGTGGCAGTTCATAGGTCCTGGAAGGTGCCCTTATATAATATAAGGTAGCAGTGAGACACATTACACAGCATTACTCCAACATATATGTTTCACTTCACTGCTATATTCACGTCGGAATGCTCCTGTTTCTTCTTAAACGTTTTGGCTAAAGTATCAGCTGAATAATCGCATGTTAAGAGACCTAAGCATGTAACTAAAGGATCTGCAGTTTTAAAATCCCTGGAGAGCGAATTGTTACGCTCAGGTAAACCTGTAAGGTGTTTGGCTCGGTAGGACGAGGAGGGAAGCACCATGCTGCAGCTGGAGAAGGACATCCGCACCCGCCTGGAGGTGATGTTAAAGCAGAAGAACCAGCGCATGCAGGAGCTGAAAGGCCTTCAGGACCAGGAGCGTGAACTGTGCGATGTCCTCTGCACGGGGGCCTACAGCATCGACCCCGCATGCGTGCCCACGCTGGAGCAGCTTGAGGCCTTCCGAAAACACATCGCTGGCCTCGTCGCGGAGAAGGTCCTGCTCTGCTCCCGTCTATGGCCATTTGTTCTTAATAAGCCTTTTTTTGAAAAGTGTATATGAATATATGTATTACTGTTTGATAAAGCTTTACAGTGGGGAGTGTATGTGATCTAAATGATTTTTAATTAGGATTGTGCCAAATGTGGAAGTTCTGTGATTTTCACTCACTACAGTGTCCTGAGTTTACAAAGCATGGTCCTATAAACAAAAAAGATTCAGTGGGGAAAAGTCTTGATGACAGCAGTCTCAGGGAAATGGTCAGACAAGTTTCCAGCGTCTTGTTAAGTCCATTCAAGTTGTTCTGTGGCCAGACGGGGTCCTACCTCATTTTAGGCAGGAGTAAGTGATGGGCTGGCCATAGAGTGTATGTGTACTGCGTGTTGTGTGTATAGGTGTGGGTTTGTATTTGCCACATCGTGAGGACCAAATGTCTCCACAGTGTGGTAAAACCTATTACTTTCAGCTTGAGGGGTCATTTTTCAGCTCCCCACAATATAAACCTCAATTATATAAGAATCTGTGACTGCAATCAAAAAACTAAAGTATCCAAAAGTGTTGTGTTTTATCTGGTTACTTATGGTTAAGGATACGGCTGGGTAGGGGTTAAGGTTATCATAGTTAGGATTGTGGTTATGCCCATAGAAATGAATGGAGAGTCCCCACAGTGATAGGTGTATATGAACTCTGTCAAGCTGGTTTATTTAGACTGACGCTTAGACTCTGACTGTGCAGATGTTGGTAGATTTTGCAGCTATACTAATATCGCGTGTGCAATCTGCAGGAGCAAAGGCATGCGGAGTTTGTTGATATCAAGAAGCAGATCATACTGTGCATGGAGGACCTGGAGCAGGTGCCTGATACCAGCTTCGAGAGGGATGTCGTCTATGAAGAAGAGGAGGCCTTCTGCCTCTCCAAGGAGAACATCAAAGCTCTCAAGCTGCTCCTGGCTCAGGTAACTGGCCGCGGGGGGGGGGTGGGTCTTCACGGGGCAGCACTCATTCCTACCTTCGAAGGACCTCGA
>JAODJU010000018.1:15810679-15825455 GCA_026776725.1 Gnathonemus echidnorhynchus | reverse complement strand
GGGGGGGGGGGGTGGCTCTTCACACAATCTGGCTAGCCCCCCCCCCCCCCAAAATAAATAAATAAATAAATAAAAACCAGCAAGCTCTGCTGGTATTTATATCCCTGCTGCAGGTGTATTCTGTAAAATTCAGTATGTTGTTCTCCCAAAACGAACAAGGCAGAAATCACAGATGTTTAAAATCTTGTACGTACAGTCCATATTTATCTAGGTCATTGGCTTTGCTAAGAAAAGGTGCTGAAGTCCCAGAATCTGGTCCCAGTTTACAGGACCCTGGGCCGCCTCGACCGGGGACTTTCGTAGCTCCTGGTCACTCGTGTGTTGTGTTCACATCACACAACAGGAAATGGCACCTTTATGCTAGTAAGCATGGGAGACACAAAAGCTTATAGGTTAAACTTGACACATAATTTGAAACTACAGCCCCCTCCCCCCCAATGGTGAATGAACAAGTTGTTTTGTTAAGTTATTTGTTAGTTATTTTGGGTTGGGAATCACGATCAAAGTGGAACACAGCCATTTATATATATTGTATTCATGTAATCTGCGACATCTCTGTATTTCCTTATTAACCAGCAAATTGATCTTTCGGTTTCATATAAAAAGTGTTGTAACATTTTCCACTAATAAGCCAGTACCAGCGAAATTAACCTAAAGTATACTGGTTATAGATTGATTTTTTTTTTTAAATTTTTGACACTGGTCCTGTTTCCTTGAACAGCTGGAGGAGCGTAAGGCTGAGAATGAGGCTCTGTGCAGCTCTTACCGCAGACAAATCCAGGAGCTGTGGGATCGGCTGCAGGTCCCACAGGTGGAGAGAGATCAGCTTAACGAGCACATGGTCACGTGCAAGAAGAGGAACATGGAGGCGGTAAGAGGCGCCCAAATCCCGGCAGAGCAGGGCCCTCGACGTGGCACCTCCATTCACAAACGAATCACAGTGACTGCACTAATATCTACAGTGACGGTGTGATGGAAATGACTGTGATGTGCTCTCCTCGAATCTGCTGATTGGCAGCATTTTGTCCAGATTGACCGAGGGCTGACCGTTCAATGCTGGAAGGGGCTGGATGGAGTTTGTGTACCATCTTGTTCAGATTGAGTTACAGTATAGTGAAGTTTTTTCAAAAAAACTATTTACGATTAAGTTCTTTTAATTGTACATTCAGGTGTCCTTCAAACATGTGAGGCTTGTCTGGAGATGAATACAGTGATGATATCATTTTTGGACGCAGTTGTCCCTGGAGGATGCTGATCCAGTGTTAATGCTTATGGCTATGGCTGTGTACAGAGACAGTGACGTCCCAGTGTGTTCTCCCCTCTGTCAGCTGGCGGCCGAGCTCCAGCGCCTGGACCAGTTGAAGATGGAGAACGTCCGTGCGTTTACGGAGGCCGTCCGGGCGGAGCTGGCCTCCTACTGGGAGAAGTGCTTCTTCAGCGCCGAGCAGCGGCAGGAGTTCGTGCCGTACCACCATGGTAAACGGGAGGATCTGAGCCGGCCAACACGGTCGCCCGGGGTCTCAGCTTGGTGATGTCAGCGGGTCTCATGGTTCTCTGTGTGTGCAGAGGAGTTCAGCGAGGAGCTGCTGCAGCTGCACGAGGACGAGCTCCAGAGGCTGAGGCAGCACTTTGAGGAGCACCAGGAGCTGTACGAGGGGGTGCACCAGTGGCAGGAGAACTGGCTGCTTTTCCTGGAGCTCGAGGTGAGCAGGGCAGGCGTGGAAGGAGACGCCGCGACGGGCTTCGGTGTACTGCTCGATTCCGTTATCACATCTTAGCGCCACTGATTCCGTATCAATACCTCACTCCAGAAAAAAGCGACAGATCCCTCGAGGTTCACCAACAGAGGAGGAAACCTTCTCAAGGAGGAAAAACAGAGAGCCGACCTGCAGAAGAACCTGCCCAAGGTGAAGTCCGTTCGGATAGCCGTCGGCTGCTGCCGGCCTGGCGGAGCCTGCACTCTTTAACCCTTCGCTGCCGTTTGTGCCCGAAGCTGGAGAAGAAGCTGAAGGCCCAGATCGATGTCTGGGAGCAGGAACAGGACCGCGAGTTCCTGGTCGACGGCAAGAAGTTCCTGCAGTTCGTGGAGGAGCAGTGGGAGCTTCACAGGACGGAGAAGGAGCGGGAGAGGGTGGAGCGGGTCAGGAAGCCGCCTTCGGCCCTGGAGCAGCATGCTAGCATTGTGTCGGTAACGTTATAATCGCTACGAAGATATTTAGGTCGGTGTTTTTTGTTTGTTTTGAAACAGCAACTGAAAAAAAGCAAGCAGACGGAAGAGGACATGCTATATGGCACTGCTGTACGAACTCCGTCAAAACGGCGGCTTCCGGGAAGCACCACCCCTGGCAAAACGAGAAAGGTATCATTTTATTACTCGCATGTGTGGCAAGAGCTTCATGTCTGTCGCTATCTATTAGATGAGACCGACCTGTCATATTGACCTGCCACATGCTTGTGATTGGCCTTTAACCTCTACCGTAGGCTAACGTAGCCTGTGATTACGCTGCTGTCGGCCACTGGCTGTTCAAGCTTGTACCGGTTGATGCTGGGAGGACTTTAACATGAAAGCTGCCCACGCAACTAACTGTACCCGCCTCTTCCCCAGCTCAACGCCACCTCCAGCATCTCTAGCGCCACTCCTAATAGCACGATGCGCTCCGTTTTTGGAGGAACCATCTGCCATTCACCCATGTCCCGCCCTCCACTCTCTGCAGCCAAGGTTTGTGTAGAAACTGGGCGGTCTCTAGGACCCAGGGTTCTTGCCTCAGTGAAACACCAGTGGATGACTCTGATTGGGTGGAATTTCTGTCTCCCTGTCTCTTCCCAAGCCTGGGCTTTCGTCACGAACGCCAGGACATGGCAGGCCTCCACGTGGTGCCCTCATGGAACGTAACAAGGAGAACATCACTCAGGCCCCGGGGTCTCTCCTGAGAGGTGCGCTGAGGACCCCTGCCAGTCCACAGCGTAACTACAGCATAAATTCTATCGCCAGCACCTATTCTGAGTTTGCGGTAATTCTCTATTTTAAAAATACTAAAACTCCTTTTCCCTGGATCTCTTCAGCAACACACAGTCTAGGCAGAGGAATTTCCTTCAAATGGCATTTAACTGGTGTGTGTTAATAATTAAACATGGGTAAACGGACGCATCAGTGATTGCCAAAGTCAAGCCATTTAAATGTATAAATACGACACATTGCTCTGATGCAATGAATTCCCTTTCAATCTGTGTAGTCCTCTCTGTAGTTTGTTGCAGTACTGGTCAGTTGGATTTCTGATTCTTCGTTCTGTTTTAGAAAGAATGTGTCATCCCTGACCCCCGCATCCCTCCCAGGTACTTGCAAGCAAGTCCCCCCCCCCCACTTGAGTGCATGAGCTGTTAACCACACCCCTGTAAATGCCTAACATTTCAGGTTTTATTTTTGGTGACCAGCCCCCTTTTCTCAGCCTTGAGACCAATTTTCTGTGAGTTCCTAATTAGGCTTGACTCTGTGACATCAAACTTATATATATTTATAAGAACATAATGTAATTTTTAAGGTCCTAAACTATTGAGTAGTCATTAATAAATGTCTTATATCTTAAGGGTTATAAATAAGCAGAAAAATTTTGTGTTAAAACTCCAATCAAAATTGTCACAAAGGCAGAGGCGTCATTTTCAGCCAGCGGGTTCTTAAAGTGTGATGTCATTAAGCACATAAGCTGCATATTGAGGGAGCCCCCAGGACCTGGGTAGAGCCCCACTGCTCTCGGCTGGGCCGGGCTGTGTGTTGCTCTTTTTACTCTCCATACTGTCTCCATACTGAGGGTTTCTGGTTAACTGGTCTGTCACACCTGCACTCCAGCAATCTAACCACCTGTATAACTTACCCACCAACTCAGGCTTATGGGTTACGGGCAGCCGGCTGCAGACTAATTCATCTGATACTTTTCATTGTTTTACTACCCTTTGAGCTTAGAACCACACTGCTAACTTAGTGTTGGGATCGGTAAAGTGAAAAGCCAGGGACTGGTATCAATCACCTGTGTTCTGTCTGACTCTGTAACATCTATTTAAATTTGTGTATTTGCAACTTAGTATTATATTTCATTATACATCCATAAAAGTTGTACTGAAGAAAGTGAATAATTTAATGATGATTTGCCAAATAGTAAGATTAATAATTTTAATATATTTGTTGGTTCTCTAAGTGTGATATGGGGGAGTTGTACCATGTTTTGGTGTAGAATAATTGGGTTTCAAAAAGAGGGTTTATCTCGTTTCACATTCTTTTCTTTTTCTCCTCAGCGTGAACTCTCAAAGGCTTCCAAATCTAACTGCAAGACAGGTGCCCTGAACTCTACCATCACTCATCGGTGACCTGGGGGTGGGGAGGGATACTTCCTGTCACTACGGTTATGAGACATACATGAAGGTGAATCTGACCTTAGGATGAACACTATAGAGACAAGCTTATGTAATGACATGTATTTTTTAAATTTACACTATTTTAATTAATTATTTTTGCACATACCAAAACATGTCTCTGTTAATTAAGCTGGCATGTCTCGTGTATATTAAGCTTAGTCGAGCTCGAAATGCTGTGTCATAACTGAGTCCTCTTGGTAGAGCTTGGTAGAGCGGTGATGGTTTAGCTATGAAGTAAAAATCGATGCGATAGTGTTTGGGTGCGCGGCGAGGCTGTGGGCTTCCCCCTCCGAAAGCGTGCCGTTCTGCATGCTCATCTTCATAAACATTTTGCACATTACAGATAGTCGCACTCAGCATTGCTCTTTGTATTTATTCATGGTGCTTTTCTGTTTTTATTTGGACACTTCCTTGATTGATTTTGTGCGTGCATTTGCTTTATGAATGGGTAACTCTTCTGAGCTGTTCCAGCAGCCCTCCTGTACACTGTAGTTTACACTTGCTGAGAGTTGTTACCTGTCGTCCCTCCCTCTACCTTACCTGTCTTGTAAATAAATGTTTCATTTTTGCGCTTTTTCTTGATGGCCCTGTTGTCATATTGAGTAAAGGAACAAAAACTTAAAATGTACTTGTACTGTCTGAAGTTTAATTTACTGTAAATACACTATGTGTGTTAAATGATCATTGTGGAGTTGTGTGACAAAATGGTTGCGATTTAACATGTAAAAACATTTTCAGCTTCAGTAGCGATGTTTGCCGTATCAGACATAGATCTGACTTGTGAATGTTTACCACTTGAGCTTGTCGTTCAGCTCCTTTACGGACAGCTGACGGCAGAAGGAAAACCGAACAAACAGATGAAGAGCCAATGCAGGGCAAACTGGTAGAAAGACTGAAAAAGTGACCTGAAAACTGCCTTCTTTGGGATGGGGGGTAGATTTCTCAACAGCTTCTCTCCTGGACAAATACTAAAGAAAGAAAAGACTCAGGTACATGTTTGCATTTGTTAGTGTGTAATCAGTGTTGCGGAATGATAGTCCTTAAAAAATGGCTGCAAAGATATTCTTTATTCATACACGGTCTAGCACACCCTAAAAGTCGCTGGCAGCGAACACGCCTAGAAATACTACAGTGAGGAGCACAGATCAGCAATGTGATGTAGCAATCTTCTGTTACGATGCATGGATTCTCTCAACTAAATGGCCATTTATATAAAATGGTACCTCAACCAGCGCTACTAAAACCCAGAACTTCCCGGTTCCCTTTCGCATGTTCTAGGTTTAAGTTTTGCATCACTAAGTCCCTTACTCAGTCACAAAATTCATTGTCTTTATATTTTTCTGCATTTCAGTTTGAACCATTTTCACTCCCGCAGGGGGAATGAGGGCTAGTTGTCACTTATTAATTGCCTGAGAGTATGACTACCTCTCTTCATATCACCGTTTCAATGTAACGCCCCTCCAAATCATTGAATTCAGGTGTTCCAATCACTTCCATAGCAACAGGTGTATAAAATCAAGCACCTAGGCATGCAGACTGCTTCTACAAACATTGATGAAAGAATGGGTCACTCAGGAGCTCAGTGAATTCAAGTGTGATATCACCTGTGCAATAAATCTATTTGTGAAATTCCCTTGCTGGTAAATATTCCATGGTCACGTATTATAACAAAGTGGAAGCAATTGGGAACAACGGCAACTAAGCCACAAAGTGGTAGGTCACGTAAAATCAGAGCGGGGACAACGCATGCTGAGTCGCAGTGTACAGAAGTCGTCAACTGTCTGCAGAGTCAATAGCTACAGACCTCCAAACTTCATGTGGCCTTCAGATTAGCTGAAGAACAGTGTGTAGAGAACGTCATGGAATGGGTTTCAATGGTTGAGCAGCTGCATCCAAGCATCACCAAGTGCAATGCAAAGACTCAGATGCAGTGGTGTAAAGCACATCACCACTGAACTCCAGGACAGTGGAGACATGTTTTCTGGGGTGACGAATCACCCTTCTCTCTCTGGCAATCCGATGGACGAGTCTGGGTTTGGCAGATGCCAGGAGAACGGTACTTGCCAGACTGCATTGTGCCAAGTGTAAAGTTTGGTAGAGAGGTTGGGTGGGGTTGTTTCTCAGTGGTTGGGCTTGGAACCTTAATTCCAGTGACAGGAACTCTTAATGCTGCAGCATTCAAAGCCTTTTTGGACAATTTCATTCAGTTTGGGGATGGCCCCTTCCTGTTCCAATATGACTGAGCACCAGTGCACAAAGCAAGATCCATAAGAACATGGATGAGTCTGGTGTGGTGGAACTTGACTGGCCTGCACAGAGCCCTGACCTCAACCTTGTGGACAGCCTTCCCAGGAGAGTTGAAGCTGTTATAGCTGCAAAAGGTGGTCCAACTCCATATTAAAGCCTATTTATTAAGAATGGGATGTCATTAAAGTTCATGTGTGTGTAAAGGCACATGTCCCAATAGTTTTGGCAGTATAGTGTATCTGTATGAGCTGTGGTCTGTGGAGGCCAAGCTGATTATTTTACTTCAGGTTCGTAGGACTTGCCCCTAAAAAGGTGTTTGGTAACAGTTACCATGGAAGTTTTCTAAGGATTTCATACAAGCCTAATCCACATCCCAGTCCATCTCAGGATGTACAATATGGCCAGTCTGGGCTCTAATCTCCTATAAGTAACGTTTCAGTGAATGATGGCTTTCTGTCTAGATACTTTGTCTTCACATGTTCTTTAAGGTGGTGACTAACTAATAAATCCAGAATTGTTCTCTGTTCCTGAACATCTCTGGCTGTAGCGTGAGGGTCATTCACCTTTCCCGGTGTGCAGTAATCTCACCATAAAGGAATAAAGTCATCACATCACGCTAGTTAAACGAACACACTCCAGCTTACAGGTACACCTGCATGTTCGCCCCAGTTAGTCTCGAAAGGTTTTACTCTAAGGGATCCTTTTCTTAAAAGCTTTAGATTCAGAGAGGGTCTAATCAAAGGATGAACAGAGAGGGACATTTTTTTTAGAAATGAAGGGAGATGTCTTCTAAGCAAGAAGCACATTCTGGAAATTTGTGTAACGCACCTTTGATCTGTGCCTTGTAACCTAGACGAATCTGAGCTCAGGAATATCCGCAGCCCTTTGAAATTAAAGTTTATTTATTTATTTAGTTCTTGTAATCATTATGTAAGCACTAAGACTGCATTGTCTGTGATCCTTCATTTTGTGATGTTTTTTCTCTTCCTTATGAACATGTTGCCAAGTACAATGTTCTCAGGAAGGAGAGAACTTGTTCCCACCCACAAGTGTTTTGGACGTCCTCTTCTTGTGAGAAACTTGTCCTGGAGGTAGAAGACTACGAAGAAAGAGGTATGTTTCACTGTACTGGCATTAAGACTGGTAAGACTTTAATGAATGTTTGATCTTGAAAAAGAAATTGTTTTTTTGCTAAATTTCAGACCTGCAGACGGGTTTATATTCTCCTTTGCATACAGATATTTAGATGATATCACAAGCGAAATAAGCACAGAAATAATTTTTGCTGGACATACCGAGATACCTTTCGGTACAGAACCGAACAGGAACGCACTGCACGAGGTCATAGGACCTCTGTTAGGAAGCAGAACCCAGGCTAAACGGAGCGGACTCTTGTGTTTCAGCTTCTCCAGCCAATCCAGTGAGGCAGACAGGATGATGCTGGAAGGGTTTGTGCTGTTACTGCTACAAGGTAAAAGAAATAGAGACTTTGGTTAACCACAGATAGGGAGTGTGTGTGTGTGTGTGTGTGGGGGGGGGTTAAGTATATATTACATTGAAGGGACTAAATGTCCCCACAGTAGATAAAGACCTGTGACTGCAATCAAAAAAACTAAAAATGCCAAAAGTCTTGTATTTTGTTTGCTTACTTATGGCTAAGGTTAGGGCTGGGTGGGGGTTAAGGTCGTCATGTTGGGATTAGAGTTTTTCCGATAGAAATGAATGGAGGGTCCTTAGAAAGATATGAATACAAACGTGTGTGTTTGTGTGTGTTTTCTTAATGGTTTTGTAACTGAAAAGTATTAATGGCAACATCGCTTAAACTCAGAGATGGACATTTCAGGTCCAGAAAGTAAAAATCCAAACCAGGATTTTGTTTCAACCATCCAGTTGAGTACTATGTGACCATGACTCTTTATGCTCAACTGGTTGATTGAAACAAAATCCTGGTCTGGATTTTTACTTTCTGGACCTGAAATGTCCACCTCTGCTTAAACTCAAAATGTCTCACATTCTGTCTTCTGTCTACTTCTGTCACCATCATCCATCCATTTAATATAACCATTTATCCTATTTCAGGTTGTGGGGGGGGTCCAGAGCCTATCCTGGGGGCTACAGGCACAAAGCAGTGTAGAGGACACCAGAGATTTTTAAATAAAGTCTACTTAACATACAGCCTATCTTTCTGATTAATTCAGCTCTGTATTACACTATGCTGCCGTGTGTAACATTGGTACAGCGTTTCCATGACAGCACATATTTGTCCTTATTCAGGGACGGGAGCTTTCGTGATCCGCAGCCCTGTCCCCAGCCCACGCCTGGGGGTCTCCTCTGGGAAGGAGTGTGACCCCGACTCCGATCCTCCATCAGCAGCTGTTCAGCTCCTGGTTCGCCGTGGTCTGGGGCAGCCCCTGACCACACAGCCGCCGGACCCTTGCAACTATGACCCCAAGACCCATGGAAAGCAGAGGCCATCCCCGCGGATCTCCCTTGGCGGAGCCCCGTCGCCGGCTCCTGACAGCCGGGACGTCAGGCTGCCTGCTGGAGAGCTGCTCCTCTGGGAGGCCAAGTTCAGCAAGGAGAATCAGCGTGAGTACTGAGTACCTGTGAGTACCTGTGAGTACCTGTCACATGATCACATGGCGGTTATGTGGCATGCAGCTCATCACTGTGCACTTACTCTGTGCACTTATTCAGTTTTCTTTGTGTGACTCTGTGCTGATCACTGTGCACTTTGTGTCCATCCCTGTGTATCTCTGTAGTTTCTCTTTCTTGATTTATAAGTTTCATTCTTTATCCCTATATAGTTAAACTATACATTATGGAAAAAAGTAATGGGACACTTGGCCATTACACCCACAGGAACTTTTATGACGTCCCATTATAAATCCATTGGCATCAGTACAGGGTTGGTCTCCCCTTTGCAGCTATAACAGCTGCCACTCTTCTGAGGAGGTTTTCCACAAGATTTTGTACTGTGTCTGTGGGAATTTTTGCCCATTCGTCCAGAAGAGCATTTGTGAGGTCAGGCACTGATGTTGGATGTGAAGGTCTGACTCATAATCTCCATTCTAGTTCATCCCAAAGGTGTTCGATGGGGCTGAGGTCAGGTTCTGTGGCCAGTCAAATTCTTCCATTCCAGACTCACCCAGTCATTTATTCCTAACCCCGCTCTGTTACTTCATGTGGTCTACCACTTCATGGTTGAGTTTCTGTTGTCCCCAAACACTTCCGCTTTGCAGTAACACCACTTACAACTGATTGTGGAGTATCTAGCAGGGAAGAAATTTCACAAACTGACTTATTACAAAGATGGCATCCTATGACAGCACCATACCTGAATTCATTGAGCTATCAGAACAATCCATTCTTTAAGAAATGTTTGTAAACCTGACTGCATGGCTAGGTGCCTGATTTTATACACCTGTGACAATGGGTGTGAATGAAATGCTTGAATTTGATGATTAAGGTGTGTTTTCTTTGAAATGTGACTCTGTATTGGTCCCTGTCTAGTTACTGTTTATCTCTTTATATCTTTGTAGTTTCTCAGTCTTTATCTGTAAGGTACACAGTTTTTCTCTGTGCAGTTACTCTGTCTGCTTTTTCTGTTTTCCTTGTATACTTACTCTGTGTTGATCACTGTGTTGTTATTCTGTGTTAGTGCAGCGATATAGAGGGACAATCTCTGACTTTATCTGCAAGTTACACAGTTTATCACTGTGCAGTTACTCTGCTTTTTCTGTTTTCCTTGTATACTTACTCTGTGTTGATCTCTATGTTATTCTGTGTTAGTGCAGCGATATAGAGGGACAATCTCTGACTTAACCTGTAAGGTACACAGTATATCTCTGTGCAGTTACTGTGTTTGTATCTGTACATGCCTGTTCTGTGTTCCCATTGTGCAGACGCTGGCTCTAACACAGACTCGCCGTATTTCAGGTTATAGAAGGGCTTTTGATAATAGAGATGATTCTGAGGAAGAGTCTGGGGATGCAGACGAAAACGACCCAACGGAGGAACAGAGGGAATACTTAAGATGGTATTACCGCACAGAGGACCGTGAGTGGCTTTGCTGCCTGTCATTTACTACTGAATACACTTTATCTCTAAGGTTCCCAGTGGGCAGCATACAGGGGTCATGGGAAACAAATCACTAAATTACCAAATACGAACAGCAAACTAGACATTTCCCTGAGAAAAATGTAGTGACTATCTTTAAATACTTTCAGCTTTTCAGTATACTATAGCAGTGTTTACCAGCCCGTTCTTTGCGGAGCAAAAACATGGACTGTCTGGCAAGGATCTGAGAGGGAGCAAAAACGTGGACTGTCTGGCAGGGAGCTGAGAGGGAGCAAAAATGTGGACTGTCTGGCAGGGATCTGAGAGGGAGCAAAAACATGGACTGTCTGGGGCTTCCCCTGGGACCGGGTTGGGATACACTGTACTATAGCCTCATGATACCCTTTAGTCTTCATTTTTTAATGCATAACAAAAGCAATAAGGTGTTAGTGTAAAATCCAGTAGCGGCTCCTTAATGGCGTTCCTTTCCTGAGCCCCTTCACGCCACCAAAAAGAGGCCGACGACATTGACGGTGCTTTGGGTCTGACGCTTTATCGCCGTCACATTTAGGATTTCCTGAAAAGGGGCACGTAAATATCAGAAGTGTGCTTGTATCTCAGCTTGGCCTCTCTGTGTCTGTGTCGCAGCCTCTTCCTGGAAGTACGCCATGCTGGCTCTGTCCTTTGTAGCCCTCCTGCTGGGCTGTTTACTCTTTGGCCTGGGCATCATGGCTGACAGGTGAGCGGTTAGCGTCCAGCGCTCTGGTGTGGCGTTTCTTCCCAAGATGCACAGGGTAGCCATTTTGGGATGCTGACCCCCCCCAACTCCCTTTCAGGAACAGGAAGGTCATCGCCATGTACAAACCTGCCATCCAGGTGTTAGAAATGGAGAAGCTGGACAGTGGGACCCAGAATAGAGGGACCTCAGATGCTTCACCCCAGGGAGACCGGGCCACAGTCACTGCCCTTGTGAACCGCGATGACGTAGACAGGATGAAACCAGGAGACATCTTGTTAAGGTGGAAGGACGGCAGCGTGTCAGTGCTGTAGCCGGAAACCCAGAGCCCCGGTCCCACTGCCAGGGGACTGACCCCCTCAGCTGGGGGATCGGGGGCCACCTCAGCAGTGCTCCCCAGCCGCTCCTCAGGACCACCTTCACTGTGACTGCCAAGGACATGCAAATACCACACCTCACTGCACAGCCCTACATATGAAGAACAACTGAGTCACTGCATTGCAGTTCAGGGTCAGCAGTGCTGAACTTGCCAGTCTTTGCAGCAGGGCTGTTGGTATACAGTCACATTGAAGTCAGTCATAAATAATCACCTTTATTTTCCTCATTTTGAATTTACTTTAAATGCTCCTCCAATTAAACAGAATTCTGTTTCCAGCGATTTTTTCAAATACAGCAAACACCTGAATATGACACTTCCCCGTAAATATAATGACAAATAAAGATTAGATAATCAATAGATGTCTTTGATAGCTTCTCTACTGAAGATTAAATATTTTATCAATTATATTTTTGGTGTATTTTATATGTGGTTTGCAAAAACAACATGACTTGTGCCTGAGACAATCTGAAGAGAATAAAAATTAAGAAAATATAAATTAAAAATCCTTCCGCCAGGGTGAGCTCTGTATATGTAGCAATGACCACTGGCTGAACTGGAACCACAGGCTTTTAAATGGATTAAACAGTAACAGGGTTTCAAACAGTACGATCTTTGCTCTTCCTGTAGTTATTGTCCTGGACCACTAGAGGGTACTCAGGAGCTGTTCTTTTGGGGCGTCACTAACAGCGCGCATCAGTCCGCAAAGCTGAAGCAAACTAACGAAACACTTGGGGTGGTGTGTCTCTGTTCATTCCAGTAGTCTTTTTTTTCTTAAATCTCAGTTTTTTATTCGCAGATTCTGTTGCTCGTATGTCCTGTTCCTCAAAGGTAAATGTCCGTGGCTCTCTCATCACCTTTACCCCCCCCCACCCCAGCTCAGAAGATCCTGAAGCCTTTAAGCAGAGTAAGGGTGGGTGCCCGGCGTTTGCTCTGTGCCCGTGACGACTTGACGGGGACGACCCTGGCACCGGCGGGTGTCGGCAGCTCTCCGAGGCTGGGTCCCAGCGGCAGGGTGGTGGCCAGGCTAGCGGGGGGCCTGTCCTCGCTGATAAATAGGGGGCTTGTGGGCCGACCCCTTTCAGCGTCCCGCCGCGCCTCTCGCACCGCCTCGTGGAACACTCGCTGCACCGAAACGAAGTCCTGGCAGGCGGACACTTCGTAGAACAGGCAGCCGTAGTGGGAGGCCAATGCGCAGCCGTCGGACTCGCTGACCTGCCTGTGACGGAAAACGGCAGTAAGATCCACTGACCACCGGCAACACCGCGGCTGACTAGCCGAGTAGGTCACCCACACGCTTACACACGTGTCCTCACATGGCCCGCTGATACTCATGTGAGCTTATTGCCCCAGGACCTGTATTAGCATGCGTAACACCTGTTAGCCCCTTTAGCATGATAATGACTGTAAGTCAGTGTGCACACTTACATTCAAATCGGTTAGGGGACTACATTTATAATGCCCAAAACATTACAAACCGTATGTTACAAATATATAACATACGTACATATTATAACTAATTATCCTGGTCAGGAGAGAGCATGTAAACTCCACCTGCACAGAGCCACGGTGGGATTCGAACGCCAGACTGGAGGTCTGAGGTAATAGTTCTACTAAATGATATTTCCCATGCTGCCTACATAATGTAATATGTTGATATATGTATTGTGTATATAATATACACACACATATACACTCAATATATTATTGGTATATATGAAGGGAAAAAGAGTAAATCAACTGAAACAAAAAAATGAGAAAACCCAAGTTTATGAGTTAGGTGAAGTCCGGCAGTCCAAGCTGACCGGTATCGCTCCATGTCCAGCTTGTTCCCCAGCAGGAGGACGGGCAGATCCACCTGCAGCGACTTGGCATGAGCCGCCACGAGGTCTAGGTACCGCTGGCAGCCCTCGAAGGTGCGGCGGTCATCGATGCTGTAAACCACCAGGAAGGCGCTGGCCCAGGTCAGGTATCGCTCACAGTTCACCGGTCCGTCCTGCAGTTACCAGGCGGTATATAAAGTGCTATCTGAGCAACGGAACTTCCCCGTGTGTCAGTAAACCTCTCAGGGTCTAGCTGAGTTATGTGCAAAGAGCAAACTCAAAACAGGTTATGCTCTATAGTGAGAAGTATAACAAAGCTACAGAGCTTGTGAGTGCAAGAAGCTTTTTAACATTTGTAAAGATTTTTATCCTGTCTATGGTAAAAGAGCTTTATACAGGGATCTACCTTACTCAACGCATTACAGTCTCTAAACATCCATTCATCTTCATATCTGCTTAACTAGTCTATAGTTCACAGTGAGACAGTCTGTCTCAGGATGCCAGACCGTCACAGGGCAGTCACACACTATGGGCATTTGAGAGTGGCTGAAATTACATGTTTTGGGACTGTAGGAGGAAACCGACCAGCTTTAATTATAATTAATAAAGATGGTGACTGATTGATGGTGACTATTTTAATAGAACCTGCACTAGACCGGAAACCTAAATTAGACATCTGGTCAAACAGATTTCATCTCTCCGATTGTATATGTACCTGGTCCGCAGTGTCCATAACCTTTACAAGAACTGGCTGTTGGTCCACAATCTCTTCCGAACTATATATATCCTCTAAAATACAAATAAGTTGAACAAAAATGTTAACATTTTTAAAAACATCGTTGTTCTCTTTTACTGTCATTTTCTAGTTTCATAAGGACTTCTGGAATGTTTAGCCATTAAATCAAACCCCCATATTTTTCCCGTGCCCTTAGCGTCCAATTAGCTTAAAATGACTTTTCAGTCTTACTGTATAATCTTATGTGAATTTCCACAATTTTTTTAAACGATCGTTATCATTTCAGACGCAAGGCGAGACTCAGTGGTGAAACGCGCCGTTGTGTTCATATGTGCGCTCGGGTGCGGCGTTTGCTCCAGCCCCGTCTCTGCAATCGCCGTGAGCCCCCCCCC
>JAODJU010000018.1:15789134-15810579 GCA_026776725.1 Gnathonemus echidnorhynchus | reverse complement strand
GGGCCCCCCCCCCCCCCCCGGTCCAGCCACCACTGCACGCCACGAGATCAAAGCACACTGCGGGTCCCCCAGGGAAGTTCGTTTTGGGGAATGCAATGTCAGATAGGCTTTCAAACACACGTGTGTATTAATGTGAGCACTTTACAGTGTCTTATCTACCGAAGATGAAAGCATTCCTGTTATCTCTTTGTGAGGGAGACTCACCCATGTTAGGGTCATATTCACTGATGAATCGCCTTGTGAGAAACTTCACGGTCAGAGCTGGAGGAGAGACGCGTCCTGTTTACACTGAGCAACGTGACGATGCAGGAGACAATGCGAGCCGCTGTACATCTGAGACCTGCGGGGGCTGCGGGGGCTTCGGGGGCATGAGAAACCCCCGCTTTACAAATGCAAGCGCATTTAAAGCACTGCTCACTCACGCAATGCTTTAGCTGCATATTATGTTTTAATATGTTTATTTTAATATAGATGTTGACCGAAGAAAGACTTTAAAAGCGTTTGTTCTCTTGAGAAATTACATAAGTGATAAAAATAGTAAGTTATATTACCTGATTTGCCCGAACCCCGTATTCCTAACACAGCAACATTGCACTCAGCTCGGTCCGGCATAACGGAGGTCCTACTTTTCCCAAACATCGAAGACATCCTAGATTATTGGAATGTACAGATATATAAAATAGATTAGTTAGACGTATCATGTGGTTTACGTGTGCGTTCATAAATTATAAGTTTATAATGGGCACAGTGTTTAATGGCTTTACTTACTGCATTGACAAGCACAATATTCTTTGTAAGTTGTAAGTATACGCTAACGCACGGCTACTTTGCTCTTTTTAGTTCAGATTTAGGGTTAAATACAGTTACTGTCTTGCTCCAAATAAAATGAATTAATTAACACTGCTTACCTTCTCACTTCCGCTCATTCGAAAATGCAAGTAAATAAAACCTTGTTATTAATGTCAAATTCGAATTGGGCTTTTCAATTAAATTCTCTCAAACGATAATTGCATTTCCCGTTAGATGAATCCGTAATTATATTAATTTAAAAATGGCCAGATGTGATTCCGAAATTTCTGCGAGCAATTTGCGCCCTTTGAGAGGAGACGGACGTATTTAAAGGGCTGATTTGCTGTTAATGGTGCCGGATGCGTATCTGATTGAAAGCCAAGTTCCTTGTGAAAAACTCGTCGTTTTTTTCCGAAATATGCATGCAGGGAGACGACCTTCCCTCTCCTCTCATGGGAGGTCTTTCTTAGAGGGTTTTATGGATATTGACGGGATACACTGAAAAGCAACAGTTTATATTGCAGCATGCGTAATAAGAAATAGGCTATTATCGGTTTGATCCCATAAATCATGTTGGATTATAATGTTTGTATTTGTTGTGACTGCAGGCACAGCATTACTGTAGTTTTCGGACCGCAGCTCGTTAATTTAAGCAGTTTGGAAATTGATGGTAGACAGAGAGATCGATCATTTTCAGTAAAGTAACCACACTATACTTGGATAGAGGTTAACATACACGAAACACGGTGATGTACACTTTCGTAAATGTGTTTTGATGTTATATCGTACTTAAATTTAGATGAGGATAACTCTGAACATTACGCTTTACTAATAATGAAAATTAATTAAATCAACCTCTACGACCAGCAGCATCGCAGCGCTCATTGATTGATTATCGTGTTTGTTGGATTCTCGGAAATGTTGCAGTTTTTGCCAGTTTTATTTTAGCTTTGCATAGTATTCATCCGTAACCAGGGGAGTTTCTAGCTATTTCTGAAGTCAAGTTTACGTGACTTTTTATTTATTTATTTATTAAAAAGAGGAAGATTGGCGTCGGGGATAAAATACTCTGAGCTAAACTTAAAATAATCCAGGCTTTAGTCCCAGCCCGGAGTATTCAGGCCTGACTGCCCGACAGCATAGGAACCTCAATATATGTGGCAAACAATGCATTTCAAGACAGGGATGTCTGTTCATATTCATTATTTACTTATATTTATTTCATAAGCGGAACTGGATATTTTTGTTGTTCTGACCCCTAAGGCATATTGAAGCAGAAATGTAATGTAAATGTTAAATGTAATCATGAAATCACCCAAAGTAGCTCTATGACTTACAGATGGCAACTGGGAAAGTAGAAACATCCCAGAATATCTACAATGTCAGCTACGGAAAGTTCCAACTATATCCGACGGCCAAAATGCTGGAAGGATTCGATTTACTAGATTATCAGGAAGCATCGGAGGAGTTTGGACAGTTATGGTTTGCTAAAGAGACAAATTGGTCAGCTGTGATTCATTTTGATTACTTTACCTTGAGCTCAGGTCTCAATTATATATGTTCAATCAAGTAAATGTCAATGAATAAAGCAGGTTATGTCATGAACACCTCATCGTCTGAAGGTTGCTGGTCCAAGTTCTAGGAGGGACTGTCCATATAGACCATTAGAAAAGGTATTTAACCTGAAATCCTCCAATAAAATATCCAGCTGTATAAATAAGCAAAGTCACATTGAATGAAAGCATCAACTAAATAACCAAATGTGGTCTAAGTATTTTGTTTTAAATAAATTGGTATTGCTGTATTGTTCAGCTGTTAACTGTAATGCAATGCATTTGAACCTGGAACCTAAACCTGTTTTTTCAAAGCTCTGAGCTACTGCTGCTGGTGGTGTCATTTCACAGGTGGATTTGGGTTCTCATTGGTTAGCCTGTTCGTGTCATTAGCTCCTCCAGGGCCCGTTCCCTGTGGTTCTCGTGGACGAGCAATGCCTCTTTGATCACATTCTGCTGGAAGCCCATCTCATTGAACTGGGTGAGGAGATGCAGGAACTCAGCAGCCTGTAGTGGCAACAGGAGAGAAGCAGCAGACCCTGATTAAATCTGTTGGTTTCTTCAAAAAGCAACCGTCTGCTGTGGAATGTGGGCAGTTTTGTGGGATGTCATTCAGCCCATAAAAACAGCATGTTCAGATGAAGGTTCCTCAGCTTCAGTCGGAGACTAGAAAGAGGAGAATCCAATTGTTGCAGTGATCAATGTGAGACCAAGATTAATGATACATGCATGGAAGGAGAACATCTTGGAAGTGTGATATGGGACCACTGGTGGCAGTAAAACCTGAGAGGTGACTCACCTTCGCCTCACAGTTCTGGAACATCTCAAGGGCCTCCTCTACCTGCGTCTCATCGTAGCCCAGTTTGCAGAGACGGTCATGGGCCAGCAGGTAGCTCAGGATCTGGGGATGGGGACATACGAGGGGTGAGGGGAGGGAGGAGCTGCTCTCTGAAGCTGATTTCTCCATGAAGCATTGTTCAGAGGTGGTGGAGTCTCGTTTCATCTTCACCGAAGATCCATTGGTGCAGACCTAACCCCTGTGTTCAGTATGGCACTAAAGGTGAATAAATGTAGTCTTACACAGGACTATTTTATTATTTATAACTGTCAACAAAACAAAGTGTGGATGGGTTTGGCTTCTGTGGCGTGGCAGTGATGGTGTAAGAGGTTTATGTTTGGTATAAGTCCACTGAAGGAAGTCAGACCTGGTGGTGGGGTGAGATTGTTGACCCCCCCCCCCCCCCCCCCCCCCCCCCAGCAGAAAATGTAAACTAGGGGAAGAGGGTTGGAGTTTAAGTAGAGTTTCCATAAACAGCTGATGCATGAGGAAATGGATTATAGGGATTAGGTTTGATAAATAATAAAACTTAAGTCAAAACCTGGTGTAAACAGGTTAATGCAGAGAAGCAGATAACTGACTAGACACCTGTGCTGAAGTGACATAGAGGAAGTGGGGAAGCCTTATTGTAAGAGATCCTCCTCAAACAGGATGCACTGGAATGACACTGGCTGCCGTGTGTGACTGTGCACCACTGAGAGAGTGATAATGACCTAACAGCAGGCTGCGGAGAAACAGGGATCTGCTGGCTGTTTTCATTCCGGCTTCACATCCACAGGCAGTCAGCAGTAAGTTTGTGAAGATGGAACCGGATGTTTCTTCTTAAGCGGAAACCACAGCTGCTTTTAGTGTGGGTCAGGCTGAGGGGCTCGCAGCCACGTGATGTCACAGTCAGGACGCTAACTTTTGTAAGTCTCGTAAAATAAGATAAGATGAACAAACATGGAAAATGTATCCAAGTGACAGGAAACCAAGAATAAGCAATGGAACATTAGAGTCTTTTAGAGGGGGGGATCTCCGGCAGTCCGGCTGCCTCCGAGCTGGGCCCCCCCCAGGTTTGTGCTGCTGTGCTGGTAAGGGGGGGCGTTTGCCAACTGGTAGGGGGGGTCCCATCAGCAAATGAAAACAAATTTTGACCAAATCGTGGTGATCGTAGGCGATCCAAAAAAGGCAGTCAGGCCTCAATAGGGAGACACTTTCAATCTTCCGGGCAAAAGGGGCACCCACAGCCCCCCCCCCCCATGTCCCTGCCTAACTATACTCCACCCTCCTCTACTCCATGTCTTATGCAGTATAGGGCTACACCAGCACCGCTCTTCTCACCCTCCGTCAGTGAGGGCAGTATCTCACACAGACGTGTGCAGCGCTCACCCTCTCAGCACTCTGACGACCCGTCTTCTGCAAGGCGGTGATGGCCGTGTGCAGCGGGTAGCCTTGGTCAGTGATGGCGTCCAGGAGATCCTGCTCATCCTGACTCAGGGCTGACAGCAGCTCCGCCGACGAGTCCGGGAGCCTCGCGTGGGAATCGTGGGCCCGACGCACCGAGCGGGGCGGTGGCAGCCGGGAATAGCGGCTCAGGGACTGCAGAGGAAACAAGGCAGGGTCACGACCCCTGACCTGGAGCAGGGAGCATCCTGGGAACACCGCTGCAGGGCTCAGTTTAAAATCCTCATTATAAATCAAGTTAAATTTCCCCCAGGGAAATAGAAAATGTGGACAAAACTAATTCTAAAGTCTGCGAAAAGCAACTGGTAACATGGGTTTTTTAAATCATTGAAAGAGGAGCAAAATCAAAGAGATTTTAAAATGTGTTTGAATATGTCAACAGTTCACATTCCAGGACTGGCTAGGTGTAGTAGCCCTAAGACACGGGCCCTCGAGCCAAGTAGTTCCAGAACATTCACCAACTATACAAGTGGGTTGAAACATATTACTCTGGATAAACCAATTGAAAAAATCCCCTGAACAGATTTACTAACACAATAACATTTACAGCTATATGAATCCTAACATTTTCAGTGAGTTTGTGTTTTTGGTGATCAAAACAGGTTCCTAAGTGTCTGTGATTCACTCCAGGTACCATGAGGGAGCCAATCAGAGCTGCTGTTACATCAAGTGTTCAGATTTCTGATTGGGTGTCAGTGTGCTGAGTGACCTTTCAGGGTTGGAAGTACATCTACAGTCTGATGGTCCTATGTGAACTGAGTTTAATGGACTCATGTCATTGAATGAAAGTTTAGTGGCCATTTGCACTGTTATCTGCCTTGTATGGCAGTTTGCAATTTGGAAAGTTTATTTTAGGGAAATGCACTGCACTATAGTTATACCATAGTAAATACATTCTTGGAGATGCCCATTTGTAGTGATGGACAAATGAAGCTTTGTGAACCATTTGCTGTATTTTCTGACCCCACTAGATGGTGCTCTCTATCTATAAAAGGGCTCAAAGCATGCCCCAAAGCAAACCAAGAGTACCATCTAGTACCACAAAAATACAGCAAATGGTTCATGAAGCTTCATTTGCCCTTCACTACCAATTTGTAGATGCCTATGTTAAAAGTGATTTAATTCAAGATATGCAGTCGAATCAGCTGCTTCATCACAAAACAAATAAAGCCTTCCTGAATTTTCCCAATAAAGGACTTTTATGTACCTTTAATAGCCATGAACTAGGGGTGCAGTTCCAAATGTACCGCAGTGCATTGTGGGTAGCGAAGTCATACCGGTACCGAGGATTTGTACTCTGCGGTTGAGGGCCTGGGTGGTGGGCGGCTCCTGGGCGGAGAGGAACATGGTGGCTGAGGCGTTAGGGAACGTCTGCGGCTGATGTGGCCCAGTGCTTGTAGCTTCCTCTTGGGGTGCCGCTGGCTCGTGAGCTGCAGGATGCTTCCACTTGGCTGCCCGTAGTCCTGGGGGGCCAGTGGGGTGGCGTTCCTGTGCCGGCCGTGCTGGCATGGCGATTTCTGGCGCCGCAGGTGTGGTGAGGAGCTTCGGCGACACTCCCTCGGTGTCCTCGCCCTGCCCCGTGGAGACGCCCCGTCCTCCTCCGTGGAGGACGACTCGCCATCCTCAGAGTATCCACCCTCGCCCTCCGAATCAGAGATGAGCAGCTTGACACGGGGGTGCATGCAACGGCCTTCAGCGGCCGGCAGGCTGCAGCTCCGCTGGCGCAGCGGCGCCTCCCAGAGGTCGCTGCTCCTGAGTCTGGCCAGGCGGCTCTCCTGCGGGCTGCTGAACATCAGCCAGTACGGAGGACAGGAGGGCCGGGGCTTAGAGGATGACCCTGGGCAGGCCGAGCCATCCTGGGTCCCAGTCAGCACCCAGTTCTCCAAACAAAACTCATACTGCCGTATGCAAAGAAAACACAAAGACAGACCATGATGATCATCCCTGTATAATAATGCTAATTCTGAGGAAACATCAGGTTAGAGAACAGATTCTGCGTCTTCAGATTTCCTGTCATATGTCTTAGATTCCAAATTAGTGTTGTGTAGTGTCTAAATTACTGCTTTGTACCCTAGGATCTCTGCTACATCGGCTAAACGGTCAAGGAAGATACAAAAATGGATTTTATTTCCATTAATAATAAATGTACAAGTAGTGATGGGCAAAATGATACTTATGAACCATTTGATGTATTTTTTGACTCCACTAGCCCTTATTGCGACAGCAAACTGAGGTAGAAGCTGCAGGGTTCTTGCCTAGAACTGCACTACAAGATGCAGATAAATCATTCAGCAAACGTAGACTCTCATGGGGTCCTGACCTTTGTTTCTAGGAGGATCTTCTCACGGTCCAGCGTGGTGAGTTCTGGGGCAGTGACAAGCTCCACTTTGTCCTGGGGGCCCTCCAGTGGGCCCAGAGGGATCTTGAAGGGCACCTCATCCAACACATTCATTCTGCTCGCCAGGTGGGGTGAGAGAGCGCAGTGACTGTTGAGATCCAAAGGCCCTGTTGCAGGTAACACAGAGAACAATACAGAATAACGAATTAACCTTCTACCTTCCTCTCCCTGTCGTCCCGTTTAGAAGAATGGATTTAATAGTAAATTTTAGAGAGTAAATCTTTCCAGGCAGGTGTAATAAGTAGCATATTTGTTCCCTTGGTTCACAGTACCCAGCTGCTGGCTCATGCCTGGCTAAATTTGTCTCCGGTGTTACGTGACATAAGAGCAGCCTGCAGAATGGATTAGGGATTATGCTGCCCGAGTACGTGGGAGCCGCATGCCACATGCTGGGGGGGGCGGTGCTGAATGAGACCTGGGCACAGTGCCCTGGAAGTATCCAAGTGAATCTATGGCAAGCTCTAAAGGTGGCCCCTCCTCATGGCTGCTTAATGTGAAGGAGAGCTGATTAAGCGCTGATGCACTGTGAGATCTCTGAAAATGGTTTTTCCATTTTGATTTTTCATTTCTTCCTTCTCGCTCCTTGTCCGCATGCTGCGCAGGAATTCTTCTGGCCAGGCACCATCATGCCTCCCTTGTGATCCACATGCCTTCAGAGATCCTGCTTCTACTACGAACCCCAGATGTGTTTTGGGACACAGCTGCTACATACAGCTGGGAGCTCAGATTTGAAGCCAAAACTCTACACGTTGCAGCTTGTCTGGGGTTTTCTCCTACTTGGTGTCACATATTCTAGTTTATGATAATCTCTGCGAATATAGCATCAATGTTTCTTTTATTATCTAACAATTGCGGCAGACGTACAGTTGACTTAACACTTTGGTGAGTTGAGGCACTGATCAGACTCCACAAGACCGGTGTTTTGCCTTACACTCCTGCGCTTGTATGCCCCCTTGTGGATAGTTTCATGCCGCAGTGTCACACTGGTTTAAATCTGACAGTGATCCAGCTATGAATGATTTAAATCCCCATGTCATCACAGAAATACAAGGGAGGTTTGCTGAACGTTCCCCTCACAAACTGCACCTGTACATGAACCTTTGTGTCAACAAAAGACTGCTTACTGCTTTCCAGAAAGGCGAGTCATTCAAGGTAATCTCTCTTAATCCAGTGATGTAACTTCCTAAGATCCAGTGTTTACCCAGCGTTACCCAGCAGTAATGGAAGAGTGACAAAGAAAAGCCTTGGATGAATCATTCAAGGAAAGACGGTGGACTTCGGCATACTGAGCAGAATGCGGCTGTGAAAACCAACTTTATCTCACATGGACAGTAAGAAAAAGCTGAGAAGGAGGATGGACATACAGTCCAGCTGAAAAGCAGAATAAAATAGATGCCATACAGCAGCTGAGGACGCGCTGATCACATCTCAGCTAATTTGTCACAGATTCATAGGAAGCTTTAACAGTTTGACTTTAGTTTGCTTCATCTTGCTTCTGAGAACATCACTGAATACACCTGTTACTTCTAATCCAGACCAGGAGGTCTGTGCATAGCTAAGACTGAGTGGGTCAGCAGCCCAAAAGCCCCTACAGAAGCTTTAATAGGAAACATACCAGGCAATTTAAATGTCAGACATCATCTATAATCAGATTATCACATACAATCATGGGGAAAAAAAAATAGGACACCCAATTAAATATTTAGTTCTTTATTAATTAATACCAACATATCAGTATTAAATCTTCTTTCAAGTTATATTTTTGCATCATCTTTGCAAATTCACTTATTTACGAAAAGAAATTAACTAAGATGCTAAATTTCACTGAGGAAAAAGTTAGGACATCCTCACATTCATCACTATTTAAAATGCCTAGAATTAGGTTCAGATGCACCATATCAGGTGAAAATGATTAGAACATCATTACAGAGCTTTTTGGTGGAGCCTGTCTTATTTAAACCACAGACATTTAGTTTGGTTTGCTCTTTATTGTTGAAATGAATGGTATCACATGGTGAATTGGCATCTTAGTTAATTTCCTTTGTTAAATAAGGGAATTAGTTTCTTGTTTTTGCACAGGTGATGCAATTTCCTCACCTTTCTACCGATATAATTTGGAAGATTTAATTTTGATATATTGATATTTCTTAATGAATAATTACATGTTTAATTGGGTCTCCAAAATTTTTCACATGGCTGTAAGTGTATAATAAGATGCATCATTCATTCATTCATTCATCTTTCATACTGCTTGTTCTATACAGGGTTTTGTGGAAGTCTGGAGCATTTCCTGGAAACGGAGGGTGCAAGGCAGGGAATAATCCTGGGTGGGGTGTCAGCCAATCGCAGGGCTCATTCACACACCACTCACACATACTGTATAGCAAAGCAGCCTGCTGCTGAATTTCGCCCTGGTGGTGCTGAGAATCTACTGGGTTACTCCACTGCTTTCGGCAGTTTGTTACGGTGCTATTTTTGGTCACAGGGGGATTCAAAAGCGCTGAGCTCATGGAAAACGGTGGGGATTTCAGCACAGCCACAGAGATTACACACGCGCAGAGGGAACGAGCCGAGCCACGCTGCGGAGGAGATCCGCTTTACTGGGTGATATTGGTGATCTACAGCCAGCTTCAGGTGCACTGGATCCATTTTCTGTTTTGTCGATTATCATTTAAAACTGTCTGTTCATGAAAAATGTGCTTATTTGACCAGGAGATTTGATCACAGCCTTATCCAGTTGGTTCAATGCCTTTTTCAAGACAATCACATAAAAAATATAGAATCACACAAAACACAGGGATGGCTGCAAGGACAGTTGTTGATAGTGGTCACATTTGTACACTCAATCACATTGTTACATGAAATTTTGCATCATTGACCTGTTACCAGCTAGTGCGTGAGACAAGAGCACCCTCTGCTGGGCAAAGAAGAAACGGACAGGGCACCTGCAACTAGGGACTCCCTTGTCCTTAAATGCTGTGATGTTGCATTTCTTTTCAGTTGCTCTTAAAAAACCCCTGTAGCACACAAATGACAGATCTGACCCAGGACCTCTGAACCATCTCTGTAGGAAAGTTAAACCCATAATGCTTATGTCATACTCCCAATACACAGCAGATTCACCACCAAGTTGATATTTGACTCTGATAGATAGGACTTTCTAACTGTGATCAGAAGGCTGCTGGTTCAAATCCCCTGGCTGGCAGAGTGATCATGTCATTAGGCCTTTGATCCGGACCCTAAACCACAGTGGTGCTGGCTCATCCCGCACTCTGCTGCCAAGCTTAGCTCACACCTGGGTCTGTGAGGCTTGCAGGACATTAACATGCGATATGTGAGAACAGTATCCTGTTCATTCATATTCATCCTGGCAACAGGTTCTAAGCAGAGAAACATCAGTTTCTAGTGTTTCACCTGCTTATAAATCACACTTTAAAGAGTGTTTCTCTGTGACAACTTCCCGCAAATCAGTCATCTTTATCTGAACTACGTGCATGTGTGTACTATTCAACAAAATACAAAATACTTTGTGTGGATACATTTTTATTTAAACAGGTACATCTGCAAATCTATTCAGATTTTTTGAACAAAACGGATTATTTCCAGCTTTAGAGCAAATGCTGTCAGGTATCCATTTCCAGATCAGTACTTTGCTTTTCCTTCAAATCAGCCACAGATCCAGAGGACATAGGAGGATGGTGACAGTGAGGGTGGCCTGAATGTCCCAAAGGCGTTAGGCCTGTTAGCTGTATGCTGCTCTAGATGTCCCATAAGGAAACTCTTAAACCACCAGGAAACTAACACATCCCATCTCCACCAGGACCCACGTTTCAGGGCTGCTTCGGGTCTGTGCCACTGAAACATGGACCAGGCCGATGTCACAGGGGAATGTGGGAGACGTCTTATACCCCCGAAATACAGCAGCAACTCAACTGTAACAGTTAAAAACCTCAGCCGGCCTTTAAATGTGTTCTATAAAATGTGCTGGTTTCGATGACTGTAATGGTATATCTCTTATTTTTCGGGGCTGTGCTCAAGAAAAGAATCATCTGACATTTCGGCTCAACTTTCAGCAAAAAAGTACTTCACGTTGTGAGCCAAGACGATCGCTACAGAAACACTGGAATACCTATGTGACTGGAGTTTGTGTCGTAGTTTAACACTGGCTTAGCCTTGTTAATATGAACCCCTTCAACTTACCAAACCATTTGCACTCTATCATTTTCAAAATAAAATTTTACATTTCAATTTTTAACCAAACAAAAAAAAAAAACACCCCCTTTACAGACTTACCCCCGCCCCCAGTTAATATAAAGTAGATTTTAACCTGGTGAAGACTGGTGGTAACTCAAGGCCTAGTGTCCAAGAAACAGGAACATGAAAGGGCCCCCGGAGAGTGTGAATCGGCTGTCCGCGGCGTGCACTCCAGCAACAGAGAAGCAGCCTAGGTCTGCATTCTAGGTCACGGATCAGGTATTTCCCGCCGGTCCCAAGCTTCCCCTACAAACGGGGACACTCAGGCTCGATGTCAGCGATTCTACGTCAGTTATTGGCCGCGTCTGCCTGCCTGGGCCAGTTCTCCTCCTCATTTCCAGAATCGAAGTCCTCCTCATTAGAGTCTTTTGCTGGGGCTCTGAGGAGCAGAATGATAAGAGTCGTAAAATTTAATGAAATACATGAACCAGAATCCCTGCTGTGTTTCTTTATACCCCACAGAGCTTCAAGCTGAGGGTCAAAACTCGCATCCCAAGCTCAAAGGCTCAAATCAGACCCTTGCTCAAGGTTCCGGTACTTGCCTTATGTACCGAGGTTCTGATAGGCCATAAACCACATCTTTAGTAAGTTCCACGGCCATGATATCTGAATGTGGGACCTCAAACATTGGTTCCAGCAGCAGCTTCTCCTACAAAGACAACGGGCAGGTCACGCACATGGAAGTCAAACAAGCAAGACAGGTATGTCAATGGGTCTAGATGTCATTACCATGATGGATCTAAGGCCACGAGCTCCAGTCTTCCTCTCAAGTGCCTGTCTAGCTATGGCCCGCAAGGCATCCGGGGTCACAGAGAGCTCACACTGCAAAGAGGAGTCCAGCTCACATCACTCTCCGACGTGTATCATTGTCAAAAAAAATGTTGGGGCTTAAAAACCCATGACATGATGACCAAAGTGGTTTAAACCAACCAGTATGGATGGATAGATGAATGTAGCAGGTGATGACTTAGTACCACTACCGAGAGCGGAGTAGTAGGATACCTTGTCCATGCTGAAAAGCGCCTGGTACTGGGGCACCACTGCATTCCGCGGCTCCGTCAGGATGCGCACCAGCGTCTCCTCGTCCAGGCTGTGTAGAGGCACCACCACGGGCAGCCGGCCCACGAACTCGGGGATCATGCCGAACTCGATGAGGTCACGGGCCTCCACATGCCGGAGGAGCCGGTCCCGCTCCTCCATCTCCTGCACGGTGTCCACCTCGCCGCTGCTGTTGGCCAGGTCGGCTGCTGCCGCCGCTCGCCGCCCCTGGCCCAGGTTGGACGGGCTGCCGAAACCCAAGTACTGTCGGGGATTGGGAAATAAGTCATTGTTTTAGCCCATTAACTCTAGACACACCAATTTAATTCATACCCTTCACATGGGTCCCACCTTCTCATTCTTCCTGCGGCTGATTATCCTGTCCAGCCCGTTGAAGGCTCCAGATGCTACAAAGAGGATGTTTGTCGTGTCCACCTGCACTGTCTCACCCCTCAGTTTTCTGGAGTTCTTCTCAGGGACGTTGACGATGGTGCCCTCCAGCAGCTTGAGTAAACCCTACAGCACATGGGTGAAAACCGACACAACCCCTTAACGCTGAAGAAGAAAGATGCAGAGTCAAGCTCTACTCCAATATCTTTAACACCTTGTGATTTTTGACTCAAAAAAATGGTCTAGATATAGGAAGTCAATGAGGGAACATTCCATAAACATTGCAGAATCCACAGACTGCATCTGAAATTTCCTAAGACATGACGTACACAACCCCCCGGCAACAGTCAGAACTGTGATGATGATCTTGAATCCACACAGAACTGTCAAACTAACCTGCTGCACTCCTTCCCCACCCACGTCACGCAGCTGGTGGATTCCAGGAACGCTGCCAATCTTGTCTACCTCATCCAGGAAGACGATGCCTGGAAGGAAAACGTCAGCACTGATGACTGCGAGGTGTCACAGAGCCCACAAGCAACGAGGAACCTAAATGAAGGTGCCGCAACTCCAGCAGATGGGCATGGATGACTTGTAAAGGCATAGACCCAAGGTGCCCTACCTTGCTGCGCCTTCTCCACTACGTAGTTGGCATCCTGAAGCAGTTTGGCGATCACAGACTCAATGTCCTCTCCCACATACCCCGCCTGAGTCAGCGTGGTACAGTCGCAGATGGCAAAGGGAACATCCAGACATTTCGCAAGAGTCTGAGCCAAAAGTGTTTTACCTGGAAATACCACAATATTAGTACAACATCTTTCGAGATAAACCAATATCCCAGTTGACTTCCTGCTGACTGACCTGACCCGGTGGGACCTAACAGCACAATGTTGCTCTTCTCCAGCTTGATGTCACTGTGTTGGGAGTCCAGCACCTCCCCTCCTCGCTTTTCCTGAGGCGGGTGTTGGTTCACCTGCTGTTGCATGGAGGCCCCCAAGGCATTACCATGGGGACTAATCCCTGCGATCTGGAGCAGCTCTGAAATGAAAGGGGACCAATCTGTGGGGTTGGGAATATGACTGAGGGGTGGGGGCTACAAAATGAGATCATGCTGCAGTTTCAGGCAAACATCAAGCAAGGAACACAACCTCTAGGATACATTTCATTCATGTTTCACATGGCTGCGAGTTCTCTCCAGGCACCAGAGGTGGAAAGTTTCGTTTCAACCAACCAGTTGAGTACTCTGTGAATGCGACTCTATATACTCAACTGGTTGGTTGAAACAAAATCTTGGTCCAGATTCGTACTTTCTGAACCTGAACTATCCACCTCTCCCAGGCACAATGAAACAAATGGGTCAGGGTGAAAAGAAGGGTATGTGACCTCTAAGACAGTGTTTCTCAATCCAATCCTTGGGGACCCCAGACAGTCCACATTTTTGCTCCCTCCCAGCTCTCAGCCAGTCAAGAACACCAAATACAAGGTACGGGGGAGCTGGGAATTGGGAGGGAGCAAAAATGTGGACTGTCTGAGGGTGCCCGAGGACTGGGTTGAGAAACGCAGATCATGTGTAGTGGATTTACCCAATTTTTAAAGTTAGTCATTCTTGCCAAAAGCAAACACCACTACTGCTGGCAACATGTCAGATTGAATACAAAGACGGCACACGAATTTGAGAGCCTGCTTGTGTTGTTTCGTGAAAAACTGCACCCTTTGAGTATCCAAGAAATGTGAGGCTAGCTCTACACTCCTGTAGAGGAACGAATATGGCTGAAAGAAATGACAAGCACCACCCTCACCCTCTGAAGCGAATGCATTATATAACTATGCTTGTATTCAAAACCTTTCTATCTGTTCCCTGTCACACCACCAATTACCAGGTACAAGAGGATGCTGGCCAGCGCAGTACCTCTTTCAGACAGAAGAGCTACAGGGAGATAACCAGAAGCTATCGAATGTTACTATGCTATTAACCAAATGTCCTCAGTCTGTTATTGTACAGTATTTGTAGGGGAAAAAGGATTCCTTCCGCCTTGGAGCATTGATACCCTTAGAAGAGAGGAACCCCAATATTTACTGGAGGAGACCAGCCTCGAAAAGTTTCAGGTAGGTCAAGAGAGTAGGATAAACTGGGACAATATACAACCAAACTCTTCAGACTAGGGCGTTGCAACAGCCAAAAAAAGAAAAACAACATGTATGACAGGACACTACATGACGATTTTAGAAATGAAATCACGGCATTAATGTTTGCGAATTCGACAGGTGTGTTTCAGTGTGAGGCGGGATTTTTGGCATTTGTACAATTCTGTCAAACTTGTAGGAGCATAAAAGTCAAATTATCCAACATCTACCTCTGCATGTCGGGAGTGAATATGCGGATGGAATCATCACTTACTTGTGAATCTGTACTCATCCTCCCGTCTTCGTATCTCTAGCTCTATAGAGAGAGGATGAAAGTCATCACATCAAGAGCCTCCACCAAAGCTGGAACCTAAAGCATGCTTCCCTTTAGCATCCACCTTTAGTGCTAGCCTTTAGCATCCACCTTCAGTGCTAGCCTTTAGCATCCACCTTTAGTGCTAGCCTTTAGCATCCACCTTTAGTATCCACCTTTAGTGCTAGCCTTTAGCATCCACCTTTAGTGCTAGCCTTTAGCATCCACCCACAGCACTCACCGTTAATGTCCACCCTTTAGAATTTGCCCTCTAGCGTCAACCCTTAGCATCCACTGTTAGTTTGCCCTTTAGCCTCCACCCTTAGCGTCCACCCCTAGTGTTTGCCCAGTAAAATTTGCCCTACAGTGTCCACCCGTATCTCTCACCCATTAGAATTTGCCCTATAGGGCATTTTTCCACCGTACCAAGTATATTATATGGCTTGGCGATGTGCAATATTAATACCAACATTGCATGTTATGCACATGCAATTCTTACATCGCTGGTTAGCTATATTAAAAAAGGCTTTTTCTTACTTGAAATTCTGTACGGTAATTGTAGCACAGGGGGTTAAAGTTTTTTTTTTTAACTCTTATTCTGTCATAGGAAAAAAACTTACCAAGCTTTGCAATTTTAATTAGTATTCCTTTTATAGATTCTTATATGTTTAAAAATCAGATTAAAGTTTACCTGCCCTGATTTTGCATGAGCACTGCATACGCTCTTCGAGACAATCATAATCATTTTCATCTTTGGCGTTTAAATCACCTGCAGACAGGCGTTGAGGAATTTATAAACTCCTTTTTTGTTTTATAAATACCCCAATATTTAGTACAACAACTCAGTGGCAGGCTATTTGCATAACCAATCGACAAAGAAAGCATCTCCAGTCCCACCCCAAAGTACCAAAGAAGTACCCCAGCTGGTTTGGCACTTTGGGTACTGGTACTTGACCGGAAGTCAATGGAAAAGGGAAAGTACGGTACTTGGTGCGGTGGAAGAGCGCCCATAATGCCACCCTTTGCTGTCCTCCCTTAGCGCTCACCCTCTTCTGTCCGCACTTAACGCTTGCCCTTTGCTGTCCGCCCTTAGTGCTCGCCCTTTGCTGTCCGCCCTTAGTGTCCGCTCTTAGTGCTCGCCCTTTGCTGTCCGCCCTTAGTGCTCGCCCTTTGCTGTCCGCCCTTAGTGCTCGCCCTTTGCTGTCCGCCCTTAGCGCTCGCCAAGCCTGATTCCCTTGACACCAGCTCCACCAGCATTTGTGACAGCAGCACATACATGAGAAGGTGGGGCGGTTGGACAAGTTAACATATGAAATATTGTACAAATGCCAAACTACATGGCCCTAACCAGTACATGGGTGTGCATAGGGGGCCGTCTTCTCTATGCAGTGACTCATTTCTTCAGAAAGGCCATTTTTAATCCAGTCGGACATGTTGTCAACTCAGTGCTGGATTGCAGCTCATTACACAAGAATGATCATTAATATACTGAAAGATGACTGATTACTAATGTAGACCATGATGTCCCAAGCTGATATCAAAGATCAGAATCGGGCATTTTCATCGATATCGGCTACCTCAGCCCACGTGGCCCAATTTATGTCAGTTGCCGTGTGGAGATTCTTCAAAATGGAGACTCAAAGTAGCCCGAAAACCACCTGCAAAGCCATCCTTTCAAGAGGACGAAGCAACAGAGCATTGCTTAATACAGCTAATTAGATTAGGTACTTGCAGAAACATCCTTAGGAAGTATACTGTGAAATCGCCATGCTTACTCAGATGAAGAATGCACCAAACCCTACTGTATATGTATGTATATTTAAATACTTATTAAAATATCAGCTTGGGACTGGGAATAAGCAGAAATAAACACTAAAAGGATTGGATTGAGGTACCAAAAATATGGACTGACACATCCATAATTGTAGATTTTGAAAAGCAAATAAAAGGATGGTATTATTGTGTGTTTTTTCTTTCCATTCACACCCTTTTCTCAGCCCTCACTCCCTGATGACACACGACTGGGTGCAGCACCGAGACTGTGGTACTAGCTGACAAATGGCTCTGCATGCTGAATTCCATGCGTTTCTGACACATGGAACTGACCCAGAAATGGAAGAAGAAAATCAGCCTAGAGCTGTTAGATACAGAGTCCAGTTTAATGGCACAGAATGACTTAGTAAAATCAGTGAGATTCATTGGCTGTAAAATCAATCTTTAAATACAGGTTGCGGGGGACTAATTTAATCTGCACTACCAAACCCATATAACTTACAAACATCCAACATGTAAGCAAGCAGCTCAGTTTGCCATCAAAACTCCATGAAACAAAACTGCAAAGCGTTCAACGTGGACAGACGGCAGCCCCCTCTGCTGCAGGCATTTGGGCCCCTTTAGGAACAAACCGGCATTTGGGTTCCTTGCAAAAACCGCCCTCACCTCTGGGAGTCAGACTGGCCTGCTTGTCCACTTCCACTTGCGGCCTGGAGCTGGCAGGGATGTTGTTGTAGATGCGCTTGTAATGGTTGTACACAGCCACGGACAGAACCTTCTTGGCGTGAGACTGGCCCACCACGTACTTATCCAGATAGGCGTAAATCTGCAATGAAATAACAGCAAGCCTTTGTTTGGCTGAAACAGCACAGGCGCCCACAGGCTGGACAGGACACCCGACATCTGGAGTGAACACTTAACATCTGGAGTATGTGGTTCTTCTCCTTCTCAGTTCACAGGTCCCTTGAAATCAACCTCATTCACACCCAGTAAAAGAAGCCCTACGTTAGATTTCCTTAATATCCACAAATCCAGCCAGCGTCGGACAGGCAGGATTAAAGACCGAGGACGGCTGACCAGTCGCCCAAACGCGGCTCACCTTCTTCGGGGGTGGAGGGGGCTTCTGCTGGAAGGCCAGCTTAACGGCCTCGGCAGCCGATTCCGGGTCCTTGTTCAGGCTTTTCTTGGAGTCCGTTTCGGAGAGCACCACGAAGAAGTGCTGGCATTTCTCACATTTCACGAAGCGCGTGGATGCTGATGAGCCGGAGGGGAGAAAAGAGGCCACAGAGAGCAGGCAAAGGACCATGTTAGGGGAAGTGACACGAGCAGGACTTAATGCACACTGATGATTCACCAGCAGGCACTGGCCTCTCGGGCACAAAGGAAAGTACAATCCCAGAGAGACAGTGAACTAGGGCCAGCAATGGGGGCCCATGTGCAGCCCTAGTGACCGTGCGAGTTGGACCTACCAGTACACCGACCGTGCGATCTAGACCTACCAGTACAGTGACCGTACGAGCTGAATCTACCAGTACAGTGACCGTGCAATCTGGACCTACCAGTACAGTGACCGTGCGATCTAGACCTACCAGTACAGTGACCGTGCGAGCTGAATCTACCAGTACAGTGACCGTGCGATCTGGACCTACCAGTACAGTGACCGTGCGAGCTGGACCGACCAGTACAGTGACCGTGTGAGCTGGACCGACCAGTACAGTGACCGTGTGAGCTGGACCGACCAGTACAGTGACCGTGTGAGCTGGACCTACCAGTACAGTGACCGTGTGAGCTGGACCTACCAGTACAGTGACCATGTTAAAAGGGTTCAGACTGAGGTCAGATGGTTCAGGGAAATATACAGCCATCAGTACTCTACTACAAAAAAGACTAAACATTTTTTGCAGTAAAGCATCAGATAGACTGGAAAAGAAAAACTAAACATGGATAACTAGGAAAAAAAAACATGCAAACTTAAATTATGTATATACACACATAAAAGGTATCTACTTTGTAGGGACTGTCCATTAATTTCTATGGGCATAACCCTAATCCCAACAATGACAACTTTAACCTGTACCCAGCCCTAACCTGTACCCAGCCCTAACCCAGCCACCAAACAAAATACGTTTATAAATTTGAGCCCAGAAGAATGGTCCCCACAAAGTCAAAATAACAGGTTTTCATCACATTGTGGGATCTCTCCCCCTCCCCCTCCCCCACACACACGCACACTTACAGACAAACGTCTCCACATGAGTGCAGGGGTCCCCACATTTGGGGCAGCGCAGGTGGGCCCCCCCCTTCCCGCTACCTCCCGAACCCGCTGATCTCTTCCCAGCACCGTCGCTGATCGTCTTCTGCACATGAAGAGAACACATAACACATAGAACATGGGGGGGGGGAAGCAAAATGAGGCGTTCTTGGTACCTCTGAGAATACAGCAAGGCACCAAAAAGGAAGACTTTTACATGAACCTGACCCTTTTATCCAAAGTGAACAGTTACACTGCGTCATTATGTACATGGTCCCTAGGATTTGAACCCACAACCTTTGTGCTATTATCACAGTACTAGTTGAGCTACATGAATTATTCAACTCAGAAAGCAGGCATAAAGTGATGTACCTTTCCACCATCACCATCTTTAGACATTCCATCTTTCGAGGCAGAATAGACCGGCGTCACTGAGAATAATCTCACAGGCACTCGGCACGTCAAGGTGCCATCATGTGGCACCACTCTGCCCAGGGCCACCAGCTGAGCGCGGGTGCAGGAGATCCCTGCCAATGTGATCAGATCGAGGAGAATAGGAACAGACTTCTCAACATGCATGAACATATATGAGGTGTCTATTTGGTTTGAAAAACATTAAGTTTAATCACTTAACACCCTCATATAAGAATAATCGGCAACTGACTCACTAACTAATTGAAATAAAAGAATAAAGGACGGCTGATATTAAAATTACTGAAATCTCTGACATCATCACATAGTTAGGAATAAACATGAAGACATTGTCCCTGAACTAGTAAATCATTCAGACCCGCTGTCACATGCAGAACATTGTCAGCTAACTGACACGTATGCCCAAGGCCGACAGTAAAATTAAATATTAAATAATCTTCCAATCTGTTGCCCACGTCAGTAATGCTTTGGGTCCGGGTTCGGTTCGCCTTTAAAAGTCCCCCGGGTTGACAGGCAAAAACGGTCTTCGTCACCACAGCAGAAAAAGTCACGTTTCTCCCCCGGCTTCGGGAAAGCTGGTCTGATTTTATCAATACTTTAGGTCTCATTTCCTCAAAAGGAAAGGGGTTTCGGTCAAACTGAACTTACACCTAAACGCAAACTAATAATAATAATTATTATAATAATTATTATTATTATCAGCCGGTTTGCTGCTTGTTGACAGCTCGTGCCGTGGGCAATGTCCGCGATAAAACACAAATCGATCCACAACATGCGGCTAGCAATCCAGCCACTTGCCAATAAAGTCATAAAACAAACAACTAATCACTTTCTATTAATAAAATAATAAGACAAAAACACACACGACTTCAAATCGCACTTACCCCTTTGCGCAGAGCTTATTAACAATCTTGCTGCCGAAGTGCAAGTACAGGACATTTTGTCCTAAAGGTTCTGCCAACAAAAACAAATACAAGAGTCTTAAAAAAAGGCACCAGATTCCTGCTGCAAAGCGATCAAACGAGAAAACTGGGCGAAGTGAAGCAGCGCCGATCGGGGTATTCGGAGGTAGGCCGAGGCCCGCCAGATAGAAACGGGAAAACGATCAAGCCGGATTAATATAGTCAGCCATGCGAAAAAAGATTATTATAGTGTGTAAACAAGACCAAGTTCACGGCACAGTCGCCTTTCGAGGCCCTTTAGTGGACATCGGCCGTGATCCCGAACCAAAAAGCCCCCAGCTTTACACCCGACAACAGGAGTTTTAAGCGAGACAGCAGCAGGAAGCTGCCAGCGGATAGCGGCGGGACCCCTCCGGGCCAGGCCGCCCCCCAGTACCCCCCGAATGACGGCGCTTCCTCACGTAGGTGGGCTTTCACGGACAGGGCCGGTCAGCGTCAGTACGGAACGGCTTACAGTACTGCGGTTTCGCACCGCTACGGGTTACTCCGCGCAGGTCTGTTTGCATCACATGTTAACGAGAAAAGGGGGGAGACTCGGGTTAGCCGGAGTACGGAGGCCGGGAAAGGCCCGGGGAGGGGGTACACGCTGCGGCTAGCTGGCGTTTCCAAACAAACAGCAAACAGCAAGCAGAGGAGACTCTTACGACTGCAAATCTAGCCTGTAACCCCCCAGCAAGGAAGAACGTTATCTTTTCTTTAGTGAAAATTACAACGATGTAAAGAAAAGTCAAAAGATTGCATTTCGAAAAATAAAAAACGAAGGACTCAGCTTTTTCAAAGAACGAATAAAAACACTATCACCTGTATAGGAAGGATAATGTATCAATATGATAATGTCCAGCATCTACTAATACAGGGGTGCCCAACTCCAGTCCTGGAGGGCC
>JAODJU010000018.1:15778070-15789034 GCA_026776725.1 Gnathonemus echidnorhynchus | reverse complement strand
CTCCAGGACTGGAGTTGGGCACCCCTGTATTAGTAGATGCTGGACATTATCATATTGATACATTATCCTTCCTATACTGGTGATAGAGTGTTTTTATTCGTATCTTTAATATTTTATTCCTCAATGTATGTGTGTAATTAGTCATTTCGGTGCTCAGCCATTAGTGCCTGGTTGACTTCCCCCCCCCCCCGCAGATCAGCAGACAGCAGCTCTCGCGCGCGTGGTTATCCGTGACGCAGCGAGGACGCCCCCCGTGCTCAATGCGGAAGTACAGGCGCGAGCTTGTCACCCTGTCGCGAGCGAAACACACGGAGCGTGAGGGGTGCAAAGGGGTAAATGCGATCTTGTGACAGCGGCTGCTTCAAATAAGGGCGAATGGAGTCTTAGTTACAAACGGTAATGAGTGATTATAATAGTTTTTTAAACTTTGCTGCAGAGTAAAGACCAGGCGTTCTGTCGGACTTTCCCGTCGTAATGCGAGTTAGAATTAAGCTTGCTTAACTTTCGCTTTGTTACTCTCTCTTGTGCAATTCTTTGGTGTTATGTGAAGTGTTTTTCAGCTGACCCTTGTGATATGTGCAACACTGATATTAACGTATGGCACCTCGCAATAGAGGGCGGGTTATATTTTTGCCCCCTTTTCGATAGATTTTATTGTTGCTATATTTTTGCTATGTTTCTGTGATTGTAATTCTTCTTCATAAAAACTAATATAAATTCCCTTGCAGCAATATGGATGAAATAAGTCAATCTCCTGATTACATTTGGTTCCGAAGCACAGTTCCGCTCAAACGGGTAAGTCATTTTTTCTCATATTAACACTCCAATATATCTGGACTATGTTATATTTTGCTGCTAGTTACATAGAGTGGGTTTTAATTGATATTTGCCTAAAAGAGCCCACTTTACTTGTATTATGCAGTGTTTCGCTCTTGGTCTCGCAACAGTTGTAGTTGATCCTCTTGTAGATCGTTGTGGATGACGATGACAGTAAGGTATGGTCGCTGTACGATGCTGGTCCCAAGAACATTCGCTGCCCCGTAGTCTTACTTCCGCCCGTCAGCGGAACGGCCGATATCTTCTTCCAGCAGGTTCTGGCCCTGACTGGCTGGGGCTACAGAGTTATCGCGGTGAGCACCGCTTTCCAGACGTCGCACTATTATACTAAAATCAATGCCTGTTGGATGGTCATTTAGATTTAGATGACTTAGATATTACTGTATTCGACTATAATATTGGATTACTTACGATTAATCGTGTTTCCCGCAGGTCCAGTATCCAATTTACTGGGATCTACTGGAATTCTGTGATGGATTCAGGAAGCTTCTCGATCATTTACAGCTGGACAAGGTTTTGCAGACCTCATTGCTTTGTAAAAAAAAAGAGAAAGTTTCCATTAGTGCATTCATGCTTATTGTGTTTGATGGTAAAATAAGCCTTTCATTTTTCTGTTAGGTACATCTGTTTGGAGCGTCCCTAGGTGGTTTCCTGGCTCAGAAATTTGCAGAATATACTCACAAATCCCCCCGAGTTCACTCTCTCATCCTCTGCAACTCCTTCAGCGATACTTCCATCTTTAATCAGACTTGGATGGCAAACAGGTGACCGAGCCCCATCCTCCTGACCGCTCCCCTTTTGGGGCGCCAGGCCTCATTGCTGGCTGGTGAGCCCTTCATAACAATCTCCTCTCCTTGCATAGTTTTTGGTTGATGCCGGCCTTCATGTTGAAGAAGATTGTCCTTGGGAACTTTGGGAGTGGACCTGTAGATCCGGAAATCGCTGATGCCATAGACTTTATGGTAGATCGGGTAAGACAGACAGGCCAGGGTGCCCTGTCAGTGGTGAATTTTCCATCTCATGTCATGTCTGAATTCCATCGATTTGTTTCATAAGCATTGAGTTTCTGCTATATCATTCAGTAAAAAATCTGCCCTATGCACATTGTAATGCATATTTTTATACATATTCCTATAAGAATACTTTACAGATGAGACTTCAATAACTCAACTCATATAGCACTTGTTATTTTTGGCTTTGAGTATCTGTGGGAGTCTTTTTTTAAATACCTCACGGTCATTTGGAAGCAGGCATGTGTACTGTATTCCCATGATGGATTGTGCAGGTGCAGATTTTTGTATGGGAAGCATTTTGGATATAACCGCAGCGAGAGATGTGATTTTCTGTTCCTTTATAAGCTGGAGGGCCTGAAACAGAGTGAACTGGCCTCGCGACTGACCCTGAATTGCCAGAATTCCTACGTGGAGCCTCATAAACTGAGGGACGTCACAGTGACCATAATTGATGTAAGCTCTCTATTGTATGTTAGCTGTTTCCACAATGGCTGCCCGGTTTCACACAGGTAGGCTTACAGCTCTACACGTGTCCGTTTATCTCCGAGGTCTTCGATCAGAGCGCGCTCTCCCAAGAGGCTAAGGAGGAGATGTACAAGCTGTACCCAGACGCCAAACGGGCTCACCTCAAAACGGGCGGGAACTTCCCTTACCTCTCGCGGAGTGCGGAGGTCAATCTCCATATCCAGGTATGGCCTTAGTCCTTGGGATTTATTCACGAGACAGGGGAGGGGGCATTTTCTTGGGTTGCATCACAATAACTGTACCAATTTGAAATCAGTCCCAGAGTGCAGACGGCAATTATCCACTTAGGTGCTTTTAACCTCTAAAACGTCATCTGCCCAATACACTGTGTTCTGTCATCACATCCAGGTGGGGGTGTCATGGGGGGGCAATCATGGGCCATGCCCCTAAATGAGCCATTGTGTCCCCCCCCTCCAAACGCCACTCACTAAGCACACCATTTCATTGTATATTTTTTATTTTTAAAGAAAGCTGTTCATCTGAAAACGAACAAAAACATCTTGAGTATTTGTTTGAATATTTAATATTTAATCATTTGGTTTGTGTTTAAAAAAAAAAAAAAAAAAAGCCAAGATGCCCCTTAAAATGCATTTATAACATTTATGATCTCATACGTGGTTTAAGTACAAAGTTTTGATTAAAAGAAACCATCAGAACCAGGGAGATTTCAGTGCTGTGCTGCTACAGAGGAACTGAAAGTCAAATTCTGACAGGTGCATGGGTTTTCTTTTATTTAAGATAATTTTCAAGTCTATGTATTTTGCATAAAAAGAATAATGGTAAACCATGTTTGGTAATTATTCCTTATCCAAAATTAACTTTCTTACTTTTCTATTAATAAAACAATTTCATCCATGGAGACCTTGGCTACAGGGTGTTCAGGCTTTATGTAATGCTCATGCTAGTGGCTGGGTTTAACCTCTGACCTCTGGACTCAGATTCACATGCGGCAGTTCCACGAGACGAGGTACGCTGCTCTCGACCTGGCCTTGGTGAGCACAGACGAGGTGCAGCCGCAAGCTCCCGGCTCTAACAGGACCGGCCAGTGAAAAGCGGACCGGTGACCCCCCCTTCCTCATTCCGTGGCTGGGACTGGCTCACTGCGCTGTCAGGAAAGCCACTACGGTCTGAATTGCTGTTCACAGTGGCCTCCACTGATCCGTAAACTCAGAGACATCAGGGAGGTGTTCCACCATGCAGGATGTCTGTTAGCTGGGTTACCTTAAGTTAGAAATCACGATCGTCCAATAGGAATGCTTCTTACCTAAACTCTTATTGGACGGTCGTCCCTTCATGAAGTTAACCCAGCTAACTGAGAAATCCTGCATGATGAAGGACTCGCCTGGCCTGGTCTTCGAATCCTTTCTACTTCAAAATACTGTTTGTGACCATTCGATAGCATAATGACATGTGAAAAGGCATTCTGCTGCCGAAATCTATTTTTGTAAGCACTGCTACTGTATATAACCGTAAATTGCCTAAAAGCCTTTGTTTTAAGAGACTTTTCTATTTTTTCTATGTGAATTCTTTAAAGACTCTTTTGACTTGGTTATGTTTAAATGCTGCCGTTTTATTGAGCGAATGAGGACTGTTTCAGTGTCAGGAAAACACTTGCAGAAAACACTGTTTCTGGAGCTAATATTTAATTTCCCTATAAAATAAAACATGCTTCATTGCAAATATCTTGTGATTAGTTGTATTAAAGTAACCTCTGTCAACAATAATTTTTAACCGAGGAGTAATTAATCTTTAAATTCCAGTAGGCAGGTTGAAAAACATATTTAATCTTGAACAAAAGTCCTTCTATGTCAGCACATGTTTAGATACAGTGCTGTGTTTCTGTTTAATCTTTAATCCGTCGTTTGGGACTGCGGCTGGGTGAAGACTCTTGAGCGCTCTTCGGACCCAGGATTGGCCAGCCATTGTTTTTCAGTGTTTCGGACCTGGGGCCTGTTTCAGAAAGCAGGATTTCTTGTTTAACTGGATAACTTCTTGGATTTAAGGTAGTCTGGGCTAAAATTTAAGTGAATGAAGATAAAGTCCTTTCAAACTGGGATACCTAACTAATGTGTAGAATCTACATTCTGGTACCGCACACGTAGTCGCATTCCCTACGCCGTAGTCTGACACGTACCTCCCCAGAAATGTAACTAATTATCACCCAGACTCAGATCTCAAGCTGATCGAACATCTGTGGCATGTGCTGGACAAATAAGTCTGATCGATGGAGGCTTCACCTCACGACTTACAGGATGTGCTGCTAACGTTGGTGCCAGAAGCACCTGGACACCTTCAGAGGTCTTGTGGAGTCCAGGCCTCTATGGGTCAGAGCTGTTGTGGCGGCCGGAGGGGGACCTACACAATATTAGGCAGGTGGTTTTAATGTTATGGCCGATCGGTGTGGATTTATAATGATGTGTCTTTATGAGCTGGTTTGGGAGCATGATTATTATGTGTACAGATATGCTATTACATTTTTTATTTAAGGAATTGTGTGTTAATGTAGTTATAAATGCAAGCTCTCTGAGCGACGGAGCAACTGACTGGGTGGCACCATACCTGCTCACCATTGGGGGGTCTGACTCTTGTACTGCGTGTCCTAGGATATACTGTGGGGGTCACCATGACCCCGCTGTGGATATGTGACTATGGGAAATGCATAGATTGAAAAATAAGCCATCTGCTTATTTGGATTCTTTAGGTACTGTACACTTGGCTAGTAGCAGGTAGGAGCCTCTGCCTCCAGAACCACGAGATTGGTGTTCAGAGAAGCCGTTGTGCACATCACCATTAAATCCAGCTGTCATTTTTGCACTTGTATCCTTCCTGTTAGCTTTAATGATTCTGGCGATTCTCCTCTGAACTCCCTAATTAATCTGCTGTTTTCCAGCTACACAATTCTCTAATAACTGTAGACGCTGTAGTTTGTGAAAATCTCAGCCACGTTGTTGCTGTTCCTCAGATGCTCAGTCCCGTGTGACGGGTGCCCACAACCTCCACATTTGACGTCACTCATATCAGGTGTCTTAGCCCTTCTAGCACTTACTCTAACAGTCAGTGAACCTGACTTAACTCTGTCTGCATGCTGTATATATACAGTTGCAGCCACATGATTCTCTGCTTGAAGGAGCTGCCTGTTTGCGTTAGTAAGCAACCATACCTAATAAAGAGATTATGTTGTCTGGGAAATGGCAGCTGCCAGGCAACATCCGTCCGTCTGTCCATTCGTCCATCCGTCTGTCTGTCCATTCGTCCATCCATCTGTCTGTCTGTCCATTCGTCTATCGATCCATCTGTCTGTCCATTAGTCTTTCCATCCGTCTGTCCATTTGTCCATCCATCCATCTTGTATGTCCACTTCTCCTATGTGGCTTCACTGGGGTCCGGATGCTAGGCAACACAACGGGAATATTTTCTCAAGCTCTGTAGTCAGTTTGTGACCCTATTCAACCCTTTTCAAGTCTGCCAGGTCCAGCTGAGCCGATGAAACGGCCCTCTGTGTTCCTCTGGAGTAATTCAGTCACACGATGCTGCCTTTATTCTCAGAGCCCAAACCGTGGTTCATTTTAAGCGTCTTACTGTGGAAATTACACAAAGAAACGTTACATAAGGTAAAATGCAATGAACCACAGCTGCACATGAAGACAAGCCGGTGCAGTGGATGCATCACTGCAGTTTGTTCCTGTTATTTAAATGAGTTTCTTTGTTAGAAATGACCATTATTCTGTTTCACCAACTATGGGTATCAGCTGTATGTTGCTTTTAAAAATACCTCATGAATACTTTGAACGAGGATTACTGCAGTGGGCTGTACAATAGGAATGTGTGTCTCCCTAAAAATGCGAAAATGTGACGTGCATATAGTTTAAGGAGCAGCCCTGATAAACCACAGAAAACAACAAAAACACAGATGTCATCCAAAGCAGAGAATGCCTTGGCTTTGAGAAAGATGTGTCTCTGAAACAGTTTTACGGGCCCTGAACACACCAGGTCTGCATAATTCACTGTAAGTTGATATGATAGGAGCTTGATAGGGCAGTCAGTCACGTATAGCATCATATAAATAGATATTCAAATCTGATAAATACAGGAATAAATTGTTTTGGTGTAATGATAAACAACACAAACATATTCTGGGTTTAAATGGCTATGTACAACACATATAGTGTAAGTGGGAAATTAAAAAACAAATCCCTCCTCTCGCTTTCTGGCAGAATGTCCTGCTGTAAATTACAGAAATCATTATACCATATGCTCAGTATTTAATTTTTAACTTAATATATTATGAAAATGCATAACTTTTTTATATCTATTGTGCTTTATTGTTGCTTTAAGTTTTCTTTATCCTGTTACTATTAAAGGTATGAAGTGAATGTGTATTCCCCACAGCTCCCTCTGCTGTACGCTGCAGGCACTGCATCGGGCCCCATTGGCCTTATACAGAATGCTGGGTTCACCCTAGGCTGTCGAAATCCACTGTACCATCTAAGCATTATTTCTACAATAGGTCCGCCGTTTTATTTGTATTTTTTCCATGATAAAGGAATTTTTTCCAGGTGGGGGAGGGAAATAAAGTGCAGTGCCATTTGGGACACTGGCTTAGGGAATGTGGACCGTTACCTCTCTGGTGGGAAGGAACCTGAGCTAGCAGGGAGGGAGGTATCAGCTTGATTTCATTGGTTTCCCTGCAGGCACAGTGGGGGCCCTGGATCCAGACGTCTTGGCCCCTCCCAGGAAAGGCCTCAGGCTGAGCACTGGGCAGCTGCAGCTGTTCCCACTGGCTGCCTCAATGCAACTGCAAGCTGCAGTGAGGGGAACCATATCTGTCGTTTATGTGTCTGCCGGGACCCAGCCTTCTTAAAATGGGTGGGGTGTGTGAAAGGGTCCTGTCTGCATACTTTGTGGTCCTGCTGGGAGATTTCAACACATCTGGGGAATAAGGGCTGTATCTGGCGATGAACTTAAACCCAAGTGGTGAACTGATATTATTTATTGATTTCTGTGCAAGCAATCGATTGTCTATTGCACACACCTTGTCTAAACATAGGCATGTTCATAAGTGAACATTGTACCAGCGTACCCTAGGGGAACAGTCTGCGTTTTGGACACAGATTGTCCAGTAATGGAGATTAATTTTCTAGAGAGAACATTGGATTACTATGAAAGCAATTTCACAATTTAAAAGAAAAAAAAACACAATTGTGCCAAATGAGATGTATTTGTATTCTACTTTTAAAGCTGGAGTGAAATCGAAATATAAAATCTGCTTAATGCTTTTTGACTATATATATTTAAAATGTACAACGGTGGCGCAATTCTCAAGTTTAAATATGCACCATGTAATATTTCGAAATGTCCATCAGAGGGAGCATGTGAGCTATTTATCAGATTAGCAAGATAGGCACTTATGTCAGCGAAAAATCTGTACTGACTAGTTTCACTGCCTACGAGTCAAGTGGAAAAACTGGTAGTTGTGCCAGGAATAACTCAGTGGAGACTAGAAAGTGAAAAAGCAGCATTCTCTGATACACTTCTGCTTATGCTATTTTGGGTGCCAACAAACCTAGAAATGAATTGCATGAAATAAGAGGTTAAATACCTGGTGAAAACTGTGGCTTAGGATGTTCATACATTTATGAAGGATCATCAGCTAGATGTCCTGAAATGCCAGCTGGCTCAGGCTGGGTCCCCTTGGTTGGCTTGTTGCAGTGTCCCATGCTGCATCACTATGGGGGCTTCTCACCATCATCCTGAAAGTGAAAGCACTCCATCCGGTGCACGATTGTCATCATGATGTCACAGAGTGCAGTCTGTACCGGGGCAGCTGATCAGAAACCATCACAGTGTGTCATCTTATTCTGGTGCTTTGTACTTGGTACTAAGTACTTCAGTGCACCATCTTTTTCCTTTTTTATACAGGGAAATAAACACAGGCCCAGTGTATCATCCATCCATTTCTTAACTGCTTGTACAATGCAAGGTCACGGTGAGCCTGTTTTGGGAAGCAGTGCCCACCACACGCAATGCTAGTCCAATGCCAGGAATGCACAGCACTGGGTAACGTAGAGAGACACAACCAGCAAATGTACAGCCCTGTGGGAGGAAACTGCTGTACCCAAAGCAAACCAACGCAAACATGAAAAGTCCACGGAATTAAACCTCTACCCACAGCGCCCACCACAAGGGGTTCAACTGCACGCCTCTTTCATCAGTTGTTAATCTTACCCCCGATGTCATGTCAGTTCTCAGTCAGGGTCATTATTAGCTATGTTGAGTTTTCGGTGGATGAGGGGAGAGGGACTAGCACATACTGAATGAGAATGGGCAACACAGACAGCTTGGTAGTTGCCCTTGCTCTGATAAAAGCCAGTCAGCTGACTGTTACGACCTGTGGATGCGTCTGATCTGGGAGCTGGCTGCATACACGCAGACATTTATACATGGTCTCAACAGGGTGCAAACATTTACGGTGACCTTTGACCTCAAGTCTACTGACTTTTTTTCCCCAGTTATTTGCACTCCTCCTTTGCGCAACTTTGGGGCCATTTGCTGGCCTCCTCACTGTTGACCTCATTCTTACGGTGGCCAAATATGGACAAAAAGACCTACAGTACCCCTCTTCCAGCAAGGTCAGCTGTATGCTGGAGACTGTGGTAACACAGCTGTGAGTCACTACAATCCCCTGTCTGATACAGTTCGCCCCAACCTATTTTGTTGCATCAGTGTTTTGCTGTTTGCCAATGCCGCCTATCTCTTTTTAGCAACATAAAGATAGCAGGTGATAAAGATGGCAGCATAATAGATGCCTTTGTGCAAAGTGGCAAATGAGGGTCAGAGAGTAGGCAAGCCAGTGCTCAGGAAGCAATTGTGGGTTGAAGGCCTTGTGCTTGCCATTCCAAACACAGACAGAGAGTGCTAACCAATAGCGGAGCCAGAGACAAAGAGCGCTAACCAATAGCGGAGCCAGAGACAAAGAGCGCTAACCAATAGCGGAGCCAGAAATCATAGAGTGGGCAGGCCAGCAGAAAATCAGGTGGGCCAGTCCCATAACAATTCCCTTGGTGACAAAATCACACTACAGACTGAACTACATATTATTTAATCAGTTTTTAAATGACATTGCTAAGACCAAATGAACAAAGAGTACGAAAAATCTATTTGCCTCTCAACAATACGTTTCCTCAGATTGATCTAACCATGCAGATGCATAGCTGTCAGGCACAACCGATTTATCATACCGTATCGCTCACTGTGAATGCTGGTGAGCCCAGAACTGCCTGTGCCGCCACGGTTCCGAACCGATAGACACGGCAGCGGACAGCTGTGGGAAGTCATTTTAGTGACACATTACTGCTTCATACAGTATTTAGTAAATGGACACTAAATTGCTTTTCACCAATTTCACACACACACAGATTAGGTATCTATATCTTTGTAGAGACACTCCACTTATTTCTATGGACATGATCCTAATCCCTGCAATAACCTTAACCCTAACCTAACCTTAACCACAAGTAACCAAATAAAATTTGTTTAGTTTTTTGATTGCATTCCCAGATTTTTATAAAACTGAGTTTCCCCTTGTGGGGACCAAAACATGTCCCCACAAGGTCAGAATAACAGGTTTGCATCACAATGTGGGGGGGGGGCATTTCCTCCTCACAATGTAATATATACATGACAACACACACACACGCACACACCATCATACCAGTACCACACCCTTCCTGCTTGAATTTAGCGCTTAAAGAGGCTGGCAAGATTCTCATATGTACTTCACTGCCCAAAGCCCTGGACCCAGGACAATTTGCATACCAACCGTATTGATCCACCGATGATGCCGTCATTTTCTTGCTTCATATAGCAGTTTTTCCCAACCCGGTCCTCGGGGACCCACAGATGGTCCACAAGAGCTGTGAGGAAGCAAAAATGTAGACTGTCTGGCAGGGAACTGGGAGGGAGCAAAAATGTGGACTGTCTGGCAGGGAACTGGGAGGCAGCAAAAATGTGGACTGTCTGGCAGGGAACTGGGAGGCAGCAAAAATGTGGACTGTCTGGCAGGGAACTGGGAGGCAGCAAAAATGTGGACTGTCTGGCAGGGAGCTGGGAGGGAGCAAAAATGTGGACTGTTTGGCAGGGAGCTGGGAGGGAGCAAAAATGTGGACCATCTGTGGGTCCCCGAGGACCATGTTTGGAAGCACTGTCATACAGTTCCAGCCCCTCTAGACAACAAGAGAGGGAACTACGTGAGGATGCTGCTCCTCTATAACCGGTTCAGTATTCAACACCATAAATCCGTCCAGGCCCGTGAGTAAGCTGAATGTCTTTGCACTGAATGCTTTCTTGAGTGACTGGGTGCACAACTTTTTGATGACTCCATGTAGTACAAAGTTGAGGGGTACCTCACGGCTGTGGCCTGAGACCTCTGTTGTATTCCCTGTATACCTACGACTGCATGGTCACATTTAACTACAAAATCACTGTCAAGTTAAGTTAAGTTAAAAGGAGACTAAGGGGGGACATGATCCAGGTATATAAGATTCTAACAGGTTTGGATGCTGTTCAACCAAATAGTTACTTCAGCATTAG
>JAODJU010000018.1:15765183-15777970 GCA_026776725.1 Gnathonemus echidnorhynchus | reverse complement strand
CTATTAGTTAAGTTCTCTCCAAGCGAGCTTGATGGGCCGAATGGCCTCCTCTCGTTTGTATAGTTCTTATGTTCTTATGTTCTTAAGTTAATACACGCTAGTAATAAGCATCTAGCTAAATATCTTAGCAATCAGAACAAGCAGGCCTTCCTGATGGGGTTGTAGCAGTCGTCAGTTTGGTTCCAAAACAATAGCCTCCACCTTGATGTAAATAAGACAAAGGAGTTGATAATGAACTTTATGTGGAAGAAGCAGAGCGACAGCCACCACATCAGCATCGATGTCTTCCTTCCAACCCACACTGCTGTCAACCATATTCATTATTAACCTATTTCGGACCACAGGAAGCTGATTAAGAACGAAAACATTCTGGCAGAGGATACTCCAGGAACCGGATTGAGAACCAGCTCTTTAGTGGCTCAGGTGAGCGTCAGGTACCTCGGTGTTCGCATACACGAAGACCTACACACTGAGACCTTAGTGAGGAAGGCTCACCAATATCTGTACAACCTCAGGCGTCTCAGGGATTCAGGCTGCGAAGATTTTCTACACTGACCGCCTGGTCCAGGAACAGCACACAGCAGGATTGCCAGGGTCTGCAGAGGGTTGCGTGGTCAGACGCACACGCGTACGACGTGCTCTCCAACCTCCCGAACATTTACATCAGCCAATGCAGGTGCAGGGCCATGGAGATTATTATGGACCCCAGTCACTGCAGAAATGGCCTCTTGTCTGTGCCTGGAGGCCAGCTCAGAAAGGCTGAAGAGGAGCTTCTCTCCAGAGCCAAGACGGGATCCTAAATGAGGACAGTGTTTAGGACCCACACACTGACATTGTCACACCCGACTTAAACCACAGACATATATAAATACTTATTCCTGGACTCTCCCACTACCTCTGCTTACTGCCAATTTTACATGCCATAGATATTTATGATTACTATTTAATGTTTGTAATACATCATGTCTCTGTCTATTAATGTCCTTTTTTCCCTTCCACACAATCTGGGGCTATGGAAACATGCGTTTGCACGTTGAACTCAGTCTAATTATGTATGTGACAAATAAAGTGTCAAATAAAACTTCGAAGCTTGAAACTCACACAAGGACTATAGTGTCAATTTGTGAGATTAAGGGAGACCGCTGACTGGGGCGGGATACCAAAAAATGAAAAAAAGGAAGAACTATAGAAAAGAAATCCCTGACACTCATAAATAACCTGATACTAGATAAGTTGTAGTTAAAAATATATTTGCTACTTGCTGATTATCCAGAAAAGCTACTGGAAGCTGGGCTCAATGGTATTCTTAGTCAATCAAGGTTTACAGTCCAAGAGTAATCAGTGATTCCTAAATGAAGGAACGAAATGCAATTCTAGGTTTGCTGTCATTAAAATTATTTTAATTAATTACAACATACATTGCTGCATGAATAAGGCGCTTTATTTAAAACCCATTTACATAGCATATTTTTAAAAACTTTCTACGCAAAATAATAAAGGGCATTACATCTCGTTCATAATTGCTCTTTTAATATATTTCGATAGTACAGCTAACATTTTCATTTTCAGTTAGAGAAATCTAACTTTGTGAACAGTGATTTTGTAAGGTCTGTTCAGAAGAGGTTATTGCTGGACGCACTCAGACTAAAACAAAGCTAATACCTGAAATGACAGTGAAATAAAAGCCTTTATGTCCCAGATTCACTGCCAGGTAACTGGACAAGTTAACAACTTTGCAGAAATGGCTGGTTTTCAGTTTGTCATTTGATGGCCGTAGCCCTCAGTAAGACGATAACATTTGGTTTGTATTTTGAATATATTTCTGCTCCTTCTGGCTGTCTGGATTATCTGCACTTTCACCAGACAACATTATTTATGAAAAGTTAAGCAGGTGTAATGCACCATTTCACATGTTGTACCCAGGGCTGCCAACTGTCACGAATCTGGCGTGACACTCGTGCTTTCAGACTCTCACACTCACGCAAGAACTCTTACGGCAAATCTTTATTATTCCATCATAAACCTAAAATTTGTTACATTAAAAGCTTTGGGGTAGTTTGCAAACCCTACAGACTATTTACAAGTTACAAGGCAATAAAACTGTTACTTATTTCACACGCATATAAATGTGCGCGTATGTGTCTGCATTCTTGTCTCAAACTGAAAATTTCACGCCCGCCAGCTGACCAAAGTTGGCGACCCTGTACAGTATGTCATGCTTTAAAAACATTTTATTGAACGTGACAGTCTGACAGAAACACTATTTCACTACACATGGCGCACATGGGAAAGTACTGTTTCCGTGGTGGCAGCGAACGAGCTTCAGACCATCTGCCACAAAACAGCGACAGCCCTAAACTTTCTTAACTAACAGTGAGCAGCATGACACCATGTAAAAGAATCAGTTCCCCTTTTTTGTCCTAGTAAAAGGAGAGATCAGTGCTGTGCAGCACTCAGGAAATGTGCAGTTCCTGTGCACTATTTATACACCGCATAAGTGTGGTTGCTAAGCGGCAAGTTATTTGTAATTCTACAAATAAAAGCAAATGGTAAATAAGAGTCATCAGGACACCATCAGCGTCAGATATGCTGTCAATCCTGGAGGGGGCTTCTTTTCACAAGCACAGTGAGGTTTAAAGTGATTCATGCTACACGTGTGACTCTGCACAATCATGCAGTTGTTTCAGAAAGGACTCAAACTCTAACAGCTCCAAAAATATACTCCCAAGTGTGAAACTGTACACCACTTAAAATAATTATGATGTGCCCCTGTGCCTGTTTTTTGAGCAGAGCTTCCACGATGAGCATGTAACCTTAGACGCCTTCATTTTACAGTTCAAATCGATTCGTTGAATTACACACTGCTATTTCTGTCGTGTTTATTTACAACAATCGATTTGATGGTCGACAGTGGTCTACAGAAGAGCCTCGGTCGCCTGCGGATTTCCTGGAGTGCCTTCGTTTCAACAGAACAGAACAGTAGACCGGACATCATCATGTCTCTTACCATTAAAATACTGTAATATTTAATTAAACACTAAATTGTGTATAAATCGTGTATATATACATAATACACTTGCATACATTATAATAAACTTACAATGTGCACAACAAATTGCAGGTTTATCCCTTCACCTGAGCAGTAAATTCTTTTTACTTACATTAAAAGTCTAACCCATCATACCTCTCAGTCTAACTGCAATATCCAATCCTCAAGGAACAGTAGCTTTGAAAGTAAATCGTCTGTTTCATTCAAAGTAATCATAAGTGGAATTAATTGTACGTAATCCTGATAAGAACTCTTGCATATGTAATTTGGGTCGAGGTAACTAGGTTGTTTTGGAAGATCTCATTGTTGTCTCCGTTTGTTAAAGAGGCACTGGGATGTGACACTGTAGAAGTTCCATGTTGTCATTCTGCTCCAGCTACCAGCTCTGTCGCTTAGTTGTGTGAACTTTCAAGATACTGGCTTTTTGGTGTCTCTTCAGAGCTTTATCCAGCTGCTCCTGTTCCGCTGGCTTTAAGGCTGTGGTGCTCATTTGTCCCTTCCCTTCAGATACTTTGTCAAAGGACTCCCCTGTGGCTGTGGGATCTGGGAATGTTTTGCCTTGAAGCTCATCAGCATCACTCCTCACAGATGGTTGTGGCCCAGGCTGGCTGGTGGACTGCAGGTCTCCCACAGATAAGCACTTTCTTGTCACAAAAGGTATGAACACAGGAGAGAAGGTTTCGCTAAGCTCAGGAATCAAGGCTCCTTTCATTATGTCATGCAGGTTCTCAGCATTTCCTGACAGAGAGAGTGGGCCGTGGTTGTCCATGGAATCTGTGCCGTCTTCACAGATCTCCTCATCCAAGCGAGTCCGACTACCACTCAGAGCTATAGTAGAAGCTCTGATGTTGTCACCACTTTCCATTTCTTCATCAGAGTGTTGGCCACTGTCACTTGACCTCATCTCATCTCGATCAATTTTCTCCATGGACAGATTTAAGTTCCCCCCTGAATCATAGCTAGTGAGGACTATCACCACATCCTTCTTGGGCTCAAGGGATACCTCATCATCTACTTTTGGTGGGTCTTCCTTTGACTCTGCAAGGATTATTGTTGAGGGAACGATCTCACCATCTGGAACCGTACTTTTAATGCTTACGGACACATTCTCCGCTTCCATGCTTGAAATAGTTGATAGAATCACGCTATTAGCATCCGTGGAACGGCTGATCGCCTCAAGGTTAGTTTCCATAGAAACTGTTTCAACGGGTGGAATCACAGTCTGATTTCCACTCTCCACAGATGGAACATTGGCAGGACTGGCTTTGACGTTACACTGTCCAGCAATGACATGCGGGGCCTTCACTGGTTTCTTTTTGGGAGGAGCAGGGGGGGCAGGACCCTTTTTGACACGTTCAGGAATTTGTTCTGGGGGATTTCTGTTTGATGCACAAGTTTCCGTGCCAGTTACCTTTGGTTCATCCTCTTCTTTCATGACACTGCTGCTTGTAACAAGTTCTTGTTTTTCCATAGAAATTGCAGTTAAATTGGTAGACTCTGGTTCTATGGCAGCTGGAACGAAATCTTCCTTGTTAGCTGCACTGGAGACTTCCTTTGAGGGCGTTACAGTTGCTTCAGTACTGGAAGTGGTGTCCTTTCCAGATGCTGCTTCCTCTGGGGATGTACTTGGATGATCCTCAGATGTTGCCTCCACAGGCCTTTCGTCCTTGTTGCCTTCCATAGACAAAGGCTGTTCCGGAACTGCATCTTCTGGTTTTAAAATGGGCTTCTTGTCCTTAGATGGTGGCATAGGAGGTTGCAGGTCCTTGCTGGATGGTGATGGATCGACAGCAGAAAGCGTCTCGTCACTTTCTGCTTTTTCTGAGGATGTGCTGGTCACGTCAGCGGGCGAGGAGTTAGGGACACACTCTATCTCACTACTGCAATTATCATCTTCGGGCTCCTTGATAGGTGAAGCAGTGGGTTTGCTGTCACTTGAGGGAGGCATAGGAGGTTTGATGGCCGATTTCTGTGAACCATCTTCCTCGCCGGAGCCCTGGGGCGGAGCCTCCTTGGGTTTGCTGTCACTTGAGGGAGGCATAGGAGGTTTGATGGCCGATTTCTGTGAACCATCTTCCTCGCTGGAGCCCTGGGGCGGAGCCTCCTTGGGTTTACTGTCAGTTGAGGGAGGCATAGGGGGTTTAATGGCCGATTTCTGTGGGCCCTCTTCCTCACTGGGTTTGCTTGGTGGCATTGGTGGCTTGATGGCCTCTTTAGGAACCTCTGTCTCAGCTTTGACCTCACATGATCCATTGGGCATTGTGTCCACAGCATCAAGATCCAGATCCAGTCTGAGAATCCCATCTGATGAAGTGTTACCAGCCTAAAGGAGAAGAGCTCATGTCAGACAACAAACATTTCATGCTAGACCTCAGGGCTCTTGCCTAAAGAGTGAGACACTTTTACTGGAAGTAGTGATGTAATCTTTTCATGAAACAGTCATACGAACCTCCTTCATGTGAATCCTAGTGGGTGGTCTTCGACTCCGATTCCCTTTGGGTCTCGTGCGTGTCACATGTTCCAAGGAACAGCTTTCATCAACTTTTACCTAAGGAATTAAACAAGAAATATTTCCTTAGAAATATTTTTCCAGGAGCTGACTGAAAAAAACATGAAATTGTCACTAAAGGAAACTGGGTGAATTTGGCAGACATGAACGATCCACTATCCTCCATATCAGCATGGATGTGATTACAGTGGATTGCATTGCACCCACACTCACACATACATTCACACACAATCGGGGGGATTTTGAGACCCTGATTAACTTAATTACATTTTTCGAACACTGGGAGAAAACTGGAGTAGCAAGAGTGATGCAGTACAGTGGCTGAGTGGGCCATACTATAGCCTCACACCTTCGGGGGGGGGGAGGGTAATTCTGCCTGAGGCTTTTTGGAGTTTGTGTCTGCTCACACATTTAAAAAGGGGGAAAAAGTGTAAAACAAATAAATACCTCATCAAAAATTTTGTTTTTCGCCCTGTTGATCGCATCGCTAATAGCCGCGAGCCAGGCATCCTTCTGAGCGGGATCAGTCACCTGAAGCTTGACTTCATGGACCTGTAAAATCATGTTGGGGAGAGAGAGAGAGAGAGACAGACAGACAGACAGACAGACTCAGTGAGACATCCTGCTGTGTCCACGGACACAATGGAAGCAGAACTCTAAGCGGCTGATCGGCCTGTGTAATCCTATTCATTATGCAGCAAGGACAATCCCAATACTGATCTAATCTTCCACATTACATAGCCATGTTTATTACACCTAATAAATGATATTTTTTATTATTTCAGAAAAATACTATGATTTGTAAAGTACCAGTAGACACAATTCTAAACAAAACTGAATAACTCTTAAAAATTTAATTCTAGAAAACCTAATAATTTCCTGATATGTGGGCTACCAACTGTGCAAAACTCTTTGAAGATCGACAACATTATCCAGCAAGGGCATCCCCAGGATACAATAGGATATTAAATCAACAAACTCTATATCCTGTAATACATTTACACAGGAATGATCTCTTTGTTGCAAAAAGGGCGATACGTATGTGTTTGGTTAGAAGAAGCTTACACTCCTTGACTAGCAGCAGAATCAGCATTCCCATCTGGCATTAATGAATTCCTGGGTGTGTTTAAGTTTTTCGGTTTATAGTTTTAGTGGTGACGTATCCAGGCAGCCTGCATCTAATTCCTGCTCAGTGTGTGAGATGTTTTGTCTCTCTGTAGCTGGTGCACGTGCTTCACAGCTGTCAGACTCACCCGGACTATCTGATTTACAGAGAAGCCAGCATGAACTCATGGTAAAAAGCTTTAAGGAACCAATGTAGCACAATCATGCGGTTGGGTAATAATCTTAATTGACATGAAAGTCGGCACGTGGTATCTTTCACCTTGTTAATGGGAAGGTTGTGTACTCTTCAGGAAGAGCTAAGCATTAATAGCAAAGAGAACAGTTGTATTATGAGACTATGAGTGCTTTGTATTACGACACTGTGAGTGTGTGAAACCCAGGGTGATGGCAAAAGACTTTCCTTTTGGTCTTCCTCTAAAATGTGGCGTAATGAGCATAAAGCATTCAGACACTGTGCGTCTAAAAAGTGATGGATTTCAGACCTACGTAACACCCACTATTTGACTGTGTTTAACTTTAGCTAGAACCTGTGATAGCAGAGCACTGATAATTGACATTTGTGCTCACTGCACTCTGGTAACACTGGCCCACTGCACTCTGGTAACACTGCCAGAAGCGGCCGTCTGCTTGTCATTTCTGAACCTCGAATCTTAAGACGGCAGTGAGATGTGATGAAGCAATTAGCCGCTGTCGAAATTCACTGGAGGAGGAGTACAAGCTGCCGCATTTCCACAGGCAAGCACATCTGTAGATGCTTGAGAAAATGCAGCTGAAGGTTGCAGCCCCATCGATCAGCTACAGTCATCACCACAGAGGCATTGTGGGCATCTGCCTACCTTACTTTTAGGGGCCGGTATCAAGACCAGCCGGTTTTTCTTCTGGAAAGCACCTCTGGATGCACAACATTTGTCATACTTTTCCAAGTCCACCCTTTCAATGCATTTCTCCAAATCCTACAAGGAAAAGGGATCAAAAGGCATAGGGTTATACTGTAGGGTCAAATCCCACTGTGGGCTACCTATTTTAAAATTAGGGTTAGGATCAAATCCCACTCTGTGGGCTACCTACTTTAAAATTAAGTTATTAATGTCCACGTGCAGTCATGGTAAAGATTACCTCAAATTACAAATAGAACAATCTTCAAAGACTCTAAGTAGAGCATAACGTATGGCTAAAATGGCAGAGAATTCAAGCATTACATCATACAGGAAAAAACCCAACTGAAACATGCTAGAACTGAGTAATGAACATAATGAGCTTTTGCAGGTTCCCATTTTGGAGTCTTACGCTGCCATATTGCAGGGCATTTTGCACACCGCAGTTAAACATGCATCCTCCCTAACACTGCGCTTTCTGGCCTGTTACTGTGAATATTTACCTCATTCTCATACACCACTATCTCTGTCCTCTCCACTGAGATATAGCGCTCCTTGTAGCTTCCCAGGAATCTTCCAGAACACTTCTTCAACCAGCCAGCCTTGCTAACGGACGTGGTTTCTGCGGGTTGGGCCTTTCCGTCTTTCACACCCTGCCACACAGAGGTGAACATAAGGCAGAGCATTGACGGGCAGACACGGTGACTGACCCACTCTCCATGGGAACGTCGACGACACTGATGCAGACCCCAGAGGAGTCAGATGCACAGACTCACCATGCGTCGCTGGCACTTACCCCAGAAATGCCTTTAGTGGCACTGAGATGCTTGTTCTACCTGATATATTCATCACTCAGTTAGTTATTCTGTCATGTAAAGCATTAGTAATGAAAACAGAATCCTTTTTTTCCATGACCTGGGCCAACTCAAAAGCCATTTGATGATCATTAAATTCAGAAGAAAATAACGAGACAGTTATAATGATAATGACATTTTCAAACAACTTAACCCTTTAATTACAGAATTCATCTATATTATAAAATGGACACCAAAAAGTTTTGGACAGAAAAAATGGACAAAAAAACATTTATGAACATTAATAGACAAAAATAACTCAAATTAAACAAAGATTTTGATTGTCTAGTATCAAAGGAAAGCTGTGTTTAATTAAATTTAATAAAATGTATGAAATTTAAAAAGTAAAAGTGAATTAGTAAGTACGCTATAGTGGATAAACAGAGAATACAGCTGGCAGGAAGGAGAATGTGATCACAGCGCGTGGAGGCAGGCTGTGGAAGATGAGGTCACCTCGTGAAGTTAAGCTTCGACCCGGCCTGAGAACCCGTGCTCAGGGCCTAGTGTGCTACAGAGGAGTGCAGTGCGCACACATATAACAGACCTCCCAGCTTGTACATCACGCCGAAGCCGGGCGAAATCGGATCTCTAGGAGAGAGGGGAAAAGGTGGGGAGCAGCGGAGCTCGCAGGAGCAGGAGACACTGAGCAGAACCGGGAAAAAAAGGTGGCCCCCAAAGATACACGACGGGTGATCCGTGCGAGATATACGGAGGCATTACGTGACACGAATCAACCCCTCCAGCTCCTCCGTGGCTGACGACTAGCTCACATACCTTTAAGCACTTGGCCTATTGCCCAGAATCTCTGGACTATAGAAGGAAATTCCACTGGGTGCCCTTGTACGGGTCAGCTGGTTGTTTTTCCACTTTCACTGTGTCTACCGCCCATATCCAGGCTATCTGTGCTTCTATTCAGAGCGGAGCTCCGACAAGTTCAGCTACTCGACAGCCCTGCTGGCCTTCAGTCACATGACAGCTGGGAAGCTCACAAAAGCCTTCTGCCAAGGGTCTGATGAGATGCGAGAGGCATTGGTTGCGTTTAAATTCCTTTCCGGTAGGGGTGAGAACAACACAGAAGACCCGTGGCAGCAACACTAAAGCAGTTGTTTGCAGCCTCAGAAGACCAGTTGCATTCTGGGATGCTAGCACGATTCTCAGTTAGCCTGATGGCTAACAGAGTGCATCCTAGGACTGGGTGGAAGATGGTAAATCAGACAGAATCCAGTCTGCTTGCTTAACAAACCGCCAGGAATGTTTGTTAATGCAGCTGATAACAGAGGATGTATAGAAGGAGAACTTTCAGGTTTGAATTCAGTTTTTGATTAATTAGTATTTCTTTGTTTCTCCGTTAACCTTAAGTTGTTTCCTGTACTTAATCAAGGCGAGGTTGGATTTGAAATGGAATAGAACAGAATTGGAATAATATGACGATTTGGATACATTTCCAGTGATGCTTAATTACTGCTGCATAACAATGATTTAAAAAAGTATTAATGAATATAGTTCTCCTAGTCTGTTCATGAAACTGTAATAAAGAACTGTGCTTTGTTTTGATAGGCCGGCCAGCGCTCAGCTGAAATGGAAGAAAAAGGATGTGGGTCGGGGTGGCCCTCGACGGGACACACCTTACCCAACATGTGTTCCGAATCAAGGCCGCGGCCTGCATCTGGCTTGAGTTAACAGCCTCTACGCAATGACCTCTAACTGTGCCGTTCGTCTCCACTAAGGGCGCGCCGCCCCACCAGGGCGAGGGGAGACTGGCCGGGGCGGCAGTGGGAGGGGCGCGAGGGTTTTGCAGATCCACACCCATGTACTGTATGCCTGTTAAAAAAACACCCCCACAACAGCTCTGATGAGGGAGCACGCCGACGCAGGCTCTCGCATGTGGCTGTCGCAGTTTCAGTGAGACTGAATATCACCCGTTTTAAATAGCAGAGCGCACATTAAAATGCCTGCTGTATGGACACGAAATCTGCGCAGTGGTCAGGCGGAGCGAGCAAGAGGGGGCCAGACCAGAGTCAGCCTGGAGGAACAGACGACAATCCGCAAAACGCTGCAGTCTAACGTGACGATACATTTCCTAACAGATTCTATTTAACACCCGTTCATGCTGACAAAGTTCATCGACAGAAATCCAGTCAACGTGCGAATCAACCATTTCAATTTTGTCTTTTCTGAAAGTGTCGCAAAATGCAAAATCCCTGGAAAACTAATGAATGTCATTAGTGAAGAAATGTCAGGGATTCACTTTAAATTGTCATGGCGTACAACCTTTCGAAAAATAGTTCAGACGTAACTTTAGCCTCAACATCCAAACTTTAAACTTCAGTGGTCCAGTCCAAAAGATAATTCTGTTATGATGCAACCCTGATAACAGAACTGAGAGGTTCTGCTCACTACTGTGGCACGACACTAAAGATCTCTGTTAAAATTTCTATTTTATGACACTTATAAACGTCTGTGTCCCAGAAGCCATGCCCTGTGATTTGAAGGTGCTATGAATAATTGATCTGCAGGAAAGCTGAACAAACACAAAGTAAGATATAGTTACAAAAACATTAAGTGCCTGGCTGAATTCTTGTTGGTGAGAGTGATGCTGTAATACAGATGCACGCATTCAAACAGGCAGGCACCGTATACCGCTGGTATAGGAGGCCATGCTGAAGCAGCCGACATTAACACAGTTTTTACAGTGATCAGTCTCCCCCTCAGCCTTCGCCACATGTGAAACAGACTAAGTAACATCTGCCATTCCAGCTGTTACTTCTATAGCCTGCACCTCTGTCCTTCCTCACCAGGAATAATGGTGTAACCAACTCACCAGGATGGAGAAGCACCAGTTCAATACTTATTGTTTTATTTCTCAACTTTTGTAGGCCTATAATTTATTATTTAAGGATTGCGTATCGGGTAATTTAACAATCAGTTTAACACAATCCGTAAACTTATTTGTTCATAAGGGATGATCAGTGATCGTAATCACACTCTCCCTCAAAATGAATGAGGGCAGAAAGGTATCTCCACAATGCACAGAACTGCGTCCCTGCAGTGTACCGTCGTACAAGGCAATCAGAATTTCATGCCATTACACAGTATGACCTACAGACAAAACTGCCAGATTTTAATCTAAACCTTTTTTTTGTGCATGATGCTAAACTTGCCACGACTGCCAGTGCATATTTTAATTTGCAATGCAGTTTGATTTATTGCACAGGGAGGGAAGTTGATGGTGCAATACGAAAAGGCCTCCCTTGCTTTGCAAACTGCGTCTCCGCACGGCCATGGGCGCGCCGCGGGGTCACCTGGGCACCCAGCCGAGGATCTCCCGGAGAGTCTGCGTCGCCAAGGCTTCCAGGCTGACAGGTGCCGTGAACTAGCCGCTCCATCAAAGTCAAACATATACCATCTAGTGTCACACAAAATTTTAACTTAAATATATAATCGGTAATAACTAAAACTGCAACTTGATTCAGATCAAATAATTCAAAAACATCCAAATTATCCGATAATTTCTTTAAATCGAATTTCGGTGTTTTTCCATTAGCCGGTTTCCTTTAATTTAAGGCTGATTCCGAGGATGCTGCCAGAAAAGCATTTCGTCATCATCCAGCAGCAGTGGAAAACTTGTAGAATTACGACTTAAAGCCTTCAGACGGTTAAAGATTTGTCTCAACGAAACTGATTCATAAAACGACTACTGTCCAAATGTGCAGAATGAAAAGTGCAGCCTGCCCTGCTTGCAAATAGCTATTTATCTATAATGTGTTTTAGTGTCCGGCTAAGACTACCCGCTATGCACCGCAAATTTCGCAAACTTATACTCACATCTTCCATGATAAGAAGAAGAGAAGATCCGCTATGTCAATACGGGAACAGGCAGGTCGATCTCAGTACAAAACGCGTAAAAGCGCTATTTTTCTGTTCACGAAGCGCCTTTTCATGATAAACGGAACTGCATAAGTTGGACCAAGTGTCTTCTCTCCGTTTTCCTCTTTTCACTCAATGCTACGAAGTAAGTTTGAAAAAAAGTTTGGTTTCCGGAAAGGCTGAGGCGATCTGCAGCCCGTCACTGCGAGAAGAAGCGGAGATCGGTGCCGCCTGTAGTTTTTTCGATTGTGTTGTTTCCGTATTAAAGACACTTTAATTAATCGGCTAAGTCGGATCTTACCTAATAGCGTAAACTTGATTCTGTCACTAGACAAAGTAACCACCGACCAATAAAATGTAGCCTAGGATAATTTAAAACGTTTAAAGCGGTTGTTATTCGATAGTGTATAGAAATAAATTGCATTAAAAATTGATTCGTGACAAAGTTCCTTTTGTAGCCTAAATATTCAATACTAGATTAAAATCGGCTGCATATCATGATCTCACC
>JAODJU010000018.1:15722799-15765103 GCA_026776725.1 Gnathonemus echidnorhynchus | reverse complement strand
ATAAAAATGATTAAATAGACCACACGCGTTCATTAGAACATAACTAAAAGCAGTCAGCCTACACTAAATCCGTGATAATGTTTGTTGATGCTGTGTGAAGGGGAAAAAGAAAATATATTATTTACTATCTTTTTATAGTGTGTGAGTCAAGCACGGATATTTGCACGAATGATACTCGATATGCCACTGATCTTGTAAAATTAATTGTTTACTCTTTTTTTTGTTTTGCAGTTTATATTAACTCCGCGTGGTACGGTCTTTTAAATAGCACCGGCAGCGCTGCTGGCTTAGCCGACTTCCTGCAGGGTTTTTTTGTCGGTCTCCTACGCAAGCGTGCGATCATTCACTAAGAACCGATGACAAATAAGGTAATGAGAACTTTGGGTGAGACGATAAGATTATGATACCTTGACTCATGAAACAGTGAAGCCTACCGTTTTTCCTCTATTCCACATTAACACGCTAAAATACCAAGCCTAAACTCATTTTATCATTATGCTTATTACACCCAGAATGGGGGATTTTATATATATATATATATTATACAATAATGTGGGGTGGGACAGTGACTTCACACCATCAGGGATATATGGGTTCAGTTGCTAGCCTAGTTCTGCATGTAATTATGTCTGTGATTATGCAGGTTTCCTCCGGGTACTCGATCTGCTTTTACAGTTCAAAAACAAGAGGGTTGAATTAATTAGTGACTCTGATTTGTCCTTAATATGAAAGTTTGTGACCTGCAATGGACTGGGATCCCGTAAATTTCATCCACTGCTTTGTGTCCTGTGTTTCCTGTCATTTGCTCCAGGATGGCTGCGACCGTTGTATTAGACGAGCAGTTATGACAGATGCATTACTGAAACAATTTGGCGTTGTACTCAGGGTATGTTGTTAATTTAAAAGGAAAAGGGCGAATGACAACATTTATTAATATTTATTTATTATTTATGCAATGCTTTGCTGTTACATTATAGAGTTTTTAGAAATACGCAACTCGCTCTGATTTCTTGTTTAGACTGTCTTGCTTCCACCGGCTTGATTATTTTTTCTGTCGTTAATTTCGCTTTTCACCATCTGAAGCGCCTCGACCACCCGGCACACCCACAACAGTCCGTCTAGTCAACGAGCTTACGTTTGTCTTTCGCCAGTTCCCAGGGCACACAATTTTAGAATACATATATAAACGTCAATAATAATAATAATAATTATAACAATACATTTATTTCAGACGCAAGCAGTATGCATAGTTGGGGGAGGGGGGCACGGGGGGGGCATGTATACGTTGTTACGGGCGCACTGCCGCCCCCCGCCCCGACACAGAGCATGCAAGCGGAGCAAAGCAAAGCGGAAAGATAACAGAAACGAGATACAAAGATCACTGCGAGATACCACGCGAAAAGCAGCCGTAAATACACTCGGTGTCCTGTAAACCAGCACTGTACATATATTTTATGCGTTTATGAGTTATTAAACTTTGTGTGTGTCTTCTGCAGCTTTCTCAAACCTGTTGGAAGGTCAGAGGACAAACAGTTTTTTGGTGGTTTAGAATGGGGTTTTAATGATGCTGGTCTGTGATTCACTGGGTTTTCTTGATAATAATTACAATGACACTTTATTGATCCCCACAGGGAAATTCTCTTTTTCCGACCCCATCTTGCTCTCTGCGACACTCAGACACACCTGCAGCGGCAGCCATGGAGCTGGGGGTTAAGGGCCCCGCTGAAGGGCCCACAGACGTGGCTATTCTGCCGAACTGGCGACCTTCTGATCACGGGCTCTTGATAACTCTGCTAGAGATCTCTGGTCAGCTTTTGTGCAGCAAGCATAGAAAGCTGTGATGCAGTATGTCAGAAGGCTCACTGTAACATACCCGTAGAAGATGACCAGGAGTTTCACTAATAGATTTGCTCTCCTCAACCGCCTCAAGTAGTAGAGTAGTTGCTGAACTTTCCCTATAATGGAGGACCTGTTGGCCAGGGACAATCCTCAGTGACATCCATAAATTCAAGGCTGGCCACTCTTTTCATTGATTTGTTACTGGTCAGTACAGATGTACGTGTTCTGTCCTCTGAGTTTTTCTAAAGTCCATGTTTATTTATCTTGTCTTTTCCATGTTGCGAGCCTGGTTATTTGTCCTCAAATGCAGCTAAGCTACGTAAATTACAACATCAGCTTTCTATCTAGTTGCCAGGGTGTGGTCCTCAACATGGACACCCCTGAATCTCTCATTGTGTGACTCTAGCTCAGTGTTTCCTAATCCGGTCCTCAGGGACCCGCAGGCAAACCATGTTTTTTCTCCCTCCCTGTTGCCGGAAGGGACCTGGGAGGGAGCACAAATGTGGACTGTCTGGCAGGGAGCAAAAACATGGATTGTCTGTGGGTCCCTGAGCACAGGGCTGGGAAAGACTGCTCTAGCTGATGTAGACACACTGTGTCTCTGACCTTGTCATAGTTTAACCAAACTATAATAGTCAAGGTTACAAGTGGATGACTGCATTGTGGTTCAATATCATTTGTTAAACCCAGAGGGACTACGTTGTGACAAGGCAGTGGTGGGTTCTATGTAGTAATCCATGCACCTTTACAGGGACTCTCAACCTGTCCATACAAAGACAGACAATTTTGGGGCAAGGCTCAATTGTGTCTGTGGTAATTACTATGTAGGGTGTTACAACGCGGACCGGGGAAGCAGGAGCGGGGAGACGGAGAATCGGGAATGGAGGGATTTATTAGGAATCAATCCTACACAGGACACTGGATACATGCGACGTCAATGACAGAGCTAGGGAAACATACTCGAACGTGGACTGAAATACATAGGACTAATTAACAACAACAAGAAACAGCTGGTAAACACAGGGATTCCACACGGGGTAGATGAGGGGGCGTGGCACACAGGAGGAACGGACGAGCAGGGCATGACATAGGGTATGTTTTTAAATATTATGTCTGCGGTGAAAATTGCATTTTGATCACAGTGTCCATCAGAATTTGCTATGGTGTTGACCCATGCACCTGCATCTTAGCAGATAAGCGACAGAAAGATAATGAAAGGTTTGGTTTTGCTGTTGACAGCCTTTTCCGGCATAGCTGCACAGTCGCTGACATATAAATGACTAGAAACGTCATTCATTTCTGAACTTCTTCAGGTAGCGTTTTGTCAGTCCTGCAAGAAACAAAACACTTTTCACCTGTACTTCATTGAACAACCATTCAATTTAAATGGATATGGAAATTTGGTTGGTTAGAATTAAATAAAGTTATCTTTTGGTGCAGATTTCAGCTTCTGCGAGAATGGAGAGCAGTTTTTGGGGGAGGGTGTAGCTGTGTTGGTTAGGAGTCTCTGCCCATGATCAGACGGTTGATGGTTCTGTGGTCGGCAGAGTGACAGTATCGCAGGGGCCTGCTCAAGGGATGTTAACTGAAACTGCTGCCTGACCTCACTTACGTTTGGACAAAACATCTGGTAAATAAATAAATATGAATAATTGGGAAACGGGGAAATTTCTATGTAAACATTTCAGTCATTTCAATAAGCTTGCACAATTTAATTATGGAGTCTCGATAGGCAGCATTGCATCCTGGCTGTAAAGCAGAGGTAGCAATGGACAAAATGATGCTTCATGAACCATTCGCTGTATTTTCTGACCCCACTAGATGGTGCTCTTTGTTAAAAAAAAAAAGAACAAAGCATGCCCCAAAGCAAGCCAAGAGCACCATCTAATGGGGGCAGAAAATACAGCAAATGGTTCATCAGGCGCCATTTTGTCCATCACTAGATAGAGATTAGTACAAGCTCATGTCTGCTTGTTGGTGGCATGCTCTTCTTAGATGTTACAGCTGCTGATGCTCCAAAGACAAAGCAAATGTGAATACATTGGGATGAGTCAAGATCTATTTGCATGGTACTCTAGAACTATACCCATGAACATCCAGGTACTGAAAAAGCATTGTTTCTTTATATGTAGATTCATATACAGTAAACGCATGTTGGTTAGATTATTTGCTAAGATACAGGGGGTGGAGCCTATATTGGAGCTTATGGATGAGGTACTAGAGCAGGAATAGTGGCCAAGATCCTGCTGCTGCTAAACAGTGAGGTCACCATATAAACACCCTGCTGTTTGGACACAGATTTTCCAGCAGTTTTCCACCAGGAACTGGAGGGCAGACCAGTGTTTCTCCCATTCATCTGCAGAATGTCACAATATTGGTGCATTAGTGTACGTAGTTCTAGATACGGTAGAAGGATGTGACGAGAGAAAAATCTGCCAGAAAAAAGATACTTATCGCTAATTCCATTTCCTGAATTCAGCATGTTTGTATCCAACCCAGTAAACGAAGTTTGGGAAATATGAATGCATAGATGCATCCATCTTCCTTAACCACTTATCCAGTGCAGAAATGCAGTGAGCTGGTAGCCTGTCCTAGGACGCACAGGGCACAACCTAGACAGGAATATGAATGTATGTTAAATTGAGTTTAGTCACTCTCTGCACTCAGATCCGCGCTCACTTTATCACTGGATACTGGCCAGTCTCTGTCAGAGCCCCAATTTGACTCAGTGCATGCCATGCACTGTTTTTCCGGGGGGGCGTCTGACCGCCAAGCATCTGCAATCAGAGAGGCTGGGGCCGGGCTGCTTCGGGGGAAATGGGGCCGCCATCTTCGCTTCAGCTCGATAGCACACAGTGGCGCGTCAACTTCCTGGTTTTGCTGAAAACAAAAATGCACACGGCCGCCAAGCCAGCGCCTGCCTCCGGGCTTCCTGTCGCAGAGCGGAGAGGCACCATCTGCAGGTAGCCCTCAGCAACGCTGTTGACATCCTCTCTGTCACTGGCTTTTATCCAGTGCACTAGGGCTGCGAAGGAAATGCCTGAATAGGCCACACCAGAGGAGTCCTGCCCCTTGTAGATACAGCCTGACCATACATCTCCATTCTTTGATTAATCTGATACGGCATCTGTTATTAGGTTTGAACCATTGCGGTCAGGTAGGTACTCACATCTTACTCACAGCTACTACAACCTAATTACTGGGAAACATAAACGGCCAAACAATACACAGCCATTTACAGAGGATGCCCATCTGAAAAATTACACGTTATAGTGTGACAACAGCAGATACTCCCTAACCCTATACAGTTCAGCCATAAAACTTGAATTATCTGCCATTTCATTTCCCAGAAAACAATAAGCACACAAACTTTTCTGGGATTGATTTCGTTCCATCAAACAAAACAGCAAGATAAAGAGCCACACCAATATTACAGATCGAATTCAGGAAATTGAAAGTGGTACACCCAGTCATTGGCAAATGCATAAAGTTGCATTTCACTTTTATAGTTTTCTGAGTAATGAGCCTTTCCCATACAGCATGTCTGCTTACAATGGTTCAGTGTTACTTGCAGCATACTTGACTGAGGTATGAAAACACTGAAATATTTTTTAAAAGAATGCATAGCTGGTATGATGAGCACTCATTCCCTAAAATGCATTTCACTGCATTGCTGCTTGGTTTTTGTGTAGTCTACCTTCTTCTGCTTTTCCGAATTAGACCTTGTTTCAACCACATCTCCTTCACCACAACCACTTCTGTTTGAAGTCGCTTCCCTCCTTAACCCTAACGCTTGTTATCTCACGGCTGGGGTTTGGACGGCCCCCTTTTTTCATTCTGCCATTCCATTTGCTCCCACTGTTTCTATGGCAACTGCAAACATCGCTCTCAGCTTTAGGTTTCTCAGTCTGTTTTTGTTTACATGTCAGTCTTGAAGACAAATAACTTGGGCAAGGTCCTAACGTGGCAGCCTTGATAGTACAGGGTCAGATTTAAAGGTATTCCAGTAGAAACTAGACTTAAATTCACACTGCCAAATTTGCAGTGAAGCTATTTTCACACAAATTAAGGCTCACAGCTAAAATCTTGATATATAATGAGGGACACAGAGAGTGTAGGTTTAGTTTAGCTGGCTGCTATACAGACTTCTTCATTGAATAAAGCTCTGCAGTAACCCTTGCATGGCAGTGTGTCAAAGTCTCCTGTCCATTTTGAATTTAAGCTGTAAAGTTCATTAGCTTCATCAAACTCCTTCGGCTGCCCTGGTTGGCTGAATAGTTGGCAGAGACTTTATCGAGAGCTAATCCTTCTGGAACAAAACGCTAAATGCACAAGCATTACTGAATGAGGATTGTGTGACCCGATTTGCACTGTATCTGATGCATGCTAATTAAAAGTGTGAGTCGGAAAGCTTCGTTGGCCCCTGAAAGTGTCCTTCTGCCGTGGCCTGCTACGGCCACTAGAGGTGCCATAGTGCACCCATGAACATAACACGCTCCTTCATGAAAGTACGGTATAAAACCTTAGATGGTAGAATGGTTACATGAAGCGGCTGATGAGACCAAATATGTACATTAGACTGAATAACAGCATAATAACAGCAGTAGTTATTTTGTTTAAAGAAGATATACTAAAAAGAACAACACTCTCTTTACACAGGACGCTTCCACACCTCTAGAGAAGCGAGTTGGAGTCTCTTTTGCGTATATGTCCATGTTCCACTTTGGCTTCTTGCCACCGTCCTGTAGTTTGAGGAAATTACTGTCTTAAATTAACCGTTGGTGCGCATATTCCTTGGAAGACACCGGGCTGACGGTGACCCTGTACTGCTTCATTAAGAAGATGAGTGCTTGTTTGAGGAAATTACTGTCTTAAATTAACCGTTGGTGCGCATATTCCTTGGAAGACACCGGGCTGACGGTGACCCTGTACTGCTTCATTAAGAAGATGAGTGCTTCGTAGCTACCGCGAATAAACGGTACTTTCCTTAGTGAGATGTTATGTGACATTAGTGGCAGCAGATGGCACCATTATCACGTAAATCTTTTTTTAAATGTTCCGAAATGATCATCATTTCAATGTCATGGTGGACGAGCATACTGCTTTTACTGATATTCACAAACAAGTCCCATCTGTTGGATACAACATTCTGGAAAAAGAAAAAAAAAAAGTAATTTTCCAGTTGCTTTCCAAACTGCCGTATTATACTGCGTGACATTGACAGTGAGCCATCTATAGTGTCTGTGAAGAAAACTCGCGAGAAGAATCTTCTACAGCCTTTTGTATCTTCAGACCGGTTTGCAGGGTGCAGCGCATCAGTGAGCTTAATGAGCGTGGAGGTGCGTTCTGCCCCATGCAGCCCATTTTACAGACTGTGATATTAGCCCTGTGCACGAAGCATTCCTGGTGTCGAAGGCTGGCTGGCTGGCTCAAGGTACTTAAGAGTATATTTGTTTTCATACGCACTCAAAACACGGTACCTTAAAACAAATTAGGTTCCAAGGTTGTGAATCCTCTTCTTGGTGCTCCGCGTTGCGAAATATCATACCTTGCAGTAGAGATTTATAACCTAGACGCTCGGATTTGAATAGACACGAAGCATTCACGGGCAAAACGTGTATTGCTTCATATTAATATATATTTATTTGACTCAAGCTGTTGCACTATTGGAGTTTTTACTGACGTTATCTTCGCAATTCTTACCCTGATTAAAACACTAAACAGCAGTATGACTTCGGGTATTCGGTTTCACAGAAATGCGCGTCTTTAAAGGCGACATGTAAAAGGCATTTAAATACAGGTATGATATTCATTGCCTGCTCCCTCACTGCTGGCAGTATCATCATGAAACTCTGCAAAGTGCGCAATAGGTGCAGATGGATTTGCAATGATCGGCTTCATACAACCATGACGAAATCTAAGGTTTTACGAGGCACTTCCAGTTGGTATATGCAGAGTTGGGCTGCGGGTTGTTATTGGTTGTCTTATTGGGAGAGTCGCCACTGGCTATTACTTTACAGTTCATTTTACTGTTTTGTGCAGTATTTCGGTTTTTCGCGAATAGTAAACGGGTGCTAGATGTCAAGAAACACAAGATTCAGAAACTGCGTGATATTTTCTTATATGTGAAATACATATTTTGCTTCTGAAAACCATATTATAATTTGATTATAAAGACGTACTCTATTAATACGATCTCTTATTTGGCCAATATAGTAGGCTAACAGTATGTATTCGGGTGTATTGGTTTTATTTTTAACTTTTCTGGTCTGCCAGTCGTTACCTTTTCGAGACGTGTACACAAACCACTGGGCTTTGCGGATTTCAGGGGGACGTGAAGAAGCAGATAAACTTGCCTCAAAATATGGATATAACAATTTGGGTCAGGTAAGAGAATACATTTATCTAGAAGTTAAACTTTTTGGCAGCGACGACCGAGACTGTCCGCTTTAACGCAAATCATATCGCCAAATGCTCAGACAGTTAGTCCAGAAATTATTTGCGAGAAGAGATACTGGTTCAGGTTTCAATGTCTCGTTTTTGTAACAGCAGCTAAACAGTGCTTTCTGAGCGATTTATTGTTAGAGAGATACAATACAATTGTTATAATAAAGAAGAAAACCAGAAAAACTTGCAAAAATATTACGTTGTTTTGATGTAGGACTTTGTACATGGGCAATGTCTAATTTTAAAGTAATTAATACACCTACCCTTAAAAATTTGCTTATTACGTAACCGGTCTCAGGCACACGTGCGCGTGTGTATTTTTGTTAGAAAGGCGGTGATTGTGCAGTGCATGCGGGCATGTATGTGTATCCTTAAAATATTAATTTAGAGCGGTTCAGGTGTTTTTTTTTTTTGGGGGGGGGGGGTGGGTGTATTCAATCTTCATACATTAGATTGATCCTTCTAATTTTTTTTACACCAAAACAAGTTAGATACTGCTGTTATATATAGATTCTCTGCACGACCATTCGGTGCTGGTGCGTCAACTCTACAGTATGACGTTGCTGCAGGGCGCCGGATAAATTGCCTGACCCTGCAATCGGACCCAAAGCTACGTCTCACCTGTAAGTGTGTGTGTATGTCTGTGTGTGTGTGCCTCAAAGGACACCAACATGGGATATGGGTAGAGAAGCATTCCAGTGGAACTATACGCCTACTTGTGCTAATGACAAATAATGTATCATATTAATTATTGAATTATAATTGAATTTAATGGAAACACAGCACATCATATTATCGTTGTCAATAATTGCACAAGATAACATCAACTTTTTATTAAAGCACAAAGTCAAAATTAGGAAATATGAAAATGACGGGAGATAAATTTATACAACGGTGAAGGAGTCTGGGGCTCGTTTATGTATGAATGGGTTTGATTAGCCCAGAATAACAGCAGTAGCTACCGTTATTCCGAATACCATCGCTACAAGATGGTCGATCTCAGAGTGACAAAGAACTTTCAGAAACTCTGGATTAAAGTCACGAGAAGTGACAGAGCAAAGCATATAGAAATCCACTATCCAGACAGACCATCCTTAAGATTTGGAAGGCATCAGGGCCATAGGAGTAGATTTGGGGAGGGGGGGAGCACGTCCCCCCAGTGTTGAGATGGAGGGGGACTATCCCACTCAATAATATCATATATAAAATAGACCTAATGCTTGGTTCACAAAAAAACAAAACACAAACGATAAATAAATCGCATAATTGAAAGTTTTTTCTGACAGCTTACACGTAGAGAACCCCTTCCCTCCGTTGAAATGGTTTAGTCTGAACTCCTGCTCCGGGATGCGTTTCCAAAACGCATATGTGCTAACGTCAAATAACGTAAACTCAGTTACCAAAAGCTCAGGATCATTTAGTTTATAAACAGTGCTGGCAGAAAGTCCCATATATCGCTAAGAAGATGAATCCCCTGTATTTAGTTATGTGGGTCTGCAAGAGAAGATCTCCTATAGTCGCAGTTTTATGTGGGTTGTGTTTCTTTCCGGAAAGTTAGGATGTATTTGTGAGAGAGACAGGCTGCAGGAGAGTGACAGGGGCATCATAGTGGACCCTCAGGTGAGGTCATTCTTCCACAATGCATGGCCTGACATTCGTAGGGGAATCTCGCGATTTGTGCATAAATGTAATTAGGCTAATTCCCGCAAAATCAGCGCACATGATGCGGGACAGTACCGCACTTAAAATTAGAGAAGATGAATATCGTTTTATATATTGTAACTGGAACACCAATAGCTGACGAATAAAAACAACTAACTGTATATAGCGCGACAACAAAATCGCCCAAGAATGCGACGTGACGTCACACTTCTGACCCGGTATATATAATACGCATAGTACAACCGAAATGATCCCACCAATCCTGCACTGAGTGATGTTAGACCCGCCCACCTTATTAACATACAGAGACAAATAAATAAATGTAGAAATACAGAAATGTAGAAACAGATGAAATACACCCTGACCAATACAGTACACAGAGATGCCACCACAAGTCCTGCAGGAATTTTTGTCAGACATTCTAAGGGTTTTGGACCTTTGTAGTAAAAGGTTTTGTGACCTGAAGGAATGAGGTGTTTTTTAGTGTCAATGCAAAACACATCTGGCAAAAACAGCATGCCACTCTGATAGCGATCCCTGCTGTAAACGTTCTCCTTTTCTGGGAGCGTGTCTCTGCATCAGACACTGGAGCACTTGTGAGGATAGATGGGAATCTGGATGGTGTCAAATGTCAAAGTTTGATTCTTCAAGAGAACCTGCAGTTGTTTGCCAGAATACTGAAACTGGGGGGGGGGGGGTAGCTAACCTTTGCACGCAGTGACCGAAAACACACTATGACCGTGAGAGGGGACTGCCTAAAGAACAGGTAAACATTCCGGAGCGGCCTGGGCAAAACCCTGACCTCAGTAGGATTTAAAATCCCCACGAAGAGGGCAGCACAGCAGTGGTCTTACCGACATGTGATGGTGCCTGAATGGCGTCTTAAAGAGGAATGGGAAAACCCCCCCAAATCTAGTGCACTGTGCAGTTGGACACCTACCCAGAGTTCAAGAAAAAGCTTCTGCCAAGTACTAATTCAGGGGTGTGAACACTTACCTAAGATAGTATTTTCCAATTTGGTCTTCGGAGACCCCCAGACAGTCCACTTTTACTGGGAGCTGGGAGGGAGCAAAAACATGGACCGTCTGTGGGTCCTTGAGGACTGGGGTGGGAAACAATATTATAGGGAGCTTAGCTGTATGTTAAACTTTGTGAATAAGGGCGGAAAATAATACAGTGTAGCGCCGGCGGGATCTGTATATCCCAGCATGCTTGTGGGCAATTGTAAATAGCCCCTGTCTGTGCACTGTAAATAGCCCTTGTTGTACTGTTGTTGTTAATAGTTGTATTTCCTGATTGTGGCATATATGTTTGCCTGTGTCTTTTGTGCACCCTGTCTGATCCTCGTACCTTACAGTTCGGTGTTTGACCTCCTTGCGTTTCTGCTGTTGTATTTGCTTCGGTGCTCACTGGGTGCTTGTCATAGTCCTGCTGAGGACTGTAATAAAAGAGTGTGTTCTTCTTGGTAAGCAAGCGTCCTCGTTCCTTGCTGCTCTCGTGTTGCCTCAGTCTGCCCAGTGCTACAATGTATTTTTGTCTTGAAGATGTCAATTTGAGAGAGGTTCATAGTTTACAGTGCATATAAAAATGCTTGAACAACAAAACCTCCATATTTCAATGCAGACACGTTTTTTTTTTTTTTTTTTTTTTTAAACTTTGGCAAATTCTTGACCAGAGTGCATTGATTGGCTTTTAAGAGGGAAGGCCAATTTAAACACTTTTACCTCACTCACAGAGGTAATCGGGTCCCTTACTGAGGTTACCTGTGTGCATTTCTGCTTATGTTTCAGATAGGAGCCTTGAAGGACTATTATCATTTTCATCACAGCAAGGTGGTGAGAAGGTCAGCCTTCACCGCAAGGGGCGATCACACCTTTATCCGCATGGACCCCAAGGTGAGTCCATCTGGTCCCCAGCCATGGGCTGCCTGTGTGTGTTATTGCTGCAGGAAAGAGCCTTTAAAGAACGCAGAGCGAAAAGCTCAGTACCGCAGCTTACTGATGTGTTCACCCAGGTTTGATGCTTTAAATCTCACCTTTGCTCATATACTGTACTTGTTCACTTTGTGCCGCATGGTTTTCTGCTGGGCAATCCGGATTCCTTTCGGAATATGTGCAGTTAGGATAACTGCTGTCTCTAAGTCGCCTGTACTGTGCTGCCTGGCCTTCTCCATGCTCTTCCTCTGCCGTCTGTCCCCTGCCACCTCCTACCACTGCTCAGGTTAAGTAGCTGGAAGACGGATGGCTTTTATAGAGGATTTTTATTCAAAAATGTATCTAATAATTGTGCATTTTACTGCAAGTGGAAAACGTCAGAGTATATCCAGGCTTTTTTCTTAGATAAACTCAGGTTACGTATGAGTGTGGTTTTCTGTAACACGAAACAATTGTTCTTGTTGTCCTGTAGTGAAGATTCCCATTGCAGTGAGCACTGTACATCTCTTTGCAGGTCAACTGGATTCAGCAACAGGTGATTAAGAAGCGAGTGAAGAGGAATGCTGCAAGCGATCAAGACTATTTCACCTTTAATGATCCTAAGTGGTCCAACATGTGGTACATTGTAAGTACAGGTAGCTGAGCAGCCTTAGCTTCTTGATTTGGGATCCAAACCCCTCTTCGGTAACGGTTCAGTTAATTTCGGGTACTTTACCACTGCACCAGGTGCCAAATTTTTGGTACCAAAGTCAATGGTACTTCTTGTGATCATTTTCCACTGGTTTGAAAAACTGGTACCAGCACAAAATGAAATCATCACAGCGTGAGGCAGGGTGTTTTGTCCTAAAGTGGCTAAACTGGCCCTAGTATATTATATGACTGGGCAATGTCCAATGTTAATATCAGCATTGCCTGTTATACACCTGCAGTTCTCACTTTGCAAGGATTGTCATAGCTGGCTTGAAATCCTTCATATTGAAACATACCTTCATATTGTCTCAACATTATAACATGGGGGATTTAGGTTTCGCTAAAACATTTGCACCCTGTCACCGGAAACAAAACTTACTCAGCTTTGCCATTTTATTCACCTGAGGGACATGGGTTCCAGTATCTGCCAGGGTTCCTTGTGTGTGGAGTTTGAATGTTCTGTGTGTGTGTGTGTGTGAGTGTGCCCTGCGATGGGTTGGTGCCTCATCCTGTTCCCTGCACCCGTAGCCTCCAGGATAGGCTCTGGACCCCCCCCCAACCCTAAACAGGATAAACTGTTTAAGGAAATGGATGAGTGGAAATATGGAATATTTATTGCAACAAAATCACACAGCAATTTTGACATTTTTTTTCTATATGGTGCAGTCCTAGGAGATCTTGTTGAATTTGTTCTTCTGACCAGATGGCAATTAAAACCTGGATCTCTCCATTTGTCCATCCATTATTATTACTATTGTTGCAAGGCTGATTCAAGGTTCTGTGAGAAGGTTCTGCTCTCGCTGACCAACAGCAATGTGAGAATACAAGTCACCAGTGCAGCTCAGAGATGAACATTCTGGGAGCATGGCAGAGAGGCTTCACGGGCAAGAACGTGGTGGTCACCATCCTGGATGACGGCATTGAGAAGAATCACCCTGACCTCGCTGCGAATTATGTAAGTATTGGTCGAACTTATACTGGAGGCTATGGTCACGTGAATTATACTGCGAACTTGGGCTCGGAAGATAAACAGGGATCATGCTGGGCCTTTGTATGGCATACTGGCTGAATTTACTGCATCGTAGTAGGTAAACTTTTAGAGGGGCTGGGTTTGCTGCAGTAGATGAACATGGCTCTGAATGATAGGTGGCTAGACCTTATTTGTGGCTTGGAGCTCCTCAGGGGTGGGGGAATCACCAGGGGTGAACATTTCATGTCCAGAAAGTAAAAATCCGGACCAAGATTTTGTTTCAACCAACCAGTTGAGTATAATGAGTCACGGTCACAGAAGACTCAACTGGTTGGTTGAAACAAAATCTTGGTCCGGATTTTTACTCTCTGGGCCTGAAATGTCCCCCTCTGGGAGTGACTGCAGGTTGTTGGGGACGTTGATCCCCCATTGGGAAATCATGGAGCATATGGACTGGATGTAGGACGCCCTCAACTGCTATCAGCCAAAACAGCAGTGACCTGGGCTGCAGTGTTTCTCTACTCATGGACTGGCGGTAGTTAGTAGCCCATTTTCCACCCTGAGGCATCACTAAGAGCTCCTCAGCTTCCCGGCTTCTTCCAGTTCGGCAAGGCGGAGAGCTGGTGGCTGCTGGGCTCTCACCAGTTATCTCCCCTCCGTTCAGGACCAGCTGGCCAGTTACGACATCAACGGGAACGACCACGACCCCACACCACGCTATGACCCCAGCAACGAGAACAAGTGGGTGCCACTTAATGGAACGGTTGGGTTGCTTAACTGGGGTTTTCTTGACTTGGGGGGTGGTCTCCTAGATCTTGTCCTACTAGTAATTCTGTTTACACTTGGTGTTAAAATGCGTCTTGGGCGATCACTGTTTAGATCTGTGCTGTTATGTATCTCTAAGGAGTCCAGCTTTCCAGTTGTGGTCAGGCTTTGGTACTGCCTACATCACTTCCACTAGAAGGTCAAATGGCCACACACACAGTTATTGTGATGGCCTTCTCGGAGATGCTTCCAGACTAATTAACGTTTACACCACAAAAGATATGTTATCAAATGCATCCCGGACCATCCCGGCAAGTGGTTAGAGTGATCATATCAGAATTCATCCTGGTGGTTGTTTACACTTCTCTTTAGCACGTTCCACTTATGATCCGATTGCCCAAACCACATTTTAAAACCAAGTGTAAACAGGGGCTACCTTATGTTGTTATTGGTAGGTCTCTGTTTCATTCCATTTGCAGTAAATCCACAATTTAACATATGGCAATGTAAAGGATTTCAGATTTAATGGGTGTTTGTGAGGAATGTTTGGTGGAGAAACAAACTGTCAGATACCCAAAAGCAAACATTTTTTGTTTTTTTTTAATTACGTGCAAAATTATTTTAACTTGAAAAGCAGATGCTTCATGGAAGCCAAGGACGCTTGTGGACATGGCAGTTGCGAGCGAACGGAGAGATTATTATCCATATATAGCAATCTTCCAAAACGCAACTGAAATTGGGTACCTTCTTCGAGCCAGTTATCAGGCCCAAACCCCCCCCCAAGCGGGCACCTCCACACAAAACGGAGGCGGTCGCTCATCAGCCAGGACCAGAGCCTCCTCTGCAGGGGGGACCACAGAATGTTCAGTTTGGTCTTCCCCTTAATGGAGGCTCGTCATTTTATCATTTATCGCTGTCTTTTAAAGTATGATATGATATATAAGAAAACTTAAATACAGCTGTCAATGTGTTTCAATATGTTTATTATTTAACAGACGTTTCATGTAGACCCTATTTTATGGATTTCCGGATTCAGCAGACATATGGCGATATCAGACACTCCTTCCCCTGATTTGTCAGTGAAATGTAGGATGCAGTATGAGGTCCAGTATATTTTTCTTGCATCAGAGGTATTTGTGCAGTAACGCCGCTCTGACATGCGATAAGGGCACCTCTATATAGAAGAATCAAATTATGCTTGGCTGACTGCACTATGGTTGCCAGGATTCCTGGACTTGTAGGACTGTAGGTCTCGACTTTTCTTCTCTGTCCCTCCCAATCACACATACAAGGATATCAAATGTGGGCGGCAGACTCTCAGATATGGGCACCAACCCTATCCTCCTCTCTGCCCGCCCCTAGGCATGGCACCCGCTGCGCAGGCGAAGTGGCAGCCGTGGCCAACAACTCCCATTGCGTTGTGGGCATCGCGTACGACGCTCGGATCGGAGGTAGGGCGCTGCTCCTCTCTACATATTCGCGATGTGGGTGGGTGATAAGGGGTAATCCGTGTGTGTGGCGCGTGCCCAGTCTACTCAGAGGTTTTCCAGTCCACAGCTGTGCCTTCGAGACCGCGAGGAATCTTCCCTGTTCCTCTCCAAAGCTGGAATGACTTTGGCTTGATGCAGCTGTGGTCCAATGGGATCTTCTGCAAAGCCCTGCATAAATGGGGGGAAGGTCCCTCGTGCTTCCCCCACCTCAAAGATCACATCTGTCTGACCTTTGACCGGCCGCCACCTCCTCAGTATCCCAGCATCCATGCTGTGACTGCGTTCAGGCTGAGATCTGTCCAGACTGCACAGCTGTGCAGATTGAATCGCTCTGTTCTTCTTTTATTGCTTTAGGCGTTCACAGACTGCAAGGGCAATTGGATATCCAAATGATTGCCAGTAATTTATTTTTATTTTTTACCATTTTATTACCGAATACACAGTCTGGTGAAGTTTAATATGAGTTAAATAGAAACATTGGAAATGAGCTCCAGATATTCTGCATCTTGTGTTTTTTTTTAATCACATTTCCCCTCGATGCCTCTGATATCTGCCCTTGAATGTGAATACAGTGCAGGATCGCTGCAGAGTTTTTGTGAGCCACTGTGAAACAGTTAACCTGCAGATCCTTCTGTTGGGCACAGGGGCTGATCTCTCTCTCGGTGAATTTGCCTCTTGTACAATCCCTGACATCCAGCAGATGTGTACTGCGTTAACCACTGGGCCTCAGACTTAATTCTGACCAGAAGCAGCCTGGGTTTTTCACAATGTCTTTAGGCTCTTGAAAAATGCAGAAAATGTTTCCCAATATGCGTGCATATTGTGTAACAGGGACTGGCAGTCTGTATGGGGTTTTCACAGGAATTTTAGAGTTGTGGGGAACATGAGATATATTACAAAATGCAATGCTTTTAGGATTTAACAGCGGGAAGCCGAAGTAAACAAAGATGAAAGACCTAGGTTCTAGGTGACGACGTCATGCTTGTCAGTGGTCTAGATGTAGGGTCTCCGCATGCGGAACTTTTCTTCCACACATGCCAAACAATCTGCATTCAGGTGGGCTTATTTTGAGTATTTCCCGCTTAATGAATTACTTAATTAGTTAAAAACCAGCAGGAAAGATGCCGTAAAGTAATGCATTTGCTTTTCTGGGTGACTGCTATGTGGTCAGTACGCCCCACCTGACACCCACAAGCTCGCACGCTCCGCTTTGGTCAGTCTCTCAGCCTTTCAGAGCTCTGGTTAGGGCTCGGTTTCAAATGCTCAAGCAGAACAGGCAATCGCTCGCCTCGATGGCGGCCCAGGAATTCGGAGCACCTGCCTGCTGCTCAGTGCCTCATCAGGTTTGTTTCAGTGCATCACAAATTCCTGACATGAACTATTTTGAGAGAAACACGAGATGGACTCTGGGAGTAAATGGTTGTAATTTGGCCAACTTTCCTGTAGAACGGTGTGTGTTTTTTTTCACCTGGCTAGATTTCCGGCTAGATTGCCACTGTGCAGATGCAGACATCCGCAGGATTCTATCAGCCTGGTCTGACAAACAGATTCAAATAAGCTACAGATGGGAGAATGCTCCTCGCCTTGCCTCTTGAATATCGCTAACAGTGAAATGTTGCATTCCTGTTCCAGCATTTTAAAGGCCCCATGTCCCAGGGCGGTAGCTAGGTTAGACGTTCTGGCTTCTGCATTTTCCACCCCCAGGCGTTCGGATGCTGGACGGGGACGTGACGGATTTGGTGGAAGCCAAGTCTTTGGGAGTCAGGCCGAACCACATTGACATCTACAGCGCCAGCTGGGGGCCAGATGATGATGGGAAGACAGTGGACGGGCCTGGCCCTCTTACCAAGCACGCCTTCAGGGAGGCCATTAAGAAGGTACGGAACATGGGAAGCTTTGGTCACTGCTGAATTCGACAGTATCTTTGGTCCTACGATGGTCAACAACATATCTGGTAGTGATGGACAAAATGACGCTTCGTGAACCATTTGCTGTATTTTTTGACTCCACTAGATGGTGCTCTGTTCGAAAAAGGACACAAAGCATGCCCCAAAGCAAACCAAGACCACCATCTAGTGGGGTCAAAAAATATAGCAAGCAGTTCATGAAGCGTTGTTTTGTCCATCACTAATATCTGGGTAGGAGTGTGGGTGGATTATGCACGTTATGTGGTACACTTAGAGCTTCTCTCCTGGACTGGCAGCTAGGGGATTGTTTTTCTTGGTTACACAGGGTCGTGAAGGGCGGGGCTCCATATTCGTATGGGCATCGGGCAACGGGGGCAGGGCTGGTGACCATTGCTCCTGCGACGGCTACACCAACAGCATCTACACCATCTCCGTCAGCAGCACCACAGAAGCCGGCACCATGCCCTGGTACTTGGAGCCCTGCGCCTCCACGTTTACCACGACCTACAGCAGCGGGGAGAGCTACCACGGGAAGATTGTGAGTGCTGGTGCACTGCGTTTAGCCGGGCCACTCGCTCACGTGGACATCTGGGCCTCATGCACTCTCCCTGTCAGGTGACCACTGACCTTCGACACCGCTGCACGGAGGGCCACACTGGCACCTCAGTCTCCGCCCCTATGATGGCAGGGATCATTGCTTTGGCACTGGAGGCCAAGTGAGTACAGTTTCTGTAACTCAGTCTTGCCGTACAGGAGCTTTAGGCCTGTCCTCACTGTACTTAAAATGGCCTCTACCCATCCACTGATTCCCATTAATGTCCAGTAAGGGTCTCAAATTTGTACTTCCAACCTCCACTAGATGTTGCTAGATGTTCCAGCCTCCTTTCGTTCCATCCCAAATCGCGCACTTCCCCAGCCTTGCATTCTCACATGTTTCAGACACACATCCCAGCCTGTACACATCTTTTCAGACTATGCTCTCTGTGCTAGAGGTCTTAGCGTGCATGCTGGGATTCTGCAGACTGATCAGTGCATAGTCTGATGCAGACTCCCTAAAGATACTAAGAAATGTTCTGCTACAATAGTAGTGTAACTTTAAGCTCAAGGTTTGCCCAGGTTCCATTTGGTTTCAAAGGTTTCAGAACGGAGCTAGCCTCAGAGAAACTGAATTTATGTAGGTAAAAAACAGTTGAGGTATAAAACCATATATTGCATATATCATTTATTATGGAAAACGCCTTGTGTTGCCAAGAAAACAAAGTTAATTCCCAAAGAGATGCTTTACGAAAACAGATCATAAGCATAATAGAACTGTTTTTGCAATTTGTTGTTTGTACTACTTCACAGGGCTGTCATGAAATACCAGAGTTATTGAGCTGTGATTAGATAACAACCCTGTGAACAGAGGAGTGAGTCACTGCTATTCCTGTCAGCCACAGGAAACACTATTTTCTGTAAATATTTCACTTGGAGAAAAGAACATATTTTGGCTCGATATTCTATTTCGAAATGTGTAAACAGATTTGAATTTGAAGTGGAACAAATACGCACAGGGGATCATCTGTTCCGCTTTGAATTAGTACAAGCAGTATCATTTTTGGAAATGTACCTTTGTGTACAGTACTGTGCAAAAGTCTTAGGCAGTTAGAGAGAATAATGTTTAAATGATCTTCATATTGATGTAAATCGGTGATATTATATCTGTCAAAGTGTGTCACCTGAGCCATTTCCAAACCTCTCCTAAAGTCACTCCAGAATGTGCAGCAACCATCCAATACAGCCATGTATTTTTTGAATCTATATATTAATATAATTCCCACCATTTCCTTTTACTAAATTAACGGTAAATTCAAAGAATGTTAACTGTTGTTTATTTGTGAAAGTGGCTTGTCTTCTGTGTTGTATACGCTGTTGTATTGTATGATATGATTGTATAGTATAGCGTATAATCTAGCTCCTTGAATATTTTATATCCCTTTGAGTTAATACTGTGCATTATCTCATAATTCTGTAAAATCTGTGTTCTCCGTAACCAATTCACCATAACAAATTCCTCGGGTATACAGTATCCCTGGCGAATTGTCCAATTCAGATTCAGATTCAGATTCTGATGTTTTACAAAAAAGAAGTAAGTGGCTTATGACTTTTATCTAGAGTCTGTTGTTGTTTTGCAGTCCGCTGCTCACCTGGAGAGACGTGCAGCACCTCCTGGTGAGAACATCACGTCCAGTCCACTTGAAGGCCAATGACTGGAAGATCAATGCTGCAGGCCACAGAGGTCAGCTGTGCGTAGGCTTTCGAAAAGGAGAAGCGTGACGCAGGTCTCAGGCCCAGCTGTGCGGTGTCAGAAAGTTCCATGGAGCGATGACTGATTTAATATTCGCCTGCCTTCCTTTCGCTTATGGAGTGCAGAGTCACAGCGAGGCGGTGCAGGCCGCGGGGCAGAGGGACGCTGGGCGCACACCGAGGCACGATGCAGAGTCAGAGCGAGGCGGTGCGGGCCGCGGGGCAGAGGGACGCTGGGCGCACACCGAGGCACGATGCAGAGTCACAGCGAGGCGGTGCGGGCCGCGGGGCAGAGGGACACGCAGTGCACACCGAGGCACGATGCACAGGTTATTTAGAGAGTTTAGAGAATATATAATCGGAGTCCCCACAGGAAGTCCAAACAAGCAGAGGGAATGTGCAGATTTCACATTTACATAGCAGGGGCAGGATTTAGACCCTCAATACTTACCCAGTTGCCATCCAGGTTTAATATATTGGTATCGAGATGATTGGTTTCCATTGCAAACTTAGTGTCTTCCTCAGAATGGCTGTTTTTGATAAGCAGATACAGCCAGGTGCAGTGCAGTCACACATGTGGTGCCCTAGGCAAGCCTCACTGCTGGCGCCCCCCCGCCCCCAGCAAACTTTACCATCCAGTTTCATTTTGTCTCTTACCTTGTGCACTGGGGGGGATGGTAAGCCGCCGGTGGTGAAGCTGTCCTGTGTGAGGGGGTGGGTGAGGTTGGTGGTTTGCCCTGGGTGGCCAGCTGATTTTCTAATTGTTGTATTGCTCTAGATGGTCCTGTCTAGTGATGGACAAAATATGCTTCATGAGTCATTTGGTGTATTTTTTGGCCCCATTAGACAGTGCTCTCTTTTTAAAAAAAAAAAAGGCACAAAGCATGCCCCAAAGCAAGCCAAGAGCACCATCTAGTGGGGGCAAAAATACAGCAAATGATTCATGAAGCATCATCACTAGTCCTGTCTGAATCTGGGGATCCATGCTACTTTTGAGTCCAGCCTACTTGGGGAAGGGATTGTGTGGCTAATTTAAATGATGGGGTAGCTTGCTGTAGGAGTCATGGGGTGTTTCTCAATATATGTACTTGACCGTACTTGGGTTCTCGGTTGTATCCTTGCCAAACGAGACCAATCCCATGATTCACTGCACCCCAAGTCTTGGGAGGGAAGTAAGAAAGACCACAAGAATGATCTTTGCATCCTTGGTATTGAGAAACACTCATGGAGGTATCTCTGCCTTTGTAGTCAGCCATCTTTATGGTTTCGGGCTGGTGAATGCAGAGGCTTTGGTCCTGGAAGCTCAGACGTGGAGGAATGTTCCCACCCAGCACCTCTGTATCGAGACCCCCGACAACACGACCAGGTGAGAGCAGAGCTCATGGTGATCACACTGAATCCCACTTCTTCCAGCACCACTCTGTTCTCCGGCCTTGGAGTGTCTGTCCGTTCCAGGTAGAGGATGTCAAACGCTCTGTTGCTTAAAATGGTCACATTAAAATTAAAGATGGCACCAAGTGTAGGCAGGTCTCATGGGGTGGCCCTGTAGGCAGGCCTCGTGGGGTGGCCCTGTAGAGCAGGATTCATAGAGTGGCCCTGTAGGCAAACCTCATAGGGTGGCCCTGTAGGCAGGCCTCGTGGGGTGGCCCTGTAGAGCAGGATTCATAGAGTGGCTCTGTAGGCAAGCCTCATGGGGTGGCCCTGTGGAGCAGGCCTCATGGGGTGGCCTTGTAGGCAGGCCTCATGGGGTGGCCCTGTGGAGCAGGCCTCATGGGGTGGCCTTGTAGGCAGGCCTCATGGGGTGGCCCTGTGGAGCAGGCCTCATGGGGTGGCCCTGTGGAGCAGGCCTCATGGGGTGGCCTTGTAGGCAGTCCTCATGGGGTGGCCCTGTGGAGCAGGCCTCATGGGGTGACCTTGTAGGCAGGTCTTATGGGGTTAAGATGTATATTGCGACATTGTAATAAGCACACATGCAACAGCCATATTGTGAAAGGATGTGATGTAACATTTTTTAAAAATCATTTTAATCATAATCTAAAATGAGAATAGGGTGTAGTTTCACAACTAAACTGATCCATATGATAAAATGAATCTGTCTAATGCAGGATTATGATCTGCACCGAATTGGCCTCAGTAACATGTGGATTTATAACTAAAGATCATGAACGTGCTCTTCATTTGTCTTATCTGTTTCATCTGTATCATGACAGGAATGCACTAAATAGCAAGAGGTGCCATTATGGACGGTGATCACAAACCACAAAAATATCACATTATGATTTTTTTCCCCAGTATTGTTCAGCCCTAAACGGATATCTGTTCATGTGATATTGTGCAGGATGTGGTGGAAACTGTAGAGGGCAGAGGTCAAACTGAAGCGTCGCAGAGAATAATATGTGGTTTTAACTGAGTGGCAGGATGGGGAGGGGGCACTTAGAACCAGCTACTTGTGGATAAGGACAAGCTGACTGAAATATTATTATGACTGAACAGGACACCATTTTATGTCTTTTAAGTGAAGGATCTGCAGAGATGATGGAATAAATGTTTTTAACGTTAATATTCATTTAATGTCCTGTGCGTTTAAGAGAAAGGCTGTTCTCTGGGAAGGGTTGTTGCTGTCCCTATGTGATCAGCCCATAAATATTTATGCACTTTGAGCTACTTTCCCCCTCAGCTATGAACATGACAAAAAAGGGAATTTTAGTTTCATTTTAAGTTTATATTACATTATGCAGGATAACTTGTTCTCTACCTGCAGGTTATTCCTTAGCTCCCTGTAGCTCAAGGTCGATACGTTGACGACCAGTCCGTCAGTGTGTCTGGCATGGTGCTCACCCAGTACTCATCAGCAGGTCGAGCTCAGCGCAGAAGAATTCCACTTTCAGACGGAGGCTTCAGTCTCACAGCGAGATTTTCATTGTCAGAGAGTGTGGAGGATACAACCTTTACTCCATCCTGACAAGACAGTCACTGTCTCAGTCTAGAAGACAGATTAAGTATTTATGGCTCTTTATTAAACATCGGGATTAATATCAGGTACCGAGAGCTACCTTGCTCTCAGTAGCTGATGGAGACACTTCTGGGCTTCATCTGCAGGTACATCCATCCTGGGCAGCTCCTGAATGCCAGCATTACCTCCACAGCCTGTATGCAGCAGCCAAACCACCAAGTGCAGTACCTGGAACATGTGGTGGTAAAGGTCACTATTCTGCACCCACGGCGAGGAGACCTGGATATCAGCCTGGTGTCGCCGTCGGGAACCCGCTCGCAGCTGCTGGTCAATCGGTATGCAGCCGGACACTGTGGCCTCAGGCTCCCACACTTGCTTCTCTAAGATTCTCCAGCCTGAACTTTCTGCTCCCAGATCCCATCTCCCAGATTTCTCCTCCTCCAGACTCCCTGGTTTCAGAATGTCCCCTGTAGTAAGAACTAAGACCAGATCTACCAGGTAGCACTTCCATTATAAACAGAACCAGAACCTATATAAAATATAACATGTAGACCACTATTTTATGTTTCTCTGAGAGCACGTGTGAACAAGTCCACAGCTCACAATCCTCAGACTGGAAGGCCAGCAGGACTTCAGGCTGATATGGCCCCAGCTGGAAGGAGTAAAACAATTCGTTTTCATGAATAAAAGGAAGAAGGATTTTTTTTGTTTTGGGATAAAATAATTTCAGGTTATTTCATTTTAATTAGGGGAAGCTGACAGACAGGGGCTACTAAGGAGAACAAAAAAGAATGTAAGTTTAAATCTCATATTAAGTTCACTAGGCTTGTGAGTCATCATCCATGGAGCCTGATGTCTCCCCGACATCTGTGCAGTTTGCAGGGTCGGATTGGAGCTGAGGAAGGTACTGTGTTAGCAGCAGGTGGCCGCAGGCAGTGCTGGATGTGAATTAGCGACAGGGGAGCAGTAATGAAGGACTAGCAGAGCCCATTCACCGCCACTGTGACCAGAAACTAGATTTATAGATTAATTTTTTTCCAGAATGGGACAATATTCTATAAAGGAAAGACTGGCAGTGTGTACTACTGTAGGGACTGTGCGATAGGTCACCACGAGTGCTAATTTTCGGCAAGGGCCTGGTTCCTGAAAATGTTATTACAGACATGATTGTCTTTTTTTAGCAGGGTGACAGTTCAGAGCAATGGTTCCTTCATGCTTCCAGCTGTTTGCAAACAGAAAACAAAACTCTTTAAATGTCATTTGGGAGGGAAACGATCTTTGATTGCATATTTGAGTGAATCAGAGAGTGTGAAAGAGCCGGTTTGGCATTCCGTAGATCCTAAACATGACCTCTCCCTGTGAATGCGTCCAAACCTGCAGGCAACAAGACTGGTCCAAAAATGGCTTCAGGAACTGGGAGTTCATGACAGTCCACTGCTGGGGGGAGAAGGCAGAGGGTCTGTGGACACTGGAAATCAGAGACTCACCTTCACAGCAGCGTACCGCAAAGAGTCTGGGTAAGGAGCCTCCTCTGCCTGCAGGAAGGTGTGACATAGTTTCCAGTATTATTACCAAATCGTCTGAGCACATGCAGATGGCCATTGCTGACCTCATGAGCAGAACCACATTAAATCACGGCATAATTAAATCTACCACTGATTTTCTGAATTATCTACAGTGCTTGTTGATGTTCAGTTGTTTCCCGTGAAGCCTTGAGAACAGTGGATTGTACGTTTTTAATTCTTTGATGGGATATATAGACATTCAAATTGTTGCTAACTGTTGGAGAAATTCCGTTTGAAGGAAACCTGACCTCCTTTCCTCCTGCCAGGTAAACTGATGGAATGGACACTGATCCTTTTTGGAACCTCAGAGCACCCTTACCGCTCCATATCCTCACTCCAAGCCATACCGGAGCAGCAGGGGGGGAACGAAGGGGAGGATGAGTATGACGGTAACCGTCGAGGCTGAGAAAATGATGAGTGACACCTTCCCGGAACCGGAGCCTGCTGACCTGTGTGCGGCCTGCCCTTGGGCCCCGCTGACCTGTGTGCGGCCTGCCCTAGGGCCCCGCTGACCTGTGTGCGGCCTGCCCTAGGGCCCCGCTGACCTGTGTGTGGCCTGCCCTAGGACCCTGCCACCCGGAGTGTGGGGAGAACGGCTGCGATGGGCCCTCTGTCAACCACTGCCTCAACTGTGTGCATTTCAGCCTGGGCAGCCTGCGGACAGGCAGGTAAAAGATGAGCTGAGTGTGATGCGAATGTATCCCACACTACAGTCAGTCCCTGCCTCACACACACACTACAGTCTACACACACTACAGATTCCATTGTTATAGATTCCATTGTGATAGTGAAAGACTCCATTATGATAAATTCCATTTGGATAGTGATAGAATCCATGGTGATTGATTCCATTGTAGTAATACCAGATTTCATTAAGATAGATTAAAAACTGAGGTTATCCAAATGGGGACCTCAAAAGATGTCCCCAAAAGTAGGGAAATTTCAGGTTTTACTACATTTTGGGGACAATTTGGTCCTCAAATGTGATCTATGCAAACCCACATGCACAGACACATACACACACACACACACACACAGTTTAATGATATAATCTGTAATCAGTTACATTCATATGGCTGAAGCTCTCTGCTGCATTTGGGATAATGCAGGGAGACTCTTTCGGGCTGATATGTGGGTAACAGGCCCAGGTTCTGCTACCACACGCATGTGGGGGTGCTTTGCTCTGTCAGACTGCCCCACCATCAGAGCAGCACCTGCTTCCCGTATGCAGGACGTGTGTCAGCCACTGTCCCGTGGGCTTCTATGAGGACAAAGCGGCTGGGAGATGCAGACGCTGCAGGCATGGCTGCGAGCGCTGTCAGGGCGGGGCGCCTGACCACTGTCACTCCTGCCGCAAGGGACTCTACCTGCAGCCTGAGAGCCACACCTGCGTGCTCAGCTGTCCCCTCGGTCATTACGTGAACGACGGTTAGTGGCCCTCACTGGCTTCTGGAAGCTGGGGTGCTAAGGAGGTCTATTCTATTGTGCTGGACTCCATTATGATTGGATCTGTTGTGGTAGTGACAGGCTCATTTGTGATACATTGCATTGTGTTGCTGACAGTACCGTTGTGACAGATCCCATTATGTTAGTGACAGACTCCATTATGACAAGATTCCATTGTTATAGATTCCATTGTGATAGATTCCATTGTGATAGTGAAAGACTCCATTATGATAAATTCCATTTGGATAGTGATAGAATCCATGGTGATTGATTCCATTGTAGTAGTACCAGGTTCCATTAAGATAGATTCCATTGTGACACTAGCTGACTCTTAGTGTGTGTGTGTGTGTGTGTTTGTGTGGCTTTTGAGTTCAAACCATGGTGTCCCTGACTCTCTGTCACCAGCCCACAGGCAGTGTGAAAGATGCCACGATAACTGCAGGACATGTTGGCATGACTTTGACACGTGTACAAGCTGCAAAGAGGGCTACAGGTAATGGGCAACCAAACCGAGGGAAGAATCCTTAATAACACGCTATGCTGGCTTTGATTTTAAACCCAATTCATTCAGTTAACACAGAGGTAAAATATATCCAAAATCTGTGTGAATGTTGGTCTTTTGTAGTTTGTTCATTAATTACTGACATAAATTTAATTTGACTTATTTAATTTCTGTGTGTTCAGGCTGTCACGTACCACCTGTGTGCTTGAGTGTGCTGATGGGACTTTCTTAAGCCCAGAGAAGAAATGTAATTCTTGCCACCAGTCCTGTTCCACCTGCAAAGGTAAATACTCCTGTATTTTGGAGCACATCAGTCTCCCTCACTTTTCCACAAACCTAAAGACAGATACTCTATGTCTTTATGACTTTTAATGGATCAGTTCATGATCAGTTTAATGCATGAGTTCACACGTGGCTGAGTAACAGGAAGGGGCGTAAGTGTTCTTGTTGAGCGTTAGTAGTAATGTGTTAATTGGGTGGGGTGGGAACACGTTAATCTAGTAGGGCAAAGGTAGGGCACGTTGAGTATGAGTAAGAGCATGTTAATTATGAGGAGAAGTAAAGAACAGACCAACCCAGTGTATACAGTGCTGGAGTATTTCAAAATCCAGCTATGAAGATGGATAATGGCAGTAAGGGACGTGTTTGCCCAGTTCTAGCTGTTGGGTTCTTCCTCAGGACCAGGAAAAGAAGATTGTATTCTGTGCGCCTCAGGCTTTCTGAAGGAGGAGTCGCTGTGCGTCTCCTCGTGCAGCCAAGGCTACTACACTCAGACCACCGCTACAGGTCCAACGATGTGCAAAAAGTGAGCATCTGTAACTCAACAGTCCCTAGATCGAGTAGAAAGAGCAGAAATGATCATTGTAACCAGCGATAATGGTAGTTATAGGTGCTGTTCTAATGGCAGTGATGGGAGTAAATGTGGGTGGGATTCCCTGATTCACAAAATTCTATTTCATATTAGTTACATTGTTTCCATTTCAGTTGAAGCAAGAGGTGATTGGTAGTACACAGTAGCCCCGCCCATCATGCAGTTCTTTGTTTATTATAAGCTGTAAGTTATGAACCATAGCGGCGACAGTGAGATTCCAGTTCCACCTGCACACAGCACAGTGTGCCGGGACCACAGCTGAAAACCACATCTGGAAAAGCAGTGGAGATAGACCTGCTGTTATTTTACCCACAGAGCACTTGTGCCAGTGGATGCCAGCTTTGAGATGGAGCTCACAGCGGGTGAGGGTCCCTTTAGGATCCTGTGCAGCTGGATGTCACTGATGAGCTGTTTTCTTCAGTGTGTTCACTCTGCTTCCCTCACCTTCTCCTGTCCGCTTCTCTGGTTTCATTGTTTCTCCATTTTTGTTTGCTCTTCTTCCATTTTCCATTTCCATAATTTCCTATAAATCAGGGCTATTCCAGCAGAAAGGACTTGTCTGAATCTCTCACCTGCACTGTGTACATTGCATAATTTAGGGATGCCCTGAAGCACAGTACATCGCTGTGATTAAGTCCTAGGTTTCATTTTTCCAAAAAAGTGTTTAATTTTTTATTAACAATAATAACATAATTATTCTGACATTCCCTGCACACGTACTACAGCAGTGAGGTTTGTACCCATTTCTCTATGTTTTACAAATTCAGAGGCAGCTCACAGGGTCGCCAAGTTTGGTCAGCTGGCTGGCGTGAGATTTTCACTTCGAGACAAGTCTGCGCTCACATACACAGACATTTACACTCGTCAAAAGCATCCATGTTGATATTTTCAGTGGACGCTAGCAAATTGATCATGTTCAGTGTGTCCGCAGACACAAATTTGGAGTGCAGCAGGTGTTCATCTGTAGAGGCGCACAATGACGTTAAACACGTCATAAACGTTTGAGTGGACACGTCCTCTAGTACGTGTGCGGAGAAGTGTGAACCATACCTGCCATTTGTGAGAGCCTTGTGATACAGAGACAGAGAATGTTTGCCAAAGATTTGTTGAATATGAAATTTTTGAACTTCAGAAGACACTTGACATAGTGAACATGACAGCTCAAAAATATTTGATGGATGTTATTAGCGCATGACAAAAAATTATATGGATGAAGATCTACACCTAATTTCATTTTGAGACAAATCCCCCCCCCCAAAACTGAAGCAAAGCCACTAGGTGGCGCATAGTTGGTGACTGCAGAAGACACTTTACCAAATGAGCAACTCTAAAAGTATTTGCTGGATCTTTTTCAAATTTCCCAGGAGCATTGTATTGGTGATGATCTGTGACCTATTTCATGTTGAGACAATTTGCAACAAAACTGAAGCAGTGTCACTTAGTGTTGATGATCTGATGAGCCTGATTATATTGAGACAAGCCATACAAAGTTTGGCTGTTAATAAAGATTTTTTGGAGAGGTGGGGAGATTGTAGGGGGGTCAGAGACTGTAGAGGTTGGGGAGTGTGGAAGGTGTAAGGATTAGATGGGGGGAGGGATGACGAGGTCGTCCCGGGAATAAATTGTTGTCATTCCGAGAGCATCTAGGAGGGGGACATGGCACATGGAAGGAGCGGACAATCGGGGCAGGACAGCATGTTAGTAGCAACGTACAGTCTTTGCTTTCGTGCAGTGGGTTTGTGTACTGGGCCGCTCGCTTGGTGAACAGCAAAGTTCTCAAACAAACCTGGACCCGGTGCTGAGCCCAAGGCTCAGAACAGGATGTCTGGAAAGAAGCTGTTAGCCGGTGAGCTAGCCGGATTGTTATTCTCCATAGCACCTCACAAATGCCTGAATGGGAAGGGATGACCCCGTAGCACAGCAGTGGCCCACAGTGGTTCACCAAGTCTGTGCAGGTTGACCAGGAGGAAGAAGCCAGTGTGCCAGGTGAATGGTGTTATCTGTGGTTGCCAGGTGTCAGGACCAGTGCCTGAGCTGCAGCTCACCTGGGATTGCCTGTTCCAGGTGCAAAGAGGGCTACAGCCTCCTGGGTGGAATCTGCATTATCAGTAACATCTGTAGTAATGGTAAGATCAGTGAGAGCAAGCTTCCTGGGGTGCAGGAGTACTGCTCTAACAGTGGAGTTCTGAGGGGGGATACCTGGGCTGAGGGGTGTACAGAGGCCATAGGTCTGTGACAGGACTATTGAGACCCTATGGTTTGGTGTTCAGGCCACAATGAAGGTCACCCTGAGGCATCAGTGCAGCAGTAACGGAGTGACAGAAGCTTTGCTTGGTATCTTAACCTTTTAAGGATCTTCTGCTGCTTCTTGCTGGGCGTATTTGCATGCTATAGGCTGTCACTGCCCAGTACTTTCCCAGGGGAAGAATTTGAATCCAGCAGGCTGGGGCTGGGGTCTTGGCAGATGAGGGGCCCATATCTCATTTGCACCTAACTAACCATGTTTCACCCCTGCTCTGCAGCGGACGAGGTCTTTTGCGAGATGGTGAGGTCTAACAGACTTTGTGAGAAGAAGCCCTTCCGTCAATTCTGTTGTAAGACGTGCCATATGAGCTGAGGAAGAGGAGGAAAACCACATCACACGCCAACTCTATCGCCTGTTGTACGTTTTCTCAACCGTTAAGCTTTGATGAATTGTGCTGTGTGCTACGACACGTGCATAATCACAAGAGTCACCCCTTCATGTCATATGATCACAACGTGACTGAAAATGATACTTACATATCAAGGTTTTTACAAAACCAGCACGTCAGGTGAAACCGATCACGGGGTTTTACGCAATCTAAGGTACTGGGTGTACTGACAAACTGATAGCATAATATTCTTTCAGCACTGCAGTGCTTGTAAAGCTTTTACAATCAAATATAAATTCTTAAGAAGAAAACATTGGAATCGTTTGCAGTTTTTGTAAGAAAAAACCAAACTCATCAAAGATCACATTCAGTAGTTTAGATTTATTATGGTACATTTAGTGGGATTGTAGGGGTACGAGTTTCAGAAACTATCCATCCCTTTTGTTATGCTTTTGATTTTGTTACATGTTCTCAAGACCAAATAAAAACAAGTAAAACATTTTTTTCCAAGTTTTTCTTATTCTCGCAGGAGCAAGTACATGCACTGTGAATTAGAATTGAGGACACACTATTTCTTTGAACCTATTTTTTAATTGAAATTGTTTTTTTAATCGACCAGTCATTTAGCCTGATTGATTCCCCTCCTAGGCATGTTGACAAGGCAGATGTCATTTGAATCCTGCCTAATGGTAATATATTTTATTATACTAATGTATTTCTATATACTATTGTGATATATAATTATGTAATTGTTCACATGCATTTTGGATTGTAACATTTATTTCTAAATGTATAATAAATTTCTTAATTTAATTATGAATAAGTTTCATTTTGTTACATTCGGGTTTGGGTTTCTGCTTCATGGGACACCCCGTGACACCCCATAATAACTATCAGCAGTTCAAAACTGGCGAGCAGTGACCTTGAAGTCGAGTCCTGGAGGTTCTGTTATGAAACATAGGGTGGGAAAATGACAGAGCTTCTGTTCTCTTTCATTTCAATCTGAACAGCATTCTGTCAGTACTGGACCTCTTAATTATATTAAGTTACTGGCTGTCCAGCCAATATGTAGAAATGAAACAACTTTTAATTGGGTGCAGTTAAAATGCAAAAATATCAGACTAATTAGTAGAATTTTTGTCTATACGTGGAAAGAGAAACAACAATGACGAAATTTATTCGTGGTAGGGAGTGTAACGGGGAGATGGAGAAAAAAGCAAGTCAAAGAGAAAGGAGACAACCAAGCAGAAATACGTTGAGCTTCGCCCACTTTTTGCCCTCCTGGACAGCAGATGGCAGCACATCCCCGGCGAGGACCTTAGATTTTCAATTCTCACGGTGTTGAATTCTGTGGCAGCCTACCAATGCATGCTGGGATGTGACTCTATATCCGGTAAGTGGCGTGTGGGAAGCTCAGCGCGTTTCTGTCCGGGAGTTTGTTACGTCTGTGTAATTTACAGTTTTCAGCATGGTAAAACTGTCGGCGGAGCTCATCGAGCAAGCGGCTCAGTATACCAATCCCATCCGGGACCGGGAGCTGGACCTGCGAGGTGCGCCGATGCAATTATTTAGCATCTATAAAAAGCGCGGTAGTTCAGGCCCGCTACTATTCATACATTTGCTGTTCTGTGTCTTTGGTCTAAAATCCAGTAAAAATTATGCTGTATGTTTCCATCTAGGTTATAAAATACCTGTACTCGAAAACCTCGGAGCAACTTTGGACCAATTTGACACCATCGATTTCTCTGAAAATGAAATCCGAAAACTGGACGGCTTCCCATTGCTAAGGAGACTGAAGACGCTTCTGATGAATAATAATAGGATATGGTAAATATCCTTAACTCTTTTCTGTTTACTTATAGTTTGTGGCCGTGTTTAAAGCCTAATTTCCTATTCCCTCTTAAAGTCGGATAGGCGAAGACCTAGAACAGTCGCTGCCCAATTTGAAAGAATTAATTCTCACCAACAACAGCATCCAGGAGTTGGTATGTCTGGAACCCAGAAGCCCCGTTTGTTGCTGATAACTGCATTGTATGCAGGGAAGTAGCTTATGTCGTTTGTGTTCGCATTTTCTGAAATGTTTAAATGCACGGATTTCTTTATATTCCGAAAGGGAGACCTGGATCCTCTGGCATCCATAAAAAGCTTAACTTTGCTCAGGTAACATTCTTCTTTACTTACCGCACGAAATTCCGACACTTTGGATAACTAACAAAAAAAGAATTGAAACTTTTTTTTTCATCTTGCTCACCCTTGTTTCCTCAGCCTACTGCGGAACCCAGTGACCAATAAGAAGCACTATCGCCTTTACGTCATCAACAAAATTCCACAATTGCGGGTGCTTGATTTTCAAAAAGTCAAATTAAAGGTAAAGTGGGAGATGAACTGAGCTTGCTGTAAGGGGCTTTGTTAGTGTCAAACCCATGGTCTGAGAGGGTCAAGTTTAAAGGTAAGCTGATGGAGAAGCTCAGCAGGTTCTGGTGTAGTAGTTGGTATTCTGTTTCTGCATAATCATGGTAGTTTAATCTGCATTTAAAAAATAAAACATGTATGTTGTGTAATTGGGACGTTTCTTGGGATTGCGTGCTTCCCGACAGCAGTGGGAAGCACGGTGCCCTCGAAGTCCGGCTGGTCGAAAACAATGCCCTATAACTGTGTGACGTATCGCCATAGGAGCGTCAAGAGGCGGAGAAAATGTTCAAAGGCAAACGGGGTGCACAGCTTGCAAAGGATATTGCCAAGCGAACCAAAACGTAAGATGACGGCTCTTGCCTGCTCACAGACCTTCAGAAACACTGAGAATTGGCCTGTGGATTGGAGTGACCAAAATGGGCCAGAGGGGAGCACAAAGGCTTTTATGAAATTGCTGATTGGATATTAATTCTTAGGACACATTTCTGCAAAAACCAAAACCTGTATGTCAGTGTTTCTAAGAGGGTTTTTTTTTGGAAGTGTTCCCTGTTGTATCAGTATATTGACAAAGATGAGATACTACACTGACTGCTCGGTCCAGCCGAGGGCAGACCGGAGAAGCTTTGCTGAGGAAGCTGGTGTGACCGCATGCTGTCTTTCAGGTTCACCCCTGGAGCAAACCTACAGGCTGAAAAGAGAAAGACAGGTCCCTCGCCTGCTGACGTGGAGGCCATCAAGGTAACGGCTGGCCAGCGAAGTCCCCTTTGGGCTCCGGGGTGCAGGATATGGGCGTGTCTGTGTTTTTGGAGATGCACGACCTAACAGGAGTGTCTCGGTTCTTCAGAATGCCATCGCCAGCGCCACCTCGTTGGCAGAGGTGGAGAGACTGAAAGGGCTGCTGCAGGCCGGCCAGATCCCTGGGAGGGAGCTGAGGCAAGGTACGTGTCAGGCTGGCATGATAGGGAGGTGGGTAAGGAGGAACTGGAGGTCTCCAGTTGCCCTGCCGTAGGAGCTGTGGGCACGACGATCAGCCTTTTGCGTTTGCTTACCGGCGCCTGTGAACCTTTTCCGCTTCAGACCCTACAGGCATGGTGGAGGAAGAGGAGGAAGAAGAAATGGAAGACGGGGCACACGGCGGCGCCGAAATGCCGATGGAGGGAGAAGCCATGGGTGATGGTGGAGGAGAGGATGAGGAAGGAGGGGATGAAGAGGAAATGGAGGACGACGGCCAGGCCAATGGATCAGTGTGAAGAAGGATGGGTGCTGGTGGTGGCTCCAGTATCTGCTCTCCAGGCTTTTAGTTTAGGTGGCGTTTTGTTTTTTATGTTGTAAGATAATGTAAAATGCATTAAACTTTTCTGTACAAATGGCCGTCCTCTTGTTATGGGTCTTTGGCTGTGTTGTGCACAGCTCTGCAGTCTGAACTAATCTAATTTGGTGCATTCGGTTTGAGTTCAGTCACAGCCTTAAGGCGTGTTCACACTTTTTTTGTGTGACATCATAAATAGCAGCTTCCTGTGGATTCATGGTAGCTGATAGCTTCAGTACGTGCTAGAGAAACAGCTGCAGATAAGTAGACAGTTTTATAGGGTTTAAGTTCTAAGTAGAGTTTTCGCATAGATAAAATGGGTGTGTTAAAGGTGTTTGCTGGAACGTTTTGGATGTCTGTGTACAGCAAAATGATTCACTGCCTTGACTGCAAGGATGTAGCTCAGCATCTGTCATGGATATTTTAGGCAATAATTTGCACTAATACCAACTACATTTAACCTTTAGTGCTGATATTACTAAATTTCTCTTGGATTAAATTCCCACCACAGCATTAAATGTAACAGTTTTGGGCTTGAGGTCCCATTTGAGGACTGGACAGCAGGGATTCTAATCAGGGATTTTTAGCAGGAATTTGGTGACAGGAATTATACTTATGCTCAAGTTACGGTCATGGTCCAGATCTAGGACACATTTAGATTTTACTGGGTGAGGGTGTCTGAAGCTAAAAAGTAAAATTAGGCTTATTTTGTATTTAAGTCAATTTTTTTTTTTTCCCCACCCATCAAAGTTTTATGTGTGATGAAAACCTAATGGAGCATAATAACTGTCTGGAGAAACGTTGGGGCCACAGTACCCCAAAAAGCTGTTTCTTTGGTCGGGACAAGGAAACGTCAGCATAGAAGGATGTATCTGCATGCAGAGAAATCGCTGAAGGATACCTGCATCATGCTGAAAAACAGTGAAATAAAGTCCAGGAACAAACATCATTAGAGTGCCTTAAAACGGTGCTTCCCAATCCGGTCCTGGACCCACAGCTAATCTGTGTTTTTGCTCCCTTTGTGCCCCCTCCCTGCTCCCAACCAAAAATGTGGACTGTATGTGGGTCCCCGAGGACCAGATTGGGAAACACTGCCATAAAACCAAGAAAAGTAGTGTCTTAGAGCACTGGAACTGTACCATGTCTTGTGCATGGCTGTTCAATGGTCCCATCTATGCATGTTCCAGCTGCTTATCCAGTGCAGGGTCACTGGGGGGCTGGAGCCTGATCAAGGTGGCATAGAGACTGGAGGAGAGTAACGCCTCAGGGCACCTGCACAGTCACTCCATGGGTAATTCAGAGAGAGCAGACTGCCTGAATGCATGTCTTTGGACTATGGGAGAACACTGGAGCCTCCAGAGCGGATCTGCAAGCCGTAGGGTGAACGTGAAGACTCCACACACACAGAGCAGAGCTGAGATTCAAACCAGAGGAGGGGGACCCAAGATGACATTACTCCTACACCACTGATTCAAACTCCCAGCTCTGTAACGGTCCGTCTAACTGGACTTATTGCTCAATGCAGATACGCAAGTTTGTTGATTTATTCCAAATATTTACAATAAATTACTGACATACTATACTGAAATACTTAGGTAAACACTCACAAGGGTCATTATCTTTAGTAAAAAAAAAACATACATATGTTAAATGTACATTCCCATTCGTGCATAAGCTGATCATAACATTAAAGCCACCTGCCTAATTTTGTGTCCCCCTCATGTCACCAAATCAGCTCTGACCCGTCGAGGCCTGGACTCCATGAGACCTCTGAAGGTGTCCTTTGGTATCTGGCCCCCAGACGTTAGCAGCAGATCCTTTAAGTCCTGTAAATTGCGAGGTGAGGCCTCCATGGATCAGACTCGTTTGTCCAGAACATCCCACAATTGGATTTTGATCTGGGGAATTTGGAGGCCAAGTCAACACCTTGAACTATTTTTCTCAAACCATTCCTGAACAGTTTTTGCAGTATGGCAGGGCACATTATCCTGCTGAAAGAGGCCACCACTATTGGGGAATACCGTTGTCATGAAGGGGTGAACTTGGTCTGCATCAATATTTAGGTAGGTGGTACGTGTCAAACCAACATCCACAGAAATGGCAGGACCCAAGCTTTCGCAGCAGAACATTGCCCAGTGCACTGCATCACAGTGTCTCTGCCCGTTCCTGAAATCTCTTCCCCAGGCAAACAAGGCACACATCCAGCCATCCTATCCCAAGTTAAAAGCTAAGCAATAAAAGTGTTTTTCAAACGGACTTCAAGTGTGACTTCAGTGTTCAGACACTTTCAGCATGGGCACTCTGACCAGTCTGTGGCTACACAGCCTTTTACACAGCAAGCTGCGATGCACTCTGTTCTGACACCTTTCTATCATGTGCAGCATTCATTTTTTCAGCAATTTGTGCTATCAGACAGGCTAGCCTTCACTCCCCACACAAATCAATGAGCCTTGGGCACCCATGACCCCATCGCTGGTTCACTGGTTGATCTTTCTTGGACCACTTTTATTAGGCACTAACCACTGCATACCAGGAACACTCCACAAGGCCTGCTGTTTTGGAGATGTTCTGACCCAGTCATCTAGCCATCATAATTTGGCCCTTGCTCAGATCCTTATTTTTGCCTATTTTTCCTGACAGTTCACTTGATTTTAATGTTCCGGCTGATCGGTGTAGATCAATTAAGTCAATTAAAAGTCAAAATTGTAAAGACTTTCCGCCAGATGGCGCTTTTGTAAGGCTTAGTTTTCTATGCAGATTAATGTGAGTTTGACAGATGCTCATCTTTGCAAACGCAAAAATGTTTTTAACTTGTTCCTTCTGATCTATGTTTTGGCATTTTTTGCATTATTCTTCGATGATGATGATGATGATGATGTTTGATTCAGTTTGGAAAGGCTACTTGTATGGAAAGTGCATATCATAAAATTTAAACATGCAGAATTTCATTTAGTTTTTCTTTTTAGATTTTTTTTTCTTTTAGCATTTAATATTTAAAAATGTCTTCACTATCTGCACTGGGGCAAGTTTTCAGTTTAACACGTAGCACTAGTGCAGCCGACGTGACCAATCAGAGCCCACCTACGGAAACACGGCGGGGCCAAACCATACAGTTAGAGTCGCACGTTTGAACTCTCTGCACATTCTTACAATGGCGAGACGGACATGGAGATTGGAGCTCCTCGGGGAAAAGAAGAAACCTATAATTTCGGAGAAGCTTCTTTATACCCAATGAATGCCAAAGGCCGTGTGCTTGATGATCGACGGGGTGACGTGAGGAAGGCGCTTTGTACGGTGGCTCTTCGCGGATGGATGTGAGGCGGCGTGTGCTGGGGGATCCCCTTTTTTAATCATGAAAGAGTGTGATCGGGGTACCTGGACGGTGCTGTGATCTGGTGTGAAAGGCTGCCGTGGAGGCTGGCCAGCCAGGGCGATCGCAGGGACGGGATGGCACCCCGAAGCCGGAGAGCATGGTGCAGCGTTCTCCTGGGCTTGGTGGTCGGATTCACCCTGGCTTCCAGATTTATTCTGCCGAGGGCCAGCGAGTTCAGGAAAGGTGGCCAGAAAGGCTCATCGAGCCCGGGGGGCTGCACGCTGTACAGGGCTCCCAGGAAAGAGCCGACCGGTGCGCTGCCTTGGCGGCGACATGGCACCAGCTTGTCGGCGACTGACAAGCCCGTGCCCCCGTCCAAGAGTTTCCTTTTTGTCGGCGTTATGACGGCGCAGAAGTACCTGAAGAATCGCGCAGTGGCTGTATACAGGTAATCGAAATCAAACCTCTTACTGTGAGCTAATGCATTGACAGCTGTCACTTTTATTTCCGCACATTTCCGTTTTTATGCGTCGGGCAGAGCGGTGAGTTCCTCTCTCTGCGCCGCGTTTTAGTTCCTCATTTTCTTTGCACTGTTCTGTAGAATGAACTTATTATACGACGCCATTTAATAAATTTGATTAGATTCAACTGTCTCATTGCAGGTTGTACAAGTACTCAGACAACGAAATGTAGTTGGCATATAATTCGAAAGTGCAAAAGTGCCAGGATCGGTGTGCTGCGTGAAAGTTGCCGGAGTTAGACACGTGTCGCCCGAAAGTAGCGAAGACTTGCAGGAAAGAGCCGGATACGGTCCCTTTGCTGTGGGTCTGGGGGCACATAACTGCGTTTACCTGCCCGGAACTGCGGAAAACCTGGCGGCCATGAGCTTTTTGCTGGTGTTTGATCGCCGGCGTGAATGACTAACACTGGATCAGCTTTCCGTAATGTCATTTTTGGGACTAAAATCCCCCTTCATCTGGGGGTAGGGAGGTCATCCTGGTCGCTTCTTTAAAAATACATTGGAAGCCCTGGAAATAGAATTTTTTCTTCCATGAAGTCGGTTAACTAGGCTGTAAGTGTATACCCGTTTGTCAGGTTTTAAATTATGCTGTTAACTGAAAGCAGAGGTGGAGTGAAATGAGTTTATATCAGTGCCTCCGCTTCTTTTTCTCTCCCCATAGTGAACATGGGAACTCTAAACTGAATTTCACTAAGTTGGCAGAATTACGTCCCTTCCCTAATGGAATAATGAGCTGTGAAAGTCATAGGTGAATTGCTGTCTGCTAGAGACTTTCTGACGGATTAAATCCCAAATAGACTTTTCTTTTCTGCACCATTAGAGCTCACCGTTCAGTAAGAGGCCTAGCACGACCCAGCTGATATTGTGGCGCATCGGATTTGTTTATACCGTGGGCAGAGGCTGGATTTTTTAAAAACCTATTATCCTTATAATTGATTGCAAGCCTTGTCTGTGCATACACACACAATATTGTACCAAAGTTTGGACATACTTATCCATAGAAATATTTATTTGTACTATTTTCAACATTTTAGAATAATTATATAGACTTGGCCAGTTCTATGTACTATGGGACCCATATTTCTTCAGATTGATAGTTTCAACCCAAGCAGGGGCCCCAAGGTGACATTCTGTCACGGGGCCTAGAACTTTTAGTTATGCCTGTGGGTGAATTGGTTTGAGCTGGTCTCCAGTCTGCACTTGGTTGTTGTATTGGCAGGACCTGGGCCCAAACCATTCCAGGCCAGGTGGAGTTCTTCTCCAGCGAGGGCTCTGACACCTCCATCCCCATCCCCATCGTGGCGCTGAAGAACGTGGACGACTCGTACCCGCCGCAGAAGAAGTCCTTCATGATGCTCAAGTACATGCATGACCACTACCTGGAGCAGTTCGAGTGGTTCATGCGGGCGGACGACGACGTCTACGTCAAGGGAGACCGGCTGGAGGCCTTCCTGCGGAGCCTGAACAGCAGCGAGGCTGTCCTCCTGGGCCAGACGGGCATGGGCGCTCGCGACGAGCTGGGCAAGCTGGCCCTGGAGCCCGGAGAGAACTTCTGCATGGGCGGCCCGGGGGTGATCATGAGCCGGGAGGTGCTGCGTCGCGTGGCGCCCCACATCCGCCAGTGCCTGCAGGAGATGTACACCACCCACGAGGATGTGGAGGTGGGACGCTGCGTTCGCCGCTTTGCCGGGGTCCAGTGCGTCTGGTCCTACGAGGTGAGTCCCCTGCAGCCAGACACCTTCCGTGGGTGGAAGCCTGAATACAGAAAGTGTCACGACTGGGTGGGGTGCTGATGGACCCCCGGGGTGGCGGGGTTTGTCAGTTTTACAGTCTCTTCACATTTCTCCTCATGTCATTTTTAAACCTGGGGGGTGAATGGTATTAGGCACGAATCCAGTGGGGAAAAAATCCCATCCGGATGTGAAAGCTCAGAAGCCAACTCACCTGCTTCCTGCTCCTCTTGCTTTTATTTAAAGTGTCCAGCCGGAAGGGAGGGAGTCACTTGTGTTATTGCCGCGTAATGGGACTCCGTGCCCTCGTCACAGCAGGGACACTGAAGCACTGCTGCTTTGTTCATACCCGTGCCTTGCCGCCCACTCCAGTGCGCATAGCGCGGCCCGTTCCTGCAGTGCGCGCGGCGCGACCCGTTCCTGCAGTGCCCGCGGCGCGGCCCGTTCCTGCAGTGCCCGGTGGTTCTCTATCCCCCTTCCCCCACTGGAGGGCCACCGTGTCCCTCTCCAAGGCCACGGTCGTGAGGCAGCCTTGTGAAAACCCACAACTTTCCAGCGGTTCACTGCATTTCGTGCTAAATTTATCAGCATCTATTTATACCCGGGCCTGGGACCGCATCCATGGTGAGCAAAGGGCTCGTCTAGGAGCGGATGTGTGCATGATGCTTATCCTGCCGTCTGCCACGGCCCTGCTTTCTCCTCGAGGCGTCTTCCGTTAAGAGTAAGCTACGAATGCGAGATGCGCGTACAGAGGGAACCTCGATTTTGGTGATTCTGTCTGTGAAAAAGGCCTGAAGCAGAATCAGAATCATGATTCAGGATTACTTTTTTTGTCACATACATAGTTAGACAAGTACAACATGCAGTGAAATGTAACCCCGGCCACTCTGAAGAAAACAGGAGGTATGTAAGGTATACAGTGTGCATATGTTGTAGTAATAGTATACCTTGCTATACAGTGTGCATATATTAAAGTATGTATTCTTGTATATTAAAGTGCAGTGTGCAGTTGTGCTGTGTTCTGAGCCATAGTTCAGAGTATCAGCATGTTATGAATCATGTTATGACTTCAGTTCCTATTTTGAGACGTTGTTAAAGGCTTTGATGTCCTGGTTAAGACGTCTTATGGCCTGACCTTTGCACATCCTTGGAAAGCTCATCCAACTTAGAATTTATTTTCTTTATATTTGTTTTTATTTATATACGTTTCATGAACAACGACACTTGAAACCCATATAGAATGTTCCGGGAGCTTGCAGCGAGCTCTGTGGTCACTTTTCGCCCTCTTGCGACAGCACCGTCTGTGTGGCGAGCTTCCTGTCAACGTCACGCCCCAGACCTGGGGCCCTATTGGCGACAGCGCTCTCCTCTCCGCACGGCTGTCAGAAACCCACTTTGACTTGACCCCTGAGGGCATGGTGCCACATTTTGGTCCCGTTTCAGGGCATTGAATTCGGGAAGGGTGGGCCTGTTCCTCTGTGGCCTGTCTGTCTGGTGGCTGCCCCCCTGACCCCCGACCCGTCTCCAGGCTGTGCTGTGTCGACGTAGCCCAGGCCGCCTGCTGCACGCCGCTCTCTCGCTGTCGAGTTTGAGTGTTGGCGTTGCGGTTCTGACCGCTGCCCTGGTTCTGCCCAGCCCTGTGGTCAGACGTGGGCCTGCTGTCAGATGAGCTGGCCAGCCCACGTGCCTGTATAAAATAGCAGATTCTTTTGTTTAAAAAGTGTTTTTTTTTCTTTTTCTTTTTTGTCTCAGACTGCAGTACTAGTGGTTATCTTGACTTACATAGCGATTTCCTGTGTGTGTGTGTGGGGGGGGGGGGGGGGCTCATGTCTATGTTACATTATGGGGACAAATGGTCCCCGCAATGTGATAAAAACCTGTTATTTTGACCTTTGGGCTACATTTTTTGGGTCCCCACATGGGGAAACTCAATTTCAGAAAAATTCTGTGACTGCAATCAAAAAACTAAAAGTCCCAAAAGTCCTGTATTTTGTTTGGTTGCTTATGGTTAAGGTTAGGGCTGGGTAGGGGGGTTAAGGTGGTCATTGTTGGGTAGGGGGGGGTTAAGCTGATTTCTGTGTAAGGTTTAGGGTGGGGTGTGGTGCTCATTAAGCTCAGCACTGGGAGCAGCAGACTGGTTCTCCCAGAACCGTAACACAATCTTGGAATTTCCCCGTTTCATCTTGCGGAATAATCACGTCACTTTTTTTTTTTTAGTAGGTTTTATCAGGTGTTTTGTGTTAGAGTGTGTGTGTATATATACCTTACCTTATGGGGACCAAATGTCCCCACAACGTGATGAATACCCGTTTTTTTATTTTTATAAAAATCTGTGACCGCAATGAAAACTAAAAAATGCAAAAACTCTTGTATTTTGTTTGGTTACTTATGGTTATTGTGTGTGTGTGTGTGTGTCCTTCTCCCTGTTTCATTTCCACTCTGACTGAGGTTCCTGCTATAATTATACCCATGGAGGTGCCCACACACACAGCACACACCCCATCTGCACTCTCTGGTCCCGCTCTCCCCACCGTCTCGTCCTCGCTCACACGTGGGTTTCTGTCACGCCGGTGGGCGGGGCCGGACAATCAGCTGATTCCCATTGGCCATGGGCTGTGGTGACCAGAGCGAATGACTTGCCACATCTCGGGAGAGCATCTGCTGATGTGAAAACCTTGCTTCCCCCAAGCGCAGACGGCCCCCCGGGGTTTACGGTTACCCATCCTGTTTGTGTGATGTTCACTCAGTTCCTCCTTCCTGTGACCAGAGTAACAGCCTCGTGCCGGGTTCTGGGACTGTGTCCACCCAGTTCTCGTGATCTATGTCGGGCGAGTTCTCCAGTGGCTACTCAGCATTATCATCCAGTGTGCTTCTTCTCCGGGGCCTTTGCTGGGAGGGGACGAGGTAGGCCTGAGGTAGGCCTGAGGGAGGCCTGAGGGAGGCCTGAGGTAGGCCTGAGGGAGGCCTGAGGGAGGCCCATCTCTGATTCGGCTCCACTGCCACGATGCTGCTGTGCCTGGCCAGGTCTCTGCCCCCCCCCCCCCCCCCCCCCCTCCCCCC
>JAODJU010000018.1:15706971-15717898 GCA_026776725.1 Gnathonemus echidnorhynchus | reverse complement strand
AACACCCCCCCCCCCCCCCCCCCCGAAAGAAAGAGCCCAGCCTAAATGAGGTGGAATATCCACCCTGTAATTGCTGTATATCTGAATTATATTTGGCTGTATAATTGTATACTGTTAGTGTTTATACCTCATTTCAAGCTATGCTTCTGTTAAGTGGAGATTCATGTTCTCCATAAGGGCTAATCCCAGTTTTTTTTTTTTAAATATTCATCCTTTTCCAGTTTTTGCGGTTCTTTTAAATCTTCAGGGCTTTGTGTGTGTCTGTGCGTGTGCATGTGTATCTGTGCGTGGGTGCGTGTGTGTGTCTGTGTGCGTGTGTGTGTCGGTGTGTTACAAAGAATCTAGCAAATCCAGGAAGATTCTTTTGCAATAACTGAACATTTTGTGAATGACTTGCCAGTGGCTGATGCATGGAGTCCCTGATTTGATGTCATAAAACGCCTATGTCACGAAGCACAATGTCAAATACAATGTACACGGGGTAAATGAATCCCTTATTCATACGGATGGTAATTAGGGACCATGTCAGCAGAGATTTGTCACTGAATCCCAGAACCCGATGTTGGTTATCTCCCCCCATGACTTATTAGGGAGTCCTAATGAACCTGTTAATCCCACTTCTAGCTTGGCTGCCCTGAGGACGCTTTGATGTTCTGCTCCAGGCAGGCTGGTGAGGTCTCCACGGGCCACATCCTTCCTGCTCTGACCTTGTCCCCGAATGATCTTGCGCTGTGACAGAGCATCCCTGCCCGAACGCTTAAGGCTCAGGCTGGTCAGTCGTGTGTTTCTGAACAGCGTAGCGGCAAAACCGCTGGTGGATCTGAGTCAGAGATGGTAGCGGGGCACGGAGCCCAAGGATTCAGGCTTTCGGGAAACGTTAGACAGACCAGAGGTCGGCCATTTGCCAGACAGCCCTGGCCAGCACGGGGCCTGCGGAGCCCAGAATTGGGCCTGGCAGTGCCAGGATTCTGGCTTCTGCCGCCGATGGCCACATGGCACGGTCAGGCGGGCGTGGGCAGACCCAACGCTGTCTCAGTTTAGCTCCGTCTGGCTGGTTCTGATGCGCGCTGACTGTACAGAGAGCCAGAGGTGCAGATGTGTCTGAGAAAGCGAGAGACGACCTCAAAGGGAGCCCTGAAATGGCCGACCAGCACAGTCGCCGTTTGTCCTCCAGGCAGGCCGAGAAACGTTAATGACGTGAAAATTGTGACCTCAAATTGTGAAAATAGGTTTTTACTTTTCCGTTTCCCCCGTCCTTATTTAGTTCTGATTGGTAATGATGCGTGTTTGTTTGTTCTCCAGGTAGGCAGCACTCCTTCGTTTTTGCAAGTAATCCTTCGCTCTCCACCTAGTTTAGGAAATTGCCTAGAATTTACAAGAAGCCATGTGGGCCCCGAGAGCTGCAGACCTGCTGCTACTGTTTCAGCTCGGGCCCATGGCCGGACCTCCGCGCACGGAGCAGTGCCGTCCTGTAGGGTGCGCTGTAGTCAACGGATTGCCATCATGTGCCATGTGGTTACCGGCCACAGGGTTCCTGATCGTCAGTCTGCTTCTGCTGCGTCATGACCTTTGACCCTTCACGCATCACTTCCTGTCCAATGCATAGTAGCCAGCAGAATTACTGATTAGCTTAATTAGACTGTGTTTATTGATGAATATATGTCAGATTCTGTTCGGTAAGCAGCAAGGCTGTGCTTTGAGTGCAGCGTCTTAGGAGTGCAATGCTTTAAGAAATAAATGCATGTTTTTTCTGGCCCGGACCCCTTTGGATTGCACATTGCAGCCAGAGGCCTGGCAGTCTGTTATTAGCTTTCCGTTTGGACTTCTTCTCCACCCCTGAGGCTCCTTTCGTGGATCTGATGAGAGGGTGATGGTTACTCAGCTGTGGCAGGGTGGAGGAAGGATGGGGGACGGTGTAGGAGGAGGACAGGACTGCCGGCAGTCAGGTGTACAGTAAGGAGCTGGAGGTTTTTGGGGGAAGAGGACATTAGCTTTACTTTTAGCTTTAGGTTAGCTTACTTTTAGCTGTACTTTTACCTTTGCAACAGTTTTAGCTTTACATTAGCTTTACTTATAGCTTCCCTCCTGCCTGCACTGCTCAAGAACCACAGGAAATTGAGCCACTATCCGCTAGTATCTTTTCAATATTTCCTTTCATAGGTACCTCAGGGTGAACTTGCACATAGTATCTGAAGTCACGCAAACAGGTGTTATTTTCACCCGTTGTCAGGGTATCTACCTGGGGACCTCAGTCAGGTATTTGGTTGGCTTTGGCCCGAGGGTCCCACATTCCCCTGTGATCTCACCGTGCCAGATTCCTCACTGGACCGCTGCCTTGCTTCCAAGCTCTGATCTCTACAGGTGACCGACTGCTTGAGACAGCAGGACTTGATTCATATGAACTGGACCTGTTGGCTCTCTTTGTGTATGGCTGCCGTAAGTCGATACTGGAGGGACATCCGCTTGACCTTATCTTTCTCTGGAAGGTTCCGTATTTAAAGTGGGAGACTACTGAAAAGGGTCTATTTGCATGCTTACCTCGATGTCCTGGAGCTCTGGTCCAACGAGCTGTGGTTCGTGTGGGTGTGAGGACCTGGGTCTTCTGGACATGGTTACTTGGGGATAAGGAGGACACACATGGTTAAAGAGTTTTAGGCCGAAGGTTTTTAAGCTACTAGTAGCTTAGGAAGAGGAATGTGTGGGTCCTGGTCGTCTATTAAAAGCACCTGTGAAGTGTCCGTGCAGGACAAGGGATAAATTAAGGGTGTCAACTTCTTGCCTTGTTTGAATTAAATGAGGAATCCAGATTCTTTTCCCTTAAATAGCTCCAAGGAAAAATGCCGTTGAGGTGGATGCGAAACATAGAAGACAACGAGTGCTTCTGTGTCACATCATTCATGTCACTGTTGTTTGTTTTTGTTTTTGTTTTTTTTGGGATGGTTTTGTCAGCCCCCCCCCACTGGCCGTCGTGTCCTTTGGCACGGGGACCCAAGTGCCTTTATTAAATATTTTAAGGGTGGCCATTAATTTGTGCCTGATAAATATGAGCCCCGTAAATCCAGATGAGTGTAAGGAGTCACGCACAGGGAGTCCTGCTGAGTCGCATAAGATTACTTTTTCATTTGGCTTATTTCTGGATTATTCCCTATGTGGAAACCTGGGGTATTAGCCTGTGTGTGCATTACATTGTGGGGACATTTGTGATGATAACTTATTTTGACATTGTAGGGACGTTTTTCAGTCCCCACAAGGGGAAACTCAATTTTATAAAAATCTGTCAGTGCACTCAAAAAACTAAAATTGTCTTATATTTTGTTCAGTTTGGGTACTTATGGTTAAGGGCTGTCATAATTGAGATTATAGTTTTTCCCATAGAAATTAATGGATGGTCCCCACAAAGATATGAAGACAAACCTGTCTGTCTATCTGTCTGTACCCTTCTGTGCCTCTGCAAAGCAGACAGCTCTGACAACCACATTACCCAGCCTGCTTTCTATTAATTCCGTCCGTTTTCTAAGTAATTTTATCTCACTCTTTTACTACCATTGCTGTTCACTGGTTTTACTCCTGCTCCTGTGCTAAATGAACACTCTGGTAACTGGGAGTGCTTCCAGACATTGGTATGATGTAGTCCAGATATTAAAGGTAGTGGACTGGCATTCCTTTATATGATTAAATATTTATACCAAGTTTGCTTTGAAAGACAGAATATTTTGTGACAAAGAACTTGAAGAAGTTTAACATGCTTACTAGCCAGGAGGATCAAAGCACGCTTAACTGCAGACTGTGGGCCTCTTCACAAAGACTTTGGCCCCAGGTTTGGTTTTTTAAAGCAGTGGTCCCCAACCTTTTTGCCACCACGGACCAGTTTTATTCTGTTAACATTTCCGCGGATGGGGGGGGGGGGTGTTAAGAGATGTGCGGAGGCGTGTAACGGTCCCCAACCTTTTTTGCGCCATGAACCAATTTCATGTAAAACAATATTTTCACGGACCAGTATAGAAACAACTAAAAAAAAAAGTGCGTAAAAATACAACTTACCATCCCGCTGAATTACTGGGAGCCCTGAGCTTGTTTCCCTCTTACGAGCCGGGTTGGGGGAGGGAGTGGAGACGTGTAACAAAGATAATGAGGTGCGCAATATTTAACTACAGTAAAATCCAGTTATAACAGACTTCAAGGGACCTGGCAAAACAGTCCGTTATATCCAAAGTCCGTTATATCCAGAGTTGCTGTTTGCCCAGAACACAACCACAGGACACCATTTACTCATGCCACACCCCAGCAGACACACTTGTGGTATAGATTATTATATTGTACATGCAGTAATCCCACTTTACCTGACCAGATGCGTGACTATTAATAATCCCGACTACGTACGTACTGTATCTGCGCTGGATATCACCGGCACACCACACGCCTTGTAGGCGGAGCCTGCATGTCCGTTACAGCCAAACAAAACTACAGCTAAAAGCAGCCCTGGGGACCAAATTGTTTGTCTATTATAAGTGAAATTCCGTTATATGCGAGTCCGCTATATCCGATGCTTTTTCTGCATGTTCTTAAAGGCGTACGGCTGGAACCAGTGGACTTCGTCCATTATAAACGATATTCCGTTATAAGCGAGTCCACTATAACAGGATTTTACTGTAATCACCAAGTGCGTTGCCTTATCGCCATCTATGAGCCACAGATGGAAGTGTTTTCCAAAGTAAAACAGCCTCTGTTATCTGTCCGCTGCAGCCCGGCACAAAATGCTCCACGGCCCGGTACCAGTTGAGAAATGTAGCGGCATGTCGGTGAATGCCATTTTGGAAAGGCACAGTGTTCCAGGTATTACAGGAGGACTGGAGACCCATTTAACTTACCATCTTTCATGACTAATATGCTAGAATTCAGCTTTTCCTAATCCGGTACTCAGGGACCTGTTCACGTTTTTGCTCTCTGCCAGCTCCTGGGAGCAAAAACATGGACCGTCTACGGGTCCCCAAGGACCAGGTTGGGAACCACTGGGCTAGATTGACGGTGTTGTGCAAGTTGTTTCTAGGCTGCTGAAAACTTCCTTCTTGTTGCCCCAACCATGGAACCCGAGTATTGAGTATTGGTTTGCTTAATAATCTCTTTTTTTTTTTCCCCTACCCCCGATTTGCCCCCCCAGATGCAGCAACTGTTCTACGAAAACTACGAGCCCAACAAGAAGGGCTACCTCAGCGACCTGCACAACAGCAAGATCCACCGGGCCATCACGCTGCACCCCAACAAGAGCCCACCCCACCAGTACCGGCTGCACAGCTACCTACTTAGCCAGCAGATTGCCGAGCTGCGACACCGCACTGTACGGCTGCACCGCGAGATCGTTCAGGCCAGCCGCTACACTGGCAACGCCGGTGACTTGCGTAAAGAGGACCTGCAGTTGGGCGCCGCCCCCTCCTTCATGCGCTTTCAGCCCCGCCGGCGGCAGGACGTCCTGGAGTGGGACTTCCTGACAGGCCGCTACGTCTGCACAGCAGCCGATGGCCAGCCACCGCGGCGTGGCATGGAGACCCCGCAGAAGGCGGCCCTGGAGGACATTGTCATGCAGTTGATGGAGATGATCAATGCTAACGCCAAGACGCGTGGCCGTATCATCGACTTCAAGGAGATCCAGTATGGTTATCGGCGAGTGAACCCCCTCTATGGGGCAGAGTATGTGCTCGACCTGCTGCTGCTCTACAAGAAGCAGAAGGGGAAGACCATGACTGTCCCTGTCAGGAGGCATGCTTACCTCCAGCAGACCTTCAGCAGGATCCAGTTTCGTGAGGAGGAGGAGCTTGATGCCCAAGCTTTGGCCAGCAGGATCAATCAGGACTCGGGCTCTCTTACCTTCCTCTCCAACTCCCTCAAGATGCTAGTGCCTTTCAATCTGGGTGGCACCGACTTCGACCACAAGGAGTCGAAGGAAGAGAGGATCAACATTCTGGTACCGTTGGCAGGTCGATATGAGATCTTCGTCCGATTCATGGCAAATTTCGAGAAGGTTTGCCTGATTCCTAACCAGAATGTCAAGCTGCTAGTGCTGTTGTTCAATGAAGACAGTGACATGGAGCGGGTGAAACAAGTTGAGTTGATGAGGGAGTACCACATTCGATACCCTAAGGCGGAGCTGGAGATCCAGCCTGTGTCGGGTCCATTCTCCCGGGCTGTGGCTTTAGAGGTGGGCTCTTCCCGCTTCTCCAACGACTCTCTGCTCTTCTACTGTGATGTCGACCTGCTTTTTACGGTCGACTTCTTGAACCGGTGTAGGAGTAACACGATACTGGGGCAGCAGACATACTTTCCCATCATCTTCAGCCAGTATGACCCCAAGGTTGTCTATGCAGGGATGGTTCCAAGCGACAACCATTACGTCTTCACCTCCAAGACAGGACTGTGGAGACATTTCGGTTTCGGCATCGTCTGTGTCTACAAGCGGGACCTGGTTGGGGCTGGGGGGTTTGACATGTCCATCCAGGGCTGGGGCATGGAGGATGTGGACCTCTTTAATAAATTCGTCCAATCAGGGATCAGACTTTTCCGGAGCACAGAAACTGGTATAGTGCATGTACATCACCCCATCTTGTGTGACCCCAACCTGGACGCCAGGCAGTATAAGATGTGTCTGGGCTCCAAAGCGTCATCCTATGGGTCGGCACAGCAGCTGGCTGAGATCTGGCTGGAGAAGAATCATCTGGGCTTTGGGAGAACCGGCAATAGTGCCAATAGGTCAAGGACAGCATGAACTAGCCAGTTCAGGCACTCCTTTTTAGCAACTTAATTTATTTTGTACACAAAGATAGACTGTGGATATATTTTTGGAAATGTTTTTTTAAAAACATTGATTTTCATGTGGGTAGTGTGCATGAAAGGTTCTTCTTGTGGCTGAGCCTAAGAGGGCTGAGACCTAAACGACCATCGTGTTGGGTTTCGTGTGCGGCAGTAATCTGCTACGCTTTGGTGTTTTGACAGAATCAAAGAGTCGATGCCATTTACTTGAGTCAGATTTGGATTTTTGGAGTTACTACTACTAAATCTTTTGTTTTTTTTTTTGTCTTTTGTTTCTCCTTCTTAACGCGAGTCTGCATGTAGGTAATGATGAAGCTTGAGACCTAGTTTTAATTAAACACCATAGATGATTTTTTTCGTATCCGTGCAATTAAATGTCTGTTTCTATGATCTGAAATGCTGGATCTGGTATCTTCCATTTCTTCACCGTTATGTCTAATTTATTAAATGTTTTTTGCTTTTTATAATATATGAGCTTTGTACAGTGTTGAATGGAAAGGATGTAACGTTTTTTCACCAATGGTTTGTTACTGAAGACAGTTTGCTAGCTGTGTGTGTGTCTGTGTGTGTGTATGCAGCTTGTATGCATGCATTTTTGTAATTGTTACATTGCGGGGACTTTTTTGGTCCCCACAAGAGGAAACTCAATTTTATAAAAATCTGTGACTGCAATCAAACAACTAAAAATGCCAAAGGTCTTTTGTGTGGTTACTTATGGTTAAGGTTCTCATAGTTGGAATTAGAGTTTTTTCCCATAGAAATGAATGGAGAGTCCCCATAAAGATAAGGACTGTGTGTGTCTGTGTGTGCGTGCAAGCATGTCTTCCTGTGGTCTATTTGTGTTTGAACCCACAATTGTGTTCAGTGACTGTGTTCAGCTGGAGGTTGTAGATGCAGTGGGGTCTACCTCACTGTGTTTGGTGTGTCGCCTTGGCAGGGAATCGCCGCCCCTTTATTTTGGCGCCCCCTCACTGGGAGAAGGTTCCAGAGGGCGGCAGTTCTGTCCGGCAGGAAAGATAAACAAAGCCATGTTCAGCCCTAACAGAAGTGTCTGGCATTTGTGTTTGGTAGCGCCGAAAACTGCACTTAAGGGCCTGTGTCCATTAAGGCTGACTAATGGCGCTTTTCCACTGTCATACAGGAACCGAGCTGTACCAAGCCGTAAAGCAAAGAGAGAGTAGTTACAGCGTGGTTACAGCGTAGTTACAGCATAGTTACAGCGTGGTTACAGCGTAGTTACAGCATAGTTACAGCTCTCTTCAGTTTGTCATTGCTGAAGGGTCGGCTCAGTTAAGGTTGTGCCAGGCATCATTATTATTATTATTATTATCATTATTATTATTATTATTATTATTCCAATCCACATTTTTTCCGATTCTGATACACAACTGCCGATACCAATACAGACTCTGATACGAGACCTCTTTTTACTTAAATATTATTATTATTATAGCACATTATATTTATATATAGTATGTATTTTATATATATTATTAATATTTTTAAACTAGTAAATACTGATGAAAAATGTATGCCAAAACAAATTTACTTTAAGTAAATAATAGGCTACTGGAAACATACATTACGTACAAATGAGGTGGAACAGTACATGTTGTTTTAAGCGTTTTTGAGGACTTGCAGTTCATTTTGAATATCACCCAAGCGAGGATAGGCAAGTATAGCGAAAGCCTAAAACGCCCCACAACCTGAAGTAAGCGTCACTTACACTTCCTTGCATCCCCTCGTGTATCACAAGCTGGAAGGTGCGAAAAAAACAGCCCAAGCGAGCGACTCCTAAATCATCCATTGCTTGTTCGTATGACTCGTGTTGACTCGGGCAGTTCGTGCCCTTTTTTAGTGGAATTTTCCACTAAACGCTTCTCTCACCTCCCAAAACTTTGTTTTTACAGCAACTGAAAATCGCTGTGCTACTAGTTGCTGTTAAAAGCATAAATACTTACAGTTCGTCACCCATTTTCTGATGTTCTTACGCTCCTCGTACTGCTAAGGGTTTGCGCATGACGTCACCCTAGGCGGAAGTCCCTGTGCTCACGTCACTGAGTGGCAAAGAGACTGAGGGTTCAGTTTGCATGCAGCAAAAAAACATATAAAATGTTAAAGAGCTGTGGTGCGATTACTTCTACAAATAGATTTAACATGAGATAGGGGATATCTTTTTTTAAAGGCTGCCGAAAACAAAATAAGTAAGCACAGGACGTCGATTGGTCACGTTGGCCGATATCCGATCCGTCAAATATTCTGGAATATCTTTAAAATGTATTATTATTGTTGTTGTTATTATTATTATTATTATTATTATTATTATTCAGCTGTTCGTTTAGCTGTTCTATAATACTTTTTAAAGTAGATTTTCTAGAACGCACAAGTACACTACTAATAATGAATGAAATATAGAATATACGTTTTTCCTTCAGTTAATCCACGTGCAGAACGCCGACATCGCGGTGTATTTGGACAGATGGTGGTGACGCTACCAGCTTGGTTTAGGCACGTTGCATGGGAACGGGCTGGGTACGGCTTGGTTCCTGGTGGCAGTGGAAAAGCGCCACCGACGTACCGATTACACTGCGTGTATGATGGTGAATGTTAAGCTAAACTGTGGATGCAGCCAGAGCACAGAATTTACGTCCGCCAGCGACACACGCTTTCTATACGGAGCTCACTCTGAGGGTAAGGAACGTGAGTCCTATAGCAACCCCCCGAAGATCAGATCAGAGAGATGGGCCCTATACAGTCTCCTAGAGGTACCCCACCTCTCTGACATATGAGTTTATATCGTTTTATGCCGAAACGCAAAGTGAGTATTAATAGTGTGCGTAGGTCTATATAATCTGTCAAATGTCCGTGTGTTTATACACATAAACAGCAGAACGTAAATATATACAGATCTGAAGTCATTCTACATACTGTCTGTTACTCTAATCGACATCTTCCTCCTTCTGCTCCTCTTTTCCCTCCCTCCAAATTCTGCCCTCTCTGTTGTCTGGGGCCCACATGGCCTCTGTGCTCTGTAGTGGAACTAGCAGTTCCGTTTTTTTCTTTACTTTTCAAACCTGGCTGTGATTTCTGAGCATGGGCACCAGTTGAAATGTGTATCCTGATGTATGACTGCGGAGAGCATTTACATGGGTTACGAAAATAAGTTCACTTATTCCTCACCCTGCTTCTGGTTTTGCATTTATTTTCGTAAACGAGTGAAAATTATTTTCTGTGGTTTCTGTTGGAACACTTCTTTCCCCCCAGATTTGCTCAGAATAAAATTAGACCTGAAACGCATTTAGTTCTTAATGACACCTTATTTGGGGTCTTTGTCTTATTTACTTGCTTGTATGCTGATGCTGATTGACTGACAAGGTTGGGTTGATAATTATCAACAGCATCTGTAATTTCACTGATATTCACTTCTGTAGTAGTGTTCAAGGATACCATGGGATTCGAACTGGTTACCTTCTGGTGAAAATCCACACAACAGCCCTACTGCACAAGAGACCCTACAGGGGCTTGTAAAACTGCCTGCCCTTACTGGTACTGACCATGTGACCAAGGCAGAGGGCCAGCATATCGCTTTCTGCACGTGTCTCCTGTCTGTTGTTGGGACTTACTCTGCGGAAACTGGGGGGCTGCAGTCACACAGCTGCTTGTTTTCCTTCCTCTGTGCCCCCACCCCCATGGGGGGTTCATTAATTCAGAATCCTTTTTATCCATTTTGGATGAAAAAGCTCCTTGGATGGAGATCAGAGGGTCGCTCTTCCAGTTCGGTCCTTCCAGGTCAGGCCTCCGCTTCAGCCCAGATGCGGCTCGAGAGGGAGCAGAGTTCCGCTTCTGCACCCCCTACCTGACCAGTGCAAGAAGGTCGGTCCGCATCAGCAGGGTTACCGGTGCAGGATGTATCACTGAGGCCATAAAAGAACATTAAAAGCCAGTGGGAGAGGTTTACCCAGGCAGAGAGGGATCAAGACAGACCCTTCTGTGATGAAACATACATGTAGGGGGGGGGGGGCGGCATTCAGGGGAACCAGGGCTTTACTCTGGTAATCACACGGCTTCATGTAATTCTCCTGCCACCTTGTTAAATATATCAGTATAAGTGTCTCATTGCCCCCCC
>JAODJU010000018.1:15644842-15692402 GCA_026776725.1 Gnathonemus echidnorhynchus | reverse complement strand
AAGTTCTCCCCAAACGAGCTTGATGGGCCGAATGGCCTCCTCTCGTTTGTAATTTCTTATGTTCTTATGTTCTTATGAGTTTATTCTCCAGGAAAGCCCATTATAATTAAAGATGGGTTGGAGTTCTGCTGGGGCCAGATGATTTTACAAGTAATGCTTTTGTTGGCCATAGCCGGCGGAACCATAGGCACAGTTCCTGTGCTGTGTTCTGTCTGTGACGGGTAATTTGTCTTTTTTTTTTGTGAGTTTTAGGTAACATTTAGTGTGATATCTGACTTTGGTAATTCGTTTCAGGGTCGTCCCTGGGGGCAGGACATTGCTGCTGTCTTTATCCCCGTCTTACGGTTTTAACGACAACATACCCTGGGGATCATCGGCATGTGCTGGGTCGTCCAGCGTTGATCGGGGTCGGAGTGGGGAGCAGTCCTGTGTGGGGAGCAGTATTTGGACTCCTTTATACTGTGGGGCACTTGGGACTTTTCTTTTGGTCAAGTAACCTGTCGCTGCCCGAAGTTTCTTTTGGATTATTTGTATTAATTTACTTTGTTTAATGCTTTAGGCTAACTGCTTCTTTGTTTTCCTGAGTTGTTCTGTTGTTTTGTATGTAATGATTTTGTTTGGTAATAGTTTTTTTTTTATATATATATATAATTTGCCTGAGACCAGGGGTGTTTATTTGTAGATTGCTGTGCATTTTCTGTTGCTGTGTTTCTTTATGTATTGAGATTTTAATTGATCTGTAAGTGCAGGGGTGGCCAATCTTATCCACAAAGGGCCGGTGTGTATGCAGGTTTTTGGGATAACCTGTAGGTCAGCTGTTCAAACTCAAGTGTGTGGACTCTTCAGCCAATCAGTCCTCTAATTAGTAATCTAATTAGGGAGCTGCAGTGAAAACCTGCATACACAGCGGCCCTTTGCGGATAAGACTGCACACCCCTGACATAGTGAATGTATATGCCCTGTGATTGACTGGCATAGGCTCCTACCAGCCTGACCAGGATTAGCGATTGGATGGGATGCAACATGCAGTCTGACCTTTGACTTGGGTTAAGTACAACACCGTTGCAACTCTTTGTTTTTGGTCCAGTTAATCAGAGGGATTTCTGCATAAATGCAAGCCTGGGGTGGCTGAGGGGGTCTGAGAGATGGGTAGCCCCAACACTGCTGCATGCAGAGCTCGCTAAGAATGATAGCTTAATAGCGCAGATGCGAAACGGCCAGCTGGTCATCATTAATCAGAACTTATCCGTCTTTAACACGTTCCTCTCACATTGCATGTGTTATATAAGACCTAAGATGCATAAATCAACAGACACAGCATCTCTGTATATAGAGCTTTTATTTAAAAGGCATAGATATTTTTTATGGAGTTAAAAAGCACTCTTTAAAAACTGAGTACAAAACAGATTGATACAACCTCTTGGCTACGATTAATAGAAGCATCTGGCAATCATCTTCACATTCCCAGCTCCGCGTTTTCTTTTTGGAAATAAAAACATTTGAGGTCCCTGTAATGTTTCTTTGTTACAAAATGATTAAATTGAGAGAATAAAAACATTGAAGTTTACATGTTTAAGTTTGTACAAAAAGTATTTTTCGTACAACATGCAATTTCATAGCCCACGTTCCCACCAGTGTAAAATGAGACTTTTATGAATCTCCTTGGTGACCAGATGGTCTAACAGTTTAGGACACAGTAACACCAGACGAGAACCAATTCAAAGGCCCAAGTGTCCAACAATGACTCTGCAACGTCAGACTTTGTCAGCCAACATTCACCTGATGAGTGCTGGGTGCTTACAGCTACTCCACACTGAGCACTGCAAACGCAGTGCAGAATTCACTGGATGTTATAGCAAGCTTATGAGGCCTGACACATAAGGATCCACATACTGGAATTCCCTAAGTGCAACATACTATAAGGAAAATAACAGGAAAGTCATTCAGTATATAAGAATAATAGTAGTGATGCTTAAGGCCCCTCATGAGCTTCCAGCCTGTCTCTGATTGGATGTAAATGCTACCCCCGTGGTCATGTGACAAACAGCATTCCTTTGACATAGAAGGTATTAAGACAAGTATAATGTAGCTTAAGGAAGTTGCCATTTTTTTACGGATTACCGACAAAAAAAGTTAAGGAGTTTGGGATCTTTATAAGTGCCACCTAGCAACCTGGACTGAGAGACAGATGGGAGAGTAGCCAGGCTGGGCCCCGGTGACAACTCTGGTGGGTAGTGTTCCCATGGCAACCCCCCCCCAAAGCACGGTCCGCTGCTACAGGGGCAGTGTGTCTCTGCTGGTCTCCCCCGGCGTCTCCGCCAGTTTGATGGTCACGGCTTTAACCTCGGTGTACTCTCTCAGTGCGTACTCACCCCTGCAGAGGCAAGAAACCCATCTGAGGCATCCTCCTTAGTTACTAAAATATAAGTCACTCATTTTTACACATTTAACATCCGTTCAGCAATATCTGTGAAACCTCTTAGTCAGTGAATAATGTGACTGCGGTGTGTCAGTGATGAGAGACGTTTGCCCTTGATGTGACTTACTGTGGAAAAAGTTGCATCATTAACAGCAACAGAGTGAGGATCACCTACTTTTGGAGCATGAAGATTACTCATCTCTGCTGTAAAGTATTGAGTGGGTTTGTACTTACTTCTGCTCTCTTACTCCACCCTTACTGTCTAGTTCCTGTAAAAATTACTCTGAAAATTCTGATTTTGTCTAGACGACACTGTGTGCGTGTATTACTGCCTAGTGAGTCAGAAATGCGGCACATAGCCTTGTAGTATGTGTGGCTCAGCAGGCTAAGCCTCTGTGCCTCTGAGCGGAAGGTTGTTAGTTGGAGCCCAGCCTCAGCAGAATAGTTAAGTGTGTGGGCCATTGTGTGAGGGGCGATAACCCCCCCCCCCCAGAACCAAAGGTGGCTGCCCCTCTCTACCAAACTTGCTCTGACCTACGTGTTTATTATGGAGATCATGAGGGGGGAGGCAAAAACGAGAATTTCCCCATGGGGATCGGAACAGCGTCACTGTCATTAGACAGGTGTGAATTTGGAGCAGCTCAGTTCAGCGTATCTTGCTGTCTGAGAGAGTGAGGAGGGCGACCTTACAGCTCTCGCCCGAAGCCGGACATCTTGTAGCCGCCGAAGGGAGTCTGGGCGTGCAGAGCGTTGTAGCAGTTCACCCTGTGGGACAGGAGGGTCGTGGGGGGGTGAGGCAGCGTGGGGAGGGTGTCAGGCTCGCGGAGCACAAAGGGGACTTTATAGCAGGCCTTGGCTTTCACTTCACTGCTTATTTGTTCTGTTCATTTTCTTCTTGTGTTGATGTTGTGACCTGATGTTGGCTGTTAGCATTGGGTGTGTTTAGCTTTGGTCACTGGTGATCTGTCATTCTGATCGCTTAAACCAGAAGATGAAAGACGTTTTACCATTATAAGTAACACTATTTCATTTTAGTGCACAGAAAAGCTGAACCGCCAAAACGTCTGTTCCTTGTGTTCTTTAGATGTTATGACGTCATGCATGGATGTACAGACACTGTATGACCTACCAAACAGTCCCACACTGCAGAGCACTGGACAAGCACAGCGCCTGGTCCACGCTCCGCGTAAATACCGCGGCAACCAGGCCGTATTCCGTGCTGTTTGCCCTCTGGATCACTTCCTCCAGGGTTTTAAACTTGAGAATGCACTGCACAGGGCCGAAGATCTGAGGAACAGAAGACCACCGTTAAGTGCTCATAACACGTAATTCCACATGCAGAGCTACACACTATCCAGCAGGTGGTGCTGTTGTGCCTCGTACTACACCTAAAGTATGCATCTGACTACAAAGAATTAACAAGGTTGGCCAACCCTGACCCTAGTTCAGCATTCCTGAAGGCCTTGGAGAATACATGTCAATCAGCACCACATGTCCAGCAGAAAAACAAGGTGAGGTCTTGCTACTCTAACGGTAACACACAGCGTGGTCCTGCCCCCCCCAACTCAGTTTAGGTTATCATGTTATGAAGTCAGCAGGTCCGTGTTCTGCTGCAGCACCTCTTCCTTTGCGATGCGCATGTGATCCTGGACCTCAGAGAACACGGTGGGCTGGATGTAGAGGCCCTGGGTCCGGACCGCGACGCCCCCACACTCCAGCTTGGCCCCCTCCCGCTTGCCGCTCTCGATCATCTCCATGATCTTGTCGAACTGCTCCTGGTCAATCTGGGAGGAGACACGTCTGTCAGAACGCGCTGGGGGGGGGGACGTCGGCGGTCAGTCTGCGGTCAGTGGAGGGACAGGCACCTGCGGCCCATGCGATGTCCGTGGGTCCATGGGGTCCCCCGGCACCACGCGCTTGGCGCGCTCCACGCTGAGGCGCACAAACTCCTGGTAGACCTCCTCCTGCACGAAGACGCGCGAGGCGGCGGTGCAGCACTGGCCCTGGTTGAAGAACGCCCCCTGCTGGGCCTCCTCCACTGCCTTCCGCACTGCAGAGAGCAGACAGCACTGTCACACTCTGTAATCTGCTCTGCCCCCCACCTCCCAAATTGAGGGCCCCCTGGCCCCCCGCCATGCTGTGGGGGGGGGCATAATCCCCAGTGCTCACGATCAGCGTTGGCCAGAACGATGCAGGGGTTCTTCCCTCCCAGCTCCAGTGTCACTCTCTTCAGATTGCTCCTTCCCGATTCCTGCTGGATCAGCTTCCCGACCTGCGGCGTGAAAGACCGTCACATGTAGGGGGCGCTGGTGAGCTTCAGAGCGCCATTCCAAGCGCTGCAGCCTGAAGCCCGCTATGCTAACCCTCGTCTCTCAGCACAAATGCCCACCCCCTTAGCAGAGACAGCGCCCCCTTGCTGTCACACTGGAAAGGCTCACCTCAGTGGACCCCGTGAAGGCCACCTTGTCCACGTCCATGTGACAGGCGAGGGCGCCCCCTGCAGTAGGTCCAAAGCCAGGCAGGATGTTTACAACTCCCGGGGGGAATCCGGCCTTCCAGGAACATATGTGGGGGGTAAATGATGGTCAGCGAGATAAATTCCTCCACAGACGGATAAATGCACAACAGAAATTGAGCACAGTGGGGACTTTCCAGTGCGATAGATAAGTACAGTCAACATGTGAGTGATTCTCTCCGAGTAGGACAGCCCTGCTTTGTGTCCTCACCTCCTTGATCAGCGCCCCCATGTGGAGGGCTGTGAGCGGTGTCTGCTCGGCCGGCTTCAGGACCACGGTGTTGCCACAGCACAGCGCCGGGGCGATCTTCCACGTGAACATCAGCAGGGGGAAGTTCCACTAACAGACAAGCCAATGGAAAGTGGAGTCAGAACGTAGTCATGGAAACGGAGGAGGCAGCACATGGTGTGACTCAGAACAAAGACTCACATCCCAGTAAAGACCCCCGAGAGCGCATGCAGAGTCTTCAATGTGAGCGACTCACTGGCTCAACGTGATTGTAAAACTCTGATCTCAGCTTGGCCGCAGGTCTTTGGTTTCTGGAACTGAGCTCCCTGCCTCTTTCACGTTATGACTCACCAACCTTGCCAACAACGTCACTCTGCCAGTATGATGTAATTCCATGAGTCTGACAGCTGGGGACTTTTTTTGTTTTGTTTCAAAGGGGATCAAGGACCCAACAGCCAGTTTTAACTGATAATCCTCTAAGACTGTACATCCTACTAGTGTAAAATATTTTTTACTATTAGTGCAACGCAATAGATTTAATAACAGCCATTACAAAGACTGTTAACTAATGTGAACTTCTGTATTGCCCATATTGCTTTATTTGCTAACAAAAACAATGATTAGATCATCCCCAAAGTATTCCTGCTGTAAAAGTATCCTCCACCTGAAGGTTTTCTCTCTGATCTTAGTAATATTACCCTTCAGAGAGATTGCAGTTTGGCCCAGCTATGAGTAGGGTTAGGGTTAAGATTTAGATTACGTTTCATGCAGGGTTTAGTTTTCCTTTAAACCTGAGCATTCGCTTGGATGGCAAGTGCTGTGTCCGTGAGCCAAAATGTTTCCATAGTTCTGTCATTTGGAAGTAAGGATTCAGAGTAAATCTGATTCTAAATAGCCTTTAATTCACTGAACACTGTACGGTAAAGACAGGCTCACACTTTTAAAACGGGCAGATTTCTGTCATGCAGAATTCAAGGGATGCTACAAATACAGAGATGCCTGTGCAGCAGCCTGCACACATTCATTAAAATACGCGCACTGTGAGGTGACGAATGTCATCACTTTATCTGAGCTCACAGCTTCCACGTGTCACTGTGCAGTGTAAGAGATGCAGTCAGCAGCTGATGCCAAGGCGGGATGGAAAATCAAGGTGTTTTTTGTTACTTACTGGAATAATTGCCCCGCAGACGCCGATTGGTTCGTGTTTAGTGAAGCACAGAAAGCTGTCATCTGCAAAATGTCAGAACGGGTGTGAATCAGAGACCATGAATCAGGGGTCTTGTGTTCAGCTGGTCCAGGATTAGGTTTTCAAAAACTGAGTGCAACACACAGGACACTGCAGGTCCACAGCCTGCCACAACAGGGAGAATAATACAGTGAGAAAAGAATGTGGCTTCAAAAGGGGGCGTGGCCACATGGGGAGTGGGCGTGGCTATATATAAAGGGCGAAAACAAAATGAGTCTTTACGAAAATGAGGGCTGGGTTGTTATTCATCAACACTCAAATCGTGACAGCCCCTCCGCCTCTGGGTAGGCATGTGCCCCAGTTCAGAAGTCGTCTCCATTACCGGCACGTAGGGACATTGTGTGTCAAAAGAGATCTAAGCTAACTGAGGTATCGCTGTCTGTGTGATCAAGGCTGCCAGTGGGTATCACAGGCCTTATAGAAGGGGACTTGTCACTAGAAGGCTGGTTCAAATTCCGGAAGCGGAATGGTGTTTACCTTTTGAGAAGGGAACCCGGTTCCACTTAATAAGTATTCAGCTCTTAGTCGGCTACACAATTTCAAATCTGCATAAACATGATAATACAATAATAATAATAATAATTTAAAAATAATAACAATAATGGTCCGTAGCCCTATGAGCTTTGGACCCTTAAAAAGGCCTGTTAGTCTGTCTGTAACTGATCTTACTATTGTCCTATAGTCATGATGACAGACATTTCAAGTCCCCATGACATTAGTCATCCATCCACAGGGACAGTGAGCAGGTGACCCACGTGGACCGGTGACCGGATGTGGACAGTGTTAAATCCGGCTTCCGTCTTGGTGCTTTCCTGTTGCCAGGGCTGCTCTCTGGCTGTGCATGCAGACCGGGGGTTTCCTCCACATCAAGCAGCCGCTGGCTCTCAGCTTTCCCTCATCTACTCGGGCAATCCCGCAGGTAAAACTCGCACGCCAGGTAACGTGTGGCTGCTTCGGTTGGCCATCACAGGTGAAATTTGCATAGCAAATGGTGTGATTTGCGGATGAGCTGATTAGGATTATCTGAGCTTAGAAGCAGCAGGTCTTTACTCTGAGCACCGGTGAGGCTTAATTAACTTGGCGTTCTAAATTATAATACAGTATAAAGGACTTTTTTATACGAAAGACTTTTTTATATTGTTACCGATATAGACACAAATCCCTCACGTTATTGGAATATGTCAAAGGAGTCAGAACTCTAAGATAAACTTTATTGGTCCCAGGAGGAAATACTTGGAAGATTTAGCCAGCCAGGGGTCAGAAGGAGAATCTTCTGATCCGTAATCAGACACATTTTCCATTGTGCCACCGGCCCGACTCTATCGGCTTTTAGTCTAATTACTACCATAATGAGTCTAATTAAGGAAGGTCAGCATCTGGAGGCTGTCCCTGGGGCGGGGATTATGACACTTTTCCTGACAGTTGGCCCTAATTGGTTACAGACAGCAGCCCTCCCCTTTGCCCCCACAGCTATGGATTTAAATTTAAACACCAGAAAACTGGGAGACCAGTTCTGGTAAATATACCCCCCAGATCAGCTGGAACGCTGCACTGTCGACATGGGGGGGGGGGGGCAGAGGATGAACTCTGGGGGAGATCCTGCGCACACTTAAGAAATGGGCACCGGAACGTTCTTGGACCTGCATTGACGTGAGTTGGACGAGCACAGGACCCACCGGAGGTTGGTGGTTATTTATAGGCGATCGGTGCCCGTCAGAGAAGGCCCACTCACCCACAGGCATCGTCTTGCCCTGGATTTTGTCGGCCCATCCAGCAAAGTATCGCAGCGTTTTGATGCTGCCATCCAGGTCGATGAAAAAGGAGTGCAAAAAGGGCTTCCCCGTGTCCATCGACTCCATGGTCTGAGGCGAAACAAAGACACGGGCTGTACAGTGAATTAGCAAAGCGCTGTTTGGTCCATCAGGCCATCAGAGAAATCAAATCCTGACAGGCTGCCGGCTGGTTTCTGCTAGTCTGCATTGTGGAACTGAGGATGTCATGCAGAAACATCACAGGCTATCAGGCTATTAGGAAGTTTTAAGAAAACCTGGAAAAAGCTCTGTATGTGTTATAGCTACTTAGATGAGTTCTGAATTCATTATCTTAACCATGCAGCAAAATAAACCCAACTCATTTTAGGTGAGAGTGGACAACTGAGTGGTTATTTATCAAATGTCACCGGTGCCATTAAGCTGTGAGAAAGTCCCAAGGTAGCCCCAAAATACTGACAAGAAACGTAAAAGGCACCGGACGTGGTCAGGCTCGCGGTACACGCAGTGCCTTTTCCAGGCACGCGCAGCTGGAGCAGACTCTGCCCGCGCGCTTTGGCGCACGGGACACCCGACGTGTTTGCGCGTAGCGCTCACATGCTTTTACAAATGCATCTCCTAATGCGATCTGGCAGGTCAATTAAGGGGATACGTTAAACAGGGCTCTGATTACACAAATTAGTGCCCGATTTAAAGAAAAACGACACTCGGGTAAAAGAGCCGGGGGAATTTAAATGATGTCACCCCTGTTCTAATAAAACAAAATTTTGGCATGACTGACACCGATAGGGCCAGAGGGTACATTGTGCATGGTGGGGTACAACTTATTCCCCAACTCTAATTATTCCCAAAAGTGTCATAACTCTGTTGTAACCATCCTGGTTGTCCTGCTTCAGCAAATTAGGAGTAAAATTATTTCCGTCCTACACTGAATAAGTACAAGAACATGATAAATATCAAACTTATGACATCACTCGTGCTTATTGTGATGAGTATGAAATGTTTATACCAAAATGACTCTTTTACTCCATATCATGAAGGAAAATTAAATCATCCTGGCGCTTAAGATATGATAAACTGCATGTAATCTCCTCCTTCATCGCGGGGAAGCCGATGGGCTGCCAGTAAACATGATTTTCCACATAGGCTGTTTGTGAAATCTCAGGTTTGATATTATGCGGCATGCGGCTGCTGCTGGTTAAAAATCGATCCACTGCGGTTGTCTTGCCAAGCAGGCAGCCCCAGTCCCTCTTGGGGGGGCGCCCGGTGCGTGGCAACTCACGGCCAGTAGGTGGCGGTCCCTTTCCAAAAGATCGGCCAGCTTATTCAGCAGGCCCCCACGGCTGGACGCGTCCGTCCTTCTCCAGGTAGACCCCCTCTGGCCAGCCACCTTGGCCGCCTCCACTGCCTTCTCCACATCGGCCTGGGGACACACGTTCAGTCCATTTACCAAGACCATCAGTGAGCTGAAACTTTCTTGTGTGACTGTACTAAAGAAAATGCGAGAACCTTAATTTTTAGTCATTGCAATTTTTTTTCAGCCTGGCTATTTAATAACATTAAAGCAAAATAAGTCACGGACATCTGTAAAAGGCTTCTTCCCGGTAGGGTAAGGCCATTCAATGAGAAGATGCACACCTTATCGGCCTCCTCCACGTCGCAGATCTTCGCACCTGTTGCGGGATTATATGTGGAGAACTTCTTCCCACTAACAGAGCAGTGCCATTCATTATTGATAAAAATCTGGGATGGAAAAGACAGCGGCAAGAAATTGCAGTATTCCTACGTAACGGTACATCGTTTAACAAATCATTACCGAAATGACCCGTTTATGAGGCTCATGATTTAAAAAAACCTTTGTGTCAAATCAATCGCCATATACTTTTTCCATACAGAACATACGTATAAATATATATAAATTTATAAATGTTATGTGTACATTTATAAATGTAATGTTTTAAGTTGCACACCTTCACGTGACACGATTTTAAAAAACTTTTTTAAAGTTTCTTTTATATTACATTTCAACATACATACAGGGTCCAGTAGGTATACATACATCTCGGTACTTACAGCAATTATACATAAATAGGGCGAGACGTAAATCAACAAGCGAAGGACTGAGCAAACGAAACGAAGCAGCCCAGCCTGTTGAACTAGTATCAAATCACTGCTAAAGCGTAAACATCTCACTGCCTCCACCTGTTACACGTTATTATAAATGTGTCCAGCAGTGCGCTTGGTATATAGCTGAATTGCAGATGTTTTTGAATCGTCCTGACTCTGCATCGCACTAAAATATGGGCGGCGCTCTTCAGTTTCATTAACGGCGGTGTAAATCGGCGTCCTACCTTAGTGTGCCTGACTTCCACATCCTTCAGCGGACGTGGGAAAACCTTCTCCTCTGGCAGCCCATTCGCTTTAGTCCCGTTCTGGGCCATGATCTTTCTCTGGAAATGAGTTACCAGGGTCGCGCCAGGTCCCAGCACTCTGGTGTGTAATCTCGTAACCAATACAACGGGCTTTATACGGTTTATTTAAGATCCTCCCTCGTATTGGATGACTGATAAGAATAAAACAGCCCCGCCCCTCCTTTTCTGTTGGCATATCTCGGATCCCACCCCCTCCTCTCTTACAGTTAAAACAGTAATATTTGTCTGGAATGTCCGTGCTGACTACTTCTTAAGCTATTCATCACCGCAGACAGTTCTCACTCATCCAGATGGATAATGTGGTTTCACTATAACAAGATACACCCCCCCCATCACACATAGTATAATTTAACACTCTCTCAGGGTGGGGACAGGTCCTTTTATTCACACCTAAATGCCACTGCACATCAAGAAGGACGACCGTGCCTGTTGACTATCAACACGGAACTGGAGTAGAATTTGTGAATGTTTCTTTATTACGATATTTAAACCATTACGGGGACCCACTGAGGCCTCCTTTGCCTCAGAGTTGTGCATCTGGTTCTGATGGAGACTGACAGACCTGAAATCATGGAGACCAGCTCTGTCATCCCTGGGGGCTCTGTACTCTGGCCCGGTTCATGTGTAGATTCTATGTGTCTGGTACCTGCCGTCAAAGGCCAGCAGGGACAACGGGTGTCTGTGCCCCCCCCCCCCCCCCCCCCCCCCATCTAACACACCTTAATGAGTCAGGGTTTTGGGTGGCTGTTGAGGTGGTTGAAGGGAGGAGAAATGATGCAGTGAAAGGTCATGGTGGGAAAGTGTGCGGGGGTGAGGAGGCACAGAGAGATGGCGGCACAGTGAGACCGAGGTGGACGTGCGCCTGATAATGCTGTTATGGAAATGACAGAGGGAATTACAGAGCCAAACCCAATTACATGATAACAGCACCAGCAGAACCAGTCACGCAAAGTGGTCTGTGGCGTTATCTGCTGCTGAGCAGCGCCGTCCTGTTTCCCCAAACGCGCGATCGACATTTGTATACCAAATGGGCCTCGTATCACGGAAAGGGTGACTCCAGATTAGCACGCGTTACACGCCGCTGTCGCTTTCGTCATTGCCACATGCGTGAAAAAAAAAAATGCCGGGATTGTGTGACCTTACTGAGTGACGGCAGAATCCTCCGTGTCGTCAGCGCTGAGGGGTTTTCAGCGACGGTTAATTATTGAGCAGATTCTCGACCTGGGCCTACTGACTAATAAAAGGCAGGGTAACCGAAGTGTTTTAAAAGAGGCAGGAACGGCAGTCCAGACAGATGATGAAAAGGAATATTTTCATATCAAATTATTTAAAAATATTTGAATCGACAATGAAAAGAAAGGGCAATTGGATGTGAACTTTGCGCCCCTTTGCATGCTCAGGTGGAGATAAACGCCGTTCTACCCCTTATCTCTATCATTTCTCACCGATTCACCTTACACCGACGATTCCGATACCCAGCGGAGTCAGAGGGCGCTTTGTGCTTAAGATCAGAGCAATTTGCAGGCTTATTGAGGGACGCTTTCAAATAAAAGGAGCTCAGATGCAGAATCCATCATCGCCAGCCCTCGATGTCGGAAGATCGACTTTCAGTTTTGATGAAAGCGACCCGGGAGGGGTCCAGCTGGATGGAACACTGTGCTGGACTGAGCCCCAGGTGGCAAAAGTGTAGCCCTCAGCTGCAAAAAAATCCTTCAAGCTACGTATATTATAATATTTACTAACATGGTGAGGTGGGATGTGTGGAAGGGGAAGCAAGAATTTTTCATGAATGAAATGAACATAAGAGCTTTATCAAACAACAGCAAAATGGACTTCAGATTATGATGCGTATCAAAATCACAGATGTTTCTCCTCATCAGAGGAAAACAGTCTCAGACCTAGGTCTCCTTAGGGAGAGAGCAAAAACATGGAGCGTCTGGGGGGGTCACCGAGGACCGGATAGAGAAAGTCTTGCGTGCAGATAAGCAGCTGGTAGGTAAGTATGCTAAGATCATCTAGTGGCTACATGGAGAGACTAGAGCTTTGGGTGTTATTAGTCACTTCTAGACGTCATGTGAAGGTAACTTTTCGGCTGGGGAATGGAAAGTGAGTGACATGCTCTAGATAAGCTTAAGTTCCTACAACACCAGCCCTCTGTAAGTCCCTACTTTCCCCAGACTGTTTTACATGCATGTATATTTAGCAATAGGTCAAATGCAAAGTTTTTTTTGAAAAAGTGGGACGTTTCAATGCACTTCCTGCCTTTCTGTCTTTCACACGTGTATGTCACTATTGTGCAGCAGAATGAATAAAGAAACTACACCTTCTAGAATGTTCAGCAGTTAAATGAAGGTCCCCCAAATATCTTGAGTCGTGAGCGGGATTTGGCTTCAGCACTGTTAAAGCAAAACTTTTAAGAATGAAATGGATATAATAAAAATGTTTGGAAAAAATGTCTTGGACTAGGAGCACCTACTCTAGTTCTCTAAGGCAGTAACGCCCAACCCAGTCCTGGGGGAACCCCAGACAGTCCACATTTTTGCTCCCTCCCAACTTTCACATTTTTGCTCCCTTCTAGCTGCCAGTCCCTGAGGTTTTTAAAATCCAACTCATGACCGCCCGCCAGTGTCGACCCCCACATTGGGATTGGTCTGTATGTAGGTGGTTCATCCATACATCCAGTTCATTCAGTACGTGATTGCTATAAGCCTGGAAGCTAACGCAGGGGCTCCGGGCATGAAATGCTGAACATCCTGGACAGGAGGTAAGTCCGTCACAGGCCAGACACACACACTATGGGCCTTTTAGAGACACCAGTTCTCCTAAATCACATGTTTTTTGAATGTGGGTGTTTACTAACCCTGAACCAACATTAGCCCAAGGCCAGTCATGATCCAAGGCTAGTGTTTCTGTTAATGTACTGGGTCTTACTGGGCATGAGCATCAGGGTCTATTCATCCAACTGGCCTCACAAGCTGGGATTCAGGACCTCATTTCAGCAAACTGGTACATAGTGCCTGTTTGGGCACTTTGATTCATTAGAGAAAATCTAATAAGCTGTTTTGAGAAAAAGACAGGATTGGACAATATCCATCCATCCAAACTCCATTCTATACTCCAGCAATACACTGTCATGGGACAGCCTGCAGTCTATCCCAGCCAGGCACTCACCCCCACACAAACACTCACAACCACATACTATGGGTAATTTAGGGACATCCGTTACCTAACCACGTGCTCTCTGACTGCAGGAGGAAACAGGAGTCCCTGACGATTCGATATCAATCAATAAATGACTTGATGTGACAATCTGAGGCGCACACATTACTGAATAGTAGAGTAAGTGGGAAACAATGCGGGTGATATATTATGTCCAAGTTTACAACTGTAGCCTCCTCGAGGGACTAAAACCAAGATCATACTGGTTACAGGCATAATATTTTATTATACCAATTTTATTACATCATTGTAAAGATGCAGGTGAATAGTAGTAATAATGTGAAATTAGAATGATGAATTCATTCTGTGCTGTTTTTAAATAGCTATATGTATTTATTTATTTACATGGCTTAATAACACAGGTTAACAGGTCATTTTCATCAGAGGTAATTTTACGTGGGGTTTGTAGTATTTTTTGTACAGATTTCAAATCTGTGTTTATTTTTTCTCTAGCACGTCAAGTTTTTGTGATTAAGCTACTGTATATGTATTACGATATTATGTACATGTAGTCTGCCTAAGTGTATTAAAGAGTTGTCTGTGTTTTTTATCTTATAGACAGCATCACCATTCTCTAGGTGACTAAATATTGATTTATGTTGTATTGATACTTGTCTAGTTGTGATTTGAGTATGATTAATTTGACCTAGTGCACAAAATCGAAGGCGGAGGTGACAGACAGCATCAACTGTGTTAGCTTTCAGTTGTTATCATGCCTAAAAATTGTATTAATCATCCAGACAGTTTCTGTCATGTGTGTGGTTCATTCACAACGAAGGCACAACGTCGCCCAATCACTGCAGATCTTAAGAAGATATACAAATATTACTTTGGCTGTCTACCTGGAGACCAGGATAAATCTTGGGTTCCACATGTCATCTGTACCAGTTGTTCAAATGGTTTGCGTGACTGGCTATATTGGTGAAAGGTAGCAATGCCATTTGGAATTCTGATGGTGTGGAGGGAACCGCGAGACCATCTCAACAACTGCTACTTTTGCCAGACGAATACAAGTGGGTTCTCAGCTAAAACTAAGCACAAAATTGTATATCCCAGCCTAGATTCTGCAATCAGGCCTGTTCCTCATGACGATTCAATACCTGTTCCTGTACCACCACATGATGGTCTTGATTCTGTAGAAGGTGATGAGGAGTACAGAGAAGATGCAGCTGGATACAGTGAAAGCATGATGGCTGACTACTGCTGGATGCTGTACCGTGACAATCCAGACATGGTGTACGCAAGAAAATCAAACTCAAAGCGTTTTTGAACAATGGTGGTTAACAAACACTTTTCAATGTCTTTATTTCATTTTGCTCTAAAGATATTTTACCCTATAATACAGTGATGCTTTTGTTTTAGTACACAATACTTGTAATTACGGTATTAACTAGCATTACTCATAAATCAAAAAGTTGACGTGACAGAAAAAAAGCTGAAAACAGATATGGAATCAGCGTGAAAAGCTGATTTGGAAAAATGTGTTTTGGTCTCTGATGATTTAAAAAAATGTTTTTGTTGTCCTGTGTAATTACCGCGCGCCAGCCGTGCAGCATTACTGCCGAGTTTCCTCCGCCTACCTGCTGCCTCCCGCTGACACCTGACTACGGGACTCATACAACGCAGATGATTTGGCTGTGAGAGAAGGTAACACGTTGTTCCTTTGTTTTAAAATTAGATTAGATTAACTAATCCCTGAAATACCCTTTTTTCGGTCTTTCGGTATTAAAACAGTTGCGGTAAGCTGTGTACGACTCCAGAACGACATTTTTTTCCATGCACGGTAAGGTTTTGGTTGCGGGAACGCGACCTTGACATTTTGTTAGCTGATTTAATCAATTTCCAGTAACTTTGTGCCAAATGCCTTTTTCAGAGGTGCCACGTGATTAGAACTAGCAGCTAGCGGCCGCTAACCGGGGCCGCACTGACTAATTAGCGCTGAGAGGGAGTGTGGGGCCAGTGGGGGCCACTGCCGGGATGATCGCCGGACTGGGGGGCTGGCTGCCTCCTACTTTGTTACGCATCAGCGCTGCCCCTGCATTTGGCTGATGAACAAGGGGCTTTCTATATAAATAATAAATGACTAAGATCCTCACAATCAGTGACATTCCTACGAAAGATTCGGTCTGACAGGAATAGCCTGGAGAGAGCAGTGATGTTATTTCCCCCGCCTAGTCCATGGAAGCCCTATTTCCTATAACTCGTTTTGATTTTTGACTCCCCTGTAACTTGGATCCAGCCTAAGCAGCAGAGCGCGTAGGCGCAGGGCGGTCGGCTCCCTCTTTATTTGCTTCGTCGTAAAATCACCGTGAAACGCCACTGATTTCCCCTGCTTCACTTTCTTGTTAACTTCTTTGGGTCACCGAATTGGTTATGAGCCCTGCTTGACTTCACCATGCATTCATCCGAAACGTACTGTGTGCCCACTAGCGGCGATTCTAGAACTTGACACTCTGGGGGCTTTCTTGTAGAATAATAATTTTTCAGGGGGACAGAGACAAAAAATCATGCTGCCCAACATTACATAGTTATTTACCCAAAAAGAAGTTATTGAACATATAAAAATTGCGATTCCATACTAATAATATGTATAGAATGACAAATCAGGCGTTAATAAGCAATATAAAGGTGTCCGTGTGGAAATGCTTATGACAGGATAACTGGTAGCTGATTGGGTGTTTTATGATAAATGCCGGGGCTTTTTTAGTAGTGACAGAGACCGAAAGGTTGGCCATATGATACCAGAAAGTAAAACCTGACACAATCGTCTGGGAAATGGCTTATCAAGCTTTTTAAAAAAATGTTTAGGCACACTACGAGGTGTGATGAAATTAAGTTATATTCGTAATTATAGATTCCTAATTATAGCTGCGCGGCGGGTACTCGGAGAGCGGTAGATATCATCTTCTGCATGGTTATCGCATAATCAGTTTAATTACCTTAAATCGTCTAACGCTTTGAAACTACACGCAGTTCATTCTGTACAGCTCCAGGGCAGATCGTGCTGCTCAGTCTGCAGACTTGGCAGCTTCCACAACCGGGCGCCTAATGTGAGCCTCCGACAAGGACAGCAGATTTCCTCCAAAGCAAATAAGATCACCACAATAGTAGCATTGTTCCGTCCGTCTGGCGAGGCTATGCGATCGCGCAGAAATGCTATTGTTTTATAACGTAACGTTAGCTGTGATTCCCTCACTGAAAGCACCTCGTGTTTTGTAAAGTAATACATAAATGCACCTTGGCGGCCCGGCTGGTACTGGGCTGCGCTTTGGCGCTGGGTCTGAGACGCGAAGCAGGACCCGCTTTGTTCCTCGCTGCATTCTTGAGAAGAGGACAGAAAGGAGAGACACCCATTGTAAAGTCAACGATACACGGCTTATGACAAAGTGCCAATCCTTGTAATTCTAGGTGCGCCTGCTTAGAAATCTATATGCTTCTATTGAGATTACATGACATCTGATGGGATGTTTTTTTTGAGCGCGGGCAAAAGTAAAGAGAAAGCTGTATTCTAGCTGTTCTCTCTGCTGCCTGACTCACTGGATACTTTTGAAACTGAAGTAGGTGGCAACCTTTCAGCTTGAGAGCTGCCGCGGTAAAGGTCGCATCAGCATCCCGATGAAAATAAAGATCTGATTCTTGTAGAATCACCCAGATAAAACGCAAGAATGAAAGGGGGATTTAATATTCGTGGCTTTACAAAATGTGACAGATGTAAATGTTTATTTACTTGGAACATAATAGAGATATTTGTGCTCCTGTTCCTCCACAAGCACATTGCTCCACAATAATATACTGGAAAACAGGTCAGTGATCACGTTGTAACCCATTGGCTGATGCTGCGAGGACAGCTCGTGTCACGTTAGCGCATGCTGCAAGGAATTATGGGAGAATGTGAGGAACAAGTGCCTTGCCTGTGGAATAGGAGTATAATATATAATTTTTAATATAATACAATTAACCTTCATAAAATGTATACTGAAGTGTAACTGATCATCAAATGAAATTTCTCTGGTTTCAAATATTAGACGCCCAAGAATCTGTATTCATGATCAGTATCAATATTCCAGATTGTCAGGGAGCCGTTATGTCCCAGATTAGTTTGCAAAGCTGTTAACGCACAAGATCTTTCACACCAAAAATTCACTGAGGCGAAGCAAGATGACACACGTGGTAAGTGATCTTCCCAGAGACACTTTGTCGGTCATCCGCACGTCTGAACATTCCCTCCAAACCAGTTCCATTCGCAAAGCGAAACATCCCATAAGCTTTCGCCATTTTCACATCAGCACTATGTCAGTACGTGTGTCCTCAAGGTGATCTCAGGATGATCAAGGAGATAGAAGCCTGGCAGACAAGGGCTGTACCCAGCCATATTCAGCTCTCCGTATGCAAAGAGCATGGCTTGTTACAATATGGGCTGCGAGGAAATGACCACGGCGTGCTGGCAGGTAACGGAGCTCTTAAGCACCTCAGCTTGTAATTAAACGCTTCCAAGCTTTAATCAGTAGGACACAACCTGCTTGATATATTGAATAATGTAGAAATATATCAATTTTGTATTTAGCTATATACTGCAAGTTATGTAACTGTGTTCTACTTTAATGTGAAAGTAATGAGAAGCAAGTAATAAAGTAAACCTTACGACACGGAGCGGTAAAAGGGAGGACTTCTCCTCGGGAAACCAAATCACTGGGGATTTCTTGGGGGAAACTCCCATCTCAGCGTTTGCTGGCTCAAGTCGAAGGTCATACAAAAAAAATTCTTGGATTGCTTGAGCGGCGGCCTGGTGGATGAGGGTGACTGACTGAATTTGCCCACTGCTGGTTGCACCTCAATAGGTGATGGATTAAAAGCTGCCCTTCGCCAAACCTTCGACTTCAGGTGGGAAACTTTAAATAAAAGGGGGATAAAGGTCCAAGGCCGCGGGTGGTAATGGGGGAGGGGCCTTGCTGCTAGGATCAATTTGTATTTCACACTTAGTTGCCCCGCAGACATATTTATCTGGCACTAATGACAGTAATTTTGATTGAGGAGGGCCATAGGTGCTACAGAATGCTATTTTAGCAAAGGATTTCATAGGCTGCACTTTGCACAAAGACACAAATATTGGGGCCAAACCAGGATTGAACTTGCAACCTTCTGATCTTTAATTGCTACATCAAAGTGAACTTATTCTAGCATAACTGCTACAAGTTGTCATGTAGTAATCAAATGCACAGCTAAAATAACCTTTTTGAAGGCCATTAAAAAAAAACCTGGTTAGATTGCAGACAACCCTCTTGAAATGGAAACTAAAGTCACATAAATTCTTCCTCACAACTGTGGCTCTACACCATTATCACACTGTAGATGGTTTTTGGCAATGTCACAAAGCTCACTATGTTTGGTGCCCCCCAGCAGTCAGTCAGCCTCTGCCCCCGAGGCTTCACCTTCTGACAGAAGGAGTCCAGGACATGCAACGCTGATGAAATCCCATCATTAGGAAATAGCAAGTGCATTAAAATTATTATTATTATGATCAGTGAGAAACAGACAGCATAGGTCGGTCCCAGCTGTTATAATTAGGCTGGCGATCATCGTGTCATAACGGCTTTCTAAACATCTGCGGAAGTGTAGAAAAAGCAACATGTAAGCAAACGGTTCAATGGAACCTGACTTTGACGCAGAGCTTTGCGGCAGGTGTGCTAATGTTTCACATTCTGAGTAAAATTTGGTTTGGTTTTTATAAATCACAGTATTCAAAAAGGGAAACCAGGGAAGTCCCCGCTTACCATTTCAATATAACAATATCACACACTTCGAATGCATTGCCTATTGCCTTCTGGGGACTGTCCTCAAGGGCTTAATGCTGGTTCAGTGCTGCCATCTTCTGGATTGCACTGAAGTTTTATTTATTTTTTAAACTAATTTTAACTAATTACGTTAGACACATTATTACTACACTTTAACATAATATTAAGTATTACACCTTCATTTCTAGGTAAGAGCTTATTAATCCAATTTCTTTTCCTGTAGATGAGAATTTCCCCAAAATGCTATTAAGTTATCAGCAGAAGTCGGCATTTTCATCGCCTAGTTGTATTTGTGTACAACATAGGGACAATGTATATTTCAGTTTCATTTCGCTTTTCGACAGCTGTACTTATACTGTACGTCTGTATGCGTTGTTATATATACAATGTCCTCAGATGACAGGCCTACATAAGACGTAGTAGGCCTATTTCTTTTATGTAAAAATAGTCCTTTTTGGCGATAACTTCCAATAAGATTTCGTTTCTTTCGGTACAGATTACTTTTGCTTTCTGTTTTTAATCAGTCGCATTTATCGCTATACCGGCTAGTTTCCATTTTATTTAACAGTGATGATAACCTGTTCCGGGGGTCAAAGTGAAGCGAATGGATTGGCTGGAATTGGGGGGGGGGGCAGGGGGTCATTGCGCCTTCATCACCGCGTCCTGATGACACCGACCCGGTCCTGTTGACCAGCACGGTCCTGATCGCAGCGCTCCTCCGCTCCGGCGCGGCAACCAGGGCAGGGCCGGCGTCTCCCGGCGCAAAGTCCTCAAAGTGTCGTTTTGTCTTTTTCACGTCTAGGTGTCGGAGAAAGTAAAAGGTTCACTGTGGTATTTTCCTCATAACATACGTTTGATTTTTCTGCTTCGTTCTCCTGAAGACCGTTGTTTATTGTGCAGCTCAAACTACTGCAGCTGTTGTGACGTAATAATATTTTAATGCATGTAATTTTAATACAGAAACTTTCAGATAACTTAATAAAACGTCGGAAACTCGTGCTTAGCGCCTTTTAGCACAAATTACTGACCAAGCGACATACGGAGCTGTCAGGCTTTGTACAGTTTATCCTGACACAGTGATATAATGTACAGGCTTTGTGGTCGCCGACATGATGTACAGTGTATCGCCTTACAGGGAAGCTCCTCACAATGTCTGCGTTTTCCTTGGTCTGCTTCGCTTTTTTTTATCATTGAAACCTCCCACGAATGGGACCTTAAGAGGCTTTGTCAATGAGGCTGGCGTGTAATTAATCCCTCTGTCATCTCCTCCTTTTACTGGGGCGGGACAATGACAGCAGCCCAGACAAAGTGCGCTTCCCCGCGGCTTTTTTCGCTGCCGGTGAGGTATCGCCCAGCTTAGTCCCTCGTCTCCATCCTTGAAAGTACCTCTCGCGGTTTGGGTGCGGTCGTGAAGAGTTTCAGAAGATGCCCTCCGGGGGAGGCGAAGGGGTCTGAGATCCGGAGCCCGCCGAGGCTGCCGCAGACAGCCCTGAATCCTCCTCTCAGGCCATCCCGAAAATGGGTTGCCGTGGGAGAGTGCCTTCGGTTGAGGGTTTTATCACGCAGAAGCTTTTAGGGAGTGAGACTGCCTACGTGGCTTGACATTTTCTGCCTTTTTGTGATTGCAAGGGCAGCTGAGTGACAGAAGCCCACTGAAGTTTCCGCTGACCTCTGAGCTGTACCCCTGCCTACAGAACGGCATTTACGTTCCCTTTAAATATTATGTTTTATGCAAAATGAGTACAGCAGTGATGATTTATGTACTTCTAAATATGCTCAAGAACCCCCTGAGTAGTGATTACACATCAGCACAGTTGGAGGGGTGGTTATGGAGTTTTGCTTATGAAACAGTTTTATTTCCAGCCATTTATTAGTTGTGGTGAAATCTTACCTCATGTGCTAGTTGTAGGTATAAAAACAGTACGTGCATTGAGCTGTATATTTCATACATACATGTGTCCATAACGTTTACCGGCTTCGTGGGTTTTGCTCCAGTGGTCCTAGCATTTTTGACCGACAGGGTGAAGTGCGCCCCCCCTTCCCCTGTGGTGGTACGAAGGCATAGCAGCCTGTTACCTTCCTTTACGCTTGGTTTTGAATCCCGTCCCTGTTCTCACCGCCGTTACTCCTCATCCGCCCACCCTGCTGTGGTCAGGCCTCCACCTTCATCTCTCTTCTACACTGATGGCCACCCAGATGTCCTGACATTGGTCGGCTTCCTGAAGTCACCGCAGGAGTGTAGTCTCTCCATATTAATCCAATCCAGCCTCTTGGGAGGGGGGTGCTCTTGCACATTCAGCAGTAAAAAGGGACTAATGTGTTCCAAGTCTCTGACTGCACACAGACAAAGGCTCGCATTCCTTGTAATGTCATTGACCGTGCTGAAGAGTGTCAAGCAGTTAAGACTTCCACAGATAATCTGATGTTTAAATCTGCTTTTGTTTGGCCTTCAGGTCTAGGAGATCGACTCCTTTTGGTTGGACCTCCAGTGATGCTCAGCCTATTGGAGCGAAATCAATCAGTCTTCCGTTAAAAATCCTGCTGACCTTGCTAATGTGAGCATCCAGAAGATGAATCGACGCTCGCTACAGCTGATTTGCTCCACTGCTTTTCCTGTTTGTCCTCTGCTTCTCGACCATTTTCTAGGTTCCCTGCAGTTCGTACTTGGCCAGACCTGGAGGAACCACATGACAGTGTTTGCACCAAAGAAAGACAATTTCATACTGTGTTGGCAGGTAAGATGTACAGTCATAACGACATTTTGGTGAACGACAGATCGTAAGTATCACAAGGGTCCCTTAAGATTATGACAGCTGAAAAATTCCTAACGCCTAGTGACGTCGTAGTCGTGGTAACGTCGTAGCACAGCACACTACTCTCATGTATGTGGTGATACTGGTGTAAACAAACCTGCACTGTCAGTCGTGTAAAAGGATAGCACATACAAATATGTACAGTATATAATACTCAATAATGATAAACTGTTATTGGTTTATGTATTTACTACACTACATTTTACAGTCATTTAGACTATACCATGTAGGTTTGTGTAAGTACACGCTATGATGTTTGCACAGCAACAAAAATGCCTAATGCCACACATCCCTGTCATTCAGTGAAGCATGACTGTACTCGTATATTCTTACTTTTTCACTTATGTAAAGATTCACAAACAAAACCAAATAATTACATTGAATAAAAGAATGCCAACTGCATATGGATTTAAGGTTATACATCATCTGTCCTGAAGAGGGCGTCAGATGAATGTGAGTCAGTTTTGTGACACTGCTGTCAGATCTGATGACTGGGCTCAGTACTGTCTTTGTATATAACTCACATGAGTTTTTTTTCACAGTCCCAGGTCCACAAAATCTCCTTAGTCATCCAATGAGAGGCAAAATAAGATTGGAAATGTCTGACAAGAGCTCTGACAAGAGCTTTCAGACAAGAACTTTCCACATAGACCAGCTATCTACAGCATGGGGTCTACTGGTAGTCTGATGATCTTCTGGACGTATCTCCAGGAGCCCACGCTAAGCAGCTAATGGGGGAGCATGAAGGAAATAAATCAGCTATTAGTCTTGTTGGTAACACTTTACTCGACAGGACACAAATAATATAGCATTATGCTATTACTTATGTATTAATTAACCACAAATTAAGTCTTAGTTACATACTGATCTCATGTTAGTTCATCATTAATAATTGGTGATGCATAATTTACCTGAAGCAGTTGCTATGTTACTGTATCTGTCCTGTAATCCTTTGTGAACTACTGAAGGAAAAAGTCATGAATAACACGTGAAATAGTGATCTCATGTTTGTTCATCATTAATGAATCGTGACGCTTCTTTTATCTCAAGCAGTTACTGTATTTGTTACTATATCTGGTAATTCTGTAAACCTTTGTAAACAACTGAAGGAACAAGTCATGAATGACATACGTTAAATAGCAACTATATTTGTTCATGATTTGTTCATGATTTGTACTGCAATAGTAACTGAGTTATTACTAAGTATTTGTGCCCCCAAAAGCAAAGTGTTACCGCTTCATTCCTCAGACCTCAGCTAAGCTCTTAGGAGACGTGGCACTTTGCACAAGTGAATCTGTCTCTGGAAGCTGATAGCATGAGGCTGAGCAAGCAGAGTTCCCTAGGAAGCAGTCAATATCCTATTTTGTTGTGTTTTAATTCCTTTTCTGTGAGATGCTCACAGATTATTCCTGCATTAGTGCTTTATATAGAGTGCATCTGTCTGTTTGTATGTACCGAGTGTATCCGCCCGTGAGTGTGTCTGCGTGTGCGAGCGTGAGTGTGCTCTTGCGGTGTCTCGTCACTTTCTTTTCGAATGTACTTCTCAGCTTTGAAGTGTAAGAACGTCTGAGTAAATGGAATCGGAGCTTTCTGACACCCGAGCGCATAACAGGACATGGCACCATCCAGCAGGAAGCGTCACTGTCCCTGATTTTAAGCTTCCATGCCGCATTCCAAGGCCTCAATGCAGCATCAGTGAGTGTTTTTAGGCAGTTTAAATAGTGAGAAATGGCTCATTCACTCAGTCAACCCAGAGTACGTGACATGAGTGAAGAGACGGGAGTGAAGCTCTGGTTCTGGACTCTTTGTCGTCTTCAGTGCAGTTCAGTTTGTCATCTTACCTGACACAAGTGTGCAGTGACGGCCTTCACGTAGGTCATGTTCCCTCATTTAACTAAATACACAAAGCAGTGATATTTACTGTATTAAACAGTGCATGACAGCGGTGAAACATAATGCAACATGATACCAAAGGCAGGGTGACGGTGCAGCATGATATGCATTACAGAGTGTACTGCAGTACATAGTGTAATAGTATATTAAAGTCAGTAACTAGCTTGAGGTGGATGGGCAGCAATTCAAGTTTCGAAAGATGTTCAGAGGTCTATGAAGTGTTAAGCGCAGTTTGCAGTCCTGTGTTCAGTAGATCACTGTGGTATGTGTGGGACTCCAATAGCAGGGTTTGCCGACCTGATCCTGGGAGGCCCCCAGACATTCCACTTTTTTGCACCCCACTGGGTCCTGGCACGGAGTGGTGGCTCTGAGGCTAGGGATCTGTGCCAGCAACTGGAAGGTTGCTGGTTCAAATCCTGTGAATGCCCAGATTGATTCTGTTCCGTTGGGCCCTTGAGCAAGGCCCTTAACCTGCTTCATCCTGGGTATGAAGTTAATCAACATCCAGCCCTATAAGGAGGTCCTCCAACTTACAGGGGAAAAACTTGGGGGTTGGTGGCAGGATTGGCACTCCAGCCACCGGAAAAAAACCTCATGTTGGTCCATCTGAACTAGTGTGGTGCTGAGGTATCACCTACCACATGACTGCACTCAGGTTCTCATCCCTGAGGAGGTTTGTCGTGTGGTGGGTGTGGCAACCGTACTCTGTGCATGCTCCTTACCTCTGGGTCCTAGGAGACCCCCAGTCAGTCCACATTCTTGCTCCCTGCTGGGAGGGAGCACAAACGCAGACTCTCTGGGGGTCCCTGAGAACCAGATTGGGAAACACTGTATTGTAGGTCGGATCCCTGATGGCCTAGGAGTTGAAGCTGTTTTTATGTCTGCTGGTAACAAGTTGAATGTTTCCGTAGCGTCTTGCAGATGGCAGGGGAACGAGAAGTCCGTGCCGTAGCTGGTGTTTTACTCAGGAGGCCGTGAGCGATCCTCTCACACCCTGAGCGCTAAATGTCCTTTAGGGGTGGGAGTGAGGAGCCAGTCATGAACTGGACTGGTTTCATCAGCCGCTGCAAGGCCTTACAGTCAGAGGCTGTGCTGCTCTCATACCAGCTACTGTGCATGTGTAGAAGTCAATGAAGTCAAAGCCTCCTTTAGCAGAGAAGAGGTATTTTTGGTCCATATGAGGTCCTCAATGATGCAAACCCGCACGTCCTGATTTTGCCGAGTTCGACATGTCCCTGGGTCGTCGAGGGTGGGGTTTGCGTTCCACTTCTTTAACCAATCACAGTCTTCATTGTATGATATTACCACATTAATTAAAAAGTGTTTTCTGGTTTGCAAAGTACCCGTGACTGTGATTGGTTAAAGAAGTGAAGCACAAACCCCTCCCTTGATGATCCAGGGACACGTCGAACTCTGCAAAATCAGGCTGTTCTGTGAACCCCAAGGAGCTGTCGATCGCCCTGGCTGTCAATGTCCAGAGGGGGATGGCTGGCTTATAGCTTTCTGAAGCCACAGAAGTCAGGCAGCTGTCTTTGTCTTACTGACACTGATGGACAGATCGTCCTCCTCCTCTCTGCAGACTCATTGCTGTGATTGGCTCCATAGCGGTGGTGTCAACAGCAGACTTGGTGACGGTGTTGGAGGTGTTCTTGGTAACATAGCATAGCTTGGTGTGTGTAGCGTGGCCACCAATCCTGCCCATCTGAGGCCAGTCAGAAAGCCAAAGATCCAGTGGTGTTTAATTCACATGTGTTCTGTTTTGTTATTGGATTTCTGTCTATCCAGTCTACAAACGGCCTTCGTAGAATGTTCTGCTTCTCCATGTGAGTCAGGGCCCCGCGGGTAGTGATGGACAAGCATCCTTGGTAGGTCAGCGCATGCGGAGTGCAAATCAGTAAAGGCCCATTTGTGTGCTGGTCCATGACCAGCCTCTTAAAGTATTAAAGTGACTGCTGCAATGGTGCAAAACTCTCTGCGACATATTGCATTGTTCTTTGGACCTGGGAAAATGCTGCAAACAGATGGAGATTGGAGCCTGGACAAACGACATGCGGACGAGGTCCACAAAGACGTCTGCCAGTTGGTCAGTGCATGTGTTGAGCATTCGGCTGGGGACTGTATCTGCTCCAGCAGCTTTGCTGGGGGTGTTTCAGGGTTTTCCTTACAGCAGTTTGGTCTTTTAGGGCATCCAGCTGACCCTGCAGCCTTGTTTTAATGTATTACTTCTTTCTGACCCCATTACCCTGAGCAGGAACAGTGGCTGGAAGATGTGAAAATGCCGTAGATTTCTGATGGAGGGTATATACCGGCCCTGGTATGTTGGTGGGCCACCCATTCAACCTGCTTCTTTGTCCTTCTGCTTTAGTTCTCCTGCAGCACTGGACACTTGGACTGAAAAAAGCTGTCATTCTTTTTCCTGAAAGGTTGGAAATTGTCATCTGTGGTGGGTCAGAAGTGGATGAGAAGATTCGAGTGAAGCTTTGTTCAGAGGTAAAATTATAGGGGGGGGGGGGGGCTAATGGACTGAGAGGTAGGGCCACTGTGAAGCCAAGACGCCCAGCCATGATGGGTGTGGCAGGTGAAAGTGCTTTGGGGTCTGGCTCTGCTCAGCCGGCCGCCTGGTCACCCAGCAGCACAGTTTGTTTCTTGGTGGCAGGTTTCCGCAGAGACACGGAGCGACACGGAAAGACTAATTATCCAGCGTTCTTTTACGCTGCATCAGCACCAGGGAATGAGGTAAATGCCCACAGCAATGCTGATTGGCTACCTCATTTCCCAGACTGCATTGAACACTGACAACAAACATACACTTTAGAGAGTCTTATTCACCGCTAATTATGTCTCATCGATCGAAAGAAGTCAAGGTGAATTAAAAGCAAAGCTCTTTGAGGAGGACGACGTGGAGCAGGACAAGGATGAAGCCGCCGTCTGCTTTCAGCGACTCTCACGGCTGCCCCCTTTGCATTGAACCTCCAGGTTCCATTTGTGGAAAACCCTACATTCTACTCATCTGACGCTTCATTATTTTGTGGTTCTAATAGTAAAGTCATCAGGCAGGTGCCGTTACCAGCACTTCTGCTCCTGAAAAGGTCATTAATGCCCCTTGGCGTTGGGATGTCTTATGTATCTGAGGTTAAGCTTTCAGGCTGTACTGTTGGTTTTCATTGCTAAAGTCACTTTTAATGTTGACCAACTGCCAATTTAAAGGCCTGGATTTTGTTTTCTGACCCGTTTGATACTTTAAATAGTTGTGTCCTAGGATGATTTCTTTCCGGAATACTGGCTCTCTGAGGTCAAATATCTGACTGTTTTCTAAGCTGGGGATGGGAAATCAATACGTTGTTATATTTTCAAACCTCAACCACCCCCCTGACATCTGTCTCCTTCAGTGATCCTAGCTGGCTGTCGATGAGAGAAGTGCTCTCCAGGATGTTGGTGAGAGAGAGTGACGGGGCGAGCTAGGGCCAGCTAACCATGTGACTCCAGCCAGCCAACCGTCTTCCAGCGTGGCCAGACGGGTGACCCGTGCGGCGATGTGCTGTGGCTTTACCAGACGGAGGCTAAGGAGAAAAAGCAATTAGCAAGAAGCACATGAATGCATCAATAGACAGACGGAGGCGCGCATGCACGCGCACGCCCACGCGTTCACAAGTACTTTGGCGAGCTCCCAGTGAAGAGGGCTGTCTGCGGCTTCACGTGGCGGTATGGCCGTCTCTTAGCGGCCCGGCGTGAGCGACGGCCTTGAGCGCGGGCTCCGGCCCCATAGCAACGGGCCTGAGCGAGGCAGGCAGCTGGGGTATTCATCGCATGTGCTAATCATGCCCGTTAATTTATTCCTTACTGGAGACAACGAAATGCCACGTTCCGTTTGTTTCCGTGGCGCCCCTTCCTCGACGTGGCAGCTGCACGACTGGCTCCTGCGCTTTAAAGTGCCATTTAGAAGAGGATGTTTACAGGCTGGCGGCATCAACTGCTGCAATTTCAAGTACATTAAAAAACACATCACCTCGGGGCAGGCAAACACCCTACACGAGCTTGGCAGACATCGGATGGGCAAATGGGTTTCCTTCTGCTTCTCATTTTGGTCCGCGGTATGTAATTTCAGATGTATGCAGCGAAACCAGTGAAAAGCGGGATCTGTAGATCATCAACCAGCTACCTCTCATTCGTTTGATCACTTTGACTTTTCAGCCTCTCCTGTGCTGAATGTCCTGCCATGTTCTGGCTAGTAATTAGGACACCTACGCAGTCCATCACGGTGCTTGTTTGCCACTGTGGACTGGATTTGGCCAGCAGGAGAATGTCATTACGGTGACCTCAAACCTTTGGTTTGGAAGTTGGGCAGAAAATATTGACCTGAAGTCAGTCAGGAGCTGGTTATGACTCTGAGACAGTCATGATGTAATCACTGATTCTTTAATTGCTTGTATATCGGAACTATTGTACCTCTGTGAGCGGTGTAAATGGAAGTAATTGTGCTGTATCCTAGTTCAGCCTCTAGAGGGAGCTCTTAACCACAATAGTCAAAGAGGAAAGCAATGGGGCTTCAGTGAATGCTGTGCCGGTTCATAGGATGTTCCTAAGGAAGATGGAAATGTTAAGTCAGTAACTGATGTCCTGTGATGTCCTGCAGCGCAGGAAATAAACTTATGCCGGAGGTGATGGATACTATGGGGATTTTCACGTCTATGAGATGCCATAATATGGACACAGACGTAATAAACCCAGAAGGATTTGAATCTGCACTGTGTCCCCCTACCCTCTTCGGAAGCTGCCGTCCTGTTACCAGCCAGTGGGGTGGCGCCAGCGGCAATTCAAAAGCCCGCCGCCCGCCACAGCGACAGTGTCCCCGAGCTGTCAAGGACCTGGAATCTGCCCATTCTGCCTCCCCTTGGTGCGTCATGCGCTGCCCGCAGGTCGAGCGCCACGGAGCCCGTTCTGAAGTACAGTACACGTCCAAAGCTCGGCGGTTAAATCCCACGCAGAGGGTCTCGGCGCTTTCATTTATCTCATTTGCATACTAAAGCGTCTCCTCTCGCCCAAGCGGCTAACGAGCCCCCTCCATACTTTTCCCATCTTAATGTTTATAGCCCCGCAGCTCTCAGTGGTGTCCTGCTTGCTGCTAAGATGCAGCCCTGACCGTTGATGTGTTCCTGGGCATCCGCTTCTGTCAATAAACAGCTCGCCGAATAAACTGCTCGCACATTCTGAACGAAACTGCAAAGCAGGTAGGCCGATACGACAGTGAAAAAGCAATCTTATTTAAAGCATAATTAATGTCGCGATCTGAGGAGCTGCAAGTGTCAAGCTGCAGTTACGTTCATCAAAGAGAATCTAGAAACATAAAATATAGGAATATGAATGCAGCTGTTCTAAAGAACTGCAATAATCAGATAAGAGTATCTTCAATATTTTCAGATTTGGGAATTTAAACGTCTTTAATTGTATCCATAATTTCCGTCCAAATTTTGATTTCCTGAAATGGAAAAATCCTGGACTGTGAGCTTGACTGCACATCTCACGACTGCATGATCTGCGCAGATATCTGTGACCGGTCCCCTGGTACGCTGTTAAACACTGATGAGTGTTAGCACAGCTGCGCAGTGTGTGGCACAGGCCTGCTTTATACAGCGAATACTGCTCCTCGTGTGCTGCTCCCACACAATTATTGTTTCTGTTCTTTTCTCTGACTAAACCTGGTACCTGTCAGCTTCCCATTCAAATCATCCCTTCATTTTCAGCTGGGGGTATATAAAATAAAAAATGCTCTCTGTTTTTTTCCCCCCTTCCTGTTTCTTTTTCATCCAACCACCCACAGTAAAACAGTTGTACCAGAAAGCGATTGCAGCATCTCTGTATGGCTGCCACCTTCTTCATGACTTAAGATCCTTTAAAAGTGGAGGATGGTCGTAATGAGCCAATCCCGTCACCCGCTCTGCCCTCTAGTGGCCGACGTGATGGCGACTAATCTGGATGGAGCACAGAAGACCTCCTGCAGCTGAGGGCCTCTGGGGGGCCGCAAGGATCTCGCAAGAGTGGGGATGAAAGCGTCTCACTGATGCCGCGAATGTTATTCCTGGAATGAAAACGCTCCTCTTAGGAGGAGCCCTGAAAGCTGCCATTGGGAGCCCAACCCCGCGTTCCCGCCCGAGAACTCCTCTCTCCGCCTCCCCCCGCACCTCAGCTCCCAGCCCCCGTCCTCCAGCTCTATTAGGAGTTAAATTGGGGTGGATGTGTATTTAAGGTAAGCCCCACTCGCGGTGATATTTCCTCCCCCCTCTTCTCCCCTGCTGTTGCCCCCAGCCGCTCCGCAGTGAGCCCCGGGTGTAATTACTGCGTCGTTAGTGCGCAGCCTACTGCCTCGCTAAGGTTAGACTCGAATAGCTGATGCTGAAGCAGTGACACGCGTGGTGAAGCCTGCAGCCCCCCCCCCCCCCCCCCCACCAAGGCCATTGGGCTTTCAGCTACATCCTACATGTTCACTGGGGCGGTGAGAGGCTCCGCGGACTAAGTCTCTGTGCCTGTGATTGGAAGATTGCCGATTCAAGCCTCAGCCCTGGCAGACCTATCTCAGGCCCCCCCCGACAATGGAGAGGTAAATGGGATAGGAGGAGAACTCCAACGTACCTGTACTCATACTTGGATGAATGCCAAGGGTTTGGGAGGATTCGTTTATCGTGTGAGGAAGGCCGCGACGGGGCGCTCCACTGAAACAGCCTGATCTGAAAACCCTTTCATTCAGCTTAGAGATCACCCATAGCTGACTCTTGCCAGCAGCAACCTTCACCCAGGGACTGCATTCTGCCCAGCCTATAGGCGAGAGCAGCAATTCGTTCCAGCTCTTTTATTGCTCTTCATTTTATTTTATCGCCAAAAGTGGAGTACTTGGTTTGTCCATTGATTTATGTAATATAATGATACATTGTGCATGACGCACTTCTACTCAGCCTTCTTCAGGATTGGAGATGAGCTGTAGGACTGACAGGGCCACCGCAGTGACCGTGGTGTCACCTTAGCCTGTCCCCCAGTGACAGGGCCACCGCAGTGACCGTGGTGTCACCTTAGCCGGTCCCCCAGTGACAGGGCTACTGGCATATGACAGCATGTGGACCAGCCTCCCTGCACAACCACCCTGCGCTCTCCTGGATGGAGTGATATCTACAGCTAATGGGCAGGAGCAAAGGGTACAGCCCTGTGGAGAGCAATGTGGGACACGTCACCAACGGAGGGTGTGGCAAGGTCTAACCGGTGCCACTTAAGGTGCCCTTGCGAACACTCCCTTCCTGGACTGACATGTAGCCCTGATTACCTGAGTGCCGTTGAACTCCGTGGCCCCCACTTCTACCCCATCCCCTCCAGTCCCAAATTGACCTGTCTTCCGTCATCAGCAGAGATGAAGATGACTTGTGCTGAGGGCGCCGTTCCCTCTTTGGCTGTAATTGAAACAGCGCAGTGACACTAAATCGTTATCAGCCTGCTTGCTCTCTCTGCGTTCCGGCCCAGTGTGCATTTCTTGCGAAGGAGTCATTCTCAAACCTGTATGCAGAACACACTGGATAATTCAAACCTGTATGCAGAACACACTGGATAATTCAAACCTGTATGCAGGACACACTGGATAATTCAAACTGTGAGTCCACCAGGCCCCTGGAAGATAAGACCGTGGCCGCAGGGACGATGACAGAGGCGTCCTGGACAGATCTCTCCAGGCTTTGGCGGAGGGGTCTGTCGGAAAGTGTCGTGTGTTTGTGTTACGCGAAATCGCCCTCGGCAAGGGGCCAGATCGGCAAGGTGATGCCCAGAGACTCACAGCCTCAAGCTTTTGCTCGAATGTGGCTGGAAAACTGCCCCCCTCCCCAGCTTCTGGGAACATAGTTTGTCTATTAACTTGAAACGGCCGGAACAAAGCTGTTATGATAAAATGCAGCGACTCTCAGGCCTGTCTGTTGGGTCTGAGTCATAAAGTGACTCGGCCTTTTTGTATGTTACTTAGACCACAGTGGGAAGCAGAAGAAAAGACCACATATCTTACACCGAAAAGACGTCACCGGCCAGTTATTCAAGTCATTTTACTAGCTAATAATGTTCTTCAGCAGGGCCAAGGTAGGATTGTGTGTCCTCTCAGAGTTCCGACAGCATGCAGGGCTGCAGTAAATATCTCACCTTGTCTCCGGCACCCCCTTTGGACGGCTTTGTTATGAGTTAACCCTCCTTGCATGAACATAAAAACAGGTGCCGGCAATGTGTGTCAGAGACGAGAATGGAATGTCATCGTCCTTGCTCTGTCAGGTGACAATGTCCAGAAACTCCTTGTTCTGCCTTAATGAGGACAAATCCACAGATGCAGCTGATTGTCAGAGTTACTGCTTTATGGAAATGTTTTCCTTACACTCTCTTTCTGTCATTGGATTTGACACTCATTGTTAGCCTAATAGTTTGGCATTATTAAATTATGTAATATACTTTACAGCATCTTGACTTGTCTCATCTCTGGTCTGACTACACTTAGCGCCTCATTAACATGTTATTATGTGGTATTTTTAGTGAGTTGGCCCCTCGTGATGCAGTGGCTATGATAGTCAGCTTTTTATGCTATTACAGTGTTTGCGAGAAGGACCTTACATAGCCAGGACAGACGGGCACCGATGTCGGCAAAATTATCAAAATGTCTGTTGACTTCGCTTGTTTATCAAACTTTATTCTTCCTTAAATTTCCTTTATTCCTTATTCAGTTGTTATATATTTTTTGGCTTCTGTAGGATGGCCCAAACGTCATCTCATTGTAGTCATACGGTGACAACAAAGATATCTTGTATTTCGTATGTCACAGAATTTTAAGGATGCTAATTGCATAGATGAGAACCACGATGGAAGGAGACCCTGGTTCATTCGACATATCGCTCCTCCCCCTCGGCGACCGAGCGCGGGCCTTTCCTGTAAAAGTGCCACTGCTGCAGTGAAATCTAAAATTAATCCTGGATCTGATGAAGGTGAGCAGCAGGGAGCAAAGCAGAGGGAAGGAGGAAAGGAAGCTGGCTGCCTCTGACCTGCCTCAGAAGGCGAGGCTCATGAATGCTTGTATCTGAGTCTCCAAGCCCTGCACTTCTCCCCCCCTCCCCCCCCCCTCCAACATAGACGTGCATGTGTTTCTAAGGCTTGGCGTTTTAAGCCTGGAATGAGTTGTTCAATTTGCATACTGGCTGCAAGATCACAAAATCGTGCAGAAGAAACTCGCGAGGCAGAATTCAAAGGTGTTCCCTGTGAGCTCCTTGGGTCTGCCGCTCAACGGGGTCGCATTTTCACTAAGAAATGGGGCTTTTTTTTTCATTTTAATGGGCTGATTTGAGTACAGAAAAACAGTTTTCAGCACCGTGCAAGTGGGACACCATTAAAAATCTAAACAAAAGTTGATTTGTGCCCTTTGGGAAATGCTCTGCACAGCCTGGACCGGAGCAGAAGTGCTTGTTGTTGGATCTTGCCAACAAAACTATGGATCCCTAATGCGCAGGTAACGTGCATCTTCTGTCTAATGTAGTGCAGGATCACTGCAGGATCTAAGTCAACTGTGGATTTAAGTCACACAAATCCTGCTGATCTGAGACAACCGTGTTAAACTATTAAAGTATTAAACTATTCAAGTAATGCAGGACTTTAGACCATCTGCCAAACCTCCACAATTACCAATTATAAACAGTTAAGGCTCCGCATGATTTGCATAAATTTTCATAAAACGGTTGATTACTTTTATTTGTCTGTATTGACACTGGCAAAGACCCTCGGGGCAACTGGACATGAACTTTTTTTCGATTTGGCTTTTTGACTTAGTTTTCAGTTTGTTGTTTTTAGGTAGTTTTAGTTAGTTTTTAGTTGCTTTTGTACTTTGCTTTCAATGCTGGCACATAGGCGACTCACATCCGCGGCTGACTCAGATCCTGTGGTGACACAGGGGACTGGTGCTGTGATCCTCCACTTCTCTGCCGTTGGACAATAACAAGCAGCCCTGGAGTGATGTACTGCAACAGCAGGCTGTCCAGAGGCAGACTCTGAGGAGGAGACAATGTGAGGGAGAAGGGGGGTTTCAAGGAGCAGAGAGATGTGGCCAGTGGGAGAAAAATGGTAGGGTCTGAGTTTTAGTCCCGTAAGTGTGTGAGCGCATACTTGCACAAGACATGGCATGGAACCAGCTTAGGTGGCTGGTGTGATTAATGCTGTGGCATTGTTACCCTTTGCTTCCCTGGCGAACGGAAATTTTCAGGTGGCCACCAAGCCCGACCATGTGACCCCCAGCCAATGAGGGAGTCGCCTCCTCGTCCTCTCCCCCCCGCACCCACGCTTGCCCTGCGGGCGTCATCTTAATCAACAGCGTGCCCCCTCAGTGGGTGCTATGCGCTTTCATTCACATGCCTCCGGGTGTTTGGACGGACTCCACCCCACTGAGTGAGCTGATTGCATCCGCCCTGCTTCCAGTCAAAGCTCACAGAGGCAGGTGGAACGTGAAATGAGTCTGACCGTGATCACCGTTCTCACCCATATTCACTGTTTACTGGTACATAATGCGCTCACGGCTTTGTTCTTCCTTATTTTGGTTGCGCTCACAAACAGTTAACCGTTTAGCTGAAACGACAGTAAGCTTCTGGACCCTCGGAGTACCTAACAAGGGTTTATATGTTTATGAGTATTAAGGTTTAGATCAATTAGCCTTTAGTTTTGCCTTTCTATAAATTTCTTAATTAAGAAGAGGAATTCTCTGGGCTTTGGGGAGGCCCAGCACAATAAAGATTATTTCTGTCTCGGTATGCAGGCCAGTATGTCCTAGACTCAGACCCAGTGCTTAGCATATGGGACACAAGATGCCAAGTAGCACATTTTAAAATGTGCTCCCCACCCCCCAAGAAGATAAGGAACGAGAAAATTCGTGACATTCTGACACATTTGCGCTGATGGGCTATAGATGTCTGGGTATTTTCTCAGTCTGAGTCGCAAACTGACGTTAAGCCTCACTGTACCGTTTGATTAAACTACTAGAGGATGGCTGACAGACCGCTTTTTTCTGTGGCATATATTGCTACTTCAGTAATAAACTCCATTAATTTGTAATCACTCTTTTACCCTAACAGTATTCTCGATATAGTCTGCAATCAAATCAAAGGTCAGTCGGTCTATTCTCCTTTCCTGGTTGTCCTATCTTTTTAAACCACCAATTAAGAACGAGGTTGGGAAATTCGCGTGTTTATAAAGACTTTCCTAAAACCTCGGACGTTGCAGTTGCAAGATCATCGAGTCGTTTTTAAAACTAAAATTTACAGAGATGTGGCTTTAAAATATAACGAAGGGTTTGCGGTGTTCCGGGAATCGTGTCACAGTGATTAACATGAAAACCGGGTTCGTTATGATGTTACGTGGAATCGACTATAAACCAGAAATCGACTGCGCTCGCATTTGCAAATACGACACATTACTGTAAAAGGATACCGAAACCGGTCTATAGCAAATCGGACACTACTACCATGACAGAAGTTTAGCCGAGTACATCTGTCCATATGTCTCTTCTGACAAAACAGTATCTACTTATCTGTGTGAAAAAAATTAACCGACGAGTGAACGAAGTCCGTACATCGTTATCTGATGCTTTCGCATTGCATATAAATGCGTGCATATCATATGCCTTATTGCAATGTCTCAGACATGACTCAGACGTGTCAGTCCGATCATACTTGCCGATGTACGAGGAAAAACGTATAATTAGTTGGGTGACTAAGCGAGAAAATGTTAAGATGAAAACATTCGAAACCCTCCGCAAAGGCAAAGGTTTGCAGCAGGCGCGCGGGAATCCGGCTCCATCGCTCGGGCGCGCTCTGCTCCTCACGTGCGAGAATAGGACACGCACCACATAATATACATACTGGCTAATTATTATAACCAACGGGCGGCCTTGATTCATTTGTTCAGGTTGTGCATTTGTTCTTCTCTCCCATGCCCTTTCATTAAGTGAGTGCTCTCAGAATAAAACAAGATACTTTCTGATAAAATGGGTTTTTCACCCTAATGTACAAATAACTGAGTATGGCATGACAATTGGGTGATCTGAAAAATACACTTTATGCGATAATGTGATACATGTTTTTCGTCAATGACTACAACAACTAGTTTTTTATAAATGTATAAAACGTATGGGTAACATCCTCAGTAGTTTACTTAGGTGAAAGCAGTATAGCACTTTGATTAGTCAGCAAAATACACGCTATGTTATAGTGGTCCCGATAAATGAAGGCAGCTTAACTTCCCTTGCAGTTGGTCTGAAGGTTTAATTACGTCATTCTCGGTGGAGACAAAGCCGCCTGCCTCCATCCAGAAGCGGAGTCGGATCAGACCGCGGACAGCGCTCCGTTTTCCGTGTGGATGTTAAAGGCGAGTGGAGATAAAAACCCGAAAATAACAGTCCGGGAGACAAACTGGATATAAAATATGTGTTTAAACTCTGCCATGTTCTGCGATTTACCAGCTATGTTCAGCTTTGGACTAGTGGGCTCGTTAACTTTGCTTTGGCGGTTTGTTAGTTTGCCACAGACAGGAGTTTATTAATAATGACATGGATGACTGCGAATTGCACCGTACTCGAGGTATGTTACTCGATATGAACATGATGTTTTGCAAAACGCAAAGCACGATTACTCGGTTTTCTTAATAATAAAACATTTTGTACAAGTGCTTATTCGTGCAAAAACTCGCGCAGGTATTCATCTGCTGAATTCTCTTACGACTGCCAAGAGCTTTAGTTTTTTCAGTGCTCCGAATGCTTTCTTCGCTTTCTGCTTCATTCTTCTATACATATTTAAATCTTTTGAAATTACTGTTCTATACATATTTATTGAATTTGAAAACCGGCTGAAAAACTATTAATCTCTTGTCACACATTTAGGAACAGGAAAGTAAGATGTTGTTTTTGTGGTTGGCCCTAATCGTAAAAATGAGACTATAGTATTATAATAATGCGTGTATGAAGCAAATGTGCAGCTAGCAATTTTCCACTAATATTTCCTGCAGGGTAACAGCTGTCTGATAGAATAAGTCTTCTGAGAGATCAGATTAGCTATGGACCCCATGCCGGAGTATTCCCATTTCCTGGGAAGGATCCTGGAGGAGCTGGATGCCAAGCACAATGCCATGTCCTACCAGGACCTCTGCAAGTCGCTTTGTGCCAGGTTCGACCTGGTCCACCTAGTGAAGCTACGGAGTCTCCTCTTCTACACTGCCTGCATGGACCCCTGCTTTCCTGCCACCTTGTTCCGGGACAAGATGCGGAACACCTCAGAAGACCAGCAGTCCAGGAAGCTGATGGCGGCAGCGGACATCGTCACCATGTTCAACTTGATCCAGATGAACAGTGGTACTGCAAAAGACAGACTGCCCATAGCCCAACGGCCCAAGTTTCAAAAGAACCAGTCGTTTGAGTCCTGTCGGTCGGATTCTGACATGTACAAGCAGTCAGACTATAGCAGGGCCTATGATGTGTCGTACAAGCCGACTTCGCGGGTTTCGCCGTGTTCGAAATCGGATTTTGGTGACTGCCAGCCGTTCGTGCCGTCCTCCAACCCTGGCCGTCTCCTGGGGGTGAGCAGGGATTTTAAATGCAGAGCAGCCTCACTGGAGAAGCTTCAGCATCTCCCACAGTACCCACGCAGCAGCTCGCCGTCCTGCGATATGCAGAGCACCTACTTTCCGATGGAGATAGACAGCGAATCCACCACCGATCAGGAGTCTTTGCAGCTAAAGCCCGGGTTAAAAAACAGGTTTGCCTCGACAGCCGGACCGTTCTCTGTGCACTCCTGTGTGGAGAAGAGAAATATTTTTAAGGAGGACTTCCACAATTTTGTGGCCTTCTCTCCCCATGTGATCACCGTGGAATCCAAGTCCAGGGATGACTTGAGTGGGATGTTCCAACGTAAGGACTCACAGAAACATGCCTTCTTCAACCACAGCTTTGAGCTGCCTTATAGTAACCCTTATTTTGATTCAGTGAGTCCCCCTTTCCAAGAAAAAAAACGGTCGAAGCACGAAAGTCTGGATGACCTGCAGGCTTCCACCTATTTTGGGCCAACGACCATCACAGAGAGTGTAAGCAGCAGGAGGACACTGGGGAGACACAGCAGGCCATCCCCCTGGCCTGTGAAGAGTCTGAGTCTGAATACGGATGAGGGACCAGATTTTGAAGACACTTTTCTAAATTCCAAGCGGTCTAAAGAATGCCATCTCCATGACATGGGCAGTGTGGAGAGTGAGCAGAACTACCAAGAGGTCAAAGAGGATTTGGAAGGTTCCCCATCAGGATTTAGTGTTAAGTCTAATGAATCGAAGTCACAGGACATGGGACCTGTGGATAATGGAGTGATTGTAGATCACAGAGACGGTGTGAAGAGATTTAAAGACAAAAGCATCAACTGTCCCTCCATCCAGGTAGGTGGTGTAGACATTCCCCTGAGTGTGAGCACACAGACTGATCAGTCTGAACAGAGGAAGGTTAAAGACCTCCCTGCTTTCAGCAAATATGGGGAAAGACATTCATATAAGCTCTCTGAAGAGGACTCTGAGATAGTCAGTGATGACATCAGTGACATCTTCCGCTTTCTGGATGACATGAGCATGTCTGACTCTCTGGGAATCCTTCAGGCATCACGGTACAATAGCATCGGATCCCTCACACGTGCCCCGAAGTCAGATGAAGACAGTTCTCCAGAGACTAATGCTGCAAAGCTCAGCAAAGCAGGTCTCAAGCTTGACCGTCTCTTCCAGTCACTGGAGAACACAGACGGAGAGTTGAAGGCCAGCGTTTGTAAGCTGGTGCTCCGGATCGGAGAGATCGAGAAGAAGCTGGAGTCCCTGTCCGGGGTACGTGGGGAGATCTCTCAGGTTCTATCCAAACTGAACAAGCTGGATGAAAAGATACAGGAGCCAGAGGTCGGTGTCAGGCCAAGTGAGTCAAACACAGCCAATGAGACTCACCCAGAGAGCAGCTCTTCTCCTGGCATTCCTCGGTGCCAGCCCCCTGGAAACACCAGTGGAATTGGCGGTCCAGACTGGTGCTGCTCGGATGCCAGTGGTAGCAATACTGACAGTCTGCGAGTCAAAGCCCTAAAAAAGACTGTTTGCACCAGGAGGTCATCGAGGTCCTTGGCTGAAGAAAACGGAGCCATTGAGACGAAGATCTGTAGCATGTCCAACTCCCCTAGGAATTGGCGCTCCTCTTGTGCCAGTCACGTTGGAGAAGATGGAAAGGAGAAGGATCGTGGTAGCAAGGACCGCCACCGAAAATCCAAAGAGGTAACTGACCGGGTTCAATTTGCTAAAATAATTTGTTATCATGCTAGTAGTGTAAGTTGTGCAGTATATTTCCTTTACATCGGTGGTTCTCAACCCTTTTTGCACCGCGACCCAATTTCTACCATGCTGGCTTAGATGCGACTATATCAAGTATAGGTTTAAATTAACACTATGATCAAGCACACGGTGCATTCTGCAGTTTACGCCAATCAATGCCTATCGCACAAATCTGATTGGATATGCCAGTGAATTTTAAATTAAGCATCTGTGGTTTGGCTCCTTGGATTGGTTAAATGTTCACTAGTTTTGTGCTAAGATTTGCAGACCCAAGACTTGTTTATATGGGTTAATTCTAGGATTGGGGCTGGGGAATCTGATCGTGGATCAGCATAGGAGCTTGCTGGTTTTAAAATGCTTACATTTACAACTCTGCCTCGCAACCCTTTCAGAACATGGGTTGAGAACCGCTGCATTAAAGTATTGTTAAGAGTTTGACCTTGACTTATTAGTTTACGTCTACCTCTGTGTAACCATGATCAGTTGTAAACTATGATTAGGTGTGAACTTCATGTGAGGAGTACCCTGGTTTTCGCAGAGTAAGTCCAAATGGGCAGGTAAGAGCCAAAGCTATTTTTGGGTTTGCGCTGTTTGGTACCACACCCAGAACGTGAAAAGCCATGATCCAGCTGGGATGATTCATCATGTTCCCTGCTCCTCCTCTACGCACGGATAAATCCACTTCCACAGCTGTGCAGGGAAGCGACTGGCATGGCAACAGGATTTCACACTATTTCTGGAATTACAGATGTCAGTGGCAGAAAGCTTTCCAAGCCACGTGCTCCAGCTTACTGAGTAACGAGGCAATTTTTCAGAAGGGCACACAGAGATTAATATCCTTGAATTAGATGTACAAATAAGGGGAGGGAATGTGGGTGAATGAACTTCGCTGGAAAGCAGAAGTTATGTAAGACTGATTAATTACATGTCAAGTTTGTCACAAAATGAAATTGTTGGCTTTTGCAAAAGGTACAGAAAGGATGTAAAAGAGGAAGGTTTGCCTAGTGCTGCTAATTTTGCCCTTTAGGTTGCCATCTCCTGGTGAACTGACACACTTCCCTGACATTAAACATGTTGAAATGTCATTTACCCTCAGCAGGGGTTACCCTGATGAGTCCTCTCCATTGACCTCTCCTGGAGCTGCCAGATGGAGCTGGTATATGCTAAGCCTCTGCCGGACGACCTTTAGCTCCATAGGTGTCTCCATGGACGCCCGAGGCCACAGTAATTCATTTAATTCATTATTTATTTGCTCAGCAAACACTTTTATCCAAAGAAGCTAGTGTCGTTAACCTTTTCACATTGTTAAATATTTTGCAGTCGATTGAACCAAAAAGGTGAAGTTTTCACTGAGTCCGTGAGGGGAATCGGAGAGGGAACTCTTTGGAAACGAGGCATGGGGCCAGGGCTCCTGGTCCCATGGGAGATCTGCTGTGGGTCCTCCATGAAAGCAGCTGAGGAGCACACAGTTCCTTTAAATGCGGAGGTGGATATTTCAGGTCCAGAAAGTTAAAACTCCAGAGCAAGATTTTGTTTCAACCAACCAGTTGAGTACTCTGTGACCGTGACTCTTTATGTGCAACTGGTTGGTTGAAACAAAATCTTGCTCTGGATTCTTACTCTACGGACCTGAAATGTCCATCGTTGTTGAAATGTTTAATGGATAGGAATGACACCTCTCATAACAGAAATTGGACAATAGCAGAAGATCATCTCCTGTAATTATGAGCCTGAGTCTTCTTATTTGCAAATCTGCAGGATCAGGGGAGTAAATTATGGGGGGGTGGAGGGGGATGTACCCCTCCCCCAATAATCAAAACCAGCCAATACAACCCTTGGGCCCCCTTAAATGGGTGGAGACCTCAACCCTCCCAATGCTCAACCCAAAGTTATGCGCTTGTGCAAGATCCATTGATATTCATGCAAGAATAAACAGCAATCTGTGAAGGGAAGACGTTGTGGTGGAGAGGATAGAAGACTGACATGTCTCAGGGTTATAATAAAAATCCCATCTCTTATAGCAAATTTATTATTATGGTAGACTTGTGGTGTAGAGGACATGTCACAGAACACCTATTAAAGCCCCAGCACCTCTGCATGACCTCAGCTCATCTCAGGCCTACATTAGGTTCTATTGTGCTGGGGTGGTATGTGGTTCTGTGGGCTTGAACACTGTGCCTGTGATCAGAAGGTTACCAGTTCCAATCCTGTAGCTGGCTGAGTGGTTTCACCTTTGGGCCCTTGAGTGTGGCTCTTGACCCCAGCTACTCCCACGACTGTCTGATCCCGCTTTCTCAACTCTGTGTCCCTTTGGATTAAAGCATCTGCTAAATAAATGAATATGTCCTGCTCCATGTCTGTGGTAATGAACTCCTCTTGTGGCTTTCTGAAGCCCGATGCCCTTGGACTTACCTCAGTATGGTCCATTTGAGACTTGCCTCCCGGAGAACAAGAGAGACAGTCTCTTGTTCTAACATTGGTTTTCTAGGGCCCCTTGATAGTGTTGATGTTGACAGTCTATATTTAAGGCAAAGCATTTTTCCCAGGTGCCTGTTTCAGGAAGTAGGATTTGTTGCGGAGTCGGAAAACTTGACAGATTTAATGTAATCTGGGGGTGTTCCACGAAGCAGGATTTCTCAGTTAGCTGGGATAACTTAAGCTAGAATTCATGATTATCCAATAAGAGTTTAGGTAAGGAGCATTCCTATTGGACAGTTGTGACTTCTAGCGAAATAAATAACTAAATAAATTCCCAGAAAAATTTCCTGAGAAGTCCGGCTTGGTGAAACACCCCCCTGGGCTAAATGTAAGCGAACAAAGCTAAAGTCCATTTAGCCCAGACTACCTCAAATCCAACAAGTTGTCTGGCTAAGCAAGAAATTCTGCTTCATGAAACGTCTAGTCTCAACAAATCATAGCATAGCCTAGATGTTTACTCTGGGCAAAGGGCCCCTGAGGTGACTCAGTTAAATAGAAAAGTGATTAAAAAGAAAACAGAGAATAATTTATCCATTTGACACACTCTGAATTGTTGTATGCTGGGATATATGTTTGTGTGTCAGACTGAGGGACATTTGGGAAACCAAGGCTGAAATTAAGTGTTTAATTGAAATTAAGTGAAATTAAGTGAAATTAAGTGCATTAGAAATGATCATGCAGCTGAGTGGATGCGCAAGACTGAAGAATGGGATGCGACTGCAGACAGAATATGTTTTAATTTTTGTGTTTTGTGACTCAGAGAGGAAGTATGAAGCCACTTTGTAGCTACAGATCAATGACGTTTTCCTGGGGGGCGGGAAGAAATGGTTGTAGTCTGTGGGATCTCATCTCAGGAATGTTGTTCATGAAAAAGTATGTTTGATTAGACTTTATGGCACAATAAATGGAGAGCCAGCTGTTGCTTGGCTATTTAGCATGTCCTTTGACCTCTGACCTTCGCCCATAGGTGGAACGGCAGTGCGAAGCCCACCGGCCGTCCAAGCAGGTGAAGGAACCGTACCTGGTGGAGCAGGTGTTCACTCCTCACCGCTTCCCGCCAGCGGCCAAGTTTCCCATGAGGAGCAGCCCCGTTTATGCGGGCATGCGGCTAGTCGACCGGCCCGAGGGCAAGAGGACGCAGCCGTCTTCCTGGCCGCTGGAGGAGTACAAGCAGAGCTCTGTGGAAAAGGCCAAGCTCAGCACGTTGGAACTGCAGGCAAGTGCGGCCCGGACCCCATCCTCCATCTGCCCCGGCTGCTGGTCGATCACGACCCACGGGCCGTGTGATCTCCTAAAGCACCAGGCTGACTCTGTAGTGCAATTCAGTACATCTCAGTCACGCACGTGATGAGCCGCATGTGCGCTAACAGACCCTCTTCCACAGGCCAAGGTCATCTATTTTATTGATCAAGGTCAAGTTAAAAGAGAACTGTAGTTTTCATTGAAGAAAAAGACCTACTTCGTAGCCTTGGTAGAGCTTCCCTGAGCTGACTCTGTAGGCACACTCACAGAAACGTGTCTGGGTACATAGAAGTTCCCTGAAATCTCTTTGATTGTCTTTGCTGTGACAATGAAGTTCTGTGAGTCTCAGTGAAGTGACCCAGAACATATCTGTAGCTCTGTTTTCACAGCTGCTTGCCTCTGTTACTCTGTGTCCTACATGCTCTTGGTTCACTAGATGTGCAGGGTTCTGACTTACATCATAACATTCCTACCCTTTTCCAAATGACACACAGAGTTCGCCCCGTGATGATTAGCTCAGACCATTCGTTTGCTCTCACAGCTGACATCCAGAGCCTGGCTGTGCTGAATCGCAGTCTGTCAGGCTCAAGCTTGGAAGGGTAACGGTTAAATTTCCACCCTCCTTAAAGTCTTTGCCGATGCAATCGCAGCGCATTTGCTGCTGGCTCGGCACACACAGCCGGGGGTGCAAGACTGTGAATCGAATGTGACAAGATCAAGGGCTGGAAGATTATCGCACCGAGGCGTTCGGCTCTGGCATTATGATAACACGACTCCAAGCACGGGCTCAGGGGGTCCCAGATGACTCTATAGCGCCAATGATTTTTCAGCCTTGTTATGCACCTGAATGGATCTTTGTTTATATGATTGCTAGTGTTTGAGCTGTATTGTGAGAGACTCGCTGCCGAGGAGAGATCAGCATCTGCCTGGGTATTAACTCTCACGGTCACCATTGCGTTTATGGCTCAGTCCTGTTGGACCCCACGGAAACAGGCGTGAGAGAGCGTGCGGGTCACAGCAGAGAAGTAATTATATCATAGTGCAGCACCATACGCAGCCCAAACTGACAAGCTGTACTGCTCCTTGCAATTGGTGGCATGAAGGTGACTTTGGGGTCACACTGTAAATCTTCAACAGCTTCACATCTCCGTGAAGGTCATGAGTGACAGCGAAGTCACAGAAAAAAAACATAGATGGTTTTTCAGGCTAAACAACGATCGTGGTCCTTGTGTTTCATCTCCGGATTTGGTTTATTAACGGTTGCAGCTGGTTAAATTAACCGTTTTTAAATCTGACTAGTGAGCACTGGAACACTGCAGCACTGGAACGCTTCCCTGCCCCTGGCTATGCTGGCATAGTGCATCAATCTACACACATTTCCACTGGCATCCAGTTCAGATTGCTTCATTGGAATACATTACATCTCGGCATATTGCTAATGGTTTCAAACTTGATGGTTCAATAACTGCAAACATCATTTGGCTGCAGCTACCAAGGAAAGAATCCAGCAGAAAAAAATGAATGTCTCCATTATAAAAATAGCCCTCCCCCCCCTCTATATCACCCTCCCTTGTCACATTTTTAGAAAAAAAAAAACTGACAGATGTGTTGGCAGGTCAAATGTTTTTCTTAGACTGTCAGAATGACAGCCTTTTTCAGGACAGCGGTGTTACAGGCAGTGGACCAGTAGAGGGCGCCGTCTCCCAGATATGTCTCACCTAGCCACGCCCACCCTCTTCCCTGTCTCTTGCAGACACAGGAGTCCTTGAATCCCAACCACCTGGAGTACTGGATGGAGGACATTTACTCACCGGGCTACGATTCGCTGCTGAAGCGCAAGGAGGCTGAGTTCCGGAGAGCCAAGGCCTGCAAGATAGGCGTGCTGATTGCAGCGGCCGCCTGCACTGTGATCCTGGTCATCGTGGTGCCCATGTGCACCATGAAGTCATGAGTTGTTCCAAGAGCCAGCCAGCCCCCCCCCCCCCCCCCCAATGTGTAGTCCCTCGTCATTCGCTGGCAATGCCCAGAGTAATGTGCATGTACTCATTGTGAGGCTGGGAAGGAGTGTAACATTTTATTTATCAATGTGTTTATTTGTACTGATGCTCAGGAGCTTCCAAGGTATTCGATAGCTGTACTGTTACCGCATTCCAAGGCTCCTCCGAGGATACAGCACACATTGTCATTCTGCTAAGGATTGTTGGGGTGCATCGTATTGTGTGAAAACTGTGCAGGGTTTGTTTTCTAACCATTCTGTGACCTTTTTGAGATACTCGACTGATCATTTGTACTTATGTATTTTACTGAGAACCTTTTTTAACGGACTGAAGGGACGCGAGCAGGCGTTGATCCGGCTTTCGCTTTTCTGTTGGGCTTGTCATGACGTCTTAATTAGGCTTGTGGTCTGTGTTTTCCTAATAGGCATGGCTAAGGTCATGGCAAACAGCACAAAGGCTAAAACCACATAGACGCCCTCACAGGCCTTGGCAATAGTGAATGTATGTAGTGTAGGAGCCGTGTTCGGTGGGCAGGGGGAGACAGTGAGCTCCGCTCTGCTCCTTATTTTAGCTTCCTTGAAAATCCCCAACTGGTACGGGTTCATTACTCAGCCGCATCGCACACTCTACGATAACAACACAAAAAGCACACCTTACGTCCTTCTCATCGGGCAGCGCCCTGACCAGAATGTCTGTGAGCTGAGGCAGAGCGCCCCCTATTGGATGAGACTGGAGGCCACACTGGGCAAACTGGACACAATGGCTGCCTTATCCATGCGATCTCTGCTATTAGCTGGTGCAGCTCACAGCAGAGAGAATGCAGCTTCGCTTCGGCTGGCCTCATTGAGCGCTCAACCCCCGTCGGGTTCAGGGTAGTTCCAGCCAACCGCGACGTGTCTCCGCTGGCTCAGGAGTTCCTGCCCACGGGCCGCCGGAGCTGTCCCAGACACACTAATGCTCGTTTGCTGAACCAAAATGGCTGACCGTGGACGCCGGTGTTTTTTCGTAGAGATTCTCCAGCTGACTGACAGGAAATGGGCGGCTTAACGCCAATCGGAGTAAAAACACGGGAACCGAATGGGTGGAAGAGGATTTAGCATGTCAATCTGTCAGTAGAAACACAAACAATGTACAGACTATGAATCTGAGTCTATGTCACACATTGCAAGGTATAACTCAACCCAGTGCCCTTACTATGATGATTAATATACAATAATTATATGTGCGTTAAATATCTTAGGTGACATGCAGTTTGAAGATGCGAATCTTCAGCCTTTGATGGATGCTTTGAGGGTTCGCTTGAAGTGACAGTAGGAGAACCTTTAAAGTTGTACTCCAAAAATTCGCAGGGACCTGACGGCTCCAGCACCTTTGCCACCAGTTTGGGTCCTGGAGCTGCGACTTAACGTAGCATTCTCAGCTTGTTACCTAAACTGCTGTAAGTGGAACAGTACAATAAAAGTTCTGACTGTTGTTGCTGAGCGCGTTTTCTGCCACCTGGTCTCACCAAGCTGCCAGCGCTCAGCTCTTCCTGATGAGTGGCACTTTCAGTACAGGTTCTGCTGGATTTTTAAGGACGCTCATTTGAATATCATTCCCCCAGGACCCTGTTTGCTGTTTTTGGATTTTCGGTACTTTCTGATAGTAATCAAATTATGTATTTCGTTTGTCAGCTTTTGGATGGTTTTTGCTGAGTCAAAATAAAAGTTTTAAAAGCATTACGAAAACCTGGACTTACAATCACAGATGGAGGTATGGATCTGACATCAGACAGTATAAGCCGATCCAGCGCTGTCTTCTACTTCCTCTAAATTTCTGCTTTTGCTTAGAGATTTAAAGGGACGGTGTGCTGACAGCGTCTGGGCTGTGATAGTGATGCGTCACTTTTAACTGGTGCCGCATGCAGAAGTGGTTACGGCCAAGCAGTAGCTGCACCTCCCCTTTTACTGTACTAGAAAAAGTAAATGATCATGACATTGCTTTATTTAAAATTCAGAAGGTCAGCTCAGATGGTGCTGCTTTGCGTGAAAGGTGAGGGCTTTCTGCAGGACAGAGTTAGGCAGCTGCTGACTCAGGTCCTCTGAAAGCCTTGTCCAGGCAGGCGGGTCGGCCCTGCTTCTGGAACATGCCCCCCACTACCC
>JAODJU010000018.1:15617774-15632581 GCA_026776725.1 Gnathonemus echidnorhynchus | reverse complement strand
CCATCCATCCATCCATCCATCCATCCATCCATCCATCTATCTATCTATCTATCTATCTATCTATCTATCTATCTATCAGTACCGTATAACTTAGGAAGCTCTGTACTTATCCAGTAGCTGTTTCTGTTTAGGTAGAACCACAAACATCCTCAGTGACATCACACGTGAACTGTCATGATTGATTAATGATGAACAACCATGGGACCAGTATGTACACTTGGAACTAACACTTAGTTACTGGTTAGTTAAGCATTAAGTAAGCATGTAGTACTACATTATTCATGCCCCCTCAAATAAAATGGAACCCCCCCCGACCACTAAAGGACTCTCACACGTAACCCCCACAAACTGCTCCACCACATGCCATTTTTCACATATTTATCGGCTATTTTGTACATGTTGTTTACATTTTACCAGTGTTGGTAGTAACGTGTCTGGGTAAATTTGCATTAATAAGAGAAGTAACTTTCCCTAGTAACTAATTACTTTTATGTGCAGTAATTGGCAAAGTAATTGAAGTACTTTGGAATGTACATAACTATAACTAATTAGTATGATGTATGAGGACAAGAATAAAGAACTGGATTGAACTGAAGGCTGATGGTATCAGCCATAAATGCAGGTACTTAGCTCAACCCAACCAATGGTGTCGTCCTGCAGCAGGCCCCTGGGGCCCCGTTACACTATGTGGTGCAGACCCAGAGAGGGTGATGTCCCAGTCAGCTTAAATGCTGTCTATCTAGTTGATGCTCATCCATGGTCCCCTTGCAAATTGCAAGGAACCTCGACTGCAGGAGAGTAGGTAGAGATAAATGGATAGGGGGGCTGGGTCTTTACTGGGGGGGCTGATGGCAAACTATTTATGACTTAAGTCCATAAAAACACATTAATTTGGGGGGAATAAAATACACTTTAGGCCCCCTGCTCCACCGTAATGCTGCAGGAACAAGGTTGAGTATATGCTGTCAGGATCCATTCAGATCTGTCATGGTGCTGCCTGAGTAAATAATCACATTTTCTGGCTGGTTCTGATGGCCGGGTGCCTGCAGCCCGTCCCCGGGGGCCGGAACCAAAGGCCTTCAGTGTCAGCCTTTGACTTTTATGACGTACATAAATATACGACGCAAGCTCTATCTCTTTGATGTCTCAGAGGCTCACCTTGAGTTGCGAGCGGCTCACTGGAGGGATTTTAAAAAGTCACATCTGTGACGGATTTAGTAAGTGGAGCACGCTGGCGGCTCTCTGGCCCAGGTCTCCTGGTACAGGGTGTGTGCAGTGCCCACACCTCTGATCCACCGCTGTGGCGGTACAATTCAGCTCAGTCTGCAGAAGATTATTGGCCCCGGATTGTCATCTGTCCAACATACCCGTGGTTACGTACGCCAGTCAACATTTTAGCAATCATCCTGGGGTTTAGTCTGTTATGCTACTGCTGTTATCCCACATACTGTCTGTCCTGGATACTCTGATAGCCTGCAGAATAGCTGAGAGTATTACAGAGCATCAGCCTTAGTACCAATGCCGCTGTTGGGGGAGGAGCCTTCTGAAGCACCACCAATCACAGCAAGTGTATACCTTATCTCCTCCAGTCATGTCTCTGTAAAACAGTGGGTCAGGGAACCGTGTCAAGAATGTTATGGGTTCAACTCCATCTGCCATTATCTGCCATTTGTACGAGAATGGGAACATCTAGGAATGCTTGACAAGGACCTTGACCCAAAAGAGATGTGGCAACTCTGCCAAGCTTAGGATTTGAACTGGTGACCTTCTGCTCATAGACACAGGCCTTAACCTACTGAGGGCCACCTGCCCTGGATACTGACTGACCCTGAGCTCTGACTTCAGGCTTTGATTCTCTGGATACTGACTGACCCTGAGCTCTGACTTCAGGCTTTGATTTGGACTGAAGCATCTGCTAAATAAATGTAAATAATAGGCACCGTCCCAAAGAAGCTGCAGTGAGCCTTACTACCCGTGTCACAATCTTCCGCTATGGTCTACAGACTGGTGAGGAAAGTCTGGCCATGGTTCCGGGAGACCCCCTTCGTACTTGGGGACGGGCACTCTCCGGAGCCACGCCCCATTGTGGTCGGAGATGTGTGAAGCACGGTAGCTGTCTTTAACACTGGCAGCCGCATGATCTTGGGGGAGGGGCTTGTTTTGTTTCCCAGCTTTCTCCCTTAGCTTTTGACACGCTGACGCCCCCAACAGGACAGCCTTGGCCCTGCTGGTGCCTGCCAGCAGGTGGCGGTGTGCTGCATACAAATGGGAGTGTGACTCCACACATCCTTACAGCTACAGCCCCTGAAGGCCGTGTTTCATGAACTTCACTCCTACATCTTACATTTATCATCCCTGTGATCTCGCTCTGAAAGCCTTCCTTTTTAAACAGGTCAGGGCTGGTACTTATAGTACAATATAATTATGCTTGCAACTCGCATAAAAGCACACATTCTTAGCTAGTCCCTTTCTGTGTATTTGAATTTATATGTGGCAATTACCGAGATATTATCCTAGAAGTGAATCATTTTTTAATGCTCTCGAATTTGCTAATGGGCTTTTCAGTTCCATCTGGAAAATCTCTGTAAAGCTCTTTATGTCATTTATGTTGTACGAATGTGAAATATTGAATTTGATTGGTTGTGATTTTATATGTCCACTGGGAAGTATCATCGCAAGCCATGTTGCTACCAGAAGAAAGACTCGCAGGAGATGCCTTAGGGTGGACTGGCTGGTGGGAGTGACATCTTCTTGGACCAATAAAATCCCCAGCAGGACCATATTTGCTGAATGCATGAGCCGCTCATCACTGCCCCATAGACTGCAGTCTTACAAAGCAAGATTGTGGGAGTTAAATTAAGTATGTAGGTCAACCCACAATAATTACTCCACATAAAAATGGAGTGGCTATTTGGGTGCAGTCCAGGCTTCCGTGTATTTAAAGACTCGGAAGCTTCAAAATACAAAATGAAGAACTGGCAGAGAGAGGGAAAGGTCCCAGATTGAGTATAGATCTGCTTCTCCGTGGGTCATTTGTGTTTTCATTACAAAGTCATCTCGATATAAAACAGCGTTTCCTACAGCTGTGTCCAGACGGTCAGTGAATTTATCATGTTTCTCTGACCTGGTTAATAAAGGAGCGGGAGGGGCGCGTCCCCAATGACCGCGGAGTCGCTTACGCACAGGCGCTATCTGTTTACAGCTGCAGGCGCGTGGTCAGCTGTTTCTACAGTAACTTTTTAATTAGCTTTTAAAATTACACCTACACAGCCGATCGAATCATGGACTGATATGATTTCCTATACAGGTAATGGCTTGATTTTACGCTAGATAATAGGCGAAAAAATGCAAACCCTGCACAAATTGAGGAATTATACTCACTATTTACTGCATAAACTAATTATGTTTTCTTGCCATTTCAGTACTGACCCTCATGTTTTTATGTTATTGCATGGCTACACCAAGACATCTAAAATAGTAATAGAGCTCCCTCTCCTGGTTATATGTGTACATAGATTCGTTTTCATCCTTATTTACACCGCCTTTGAAAACGAAGGATCTTGCTTGATGTCGTAGACTGGCTGTGCATTTCAGTACTGAATATTTCAGTTGAAACTATAAATCAATCAGCTATTTATCCTGAACAAGGTTCCTGAGCACATACACAATCACACACTATGGGCAATTTAGAGATACCAATTAGCCTGAACGCACTACGACACCTGCAACACTTTTTTTTGTAGCAAGCGAACACCACGCAAGTCCCCTGACCATGGAAATATGAGGCAACAGTGCTTCATTGCTAAGCCGCCCCTCAAATAAATCAAGCACACCTTCTAAAATGTTCTCAACCAGGCTAAATTGAACTGTGTAACTTATCAGTTAGATATGCAATTATAAAATCGGGACTTTTTCGGAGACTGCTTCCCCTATCGGTCATACAGGAGTCTGTCCTCTTCCAAACTTCCTCAATGCCCCACCGTGTGAACAAGACAGTGACCTTCCATCTGTTGTTCTCACCCCTGTGGGATGTGTGATAAGCTAATTAAAAAGTTCTGTTAATGAATGTCTGCTTCCAAGTTAAAGTAATGAATTGTTTTGGTTTTTCAAAATTCCTAGCATTTTTTTCCCCATTTGTATCAATGTGTGTAGCTTAATTGTGTATAATAAATTGAAATAACAGCGCGGTGCCTTTCCCGGTATTTTAAAATGCTTCACATTTTGAAGGTTTCAAATGAGGCCCTAACCCCCCAATCTCTCCCCCCACCCACTGTCGCCATGACAAACAAAAGCAGTTAGAAGGATGCAATGGATAAAAACAGGATACTGGACTCCTTCAGTGGTTTTCTATGTTACATTGTACCAATAGGTGGCACTGTAATGCTCATCCGTTCATCTTCCAACTGCCTATCATGGGCAAGGGAGATGTTTACTCACAAGCCTCTGCAAAATGTCAACTAACATTAGATTGGATTTAAACACATTTTAATTAATCGCCTTACAACATATCCATTTTACATATCCATCTTCCAAATACTTATCATAAACAGTGTAATCCACTCTGGTGTGTTGAGAGTGGTGTAGTGCTTTGTTGAGTAGCACTTTTGTCTCACACCTCTACAGCTGTGGATTCGGTTCCTGCTCCTGACTTTGTGTGTGTGTGGACTTTGCATGTTCTCCTTGTGTTGTACACTCCTTGTGTAGCACACTATGTGGTTAAATAAATTGTGTTTCTGAATTGTCCATGTAATGGACTGGTGTTCTATTCTAGAATGGTCCCTGCCTCCCACTGCAACACTTTACTGGACAAATTATTAAGGGACATCACTGAATACTGTGTTGGATTTTAACCATCTAGTTCCATATAGGGAAATCCATCCACTCATCCATCCATCCAACCATCCATCCATCCATCACCCAACCATTTATCCAGTAGTGGGCTGCAGTGAGCCTGTAGCTTATCCTGGGAAGCACAGGGGAGGGCCACACTCTTTACAGAATCCCTGACCATCACAGACACATGCACACACCATGAGTGTTTTTTAGATGTCAGGTCACCTAACTGCACACTTTTGGACTGTGAGTAGAGACCAGAGTGCCTGAAAAAGACACACTTAAAACCGGGAGAATGTTAGTTTGGATAAAGGTGGGATGGTCACTCAGGGGGTGGGTTAGGGATCCATATTTATGTCCTGAAGGTTTTGGATTTAAATCCTGTGACTTGCAGCGTGATTGTATCACTGTTTGTCAAGGCCATTAACCATAATTGCTGACCCTCCTCTGTTATCCTCATATGTTGCTTTGGACAAAAGCTTCTTCTAAATAAATAAATGTAATATATAAAAACGTAATTTATTGAAACATAGTTACTGATACTTTCTTTCACAAGTTTGTTACTGTGGTGGGTCAAGTTCATAAATGAACGAGGCATAAGGTAAATATTTTTTTAAAACGATACACATATTTTTAAACAATATATTAACGCTATCAGATTATGTTTTAGAAACTATGCTGTAACGCAAACAGCAGAATAATAAACCGCTTATCTGTGAGGAGTGGGTTGAATGGTTTCGTTGCTTGCGGTTTGACATACGTATTACGTCCTGCGTGACGTAACACGGAACGATACCATTTCCTTTCAAGGAGCTTGTTACGTCACCGCTAAGGTGACAGTGGGGGCTGGGGTGTCAGAAAGTGACAAACAGGCGCTTTAGTTAGACCGGGGGGTTAAACCCTAACGAGGAGACACGGCAGCAAAGGTGTTCATTTTGAAATTACTAACTCTTCATTGAAAGGTTAGTTCGTTTGCATTGTCTCATTTGTTCTATTGTTAACGATATTCTTTTTAAACTTAATCGGAAGTATAAGAGTAACTTTTTAACTTCTTAGCTGTATCTGCAGTGTTGATAGCTATCGATACGTTACCTTGTAAAATTATAGCGTTGCTGTTTTTCCCTCTTCTGTTTTTATTTTGTCGGTCTTTAACCTAGGTTTGTTCTGTTTAATTCTTTTATGGACGCCTCGAGTGAACTACCTTCCATTGTAGGCGTATGGTGTGACATTTTCCGACCAAAATGTTTATTTAAGGACTGACACGAAAACGAGCTTTCATATGTGTACCGTTTATGTTCAACAAAGTTCATCTGTTAAGTTTCAAACTGGATTGGGTCTGTGATACTTTATCTCAGACCCTAGACAGACAATCTGTGACGAGCAAGTGGCAATGGGTCTAGCCGACATCGCAATTTAATCTGTGGCCATAACGGATACCCACAGTAACTTTTTGACATTTTTCAGTTAGCAAGAGGTTTTTGTTTTGTAATTCGCACCGGGCAATGGCGTCAGTAGGAGAAAAGAAATTTTATAAATAATTAATTACACCACCAAGCGTGTTTAATACAAATAATCGCCTGTGAAGAGTAAAAAACAGAAAAAAACTAAACACTTAGGTAATGCTAAACAGTATATCACAACATTATCTTTGTCTCCCTATAAAATAATACATACTTTTCCTTTAAGATACTATAGCAAGATGTTTAAAAGGTTTCCTTTTTTCCTCTCAACCAACCTTGTAAGATAAAAATTATAGTGATGATTGACATCGGGGTTAATCAATGAACTGTGTCGTGGGCGTGGTCTTTGGTAATAGCAGCCAATAATAGCTAGGTGGGCGTCAGCTCTTTTTCCTGCCTTTTTTTTTTTTTTTTTTTTACCTTAAGTTGTTGAGTTGTACTCGATAGTGAAAAGAAGAGAAGAGAGGAGTAGAAAGGGGAAATTGGGGACGATTCCGTCGGTAAGTTCGGTGCGAAAAGGTGTCTTTTCACATACCAGAAAGGCGATAGTTATCAAGCATGGCCCGAGAGTGACATTTTGCTCAGCGTACGTCGGCTGCCGATATGTTTGTACTGTGCTGAGTCGAACAAAAGGGTAGTGTTGGAAGGAAATGAAGGATGTGAAGGGACCGGGACCGGTGGCTGGCGGTCGGTGCCGATAGATAGACGGGGGCTTGGCAGCAAAAAGTTGCAGAGACGTCGTGTATTTTCTTAAAAAGAATGCGGCGAATGTTCCTCGGTGTCTGTCCGTCTTTTTGCTGCGGCTCGCAGGGCTAGCTGTCTGCCCCCCCGTAACACATCCCTGCTTCCCCACCAGCTTCTCCATATCATTCTCATCTTGCCTCCAAATGCGGATCCGCTGCTCCTTAAGCGGGTTAGGGCATCAAATGCCCCCACGGATACTGCCGTCAAATCCGTTGTGGTACTGCGCCCGGCGTTACTGAAGCCGCTGCCTTCGTATTAATGGGCATTTGTCATAAACTGGGGTTCTGTGGCATGGTGTTCCTGGAGTGATACCCCTTTATTGATAGATAAGGGTTTTCTGTGAGTAAGAAAAGCCTTTCGTTGACAAAGGCCCCCGACAATTGATTACAGTTGTACTTTTTTGGTGGTATTCTGTCGGATTGCATTTGCATTTCCTAAGAGATTCAAAAACAGGTGTGACCAGAAAAATGACAGCAGGTTTTATGGTTTGTTAGTTTGGATGTGGTTTCATATTATAGGTCGTGTTTTGTGTGTGTGTGTGTGTGTGTGTGTGAAGTATTTTTGAATATAGAAAACGTGGTGCTTTGTGTTCAGCTTATACAAACATCACATCCGGCTTTACAGCTGATCCTGTCTGTCAGGAATTGCTACAAATTAAGAGGAAAAAATGCATTTAATCAAATAAACATGAGCACACTCACTTCATCCTGATTTCTGCCTTCTGCTTAATTAAACTTTTGTAGAACCTATTACAATCCTTTCAGAACATTTTGTTGATGTTAAATTGTCTGCATTTTAAATATGGTTTGGGTTTGGTGCATTTAGGGGATGAGAAGATGGATTTGGTTTCCTTGCAATTAACTTGCTTCAGTGTATTAAGACTCTGTGATTGGTTGGTATTGTAATTGTCTGTTTTTGTTCGTAATTGGATAACCCAATATCTTTTCTCTTAGTCTAAATAAACAATAGAACAAACTAAATGACTCTTGACTGTTGACTTTGCAGTCTTTTCCCGTTGCGCTCGCTGGAGCTGCTCGAGTCATCAGGCTGCGCTGTATCACCTCTGACTTGACCGGTCCAGGAGGGTCAGTCTTCCTGCTATACGTGCGCGATGACCGTCTCTGTGCTGAATCCGCACGTGCGTCGGCTCAGGTGGAGCGGCGCTGCCGTTGCGTGCCTGTGCCATCACACGGTGGCGAAAATGTGGCCAGCAAGGTTACCGCAGAGCTGGTACACCTGCGTGCAGCGGCACGCAATTTCACATGCATTCTCTATGAAAACATAGGCAGATATGGATTGGGGGGTGTCACTGCATTTCATCATGTTTTGTACCCACTATGCACAACAAAGCAACACATCACATTATAGGCAGATGCAAGCGGCTGTTTTCACGAAAATATAGACCTGCCAGTCTTGATCTTTTTAATAATTTTGTGCTGATGTCATTTGTAGCTTTATGATGTGTGCTAAGTGGCCTCTGTTAAATATTAGAATATTATATTTGAAGTGCCTCTGGGGTTGGGGGGGTGGGTTGAGGTTCTTCAATATCGTCCTTTCATGACCGTCCTTCCCTATGGTCCCGGGGGGACAGGGGTGGACTAGTATCACACGGTGTCCTGTGGTGATACTCAGAAACCAAGGCCTTGACTGACTTGCTGGTTCTCCAAGAAAGAGCCATAGGGCTTCTCTTGGAAGTAATGTCTGGAAACCTGCAAATTAAAACCCTGAAACCTGGATGTGGTTACATCTTACATACTCAAATAAAACCTATGAATGAATAAATGGCTGAGAAGAGGCTTTAGAGGCTTTAGTGAATCAACTGTTTCAGGATTCCCTGAGAACTGCTAACTGGGATTTTCGGGAGATGAAACAGGAGGGCTAGCAAATGAGTTGCGCTCTGTGTGGAAACAAGCATGACTCACTGCTCAGTACGTTCACTGTGCTTCTCGGTGCCAGTTTGACAGCAGGCCCACCTGGAGCAGGGTTGTGTTACCCGGCCCTCCCCCTAGCTTGACAGCAGATGGCGCTCTCTCCATGCTCTGGTTGGCTGGGTTCTCCCAGCCTGTTGCGGGCCCTACAAGCCCCTCTCCACGCTGCCCGCTTCTGAGGTTCCTGATGCCGATTCGTGTGACCTTTTGCCGTGCTTGACTCTGTCGTCTCTGGGCTTCCGCAGGTGGGACATGGCTCAGGAGACCAACCAGACGCAGGGGCCCATGCTCTGTACCACTGGCTGCGGTTTCTATGGGAACCCCCGGACCAATGGGATGTGCTCGGTGTGTTATAAGGACTATTTACAAAGACAGAACAGCAGTGGCAGAGTTAGTCCCTCAGGTAGGCCTTCCTAAGACGCTGCTCCAAGGCAGCTGGAATGAAGCTGCATTCATGGTGGTGCCTTAAATGACCTGCAGTTTTGCTTTTCTGATAACCGCCGTCCACCTTCAGTTCAGATGCTTGCTGCCAACCTGGCTGAAGTTAAATAAATGGACCAAGCTTGTGTTGTCTTGTAACTGCCCGTGGGCTGCAGCAATTCTGGTACCTTCTCCGGGGTATAAATTCAAAGGTCTTCTCAGAGCTCTGCAGATATAACTTTGGGGTCACGGTGGAGATCCCGTTCCTTAGCGACGCCCCCTGCTGGCGTTCACTCCGTAAAGCTTCCTGTATTGCCACAGCCTCATCCGGGGTCAGCGCTTTGGGGGAGTCCCTGGCCACACCTCGCACGGACAGCGGTGTCCTGGTGCTGGCACCAGCGTCGCCCTCGGCAACTGGCACCCTGGAGTCCAGCAGCAGGTACGCTGTTCTTGCCTTCCCTTCATTGGGCTCATTCCAGAGGTGACTCCAGAAGGCTCTGGTCGTTTCTGCCTTGCTTTTGACCCTCTCAGGGGGGCTGCAAAGCCCCTGGGCTCGTATGAATATGTCATGAATATTTACTGTACTGTTTACGAGATCTTCACCATGACAGGAGACAGTCTTGTTTCCTTTATTGATATTTAGTCATCTTGCCCTCCTCTCCCCTCTCCAGAAATTTGTGTGTTTGTGTTTGTGTGTGTGTGATTGATTGATTTCCAAGATGGGCCACACCAACTTATTGTTGACCACGGAAATGTACCTGTAACCAAAGAAAGATTCCATGTGTTTTGCTCCATCCTGTTTTGTCAGACTGGTTAACCATGTGTATTGAAAACGTGACTCGCTTTGTGAGAACCGTCCCATAGACCTGCTCCGATTTTATTTAACGAAAACCACCCGGGTTGTTTTTAGTGTCATATCCAGCCAGAGTCTGTTATCACAAGCGTCTGTTACACATTCTGAAGAGGACGACTCAACGGGGGACAAGGCAAGGCCGAAAACGGACCATTTACAGGGTACCCTGATTTCCCGATTCTTCATTTTGCTGGCGCAATGTCCTGCTCAATTTGCAAAATGGCCTCTACTAATTTTAATTTTATTGCTGAAGTGCCACTGATCTGGAGCTAAGTGCAGAGCTTGACCGGCCGGCGGGAGCCAGGTGTAGCGACAGGATGACTGGGATGTATCTGAATAGCCGTGGGTGTGTTGCAGACCATAAAAACAGGCTCCTGGTCCTGGGGATTCACCTCTCGCAGGTGCCCTTTCCTTGTTTTCAGTGGTTTTTAACAAGGAGTGGACCAACATGTCACTAGTTTGTGTTGAGTGATAATTTTTTTTCCTTTATATCACAATTTCAAGGATGCTATAATATTATAATGATGTTATGTTTATGATTTAAAGCAGTCACGTCTTTTCACCAAATACAATCCGAACAATAAACAAATGCCACTTAGGTTTATATAATGGCTAAATTAAAGTTGTACATCTTGCCCACTTCTGGGCTTACTTCAACTGTAAATGAATGTAATTCATAAATGTATGCAGCACGATTAGTCCTAGAATATCCAGGTCTACTCACTGCCACCACTTAATGTTACACAAGCTGCCTCTGCTCATCAAGGCTTTGCTTAACTTCGGCAGTAATTGGACTTGTGTAACTTTTTAGCTGAATGGTGACGTATTACTATATTTGCTGAAAATTGCTATTCCTAGAAAGGGATTTTTCTATAAATGGAAAATCTTAGCTGAAGTAAAACACCCGTCAGCCGTATCTCCCCACAGTGACGCCTCTCAAACCCTCATGGCCAAACAGGTGATGTGCAGTCTCCTGTGGTACCCGGGGCAAGGCTGACTGGTTTATACAGCTTGTTTCAGTGATATTTCCGTCGTCTTTGATCCTAAAATACCTGGTTGAAATATAATTGAAGTCCTTTAAGAGCCTTGGGACAGAATTAACTTTATGTACATATTTACTTTAGTAGAATTCTCCTTTAGAGCCTTTCTTCTCAGATAAACTCATTTATAGTTCTGCTGTCTGTGGTGACATATACTCCCCTATGGACGTGCTCAGTGTGTCAGAGGGCTGACTGGGTCATGCTGCCATTTTGCACATTGTGGACTTTATTTTTCCACTCAGTTACTCCCGACACTGCAAACAAACCATCTGTGAATCTTTAGCTGTAAAGTTTGTAATAGAAAGCAGGAAAAGTCCAGTATGATCAGGGCAAGGTGCCAGCTAGCCACTAGATGGTGACTGAGAGTGAGCTGTTTATCTGAGCATGTGTGTTGATGGGGGGGGGGGTTCCCCCTTTGCGAAGGTCAGGTCAAAGAAGACAAGGAAGCACTTGAAAGATGATTAGATGGAAAGTATGACTGAACTTGAGTAAACATCTGGTCAGGACTCTTCTGGAGAAACGCCTGACCTAGACTTTGTGTCCATCCCTCCAGCGTCGGTGCCAGAAAACACAGAGCGGGGCTCTGCTGAGGGCCAGGAACCGTCCCCTGATAGACCCAAGCAGAAGAGGAACCGCTGTTCCATGTGCCGCAAGAAAGTGGGCCTCACAGGTCAGTGCTCTGGCTGCTCCATAGTCCCCGGCGCGTTACCCTGCCGCGGTCTGGGTCTGCCGCGGTCTGGGTCTACCACGGTCTGGGTCTCGCTGCTCCCCCTGTGACGGTCCTACAGTGACAGGGTACAGATGCCTTCCAGAAGGAGCCGGTTTGCCTACTGCAGACCCATCTTGCTGCTCAGTCTAGACTTTGGCGTATTTTATGATGGGAATGGAGTGAGATGGTATGTTTCTGCTTTTATGGTAAATGTAGTGAAAGTGCTTTGGGTCACAGGCCAGGTTAATGGGATTCCTCTTCACATGTGCCGCTTCAAATGTTATAAACCATAATGTAGGAGGAATAATGAGCAGGGACTGGGGTCACCGTCCGTGAGCGTGTGCCGGACGGCACCTGGCTGACCCCTGTACGCCTCGTACCCAGGCTTCGACTGCCGCTGCGGGAATATGTTCTGTGGGATCCACCGGTACTCGGACATGCACGGCTGCACCTTCGACTACAAGGCCGACGGCGCCGAGAGGATCAGGAAGGACAACCCCGTCGTCGTCGGAGAGAAAATCCAGAAGCTCTGAGAATGTCCGCCCACCCCCCCCAAGATTAAATTTTTCCCGGAGGTTGCAGCAATACCCCCCCCCCCCCCCTTCCGGCCCTTTAAATCATGCATGTCACCTCAAAAAAATGCATATTTGAACATCTTATTCAAAGTGTTTCCTTTGAAGTTTTTTCACTTTCACATTTTCTTTTGTGAGTCGTGTCATATGATACCTAATCGGGTTTATGTGATTTTCCTGCCATTTTTAACTTAGTGTCCATTTCCTCACAGTACGTTGCGGCAGCAGAGAGACTGAAATTCGATGTGGATAAGATTGCATGGTCCCCCGCCTTTACTTTGTACTGTGTATATAGTTTTCCTATATTTCAGCACAACTTTTTCTGATAGTGTTTTTAAGGCACTAATAGGTATTTATCACTGAATGTATTCAGATGCGTGTGGCTGATCCTTTTTGCTCTACATTAACAAAACGATTTTTGCAAACGTTTGCATATTTTCTGTGTATGATCTAGAGAGATGAACGTGTGTGTGCGAGCGTGAGCGGTATGGACTAGACTGTTTGCATTTCACTGTTGGCTGTGAGTTTTATTGGGAAAATATAGTTCATTTATATGAATGCACAAAAGATGTATAACCCGAAAGAATTGTGCTGTATTTATGTTAGTTAATTCACTGCATAACTTTGATCTCAATAAAGTTAATTTTAATTTTACTCGTTGCTAAGTTCATGAATTTCATCCATTTAAGCGAAGTGTTGGTGTTAATGATCCTTTGTCTTATAGAGACGAAGACGTACGCCTAGGTTTTTCTTATATACAAAATGGGTTTCGCTTAAAATAACTGACAGGTGATGTGTCCAAGTCCGTCCTATAATCTGATTATTCACAAACATATCAATAACGTTAACGCTTCCGATGACGTGTTACCTTGAGCTGGGTGTGCGTGTGTGATCTGCCGCGCTGTGACTGACCGAGCCTTATTGATTGTGCTTAGACATTGAAAAATGTCCGTCATAAACGAGAGCGAAAAAACCCGCAATTCATAACTTTCCTTTTTTCTTTTTTTTTTTTTTTGTCGAGGAATACAAGTCAGTACACAGCACCATTCGCAATCATATGAAAGTCTTCGCTATCATTTAACAAAGTGTGACATTGCAATAATAATGATAATGCAGGTAAGCCTATATACGTTCCAGTATTACATTAATGAAATATATTCACTAGTTCTTACCAGTCACAGTTGAATAACGAGAGAATATGAAGGCACTTTTGCAGTTGTTCATGAGTTGCATCGAATCCAAAATATTACCAATTTCTTTAAGAAATTCCTATAGAGTAGGTGGGGACTTTTTGTATTTCAGAGGTTATGATGTTTCCGACACCGCATGACTTAAATGCAAACTACGTCACACCAAAAGCGTACGGCGTTTCCTGTACTGTACTGCCCAATATACCAGGCACATGCTGCAATCGTTTATGTTCATCAAAATGTTTGTAAATTAACGGTAACAAATGTTGATCAGAGCATCGTTTAAAGCTCCAATGCTGGATGATAAAGCAGGCATACTCCACAATGACGACTGAATTTCATGTTTCTATCAGGAGACATGTTTGTTTAAGCAGAAATGGATTTGGTTCACCTTACTATTCTGGACCGCAGCTTTCCAGCCGTCAGCATGTGTCGGATGAGGTAAGTGCCACTTTAAAAATCGCCCGCTTGTCTAAAAATACCGGATCTGGTTAAAAAAAAACATACTCTTTTCAAGTGCAGAAGGAGTCCTACCCAGGCACAATGTGTCATCCGCTGCTTCCGGAAAGGACCCCGTCACCCGCCTCTGCCTGAGCCCCTCTTGAGCTCCTGCTGAGCTGCACCAGTCAGGCGTCTCCCGGCCCTCCGACGGTGATCACCATGTGAAGAAGGCTTACCGCATACTACGTAATGTACTGTTTGGAGGTACTCAGATTTAAACATTTTGAACAGTTCGTCATCGAAATTTGACCCCAACAAGGAAATTAAGTTTGTCAGGGATGGGGAGAGACTTAGCAGATGCACTGAATGTACAGTAGTACAGTTACTATTAATACAGAAAGTGTCATCTTATTAGCTCACGCTGATGCTGTGGAGCAGTATTCTCCAACCCGGTCCTTGGGGACCCCCAGATGGTCCATGTTTTTGCTCACTCCCAGCTCCTTGCCAGACGGTCCACATTTTTCCTACTGGGAGACATGGAACGTCGGGGGTCCTTGAGGACCGAATTGGGAAACACCGCTATGGAGGACCTGCTCTTGCCTCTGATCCCTCACTAT